>OX183135.1:25820473-26457988 GCA_945261195.1 Cryptosula pallasiana
TACCTTGAGAGGCATGTTCTCAGAGTCCTCAGCCAATCCAACCTCATCAAGTACCACCACCGACACAAATGAACTCAAGTCCTGATCCTTCTGAAACTTGGCACAGTGATTGAAGACTCCAACGATTCCAGCTGGCGTGGCATGTTTGCTGCATTGAAAGGAGACCATGTACGCCTGCAATAGCACACCTCAGTGTCAACTGTGCATTCTGACAAGCCCAATGTTATGTGGCTCATTGTGACCAGCATAAATAAACGGTTCAAAGGAAGCTTCCACTTTCCATTTTACAGTAACATCAAAAAGCATTTCAAAACTTCTCCAACTGAGGTTTTATACACCTGCTGACAGAAAAACGTAAAATGATATAAGATAGGGCAAGCACAGAAGTCGGAGCATAAACCACATCAAGATACAAAACTAAACTTCAACTTATATCCAACAACAACACCTGAAAATACTACAGTTGTGATACTAACATGTACATGAGGTACTACAATTGTGTTACTAACAGATACATGTAGTACTACAGTTGTGATACCAACAGATACATGTAGTACTACAGTTGTGATACTAACAGATACATATAGTATTACATTTGTGATACTAACAGATACATGTGGCACTACAGTTGTAATACTAACAGAGACATGTAGTACTACAGTTGTGATACTAACAGATACAAGTAGTACTACAGCTGTGATACTAACAGATATATGTAGCACTACAGTTGCGATACCAACAGATACATGCAGCACTACAGTTGTAATACCAACAGATACATATAGTATTACATTTGTGATACTAACAGATACATGTAGTACTACAGTTGTGATACTAAAAGATACATGTGGCACTACAGTTGTAATACTAACAGAGACATGTAGTACTACAGATGTGCTATTAAATGAATACCAACAAACCCTCTTCATATGTTTGAATAAATCAGCCCTAGAAGAAGCTCCTTTCATAGCATCTACAACCATGGCTTTGGATAGAGACTTTGAACTGCCTGGTTTTCCCACCAAAAACAGTGGAATTCTGTTCTCTATACAGACTATCATCATAAAGACATTCTCCTTGAGGGCCTTGTTCTTAGCTATGTTCTTGTGATGTTCTCTATCCACCACATTATCCACAAAGAGGTCTTGGCACCTACACAAACAACCACATACAAGGGCTATAAATAAACGTAAGATATATAAGTCTGTTTGGCTTGTTACAAGACCAGTTGCAGGTCCAACAACAAACCCCAACACACTAGTATACACTGTAAATACTAACAGCTCCAGCTGTTGAAGGAAGAATTCATGACCTGGCTGTCGATTTCTACAACCGACCAAGTCTTCTACACAATCAGAGATAACTTCAGCGTATCGCCTTCTGGTAGCTTCCTCCAGTCGAGCAAGATAGCAAACTCCGAGGGCAAGAGTCAAGCTCCTAGACTCCGCAGATGGTTTCTGGAAAAAAACAAATTCTTAATATCACATAAATGTACAAGTACATGTAAATACTATCTACACATACATGTACATATTACCCACACATACATGTACATATTACCTACACATACATGTAAATATTACCTACACTTACATGTACATATAACCTACACATACATGTACATATTACCTACACATACATGTACATATTACCTACACATACATGCACATAATACCTACAAATACATGTACATATTACCTACACATACATGTACATATAACCTACACATACATGTACATATAACCTACACATACATGTACATATTACCTACACATACATGTACATAATACCTACACATACATGCACATATTACCTACACATACATGTACATATAACCTACACATACATGTACATATTACCTACACATACATGTACATATTACCTACACATACATGTACATATTACCTACACATACATGTACATATTACATGCCATGTGCCCTACTCAAACTGAAAGATAAACATATCGGAAGGAGATAGCACACCCGGACAGCAGGTGCATCATCAGGGTTGTCTTCTTCCTGCTGCACATCGGGGTTGAGTGCATTGCGTCTGCTCTTTTCTAGTTCTTCCATAGCAGGGAAAATATGATTTCTGTGAGTGTAGAACCATCCACCGACCTCAAGTAGACGCCGGATGTCACGCAAGCTCACAAAGCTGCACTCATCCTACAGATGAGCGTACACATGCTGAGAGTTCAATGGGTACACATACACGCAAGTCGAAGTAAGACACATTGAGGTAAAAACCACCTCAAACCAATGTCCAACAAGATCATGTCATACTTGCTAGCTGCACTGGGCTGCGTGCAAGAGTGTATCAGAGCGACTAGTAAAACTTCATAACAAAGTCAAATGGAAAAGAGAACTTTTGTGAACCACAACAAAACCTATCAGACATCAACAAAATAAAAGGAATATAACAGGTAGGACACCTTCTGTTCTCTCATGAATGCCTGGGTTCGAGAAAGGAGCACCACAGTACGTCCAGTCATGTGCTTGAAGTTCAGCCCATCCTTCTCTTTCTGCTCTTGGTTCTGTGCGAAATAAGGAAGTAATACTACGTAGGGCAATATAAAAGAATAAAGATCAAGTGTGTGTATTCACAACAACGACAATTCAGTTATATTGATTGTATCTAATATATAATGAAAGATAGTGATACAATCACATAAATCACATACTGTGTATGTTATATAACTTTCACCCACCCAGTTAACTAATATCCTAGTGATATAAGCTGCTTCTACGTTTCCAGACCGTGGACCATGATCATCGGTAACAGATGCAGACTTGAGAGTACCAAAGTCCCAGACAAGGGGCAGCAGACTCTGTGAGAGAGGTTGTACTCGGTACACCAAGTGTCTCATAGGTATTTGTCCTGTAAGAAATGGCGGGTTTGGTACGTCTGCAACTGACAGCTAATTAACACAATACAGATACAAGCTGTATATTGATGTGTAATACCAGCTGCCCGCTGACTTAGGCTAATACTAAAACAAAACTGAAAGGAATGGGTGCGCATGGATGGTAAAACAAAACTAGTTCAGCATTACAACAACACACAGAGATGTGACGTACCTGTAAGTTTATAAATAGAAATGAACACAAGCCAACTCAACGAAACATGTAGTTAACATTAGGTCAAGGTCGATGCAAAGTCAAGCTGCACAAAAAAAAGATGAGTAAATGGTAATTAAACCTACCAAACTTATCTGTAGTCTTCTCTTCACTGACACTGTAGCCCAATCCTGCCTTCTTCAGTTTTTCTATCATACTGGGTGTGTGTCTGAGGATACACAAACAACAATTGTATGTGCATGTGTGTACACATATGTGCACGATTGTATGTACATATGCGTAAGCACATGTATACACAAAACAATAACCAACATACACAAGTAGAATGTACTTAGATGGCAAAAATAGGTCGACGATTGTGATTAAAGATTGTAAGGGAGAAAAACCTTCTGTATGGGTTACAGGCAGCACATCAAACCTTCTGTATGGGTTACAGGCAGCATATCATACCTTCTGTATGGGTTACAGGCAGCATATCATACCTTCTGTATGGGTTACAGGCAGCATATCATACCTTCTGTATGGGTTACAGGCAGCATATCATACCTTCTGTATGGGTTACAGGCAGCATATCATACCTTCTGTATGGGTTACAGGCAGCATATCATACCTTCTGTATGGGTTACAGGCAGCATATCATACCTTCTGTATGGGTTACAGGCAGCATATCATACCTTCTGTATGGGTTACAGGCAGCATATCATACCTTCTGTATGGGTTACAGGCAGCATATCATACCTTCTGTATGGGTTACAGGCAGCATATCATACCTTCTGTATGGGTTACAGGCAGCATATCATACCTTCTGTATGGGTTACAGGCAGCATATCATACCTTCTGTATGGGTTACAGGCAGCATATCATACCTTCTGTATGGGTTACAGGCAGCAACGATCTTCAAACCACACTCTCTATCCAACGGCTCTCCTCTCATTCTACCATCACATAGAATCTCCTTTACCAGCCCAATGGCCTCAGTAGTGTTGGCTTCGTCCAGGAATAGTATAGTGTACACTGTGGGCACCTGTATTGTGTACTTTACACTATGGTATGGCAGCTACATTGTACAGCGCAAACGAACAAACAAAAGGACAAACAAACAAACCTGCTCAGAGTCCAGAGTACTGACATACTCTTCACATATTCTTACATTGGTTCGAGCCAACTCTTGTGCTTCATTTACTTTATTAATGATGTCATCTTCCGTTGTTCCTCCATGAACCTAAATCAGGTATGCAAGGTGTATTTACTTATGTAATTTCATTGTATGTGCAGAGAACTTATGGTAAATTTACTGACTGTATCGAAAAAATGTTTAAAAAACAAGCCGGTTCAAAAGTTTAATGAATAAAATCTGATTGAATTCAATTTCATTTAGTTTTTTCAAGACATTTTGAGAAAACGAAACAGTTGCAGAGTTGAGCATCAGTTAATTCCACTCAAGCTCAATAGATGCTGACTAGAGTGCAGTAGATGCTGACTAGAGTGCAATAGATGCCGACTAGAGTGCAATAGATGTTGACTAGAGTGCAGCAGATGCTGACTAGAGTGCAGTAGATGTTGACTAGAGTGCAATAGATGCTGACTAGAGTGCAATAGATGCTGACTAGAGTGCAATAGATGATGACTAGAGTGCAATAGATGCTGACTAGAGTGCAATAGATGCTGACTAGAGTACAATAGATGTTGACTAGAGTACAATAGATGCTGACTAGAGTGCAATAGATGCTGACTAGAGTGCAATAGATGCTGACTACAGTACAATAGATGCTGACTAGAGTGCAATAGATGCTGACTAGAGTGCAATAGATGCTGACTAGAGTGCAATAGATGCTGACTAGAGTACAATATATGCTGACTAGAGTACAATAGATGCTGAGTAGAATGCAATAGATGCTGACTACAGTACAATAGATGCTGACTAGAGTGCAGTAGATGTTGACTAGAGTGCAATAGATGTTGACTAGAGTGCAATAGATGCTGACTAGAGTGCAATAGATGCTGACTAGAGTGCAATACATGCTGACTAGAGTACAATAGATGCTGACTAGAGTGCAATAGATGCTGACTAGAGTGCAATAGATGCTGACTAGAGTACAATATATGCTGACTAAAGTACAATAGATGCTGAGTAGAATGCAATAGATGCTGACTACAGTACAATAGATGCTGACTAGAGAGCAATAGATGCTGACTAGAGTGCAGTAGATGCTGACTAGAGTGCAATAGATGCTGACTAGAGTGCAATAGATGCTGACTAGAGTGCAGTAGATGCTGACTAGAGTGCAGTAGATGTTGACTAGAGTGCAATAGATGTTGACTAGAGCGCAATAGATGCTGACTAGAGTGCAATAGATGCTGACTAGAGGGCAGTAGATGTTGACTAGAGTGCAATAGATGTTGACTAGAGTGCAATAGATGCTGACTAGAGTGCAATAGATGCTGACTAGAGTGCAATAGATGCTGACTAGAGTACAATAGATGCTGACTAGAGTACAATAGATGCTGACTAGAGTGCAATAGATGCTGACTAGAGTGCAACAGATGCTGACTAGAGTGCAATAGATGCTGACTAGAGTGCAATAGGTGCTGACTAGAGTGCAATAGATGCTGACTAGAGTGCAATAGGTGCTGACTAGAGTGCAATAGATGCTGACTAGAGTGCAATAGATGCTGACTAGAGTGCAATAGATGCTGACTAGAGTACAATAGATGCTGACTAGAGTACAATAGATGCTGACTAGAGTGCAATAGATGCTGACTAGAGTGCAATAGATGCTGACTAGAGTGCAGTAGATGCTGACTAAAGTGCAATTGATGCTGACTAGAGTGCAATAGATGCTGACTAGAGTGCAATAGATGCTGACTAGAGTGCAATAGGTGCTGACTAGAGTGCAAAGTTTTCCACTAAACAACAGCTCATATAAAACCCAAAAAAGAGATACAAAAAATTGACTTGATCACATAGAATGGAGCCTTCGAAGCACAAGTTGTGGTGGAGTGAGTTTCAAAAGCGTTGAAAATTAAATTGAAACTTTAAGGACCCTTTAGCTAAATCAGCATTTTATATTGCCAACAGGAAGTGTTGTCTATAAGCTAAAGGGGCCATGTAGCCTCACGGCCAACATATAGAGACCAAAAGCGAACATTTAGTGGAAAAGACAGACTTTATGTTCTTTAAAAACTGAAATAATTAGATACTAAAATTTATTTGCGGAGAAAATAAAGAAACGGTCGAATTTGCGTCAATGTTTGAAATTGAATAATGTTCGACTAAAAAGAAAACAGCGGTGTAGAATAAACAGAATAATAGTTTCCATCAGAATGGAAAAATAACTTGAAAATGTGACTGATTCAAGCTTCTTTATAGCACTTTAGTTTTGCCTCTATGGCAAGCTTTGAAGTATAAAAAAAGACAACTCCAAACTTGAGTACTAATTTATCCAATAACGTGCCTACTTTAAGTTGCTAAAACCTGAGGAACGTGTGCCAATGAAGCAATATCAGCCTGCAACACCCTAGCCTCTCCAAAAAATAGCAAATTTTTAAGGAAAGGTATTGGCCAATTTCAATGAAATGTTGTTTTGTGTAAACTGGCTTGAAAAAAAGAAAAGAACGCTACCTTGACTATAACCATAGTAGTTATCTTTCCTTTCAATGGAGACGGCACCTGCAGTTTAGACATGAACTCTATGAGTTTAGTCTTACCACATCCTGTCTCTCCCATGATAATCACAGGGATGTTGACTCTACAATGAAGGTCAGTCATGCTTGATAGAGGACAATTGATAACAAGGAGGTAATGTATCAGGTAAATGGGATATTTGATAGAGGACAATTGATAACAAGGAGGTAATGTATCAGGTAAATGAGATATCTGATAGAGGACAATTGATAACAAGGAGGTAATGTATCAGGTATAGAAAGGATATCTGATAGAGGACAATTGATAACAAGGAGGTAATGTATCAGGTAAATGGGATATTTGATAGAGGACAATTGATAACAAGGAGGTAATGTATCAGGTAAATGGGATATTTGATAGAGGACAATTGATAACAAAGAGGTAATGTATCAGGTAAATGATATATTTGATAGAGGACAATTGATAACAAGGAGGTAATGTATCAGGTAAATGAGATATTTGATAGAGGACAATTGATAACATGGAGGTAATGTATCAGGTAAATGAGATATTTGATAGAGGACAATTGGTAACAAGGAGGTAATGTATCAGGTAAATGGGATATCTGATAGAGGACAATTGATAACAAGGAGGTAATGTATCAGGTAAATGGGATATTTGATAGAGGACAATTGATAACAAGGAGGTAATGTATCAGGTAAATGAGATATTTGATAGAGGACAATTGATAACAAGGAGGTAATGTATCAGGTAAATGGGATATTTGATAGAGGACAATCGATAACAAGGAGGTAATGTATCAGGTAAATGAGATATCTGATAGAGGACAATTGATAACAAGGAGGTAATGTATCAGGTAAATGGGATATCTGATAGAGGACAATTGATAACAAGGAGGTAATGTATCAGGTAAATGGGAGAAGTTTCGCATAGACTCACCTGAGTCTCTGGTGAATAGCTAGGATCTTCTTAGCGTTGTCCATGGTGAGCACATAATCAGGGTCAGGGTCATCACTCCTGTTGAAGTAAGGAATCTGGTTCTGAATTGTAGAGTTGTCTGGTCGCCTACAAGTCCTGTAGAGCATACACTGCTCTACCATCACGTCCCTCAACTTCCTGACCTGGTCAGCGCTGTAACAAAGGCTACGGATTAGACTGAATGCGGGGCAATGACAGATGCATTGATATAAACTGCTAATATGCTTATATAAGTATGTAAGCTTCAATCTACAAGACAAAGCACTGAAATTCTTTGAGAAAAAACTAAATTAACGAGCACCATTCTTTGGTGTAAGTAGATGAAAGAACAGAATGTAGATGGCTATGTTAGTGAAAGAATGGAAAGAAATATGGCAAAAGCATTGTCTCTCTTTGTTTTTATCAAGTATAACTGTACCGTTTCAAATTTTTGAAGTTTTCAGTCATAGACAAATCAGATTGATCGAGAGCCCTTTTCAAATCTCTGGTGATGCATTCAGAGAGAAGCTCTTCTTCTGTTTCACAGTCTACCAGGCTGAAAGGGCGGGCAACTAAAATATACAGCAATTCTGGAAATCAATATGGTGTTGGATATATATCTAACATTTATAATTCGGTGAAAAAAACACTACGGTAATAAATCAAAATAACAAATTAATCTATTAATATATAACTTTTACACATGATAATAATAATTACTATTACCATGGTCCATTACTATTAGTAATTACCAACTAATACTTCAACTATTCAGTCAGTCTTTACTTTGTCATGAGATTTTTACAATTTCAATAACAAGTTTGAAATTTAAACTCTTGACTTTTGAATCAACAAAAACTTACTTACATCAACTAAAATTACTAGACATATGTAACTTACTAATACGGACATACAAATACAATATATATATCTCACTATATATAACATAAAGATATTTAGCTTATGACGTATGTACACAACTTACTCATATATCTAACAAACTACCAGATATGATAAAACTTAAAACGTAAACATATACAATTTACTAAACACATCTAACTCCTTACAAATATATTATCTATTACACATATAACTTACTTCAAATACATAACTTGCTACAAATATACTTGTATAACGTACTACACATACACAACTTACTACACATATATAAATTACTACACATATATAACTTACTACCCGTATCTAACTTATTACACATATATAACTCACTATTAATGCTTTTCACAAAGAAACCAAGAGGAGTAATAGTTACTCCATCTTCATTGAAGAATAAGTAAGGGTGATTGCCACTTTCCCACGTTCTTTTTATTCCCAGTTGATCTAACATTCGCGCACCTCCATCCTCATCCACCACCTGTAAAAGGCATTAAATGGGTGTTACACAAAAACTAGAAGATAACCAGAGTAACATGTTGACAGGAAGCAAGCACAAAAACGGCTGGGTACACCTGATGACTTTCGAGCTGTGGGCAAACCCCCCACTCAACAGCATCACTTTATACAGTGTCTCATGACAGATACAAAAAAGGATTATAATTGAGAATTGGATAGCGTAGTTTATACCAGGCAGGAGTTTAGGGTAGTGGTGATAGCCACATTTCAGGGTAGCAGTTAACTGCACTTCCCTCAGGCAAAACACTAAAGCCAGCTAGACCACTGTTCATGAACTGAGCCAGACACTACTTCTAGTGGAGCATAAAGCGCGTGTGAACTGCGTACGTCTGACAAATCAAGTGCCCACTGCTGTTCCCTACTGAGTGTAGACCACTTGCTGGGGGTGTCTAATATGTCTGCAAATCGCTGTCCATCTATGAACTTTCTCTGTTTGCAGTCATTATTATCGGTGAATATATTATTGTTGGCCATTTCAGTTAACCTCATTATTGTTTGTGCTTTTGTTTGTATTTATTATTACTACTTGTAACCAGCTACTGTGAACGCAACTAATTTTTTTTTCTTTATGCTAAAATGGAAACTTAGTTTACGACCACAAAAATAACAAAGTTAAAAAAAAATAATCACAGTGGAAGTTACTAGCACGTTTCATTGAGGGTTTTTAAACGATAGATGACGATGATACATCAACATCTTACTATACTGCCACTGTATTATTATTTAATAACATAGTTATTTGATTTTATTACCACCGCAATGCTGCTGTTGTGTATTTTCCTACTGATTACTCTTGATAATTGCCGTCAAGGTAAGCATTTACAACAAAATTTTTTATGAAACATGAGGAAGTGGTTTATGGAAGAAGGCGACCACGCCAGTGGCAATTGCAATGCGCCATCAAACCGTCTCCTGTACCAACTGCCAAGTTGAGGGGGAGAGAGAGAAAGAGATGGAGAATGTAGAGTAAAGTATGTAATGGAATTCGCCTAGTTCAGCCAGTATTAGATAGTGTGCGTGCCTGTTTGATTGACAAGCAGTGCACCTGTGAGTGAGTGATGAGTGTGAAGGCGCTAGCTAAACAAACACAAGCTTGTTTGGTTGAAAGCACTGGTACTTTGTAGGGATGAAGAAAATGATCCAGACTCTATTAGTCAAGACCGTGCTGAGAATTATGAGCTAAGGACTATGGTTTGACATCATATATACAGAGTTATCATTAACGCTAGAAGATTTGGCAGCTAGCCAGTTCTCATTCAGCCAGCTTATGTATGTAATTTTTTATGCTTAGCCAACCCATTATGATTCATCTTTCTGTAGTGCCAGCTATTATTTAAGCATATCATATGCTTTACTTTTCAACTACTATGTTTTCCTATAAATAGCGAGGCATTTCGCCCAGCGCTCAGAGTTGTTTTAGATTTGCTTATTGTTAGTCAGAACTAGTTTAGCTTAGGCTGAGATAGTATCTAGTCAATAAGTGTCAGCGATTGCTTGTACCGTCTTAGTGTTGCCTAAATGTTCAAGTTACTGTACGCTTGTAAGGACTATTTATCCGGCAAGCTTTTGTGTTCTAGCTAATAAATTATTATTAATCTGAACCTTTGTGTGTTTAGTGAGGCCGGTTGCCTGTATCACTATTGTTCGTATAACTAACATCTGGATCTGTCTGCTATACAGACCTTCTACAACAGAGAGCCTGTACTACCATACAGGTAGTGCTTACTGTTCGTATCAACTGCCTTCCCCAGAGAGCCTACTCTACCAGTCTATTTGCACTCTGTATTACTGTACTGCTATTGCTATACAGTACAGGCACTTACAGGCACTTTCTAACAGCTGTCGGTGAAGGTATTCTCGAAATCACAATGAAATCCTTTACAAGTAGAAGTGAGAAGTGGAGAGAGACACGAAAAAGGCGTCATGGACGAAAGATGGAGGAGAATAAATAAAGCCTGCATAATTTAAAGAATGGCTCCAGTCATTTCTATATTTATCTGATATGTCATTGATATGTCCTTATGAAGTACTTCAAATACCAACTTCGTCAAAATTCAATTGATTTCTATATTTTCTTAACACAATTAATAATAAGCATGTGATGAGTGTTCTCTCCCCTTCGAAATATTCCGGGAAAACATATGATGTACGCAAGTGTTTTATCGAACGCTAAATATTTGTTTCTACTAATGCTAACTACTAACCACATGTGCCGCTATTACTACTTACAAGTTATATCAACCAGTGACCTTGGTCACTGTACTGTTATTTGTTATGCTTCAGTGATTTCACGATCCAAAAATTGTCCAATCAAAATATAAAACATAAGTTTAGCGTTCGCTAAAACACTTGCGTACCTCATAGGTTTTCCCAGAATATTTCGAAAATGTTTGAATGGGGAGACAACACTCATAACGTGCTTAGTATTAATTGTGTTAAGAAAAAATATAAAAATCAATTGAATTTCGACAAAGTTGGTATTTGGAGCACTTCATGAGGACATATCAATGACATATCAGATAAATATAGAAATGACCGGAGCCATTCTTTAATATGGTAGTTAATAGTGCTAGTCTATATATAAACAAATGAAAAACATCTGCTGTTTGTCCATCTTTCATATGCCTATAACAACATGCAGAGAGAAATGACAACTTGTACAAACCCCTTTAGGACCACTTGGTTGCAAGACCAGGGTTTGATTTAGCCGTTTGCTTTCAAGCAGGAAAAGTTTGTGGAATTGTGTTTCTCTCGAAAATGCAAGGAAAGACCAAAAACCACATTTGACTAATAGCCAATGTTTGCGATGTTAAATAAACAAATCCAAGTTGTTTTATGAGGCATATCATTTACTCCAAGTTTGCATAGATCATTTAGTGGCTTCCCATGTCACGACGTCGTAGCGTCACGAGTTTTCTCTCCTTGGAAACAGGTATGTCACTTCTGCTGTAGTGATAATGTGGCGCTATTAAGTAGCGACTTATAATAGCGCTAGACCACTGAAGCGTTATGGAGAAAGGAAATGCCGTAGCGCTACTGGTTTGCACATGCGTGTATTGAATTTTCAGCATGACTGCAGTCAAAATAATTCCAGTGATATGAGTCAGTTGCCTTGCAAGACCACTTATATTAAAAAACATGGTGCAGAATAAGTGTTTACAAATATATGTATGCGTTTTCATTTCATATTATTTATCTTTTCTCGCCATAGTTTAGAATTCGATAATGATATAATTCAAATAATAATAATAATAAAGATTCGATTGGCCGTAGTTAAGCAATCATAAACATAAATAGCTATTTTAAATTTTATAAATGAATTACACATTGACCGAGCACTGCTAGTTCAAAATTTTATCTGTAAAGTATGTAATATTAGGCTCGTTTACACTAGCACGCTACGAAACACAGTAATAAATCGTAACAACTACGGTTCGGTACTGGTCCGCACCAAAGTGCCTGTTCAGACGATTGTTTGTCTAGTGCATTAGTTCTGTATCCGTATTAAAACGCCTTGGGCCCGGTTTCAGTTTTGAGACGATACGGAACCAGTATTGGTGTGAGCTCATCTGAACAGCCGGCGTTTTTGCTGCGAACTTCAGTGTTCACATTTGCATAGCGCATCAGTGATGAAACAAACATAAAAAAGGCATTTAAAACTAATTGTTTGTTGAAACAATTTTCCTTGATACAGTTTCACTAATTGACTCATTAGCTCAAAATCGATCACTGACTCGCTAATTAGGGTTTTGACCTTCGGACCTACTGTGTTGCTGGCTTATGGAAAAGCGTGATAGTTTATCGCTATTGAGAAGCATGGAGCCGTGACACCATTGGGTACCGCTATGACATCTCACATGGAAAGCCACTAAATCTTTCATATCTCTGCTATTGAGCTGTTTTTGTCAATAAGCTGTTTATACAGTAGTTCAGACAATACAAATAATAAATAAACTTTAATGTAGAGCTCAATGAAACATATGCCAACACATTGTCTCCCTCCGTTTTCTATCAAAATGAGCGACAGATGTGAACAAAAAGAGAGATGGAGAGGGTAAGGTCGGGTAGGAGTGAAACAAGAATGAGGCGGTGGAGAGGCTAAACTGGGTAGGAAAGGGGAGGGGGCTGATGGTAGAGAGAGACGTGGAAGAACAGGGGTAGAGCTGGAGTAGAGGAGGGCGGGAGTAGAGGAGGGCGGGAGTAGAGGAGGGCGGGAGTAGAAGAGGGCGGGAGTAGAGGAGGGCGGGAGTAGAGGAGGACGGGAGTAGAGGAGGACGGGAGTAGATCAGGACGGGAGTAGATCAGGGCGAGAGTAGATCAGGGCGGGAGTAGATCAGGGCGGGAGTAGAGCAGGGCGGGAGTAGAGCAGGGCGGGAGTAAAGCAGGGCGGGAGTAGAGCAGAGCAGGGCGGGAGTAGAGCAGAGCAGGGCGGGAGTAGAGCAGGGCGGGAGTAGAGCAGGGCGGGAGTAGTGCAGGGCGGGAGTAGAGCAGGGCGGGAGTAGAGCAGGGCGGGAGTAGAGCAGGGCGGGAGTAGAGCAGGGCGGGAGTAGAGCAGGGCGGGAGTAGTGCAGGGCGGGAGTAGAGCAGGGCGGGAGTAGAGCAGGGCGGGAGTAGAGCAGGGCGTGAGTAGAGCAGGGCGGAAGTAGAGCAGGGCGGGAGTAGAGCAGGGCGGAGTAAAGCAGGGCGGGAGTAGAGCAGAGCAGGGCGGGAGTAGAGCAGGGCGGGAGTAGTGCAGGGCGGGAGTAGAGCAGGGCGGGAGTAGAGCAGGGCGGGAGTAGAGCAGGGCGGGAGTAGTGCAGGGCGGGAGTAGAGCAGGGCGGGAGTAAAGCAGGGCGGGAGTAGAGCAGAGCAGGGCGGGAGTAGAGCAGAGCAGGGCGGGAGTAGAGCAGGGCGGGAGTAGAACAGGGCGGGAGTAGTGCAGGGCGGGAGTAGAGCAGGGCGGGAGTAGAGCAGGGCGGGAGTAGAGCAGGGCGGGAGTAGTGCAGGGCGGGAGTAGAGCAGGGCGGGAGTAGAGCAGGGCGGGAGTAGAGCAGGGCGGAAGTAGAGCAGGGCAGAAGTAGAGAAGGGCGGGAGAAAACGCTTAGGTATATTTACATAAGAGAGGTACAACCACTGGGATAAATATATCATAGACTAAAAATCACAAACCTCATTCAGTCCTATACCAGGCGTCTCTTCTGCTATTTTGAGAGAACGGGTGGCAAAGTCCTATAATACAAAAAGACATCAACAGACACGTGCTGCTGCAACAAGAGAAATGAACGAGTGTCTACCTGTCAAATGATGCCAGTACAACCCACCTCGGCCATCCTGAACATGAACTGTACAACAAATCTTCTGAAGCCAGGCAAGTCCTCAGCTGAGGCCTCCGAGCAGTAAGGTGATTTGTTCACTTTAAACAGCTGGTTGCTGAGGAAGTAGACGTAGTGCCTGAGCTCACTCCACGAGGGGTTCCTCAGTCCACAGTAACTGTACAATTGGATGTAACAAATTAGCTTAGACCACTCAACTGCTGGCCAACAATACAAAACCACAAGCAGGTACCTACTGGATGAGAAGTTTCAGGGCTTCTACCGGAGAGTCAAATCTCTCCTCTTCATCAATCAAATAGTTGTTAGAGGGCTCATCATTCTGGTGGCAGTTCAAGAACTTAAGCACCATCTGCCACTCGTCAGAGTACAGCACACGTTCATCAAAACCAATGAAACTCCCTGCAGTAGCACACCAATGGTACAGATCAATGTAATCAAAAGACATACAGATTTATCCCTGTAGTTGTAAGTGAAAGCATAATACATGTACTAACTTGGGTCGGCACCATCGGTGTACAGTTTGTGAGCTTCTTCAGGTGCAATGCAGGTCATTGTGGGTAGAAGGTCCAACACTTCGTGTATGTTCTTTCGGTACTGCAACACATTGATACAGCACATATACATATATTGATACAACACATATAGATACATTGATACAACACACATAGATACATTGATAAAACACATATAGATACATTGATACAACACACATAGATATATTGATACAACACATATAGATACATTGATACAACACATATAGATACATTGATAAAACACATATAGATACATTGATACAACACATATAGATATATTGATACAACACATAAAGATATATTGATACAACACATATAGATATATTGATACAACACATATAGATATATTGATAAAACACATATAGATACAATGATACAACACATATAGATACATTGATACAACACATATAGATACATTGATAAAACACATATAGATATATCGATACAACACATATAGATATATTGATACAACACACATAGATACATTGATACAACACACATACAGATATATTGATACAACACATATAGATACATTGATACAACACACATAGATATATTGATAAAACACATATAGATATATCGATACAACACATATAGATACATTGATAAAACACATAAAGATATATTGATACAACACACATAGATACATTGATACAACACATATAGATACATTGATAAAACACATATAGATATATTGATACAACACACATAGATATATTGATACAACACACATAGATATATTGATACAACACACATAGATATATTGATACAACACATATAGATACATTGATACAACACACATAGATACATTGATAAAACACATATAGATACATTGATACAACACATATAGATATATTGATACAACACATATAGATATATTGATACAACACATATAGATATATTGATACAACACACATAGATATATTGATACAACACACATAGATATATTGATACAACACACATAGATATATTGATACAACACATATAGATACATAGATACAACACACATAGATACATTGATACAACACACATAGATACATTGATAAAACACATATAGATACATTGATACAACACATATAGATATATTGATACAACACACATAGATATATTGATACAACACACATAGATATATTGATACAACACACATAGATATATTGATACAACACACATAGATATATTGATACAACACATATAGATATATTGATACAACACATATAGATATATTGATACAACACATATAGATACATAGATACAACACACATAGATACATTGATACAACACATATAGATACATTGATAAAACACATATAGATATATCGATACAACACATATAGATATATTGATACAACACATATAGATATATTGATACAACACATATAGATACATTGATAAAACACATATAGATACATTGATACAACACATATAGATACATAGATACAACACACATAGATACATTGATACAACACATATAGATATATTGATAAAACACATATAGATATATCGATACAACACATATAGATATATTGATACAACACATATAGATATATTGATACAACACATATAGATACATTGATAAAACACATATAGATATATCGATACAACACAGATAGATAAATTGATACAAAAATGGTGACACAATCACAATGGTAAATAAACTGCACTGGTAACCTTGTCAGTGTGGGGCATGCACTCGATGATATAGTAGTGAGTGGGCTGGGCTTGCCATACAACGCCTTCAGAGTTGACAATACTTCTGAGTATAATGAGATTAAACAGTAACTCATCCACTCCCGTCTCAACCTACAACAGCACCAGCTCGATGCAACGTGGATATGCAGCTAGACGCTTTTATTGTTTTACAGTCACTAAATCAATAAATCAAGCGTCATTTCAATCGTATTTTGCAACTTTAAGAAGGATGACAAAACCAAGTACATTCCCAAAAAACTTGACTCCCTGCTTTGAGACGAGTGTGAAAAAAAGTCGCCAAGAAAAAAGAAATTAACTGGTGCTACTCATAATCATTTAAAAGTAATCACAAAAATTAGCAGCATTCAGAGATCACTTCAAAGGCAATATGGACAGAAGCTGTTAATTTGATACTGTGGAATTTATATGTCATTTTCTAGTTTCACAGCTGGCTACAAAAGAGACCTATGACCTCACACTACTGCTCTCTACCTATTATACTACCTATGACCTCACACTACTGCTCTCTACCTATTATACTACCTATGACCTCACATTACTGCTCTCTACCTATTATACTACCTATGACCTCACATTACTGCTCTCTACCTATTATACTACCTATGACCTCACATTACTACCCTCTACCTATTATATTACCTATGACCTCACATTACTGCTCTCTACCTATTATACTACCTATGACCTCACATTACTACCCTCTACCTATTATATTACCTAAGACCTCACATTACTGCTCTCTACCTATTATATTACCTATGACCTCACATTACTGCCCTCTACCTATTATACTACCTATGACCTCACATTACTGCCCTCTACCTATTATACTACCTATGACCTCACATTACTACCCTCTACCTATTATATTACCTATGACCTCACATTACTGCTCTCTACCTATTATACTACCTATGACCTCACATTACTGCTCTCTACCTATTATACTACCTATGACCTCACATTACTGCTCTCTACCTATTATATTACCTATGACCTCACATTACTGCCCTCTACCTACTATATTACCTATGACCTCACATTACTGCTCTCTACCTATTATATTACCTATGACCTCACATTACTGCTCTCTACCTATTATATTACCTATGACCTCACATTACTGCCCTCTACCTATTATACTACCTATGACCTCACATTACTGCTCTCTACCTATTATATTACCTATGACCTCACTACTGCTCTCTACCTATTATACTACCTATGACCTCACATTACTGCCCTCTACCTATTATATTACCTATGACCTCACTACTGCTCTCTACCTATTATACTACCTATGACCTCACATTACTGCCCTCTACCTATTATATTACCTATGACCTCACATTACTGCCCTCTACCTATTATATTACCTACGACCTCACATTACTGCTCTCTACCTATTATACTACCTATGACCTCACATTACTACCCTCTACCTATTATATTACCTATGACCTCACATTACTGCTCTCTACCTATTATACTACCTATGACCTCACATTACTGCCCTCTACCTATTATACTACCTATGACCTCACATTACTGCTCTCTACCTATTATACTACCTATGACCACACTACTGCTCTCTACCTATTATACTACCTATGACCTCACATTACTGCCCTCTACCTATTATACTACCTATGACCTCACATTACTACCCTCTACCTATTATACTACCTATGACCTCACACTACTGCCCTCTACCTATTATACTACCTATGACCTCACATTACTGCTCTCTACCTATTATATTACCTATGACCTCACATTACTGCCCTCTACCTATTATATTACCTATGACCTCACATTACTGCTCTCTACCTATTATACTACCTATGACCTCACATTACTGCCCTCTACCTATTATACTACCTATAACCTCACAGTACTGCCCTCTACCTATTATACTACCTATGACCTCACATTACTACTCTCTACCTATTATATTACCTATGACCTCACACTACTGCCCTCTACCTATTATACTACCTATGACCTCACATTACTACCCTCTACCTATTATATTACCTATGACCTCACATTACTACCCTCTACCTATTATATTACCTATGACCTCACACTACTGCCCTCTACCTATTATACTACCTATGACCTCACATTACTACACTCTACCTATTATATTACCTATGACCTCACATTACTACCCTCTACCTATTATATTACCTATGACCTCACACTACTGCCCTCTACCTATTATACTACCTATGACCTCACATTACTACCCTCTACCTATTATATTACCTATGACCTCACACTACTACCCTCTACCTATTATATTACCTATGACCTCACACTACTGCCCTCTACCTATTATACTACCTATGACCTCACATTACTACCCTCTACCTATTATACTACCTATGACCTCACACTACTGCCCTCTACCTATTATACTACCTATGACTTCACATTACTGCCCTCTACCTATTATATTACCTATGACCTCACATTACTGCCCTCTACCTATTATACTACCTATGACCTCACATTACTGCTCTCTACCTATTATATTACCTATGACCTCACACTACTGCTCTCTACCTATTATACTACCTATGACCTCACATTACTGCTCTCTACCTATTATATTACCTATGACCTCACATTACTGCTCTCTACCTATTATACTACCTATAACCTCACATTACTGCTCTTTACCTATTATACTACCTATGACCTCACATTACTGCTCTCTACCTATTATATTACCTATGACCTCACATTACTGCCCTCTACCTATTATATTACCTATGACCTCACATTACTGCCCTCTACCTATTATATTACCTATGACCTCACATTACTGCTCTCTACCTATTATATTACCTATGACCTCACATTACTGCTCTCTACCTATTATATTACCTATGACCTCACACTACTGCTCTCTACCTATTATATTACCTATGACCTCACACTACTGCTCTCTACCTATTATATTACCTATGACCTCACATTACTGCTCTCTACCTAATATACTACCTATGACCTCACATTACTGCTCTCTACCTATTATATTACCTATGACTTCACACTACTGCTCTCTACCTATTATATTATCTATGACCTCACACTACTGCTCTCTACCTATTATATTACCTATGACCTCACATTACTGCTCTCTACCTATTATATTACCTATGACCTCACATTACTGCTCTCTACCTATTATATTACCTATGACCTCACATTACTGCCCTCTATCTATTATATTACCTATGACCTCACATTACTGCTCTCTACCTATTATACTACCTATGACCTCACACTACTGCTCTCTACCTATTATATTACCTATGACCTCACACTACTGCTCTCTACCTATTATATTACCTATGACCTCACATTACTGCCCTCTACCTATTATATTACCTATGACCTCACATTACTGCTCTCTACCTATTATACTACCTATGACCTCACACTACTGCTCTCTACCTATTATATTACCTATGACCTCACACTACTGCTCTCTACCTATTATATTACCTATGACCTCACATTACTGCTCTCTACCTATTATATTACCTATGACCTCACATTACTGCTCTCTACCTATTATATTACCTATGACCTCACATTACTGCTCTCTACCTATTATACTACCTATGACCTCACATTACTGCTCTCTACCTATTATATTACCTATGACCTCACACTACTGCTCTCTACCTATTATATTACCTATGACCTCACACTACTGCTCTCTACCTATTATACTACCTATGACCTCACATTACTGCTCTCTACCTATTATATTACCTATGACCTCACACTACTGCTCTCTACCTATTATATTACCTATGACCTCACACTACTGCTCTCTACCTATTATATTACCTATGACCTCACACTACTGCTCTCTACCTATTATATTACCGATGACCTCACACTACTGCTCTCTACCTATTATATTACCTATGACCTCACATTACTGCTCTCTACCTATTATATTACCTATGACCTCACATTACTGCTCTCTACCTATTATATTACCTATGACCTCACATTACTGCTCTCTACCTATTATATTACCTATGACCTCACATTACTACCCTCTACCTATTATACTACCTATGACCTCACACTACTGCCCTCTACCTATTATACTACCTATGACCTCACATTACTGCACTCTACCTATTATATTACCTATGACCTCACATTACTGCTCTCTACCTATTATATTACCTATGACTTCACACTACTGCTCTCTACCTATTATATTACCTATGACCTCACACTACTGCTCTCTACCTATTATATTACCTATGACCTCACATTACTGCTCTCTACCTATTATATTACCTATGACCTCACATTACTGCTCTCTACCTATTATATTACCTATGACCTCACATTACTGCCCTCTATCTATTATATTACCTATGACCTCACATTACTGCTCTCTACCTATTATACTACCTATGACCTCACACTACTGCTCTCTACCTATTATATTACCTATGACCTCACACTACTGCTCTCTACCTATTATATTACCTATGACCTCACATTACTGCCCTCTACCTATTATATTACCTATGACCTCACATTACTGCTCTCTACCTATTATATTACCTATGACCTCACATTACTGCTCTCTACCTATTATATTACCTATGACCTCACATTACTGCCCTCTACCTATTATACTACCTATGACCTCACATTACTGCTCTCTACCTATTATATTACCTATGACCTCACATTACTGCTCTCTACCTATTATACTACCTATGACCTCACATTACTGCCCTCTACCTATTATACTACCTATGACCACACTACTGCTCTCTACCTATTATACTACCTATGACCTCACATTACTGCTCTCTACCTATTATATTACCTATGACCTCACACTACTGCTCTCTACCTATTATATTACCTATGACCTCACACTACTGCTCTCTACCTATTATATTACCTATGACCTCACATTACTGCCCTCTATCTATTATATTACCTATGACCTCACATTACTGCTCTCTACCTATTATACTACCTATGACCTCACACTACTGCTCTCTACCTATTATATTACCTATGACCTCACACTACTGCTCTCTACCTATTATATTACCTATGACCTCACATTACTGCCCTCTACCTATTATATTACCTATGACCTCACATTACTGCTCTCTACCTATTATATTACCTATGACCTCACATTACTGCTCTCTACCTATTATATTACCTATGACCTCACATTACTGCTCTCTACCTATTATATTACCTATGACCTCACATTACTGCCCTCTACCTATTATACTACCTATGACCTCACATTACTGCTCTCTACCTATTATATTACCTATGACCTCACATTACTGCTCTCTACCTATTATACTACCTATGACCTCACATTACTGCCCTCTACCTATTATACTACCTATGACCACACTACTGCTCTCTACCTATTATACTACCTATGACCTCACATTACTGCTCTCTACCTATTATATTACCTATGACCTCACACTACTGCTCTCTACCTATTATATTACCTATGACCTCACACTACTGCTCTCTACCTATTATATTACCTATGACCTCACATTACTGCCCTCTATCTATTATATTACCTATGACCTCACATTACTGCTCTCTACCTATTATACTACCTATGACCTCACACTACTGCTCTCTACCTATTATATTACCTATGACCTCACACTACTGCTCTCTACCTATTATATTACCTATGACCTCACATTACTGCCCTCTACCTATTATATTACCTATGACCTCACATTACTGCTCTCTACCTATTATATTACCTATGACCTCACATTACTGCTCTCTACCTATTATATTACCTATGACCTCACATTACTGCCCTCTACCTATTATACTACCTATGACCTCACATTACTGCTCTCTACCTATTATATTACCTATGACCTCACATTACTGCTCTCTACCTATTATACTACCTATGACCTCACATTACTGCCCTCTACCTATTATACTACCTATGACCACACTACTGCTCTCTACCTATTATACTACCTATGACCTCACATTACTGCTCTCTACCTATTATATTACCTATGACCTCACACTACTGCTCTCTACCTATTATATTACCTATGACCTCACACTACTGCTCTCTACCTATTATACTACCTATGACCTCACATTACTGCTCTCTACCTATTATATTACCTATGACCTCACATTACTGCTCTCTACCTATTATATTACCTATGACCTCACATTACTGCCCTCTATCTATTATATTACCTATGACCTCACATTACTGCTCTCTACCTATTATACTACCTATGACCTCACACTACTGCTCTCTACCTATTATATTACCTATGACCTCACACTACTGCTCTCTACCTATTATATTACCTATGACCTCACATTACTGCCCTCTACCTATTATATTACCTATGACCTCACATTACTGCTCTCTACCTATTATATTACCTATGACCTCACATTACTGCTCTCTACCTATTATATTACCTATGACCTCACATTACTGCCCTCTACCTATTATACTACCTATGACCTCACATTACTGCTCTCTACCTATTATATTACCTATGACCTCACATTACTGCTCTCTACCTATTATACTACCTATGACCTCACATTACTGCCCTCTACCTATTATACTACCTATGACCACACTACTGCTCTCTACCTATTATACTACCTATGACCTCACATTACTGCCCTCTACCTATTACACTACCTATGACCTCACATTACTACCCTCTACCTATTATACTACCTATGACCTCACACTACTGCCCTCTACCTATTATACTACCTATGACCTCACATTACTGCTCTCTACCTATTATATTACCTATGACCTCACATTACTGCTCTCTACCTATTATATTACCTATAACCTCACATTACTGCTCTCTACCTATTATATTACCTATGACCTCACATTACTGCTCTCTACCTATTATATTACCTATGACCTCACATTACTGCTCTCTACCTATTATACTACCTATGACCTCACATTACTGCTCTCTACCTATTATATTACCTATGACCTCACATTACTGCTCTCTACCTATTATACTACCTATGACCTCACATTACTGCCCTCTACCTATTATACTACCTATGACCACACTACTGCTCTCTACCTATTATACTACCTATGACCTCACATTACTGCCCTCTACCTATTACACTACTTATGACCTCACATTACTACCCTCTACCTATTATACTACCTATGACCTCACACTACTGCCCTCTACCTATTATACTACCTATGACCTCACATTACTGCTCTCTACCTATTATATTACCTATGACCTCACATTACTGCTCTCTACCTATTATATTACCTATAACCTCACATTACTGCCCTCTACCTATTATATTACCTATGACCTCACACTACTGCCCTCTACCTATTATACTACCTATGACCTCACATTACTGCTCTCTACCTATTATATTACCTATGACCTCACATTACTGCCCTCTACCTATTATATTACCTATGACCTCACATTACTGCTCTCTACCTATTATACTACCTATGACCTCACATTACTGCCCTCTACCTATTATATTACCTATGACCTCACACTACTGCCCTCTACCTATTATACTACCTATGACCTCACATTACTGCCCTCTACCTATTATATTACCTATGACCTCACATTACTGCTCTCTACCTATTATATTACCTATGACCTCACATTACTGCTCTCTACCTATTATATTACCTATGACCTCACATTACTGCCCTCTACTTATTATACTACCTATGACCTCACATTACTGCTCTCTACCTATTATATTACCTATGACCTCACACTACTGCCCTCTACCTATTATACTACCTATGACCTCACATTACTGCCCTCTACCTATTATACTACCTATGACCTCACATTACTGCTCTCTACCTATTATACTACCTATGACCTCACATTACTGCTCTCTACCTATTATATTACCTATGACCTCACATTACTGCCCTCTACCTATTATACTACCTATGACCACACACTACTGCTCTCTACCTATTATACTACCTATGACCTCACATTACTGCTCTCTACCTATTATATTACCTATGACCTCACATTACTGCTCTCTACCTATTATATTACCTATGACCTCACATTACTGCCCTCTACCTCTTATACTACCTATGACCTCACATTACTGCCCTCTACCTATTATACTACCTATGACCTCACATTACTGCCCTCTACCTATTATATTACCTATGACCTCACATTACTGCCCTCTACCTATTATACTACCTATGACCTCACATTACTGCTCTCTACCTATTATACTACCTATGACCTCACATCACTGCCCTCTACCTATTATATTACCTATGACCTCACATTACTGCCCTCTACCTATTATACTACCTATGACCTCACATTACTGCTCTCTACCTATTATATTACCTATGACCTCACACTACTGCTCTCTACCTATTATACTACCTATGACCTCACATTACTGCTCTCTACCTATTATACTACCTATGACCTCACATTACTGCTCTCTACCTATTATATTACCTATGACCTCACATTACTGCTCTCTACCTATTATATTACCTATGACCTCACATCACTGCCCTCTACCTATTATATTACCTATGACCTCACATTACTGCCCTCTACCTATTATACTACCTATGACCTCACATTACTGCTCTCTACCTATTATATTACCTATGACCTCACATTACTGCTCTCTACCTATTATATTACCTATGACCTCACATTACTGCTCTCTACCTATTATACTACCTATAACCTCACATTACTGCTCTCTACCTATTATACTACCTATGACCTCACATTACTGCCCTCTACCTATTATATTACCTATGACCTCACATTACTGCTCTCTACCTATTATACTACCTATGACCTCACATTACTGCCCTCTACCTATTATACTACCTATGACCTCACATTACTGCTCTCTACCTATTATATTACCTATGACCTCACATTACTGCCCTCTACCTATTATATTACCTATGACCTCACATTACTGCCCTCTACCTATTATATTACCTATGACCTCACATTACTGCTCTCTACCTATTATATTACCTATGACCTCACATTACTGCTCTCTACCTATTATATTACCTATGACCTCACACTACTGCTCTCTACCTATTATATTACCTATGACCTCACACTACTGCTCTCTACCTATTATATTACCTATGACCTCACATTACTGCTCTCTACCTATTATACTACCTATGACCTCACATTACTGCTCTCTACCTATTATATTACCTATGACTTCACACTACTGCTCTCTACCTATTGTATTACCTATGACCTCACACTACTGCTCTCTACCTATTATATTACCTATGACCTCACATTACTGCTCTCTACATATTATATTACCTATGACCTCACATTACTGCTCTCTACCTATTATATTACCTATGACCTCACACTACTGCTCTCTACCTATTATATTACCTATGACCTCACACTACTGCTCTTTACCTATTATATTACCTATGACCTCACATTACTGCTCTCTACCTATTATATTACCTATGACCTCACATTACTGCTCTCTACCTATTATATTACCTATGACCTCACATTACTGCTCTTTACCTATTATACTACCTATGACCTCACATTACTGCTCTCTACCTATTATATTACCTATGACCTCACACTACTGCTCTCTACCTATTATATTACCTATGACCTCACACTACTGCTCTCTACCTATTATACTACCTATGACCTCACATTACTGCTCTCTACCTATTATATTACCTATGACCTCACACTACTGCTCTCTACCTATTATATTACCTATGACCTCACACTACTGCTCTCTACCTATTATATTACCTATGACCTCACACTACTGCTCTCTACCTATTATATTACCTATGACCTCACATTACTGCTCTCTACGTATTATATTACCTATGACCTCACATTACTGCTCTCTACCTATTATATTCTCTATGACCTCACATTACTGCTCTCTACCTATTATACTACCTATGACCTCACATTACTGCTCTCTACCTATTATATTACCTATGACCTCACACTACTGCTCTCTACCTATTATATTACCTATGACCTCACACTACTGCTCTCTACCTATTATATTACCTATGACCTCACACTACTGCTCTCTACCTATTATATTACCTATGACCTCACATTACTGCCCTCTACCTATTATACTACCTATGACCTCACATTACTGCCCTCTACCTATTATATTACCTATGACCTCACATTACTGCTCTCTACTTATTATATTACCTATGACCTCACATTACTGCTCTCTACCTATTATATTACCTATGACCTCACATTACTGCCCTCTACCTATTATACTACCTATGACCTCACATTACTGATGCACGCAGGTGAGATACAGTACTATGAACAAAATTAATGTACTTATTAACCATTAGAGAAAAATGACAAACAAAGTTTACGGCTAGATAATGCAAGCAACAACGTCAAAACAAAAAATACACCCAGAACCTGATATAAAAAGTGACTATATGTAGTGTACACAAACCCATTTATGAAGTCAAAGCATCGTTGAATAAATCTGTAGCACAAACTTTTTTTCAGTTTACAAATATTATGGAATTACTAAATCTTCAATAACTTGGGACCACAGGCTGCTAGAAACAAAATTTTAAAAAGGTTCAATAGGATACACTATGCCGAACCAGATTAACTAATCACTGCTCTTCTTATATAGCTGTGGACTTGAAAAAATGTTTTGAAACTACGTTGTAAACGAGCAATATGATTTTAGTCCATGTTATATCACTAGCCTATCAGATTACCGACATGTTGATATACTATTTCTTATAGATTGTTTACATCTGAAGGTATGAAAACAGATTTAATAATTCCCTTGCCAAATAAATACGTAAATTTTTTATATATTACAATGAAGTAATTAGTAATTACCGTAAACTAACAATGTACACTTGGTCACGCGTCGCAGATTTCACTTTAATGTATCAATAATGAGGCGTAAAACTATCGGCTGTGCAAACGTAAAACGAAGTAATTTTAATGCAGAGAGAGTAATTTTCAAAACTCATTTTTTCAGTAACTATAAGTGAAAGACAAAAAAGTTTACCACTATTGTGACTGCACGACATGATTCTTCGTCATGATATGTATGTTTTTTGACGTAACAAGGCTGATTTGAAAAGTCCATTTGTACTGGCTATTATATGTAAATAGGTTCACACTTAGGTGTAAACCAAATAAATTGTTCGTGCGAAGCATGCTCAAAGATTGTGATTAATGTCAGAAGAAAAACGCAGTCCTATTATTTAAAGACATTGTGTCAGGTATGAATCATCAAAATCAAATGATCAGGTATTAATCATCAAAATCAAATGATATTTCAGTTTAAAAAGTGTCCAAAACTAAAATTGAATGTTATAAAAAATCATTATTTGAACAAGATTACTCTCAAATACAAAAACAAGAGCATTTCGATGTTTGTCAAACCGATATCTCTATTGAACCAATAATAGTCTGACACATGTAGGCACATCTTAAATGTAGGCGTATCTTACATGTAGGCGTATCTTGCATGTAGGCGTATCTTGCATGTAGGCGTATCTCGCATGTAGGCGTATCTTACATTTAGGCGTATCTTACATTTAGGCGTATCTTACGTGTAGGCACATCTTACATGTAGGCGTATCTTACATTTAGGCGTATCTTACATTTAGGCGTATCTTACATGTAGGCGTATCTTACATGTAGGCGTATCTCGCATGCAGGCGTATCTTACATGTAGGCTTATCTTACATGTAGGCGCATCTTAAATGTAGGCGTATCTTACATGTAGGCGTATCCTGCATGTAGGCGTATCTCGCATGTAGGCGTATCTTACATTTATGCGTATCTTACGTGTAGGCACTTCTTACATGTAGGCGTATCTTACATTTAGGCGTATCTTACATGTAGGCGTATCTTATATGTAAGCGTATCTCGCATGCAGGCGTATCTTACATGTAGGCGTATCTTACAAGTAGGCGTATCTTACATGTAGGCGTATCTTACATGCAGGCGTATCTTACATGTAACAATTTAACCGGCTACCAAAAGACAGACTACATACAAGATGGGTGAATATATGAATACAACTAATACATAAAATGTCAATAAACGAACTATAGCCTGTGTACCTCATGAGCGATGTCAAAGTGTATAGTGCTGCAAGCTCCAGCACCCGATGCATTGCCAAGGCGTTCTGTGAGACACTTTATGATACTGTCTGTATCTATGACCTTGTAAAGAGGTATTATAATGTCGTCTCCCTCCAGCTCCATCACCTCTCTCAGCCGACGGCAAAGATTTTCTTTTTGTAAAGACTTGCCTACTCCTGCTCTGTTGGAGCGTATGAGTCGGGCCATTGACCTACAAACAACAATAAATATGGAAACCTACTGTCATATTGCAACCATAGGACCAGGCTTGGGACAAACGAATGCGTAACGTTAATCGTTTTCGCTAGTCGCTGCTATTTCACTAACGATTAGTCTATTTACAATGGTTTTCAGGATGATAAAGGATTAGCTGTAAGTGTTTAATTTAAATGCTTGAAGGATGTAATCGATTTTTTTAAGATATGAAAGGTCAAAATATTCTGATTTCATCCAATTGGTCACAAAAAAAAAACAATGTAACATAGCTTTTTGTTTTTTAAACTTCCACATCGTGTGACTTTTGCTGTATTTAATCCACAACCGTAGCAATTTCTTGAAAATTTCTCACTAAACAGGATATGAAGTCTCTATAACAATGATATTGAACACTAAAAAAATTGGTTTATGCTTCGTTTTTTGCATACTATGCTGTTTTTCTAGCTGCTATTTTTTTCAGTCTTTTATTTCCATATAGATTACAGCTTAAGGTCAGGTTAGCCATGATACAAAAACAGAAATTTTTTTTGAGATTATAAATAATACAATTTATCGAACAAACCGGAATATTAGAGCAGATGATGCAGACAGTAGATTTATTTCAGTTGAGAAGAAAACCTTTGGTGATAAATGTTACATGTACTACCATTATATATCTTTCTTACTACTGTGATTATTACAACTACGTGACTAGGTTTTCCTTTTTTAAGGCATAACTCAACTGACTGATGTGATAATAATGTGTACCTAAATCTCTTAAAGGGAAATCCAATAATTTACTTTGAAAAAAAATACTATAATCGCGCGGACCGTGAAAGTTTTCAAACAGTGGGGAAACCCCAATTTATTACGGGATTTCCAGAATTTGTCCATTGTTTTATATAAGCCCGCAATAATTAATTTTTGGGATTCCCCAGTAATAAATCTTTTGCATAGGCTGCGCGTTTTTCTCTAATAATAATAAATAATAATAATTAATACTTATTATTCTTATTTTTCTAATAATAATAAATAATAATAATTATTATTATAATGAATTAATAATAAATAATAATAATTTTAATAATATTATAATAAAAATATTAAAATTTGATAATTATTTTTATGATTATTATTATTACTACTGTAACTATTTCAATAAATTATTATTATAATTATTTATAATAATTATAAATAATAATAATTATTATAATGTTAGATTTTCCGCCACTTCACTACTATTACTATTTATCATAAATCATTCATATTATTATTAGTTACTAATTATTATAATAATAATAATAATTGTTACAATAATTATAAGTATTAATTAATTTGAAACAACCAAATTATATTATTATAATAATAAATAATACTATAATTTGAATAATTATATTATTATAATTTTATATTACCATTATATTTACAGTTATAATGATAATATTTACTTTTATTACCATTATTATTATAATAAAATCATTATTTATTTATTAGCTAGTCATTATTCATTTTTTAGTTTTTGCAATTTATTAATTATTAATGAAAATTATTATTATCAATTATTATTTATGTATTTTATTATTATTTTGATTATTTATTATTGGTTTTAATTAATATACATTTATTTATTTATTATATTTCTCATTAATTAATTGGATTTTTATGTTGTACAAAAACAGCAGGCTTTTACTCTAGTTATTACTACTACCACTACTACTAATTATTTGTATTGAACATGGTAGCATCAGCTTAAACCATGGGTATAATGGTTTGTTTTTATAGCTGTTATAGGCTAATGAAAATGTCAGCTATCTAAATCTTACAAGTATAATTGTATTTTATGTGTAGAACAATGAGAAATTTATCCATATTTATTGGCAATATTTACTTCATTGAAAAACGGAGTTGCTCTACAGCGCCATTAAAATGCTAGAAATGTGACGTCATTGATAAAATAAGCTTTCGCGAATCTAAGTAGGAAACGTTACTTTTATAGAAAAGGTGCCTGTATTAATCTGAAGATATTTCAGTTTTTATTGGGTTCTGTGACATCCCACCCAACCCAGTCAAATAAAACATATTGATAATTTATTTCAACACCTGCTAAGAAACTTACTCCCATAGATTTTGTCAAATTTATCATCAAAAAGTGTATAAAATATAAAACAATTCCATCGGACCTTTTGTTAGCAAGATTCTGATTGGCTGAAATTGTTGTTGACTTTAGCACCAGATATTCTAGTATTTCTAGTAGACCTACAATAAAAATTTTTATATCATCGTGTAGAGCAGAATCTCCTCTATTTTCTGGTCCTTATTTGAGGTAAAACTGCCAGTCTAAACAGAAACCGCTCCATGAGAACCGCACCCCGTTCCTTGTCGGGCAAGAAATAATTTTTCTTGCTGAGATAGTTTGAAATAATATTTTTTGCAGAGAACCTCCACGGATGAGATTTGTTCTGATAAATGGTTAGATTATATTTATTTAGGCATGCTGGAATTGTTTAGAAGTGGAAATGACAGGTAGTATGCTAGAAATTAATTATTTGGATGACGACGATATGTTGACTAGTAATTTTTTATTATTTTTCATTTTTTTTTTCAAAGTGTTTATTATTATGGTTCTTTATATCAGAAGATAGCGCTTGAAATTCTCTATTCAGTGGTGTAAAAAGTCAGGTGCTAGCTTGAATAGAAAAAAAAATTAATATTATTCTTTGAAAAAATGTCCGGGATTTAGGCAAAAACAAGGCCAACTTTGATTGACGTGTTATGGCTAATGTGGTGGCCCATTAATTCTTCAAAAATAACTACATGCATCAGAATTGAATTTTCTTTCTCTCTGTTGCCTCAGTTTTTTGTTTGGAGCTTTACTTTTGGTGTTTTTTCAAAGCAAAAATGTCAATTTTCAAAAATTCTTTCGTCTGATTAATGAAACGCGCAACCTAATTGGCTAACAATTTTATACTATCCGATAAATTCAGTGTGTAAGAAAAGGTCTATAAATCTTAGACTATCACAATTTTTTTATTAATGACGTCACATATCTTGGAGTTGTCCCAGCAAGTGTGTTTTTGGGTGTCTCAAAATTTAGCTGAATTATTTTGTTTTTTTTAGCATGTTCATGGGATATTTATAATTTATAAAGCTAATAAAGCTTAATTATAAGGTTACATCAGCCTATAACTGCTGTAAAAAGCAACCATTATACCCATGGTTTAATAATAGTATATTCTTTTGCGTTATTCTAATTATTTATTATTACTATTTGATTTTTTGCTATGTTTATGTTTATTTTATATTAGTTACAATGATCAATTTAATTATGATAATTATACTAGCAATAATGAAAAGTATACGTAATAATTACACCAACATTATTTAATGATAATAATCTTTCATCATTTTTATTATTATTAGTTATTACTTGTTTTTTATGTACCCTACAAATTGATCAACATACCAATCATCTCATCAATGAACACCTATTACGAATCGCTATTATTCTTTATTGATCAAATATTATCAACGCCATAATAATTCGGTTTTATCATTATTATTGTTGAAATGCAATAGTAGTTATACATACATACATTACATACCATATATATAGCTATATTGTTTACATCAATTATGAATATCTATAATAGAAGGGTGGATAATCATTGATGACTTTGAAATATTGATAAATATAAATAATAATGAAGGCTATGAAATGTGTGTGTTTTTCACCAGCGGTGAAGAACTGGGTTCTGATCAAAACAGCTCTTTGATATTGTGCTATCAAGTTACATCATTTTCACTAGTAATTACTGAACACAAATATATGTAATATTTGCATGAAAGACTGATAAATTAGAAGATGACCCTATACCACATAAATTTTGCCAAGATAAACAATCATACAGAGTATAAAATCGATTGTACATTCCTTTATCCTTTCTTTTTCAAAAGAAAAATCGAAATGCTATATTCCTTTCTTTCAAATTCTAAAATCGAAATCGAATTAATCCTTTATTTTTCCAAAATCGAGTCCCAAGCCTGCATAGGACTATGGCTAGAGTAAGAGAGCACAGACCCTCAACTCAGCCTACAACAACCTACCTGTCAGGGTCGGCGGAGCAAGCTGTGTATGTTAGACAGCGCGGTGCTGTTAGGATCTCAGCTACATAAGCCCTGAGTTGATCTATTGGTGCTATTTCAGAGTTTTTCACCAAGTATTTGTCTAGGTAGGCTCTTATTCTTGCATCCTTTACTTCCTCGGTGTAGACAAATGCTAAGCCATATGGAACTTGACTAGACTCACTGGCAGCGTTGAGCATGTGCTCTATCTCTCTACATATGTCATAGTCTAACAGGTGGCTGTTAACCATGCAGTAAAATGACAGTCGATCTTGTAGGGCTCTGCACAGGAACAGCACCACCTGACAAATACAATACGTGAAACATGAGTCATCATAGAGCTACTTGTGGCCATCATAGAGCTACTTGTGGCCATCATAGAGCTACTTGAGGCCATCATAGAGCTACTTGTGGCCATCATAGAGCTACTTGAGGCCATCATAGAGCCGCTTGTGGCCATCATAGAGCTACTTGTGGCCATCATAGAGCTACTTGTGGTCATCATAGAGCTACTTGAGGCCATCATAGAGCCACTTGTGGCCATCATAGAGCTACTTGTGGCCATCATAGAGCTACTTGTGGCCATCATAGAGCTACTTGTGGCTATCATAGAGCTACCTGTGGCTATCATAGAGCTACTTGTGGCCATCATAGAGCTACTTGTGGCCATCATAGAGCTACTTGTGGCCATTATAGAGCTACTTGTGGCCATCATAGAGCTACTTGTGGCCATCAAAGAGCTACTTGTGGCCATCATAGAGCTACTTGTGGCCATCATAGAGCTACTTGTGGCCATCATAGAGCTACTTGTGGCCATCATAGAGCTACTTGTGGCCATCATAGAGCTACTTGTGGCCATCATAGAGCCACTTGTGGCCATCATAGAGCTACTTGTGGCCATCATAGAGCTACTTGTGGCCATCATAGAGCTACTTGTGGCCATCATAGAGCTACTTGTGGCCATCATAGAGCTACTTGAGGCCATCATAGAGCCACTTGTGGCCATCATAGAGCTACTTGTGGCCATCATAGAGCTACTTGTGGCCATCATAGAGCTACTTGTGGCCATCATAGAGCTACTTGGATGATCAGCGTTAAATGGATTATAATTTGCTTTGGTAAGTGTCAAACAAGAATATTCTTATGTGATGCCAGGCACTAATTCATCTCCCCTGCACTGCACAGCTTGTCATGCACTTGGTATATGGGTTGGCCAACAGCTCATTGTATCGCCCTTATAATACATGAGATAGTGATTTAGATTCGTTACCGTGAAAAAACATATGATCTACTTTTACTCCCTGTAATCAAATGTTGGACGAGAATGATTATTATTTCATTGTTACAATGTACTGAACTACCAGGTTGGGTGTGTATTGGTTGTATTACAAAAGTACACTAGTCTAGTTAAACAGCTGCACCAATGTGGAACAACCAATTACCTGCTCCCTTCTGGTAGTAGATGAACAAATGAAGACTTCATTCCTTGTAGGGTGAGTGAATTTTGAGTCGAATGCATAGAGAGAGAGTACAAGCTGGTACTTGAGTCCTGTAAACATGTATAGTATTAGACTAGAGTATATACCAGTTGGATATATATATAGTATTAGACTAGAGTATATACCAGTTGGATATATATAATATTAGACTAGAGTATATACCAGTTGGATATATATAGTATTAGACTAGAGTATATACCAGTTGGATATATATAGTATTAGACTAGAGTATATACCAGTTGGATATATATAGTATTAGACTAGAGTATATACCAGTTGGATATATATAGTATTAGACTACAGTATATACCAGTTGGATATATATAGTATTAGACTAGAGTTTATACCAGTTGGATATATATAGTATTAGACTAGAGTATATACCAGTTGGATATATATAGTATTAGACTAGAGTATATACCAGTTGGATATATATAATATTAGACTAGAGTATATACCAGTTGGATATATATAGTATTAGACTAGAGTATATACCAGTTGGATATATATAGTATTAGACTAGAGTATATACCAGTTGGATATATATATTATTAGACTAGAGTATATACCAGTTGGATATATATAGTATTAGACTAGAGTATATACCAGTTGGATATATATAGTATTAGACTAGAGTATATACCAGTTGGATATATATAGTATTAGACTAGAGTATATACCAGTTGGATATATATAGTATTAGACTAGAGTATATACCAGTTGGATATATATAGTATTAGACTAGAGTATATACCAGTTGGATATATATAGTATTAGACTAGAGTATATACCAGCTTGACATGACCAATTGAACTAACTAGAACTAACTAAAGTGCCTGGTAACCAACACTTACTGTGAGGAACAGCAATGAGATGAGGTCTACCCCTCTCCATGTAGAATGGCATGGTTCTTGGTCTAGTCACGGCCTTATTAGCTCCTGGTACACAAAAACTGACTGAGTAAAACAAAGGCCAAAGCCAAAAATAAAAAGCAGTAGATGGAAAGGAGGGAAGTGTAATAAACCAAACTAAAAATGTACATGGACACATACAACTGTGTGTGGTTATGAACACAAGTGAACAGACTGCAGTAAGTGCAGACACCCTAGACAGTGTCTAGCAAAGTGCAGACAACTGCAGTTACCCTAGATGGTGTCTACCAAAGTGCAGACAACTGCAGTTACCCTAGATGGTGTCTACCAAAGTGCAGACAACTGCAGTTACCCTAGATGGTGTCTACCAAAGTGCAGACAACTGCAGTTACCCTAGATGGTGTCTAGCAAAGTGCAGACAACTGCAGTTACCCTAGATGGTGTCTAGCAAAGTGCAGACAACTGCAGTTACCCTAGATGGTGTCTACCAAAGTGTAGACAGCAGCAGTTACCCTAGATGGTGTCTACCAAAGTGTAGACAGCAGCAGTTATCCTAGGCAGTATCTAACACAGTTTACTCACTCTTCAGCTGGCTCAAAACAAATCCAAGATGTTCAATGCTGAGAAAGTTCCTGATGGTTCTGTCTGTTTGCTTGACAAAGCCATCCCAAAGTTCCTTAAGCTGCTCAACAAGCGTTTGGCTGCTAAAAGCCATCAATTGAAATGTTAGTTGGAGAGAGAGAGAGTGACACGTAAGTAGTAGTAGAATACTATGTACTATATAAGGGCATGTCTATATAAGGGCATGTCTATATAAGGGCATGTCTATATGGTACCTGTCAGCAGACTTCGCAGTTAGACTCAACAACAGCTCATCTGATGTCAATAATTGTACCTGAGCTTGAGGTTGGTCAGCCTCTACCTGCATTTGCCTGGCTAGCTCTACGTACTCAGCTACAAGTCATATATACAGCATACAGCATGTAAATACAAGTCATATATATAGCATACAACATGTAAATACAAGTCATATATACAGCATACAACATTTAAATACAAGTCATATATATAGCATACAGATGCACTTTAAATATGGTATGCGATATAGTATTCACAGAACAAGTATTGTACATAATTTATACAGTTACAAGTGCGATATTATATAGATACAGAGCAGGAGTTATAAATAACGTATACAGTACAGTTTTGTTTGCTGTACTCTATGAGATATCCTGTATGTGTGGACTGTGTGATATACTACTATTTATCATACAAACATTTGTCACATTCATAATATACTGAAGATGTACAGTATGGTACTGCAGGCATTACACAGATACCCTGATCTGATGAGTCCAGCTGGCTGACAGCCTTCACAAACAAGTCTCTGCTCAAGTCTTCGTACTCCAGAGCCAGCTCATCCACCATATCCCACTGCTCTGAAGTCAACTCAACTCCCGTGGCTCCTTCTTCCACCTCCATGTCTTCACCTCCCTCACCTCTGGGGGAGTAACTCTTAATAATATTCAGCAGCTCTTTTGCTTGTACCGGGTGTATCATGGCGAGCAACGGCAGCGACTGTACAACATATTACAAGCTACATATACAACATACAAGTATACATGTTAGCTATACAACATACAATTATACATGTTAGCTATACAACATACAAGTATACATGTTAGCTATACAACATACAAGTATACATGTTAGCTATACAACATACAAGTATACATGTTAGCTATACAACATACAAGTATACATGTTAGCTATACAACATACAAGTATACAAGTTAGCTATACAACATACAAGTATACATGTTAGCTATACAACATACAAGTATACATGTTAGCTATACAACATACAAGTATACATGTTAGCTATACAACATACAAGTATACAAGTTAGCTATACAACATACAAGTGTACATGTTAGCTATACAACATACAAGTATACAAGTTAGCTATACAACATACAAGTATACATGTTAGCTATACAACATACAAGTATACATGTTAGCTATACAACATACAAGTGTACATGTTAGCTATACAACATACAAGTATACAAGTTAGCTATACAACATACAAGTATACATGTTAGCTATACAACATACAAGTATACATGTTAGCTATACAACATACAAGTGTACATGTTAGCTATACAACATACAAGTATACATGCTAGCTATACAACATACAAGTATACAAGTTAGCTATACAACATACAAGTATACATGTTAGCTATACAATATACAAGTATACATGCTAGCTATACAACATACAAGTATACAAGTTAGCTATACAACATACAAGTTAGCTATACAACATACAAATATACATGTTAGCTATACAACATACAAGTATACATGTTAGCTATACAACATACAAGTATACATGTTAGCTATACAACATACAAGTATACATGTTAGCTATACAACATACAAGTATACATGTTAGCTATACAACATACAAGTATACATGTTAGCTATACAACATACAAGTGTACATGTTAGCTATACAACATACAAGTATACATGTTAGCTATACAACATACAAGTATACAAGTTAGCTATACAACATACAAGTTAGCTATACAACATACAAGTATACATGTTAGCTATACAACATACAAGTATACATGTTAGCTATACAACATACAAGTATACATGTTAGCTATACAACATACAAGTATACATGTTAGCTATACAACATACAAGTATACATGTTAGCTAAACAACATACAAGTTAGCTATACAACATACAAGTATACATGTTAGCTATACAACATACAAGTATACATGTTAGCTATACAACATACAAGTATACATGTTAGCTATACAACATAAAATATACAAGTTACATAAACAACATACATACATACAACATACATATATGCAAAGTATATATACAACACACAGATATAAAAGTTACGTATACGACATACAAGTTACATATACAACATGCAGGTCTACAAATTAAGCACATGACACACGATTTACTATACATACAACAGATACATAAAGAGAGTCATTTACCTGTATCAGCGGTTGATCAACATTGCCAGCCAGGAAATGAGCAAGCTCTCTTCGAAGAACCACGATCTGTTCAGTGGTGTAAAAGTTCAATTCAGCGTATTCCCTACACAATATATATACTACAGTTCAGTGCACACATTACACAATATATATACTAGAGTTCAGTGTACTCTTGACACAATATATATACTACAGTTCAGTGTATTCTTTCCACAATATATGTACTACAGTTTAGTGTACTCTCCACACAATATATATACTAGAGTTCAGTGCACTCTCTACACAATATATATACTAGAGTTCAGTGCACTCTCCACACAATATATGTAATACAGTTTAGTGTACTCTCCACACAATATATATACTAGAGTTCAGTGCACTCTCCACACAATATATGTAATACAGTTTAGTGTACTCTCCACACAATATATATACTAGAGTTCAGTGCACTCTCTACACAATATATATACTAGAGTTCAGTGCACTCTCCACACAATATATGTAATACAGTTTAGTGTACTCTCCACACAATATATATACTAGAGTTCAGTGCACTCTCTACACAATATATATACTAGAGCTCAGTGCACTCTCTACACAATATATATACTAGAGTTCAGTGTATTCCCCACACAATATATATACTACAGTTTAGTGTACTCTCTACACAATCTATATACTACAGTTCAGTGCACTCTCCACACAATATATATACTAGAGTTCAGTGCACTCTCCACACAATATATATACTAGAGCTCAGTGCACTCTCTACACAATATATATACTAGAGCTCAGTGTACTCTCTACACAATATATATACTAGAGTTCAGTGCACTCTTTACACAATATATATACTAGAGTTTAGTGCACACTTTACACAATATATATACTACAGCTCAGTGCACTCTCTACACGATATATATACTACAGTTCAGTGTACTCTCTACACGATATATATACTACAGTTCAGTGCACTCTCTACACGATATATATACTACAGTTCAGTGTACTCTCTACACAATATATATACTAGAGCTCAGTGCACTCTCTACACGATATATATACTACAGTTCAGTGCACTCTCTACACAATATATATACTAGAGTTCAGTGTACTCTCTACACAATATATATACTAGAGCTCAGTGCACTCTCTACACAATATATATACTACAGTTCAGTGCACACTTTACACAATATATATACTAGAGTTCAGTGCACTCTCTACACAATATATATACTAGAGTTCAGTGTACTCTCTACACAATATATATACTACAGTTCAGTGCACTCTCTACACGATATATATACTACAGTTCAGTGTACTCTCTACACAATATATATACTAGAGCTCAGTGCACTCTCTACACAATATATATACTACAGTTCAGTGTACTCTCTACACAATATATATACTAGAGTTCAGTGCACTCTCTACACAATATATATACTACAGTTCAGTGCACACTTTACAGAATATATATACTACAGTTCAGTGCACACTTTACACAATATATATACTACAGGTCAGTGTACTCTCTACACAATATATATACTAGAGTTCAGTGCACTCTCTACACAATATATATACTACAGTTCAGTGCACACTCTACACAATATATATACTAGAGTTTAGTGCATTCTCTACACAATATATATACTAGAGCTCAGTGCACTCTCTACACAATATATATACTAGAGTTCAGTGCACACTTTACACAATATATATACTAGAGCTCAGTGTACTCTCTACACAATATATATACTAGAGCTCAGTGCACACTTTACACAATATATATACTAGAGTTCAGTGCACTCTCTACACAATATATATACTACAGTTCAGTGCACTCTCTACACAATATATATACTAGAGTTCAGTGTACTCTCTACACAATATATATACTAGAGCTCAGTGCACTCTCCACACAACATATATACTAGAGTTCAGTGCACTCTCCACACAATATGTATACTAGAGCTCAGTGCACACTTTACAGAATTGATAAAACATAACAAAGATACTTATTAAATGAACTGAGCAACAAAAAGAAAATGCAAGAAGCCATAATACAACACTCTGCAGCTGACAGAGCAAAGCTAACAAAAGCACCAAAGCAGAAAGAATATAAATGAACAAAAACAATCACAAACCTGCGCATGTTCTCCATATTGCATCGCCATCTTTTGACGCATTCAACCATGTAAGCGTGGAGAAAATGACAATGTTCTAATGCTGAATGTTCTCTGCTGCTACCCTTGATGGTCTTGTTTACAGAGCGGAACTTGAACTGAACGGCAGTGAGTGCTCGCTCGTTGCAGTCCACTTGTATGTACATCTGATCAAACTGTATGCAACCTTCTCGCCGTATCTCCAAATATGCTTTAGCCAAGTTCTCTATGGCATCTTTCATCTACAACAAATCAACATACAACACTCCAGAGTAACAAGCAGGACACTAAGCTTCATGCAGACAAGTATAACACATAGTAGCTACTGTACTTCATCGAAACGTCTGATAGTATCCTTGTTTTGCTTCTGTTTGTCTCCAGCGACAAGTGTAAGCATACTCTGTAGGTCTTTTAACTCTGAGTACCGGTAGTAGCGCTTTTTTTCCTCCTGGTCTTTCTCTACCACTGTGCATTTCAATGCAATAATATCGTCTAGCGACTACAAACAATTAAACATCAATGGACCATTTAAGTAGAAAAGGTTAGTGATTGCAAGATATAAAAATTCTATTAATGGCCTTGACCCTTGGACATTATTGCCACCACATCCATATATTCAACCCATATTTGTTGGTTTCCAACATATTTAACTCATTTAATCTTCAATATTTGAGAGCTAAATCAAAAATTAGCCAAACTGCGTGCTGACTCTCATGTTTGACTTTGCAAACAGGAATCCGCGGGACCTTGGTTTGAAGGGAAATGTGATTAATACTGTTCGTTGGGAGGTCAGCAACCAACAACCGAGCGATCGGCTAAACATTAGTCCTGTTTGAATTGCCACAAATCAAGGGGCGATATTCTTGTGTTTTAGTGAGTGCAAAATCTAGTTTTTTGAACGCTATATGCTGAACACAGGTCTTATCATTTAGGGGTTTGATTACCCTATCATATTCTTGGTCCAAATTCATGCAGCTACAAATTCTCACAAAAAACTTAGTCAAAACTGAGCGCTTTTATGTTAACTACAATTTACTAAAATGATGAGGCTTCAAAGTCTCATCAATGGTAAATAATGCTTTGTTTTCAAGTATTTTGAAACTAAATTTTGGACACAGATAATATAGTGAAATACAATAATATGAAAAAGCATTACAACTATCATTCAATTAATATTATGAATTGCTATTTTTATCGTGTTAGTAGGTGTATTCACGGGCTGGATCGATGAACATTTGCTATTAGTCATATTTGGGATCCACTTTGCTGGGCGGCGAATGCATCGATCCGCATCAAATGCAAAGATATAAAAATCCAACATGTATTGTAGCGAGCATAATTATTTTCAAATGTGTAAGCAATTCATCAGCGACGGTTATCGTGTCGTTGATTCCTTACTGGTACTATTAGCATGATGCATTGGTAAGTAGCAGATAGTGGTAGCGAGTCAAAGTATAAACAGCTTCACACTTGTCCGGTTGACAACGTTTATATCAAAGCAATTCATTCTTGATTAAGTGTAACATTTATCTTTATTGTTTTAACAAAATAGCTCTGCTTTTCATTATTATGATCAATCTATTTCTAATGTATCAATATTGTACATGACAATCATAACAATTAATAAAAATAAACAACATATGTAATTTATAATAATTAATAATAATAAACAAGATATATAATTCATAATAACTAATAATAAATAAGGATAAAGTAATAATAATAAATAATACTGAGAATGAACGGCTTTAAAACAAACGTCACCCACGTGGGTATATATTAATTGTTATATTATGGATTGTTAGTGTTCGCGCCTATGAGTATGCTTCACAAATTAACATTTCTTTGCGTGTGGGGATGGTATTTTGCGATCCACTAAAAAAATTGCAACCAGCCCATTCGCGTTAAATAAATTGCGAAAAATATGATTTATCAAATTTATTGTACGGATTGATCCAGCCCGCAAATATACCTAATTATTCAGTTAATACTGTTATTATTAAAATATAGTTATTCATTTGTGGTAAACAAATAATAAAAATAGCAATAACTATTATTACAAAATGATAAATAATTATATATGGATTTGCAATAATCATTATCATGATTATATATCGTTGTTTCCATGTGAATAACAAAAAAACTGTTACTATGATGTTTCACAATTCTTAGTATCAATCTTTGTGTCACTTAGAACATAAAAACACAATCCCGTATCAAACAAAGTTGTTTTTGAACGTTCTTGACAACTATGCCAAGAATGATTATACCAATTGTATTCAGTAGTGCGATCCCGAATCAAGATGGACATTCGTAATCAGGCAAAGCCTATATTACACAGCCAGAAGACAAACAGCTAGTTGAAAGGGTGAAACACATTGGTGCAGTGCAAACTGACATTGATTGCAATTTAATAGCAAAGAACCTTCAAGTCTTTGCTGAACTTTGGTATATTGCCCACTCTGTAAACTCCAGTTTCATTGATAGCAGTAGCCTGTGCGATAGAGGTGATCTCTGTCTCACCGTAGTGAGTCTTCACCTTCTTCAGCCACTCCAGCTGTCCAGCCGAGTTGGTCTACAGGTAAACAAAGGTAACCACTATCTCGGCTGATAGTATCTTTGTATGATGCCAAGGGTAAAGCAATAGAGGACCAGGTCTCCGTGTCCATGTTAGTTGGTAACATACTACTAGCTACAGATCATAACATCATGAGCACTTGACTACAACGTGAATCAACTAATAATTGATAGGGTCCTTTTCAACACAATTCTCAGACCAATATTTCATGATAATATCGTGGTATCTAAATAACGTGTGACAATAAGAATACTGGTAAAACAAACCATGCTTAAAGTTGATTAGTACACGGGGTTTTAATATACAAATTACTTTTAAAATCAGTAATACATACATGATGTAGATGGTGGATTTCAATGACACCCTATCTATTTTATATGAAAATATCTACTTGATGTCAAATACAAGTTTATGACCTTTCATTTGATTTTGCTGATAAAATGCAGAATGGACAAGTGTTCAGCTGCCTAAAACATGCTTGAATAAACAAAACTTTACACAAAGTTAAACGACCTCAATGCATCATTAGCAATCGAAGAAAACGCACAGAAATTCTGAACTACCATTTCCAAAAGAGTCTAATGCCCTTATGGAGAGATTAATGAGACCGTGCCAGACAAGAAGCTGTGTACTACTGACCAAGTTCCTCTCCAGCTCAGGATTCTCCTTCATCGTGGTCCACACCTCGTTGCACAGAGTCAGGAACTGGTCAAAGCTAGTTGACTGTTCCTCAAAGTTGTAGTAGATGAGAGGGGCATACCCATTGAGGGCATTGAGCAGGTACCTGGTCTTCTGAGCTGCCAAATCATCCTCTCCCAGGGTGCTGCTGGCCAAGTCCACAAAGTTGCTGATGTCTTTTTCTGTTGCATAATCATGTAGTTGTTGACATATACGTAGCAGTGAACTGAACTAATACATATATGTCATATACAACTGTATTGTAATATGGTATAACATTTAGTGACTTTCCATGACGCGACGCCGTAGCGCCACGGGTTTTCCCTCTTGGAAATGGCTATATCGCTACTGAAGTCGTGATTATGTGGCGCTATTGAAAGTCGCTACTGAGTAGCGACTTATAATAGCGCCAGACCACTGAAGCGTTATGGAAATAGGGAATGCCGTAGCGCTACTGGTTTGCACATGCGTGTATTGTATTTCCAGCATCACTGCAGTCAATATAATTAAATAATTTGGACAGAAATTTCAGTGATATGAGACAGTTGCCTTTCAAGACCACTTATATTAATTAAAAATGATGCAGAATTAGTGATCACAAATATATTTATGTGTTTTATTTTATATTAATTGTTTTTTTCCCTATTTTAGATATTGATAATAATAAAAATTAAATAATAATAAATAATCAATTGGCCGTGGTTAAATAATAATAAAAATAAATAATTATTTTCAGTTTAATAAATAAATTACACATTAGCCAAGCACTGCTGCTTCAAACTTTTTCCTGTGGAGTATGTAGCATTAGATTAACAAACACAAGAAAAGCATTTAAAACCAATTGTTTGTGGAAACAATTTTCCTTCATACAGTAGTTTCACTCATTGACTCATTAGCTCAAAGTCGCCGTTGACTAGCTAATTAGGGTTCATGACCTTTGGCTTTCTGTAATTGCTGGCTCATGGAAAGCGTGATGGTTTATCGCTATTGAGAAGCACTGAGCCATGGAAAGTTAGTAAATGAGAATACAAACGTTCAGATATCAAAAATGGGTAAAACAGAAAGAACAGTTTGAGGCAGGCAGGAAACACTTGAATTTTAACTCTTTATACGGTGCAAAGTAGTCAGCAATGCCAGTGTATGCGTTTGAAACAGCAGCACTTTCACAGGCAATGAGTCATTCAGTTTGACAACAAAGAAAGAACTAAAGATGAAGCACTCCGACACCAGAAGCATCTTGCAAACAATATCTCCATCTTCAGTATGTCAAGTAACCAGTAAACAGTGACTGACCCACAAGCTTGTAAAGCCGACAAGTTTTTGACCCATATTCCAAGTGACCAATAACAATAGATTTAACAGGCATTTTGCTTGACAATTAATAACTCCAAGAACATGCTATTTACTCAAACCGAACGCACAAAAAAGATTTTTTTCTGGACAGCATGATAAAACCCCTGCTCCACGGCGTAGGTTTTATGTGATCGTTTTGGTGTGTAAAAAAGCAATAAACGCAAAGAAATAGACAAGAATTGTTAAAATGGAGTGAATGATGTTTTGTAATAACAAAACAGCCAAAAGCAAAACAATCAAAGAAGCCAACATTAAACTGCAACTATGAAGTCAGAGAACAGTCTACCACTGGTACAATATAATAGGTGAGTAGAGCTATAAAGTCAGAGAACAGTCTACCATTGGTACAATATAATAGGTGAGTAGAGCTATGAAGTCAGAGAACAGTCTACCACTGGTACAATATAATGGGTGAGTAGAGCTATGAAGTCAGAGAACAGTCTACCATTGGTACAATATAATAGGTGAGTAGAGCTATGAAGTCAGAGAACAGTCTACCATTGGTACAATATAATAGGTGAGTAGAGCTATGAAGTCAGAGAACGGTCTACCATTGGTACAATATAATAGGTGAGTAGAGCTATGAAGTCAGAGAACAGTCTACCATTGGTACAATATAACAGGTGAGTAGAGCTATGAAGTTAGAGAACAGTCTACCACTGGTACAATATAACAGGTGAGTAGAGCTATGAAGTTAGAGAACAGTCTACCATTGGTACAATATAACAGGTGAGTAGAGCTATGAAGTTAGAGAACAGTCTACCATTGGTACAATATAACAGGTGAGTAGAGCTATGAAGTTAGAGAACAGTCTACCATTGGTACAATATAATAGGTGAGTAAAGCTATGAAGTCAGAGAACAGTCTACCACTGGTACAATATAACAGGTGAGTAGAGCTATGAAGTCAGAGAACGGTCTACCACTGGTACAATATAATAGGTGAGTAGAGCTATGAAGTCAGAGAACAGTCTACCATTGGTACAATATAATAGGTGAGTAAAGCTATGAAGTCAGAGAACGGTCTACCACTGGTACAATATAATAGGTGAGTTGAGCTATAAAGTCAGAGAACAGTCTACTACTGGTACAATATAATGGGTGAGTAGAGCTAATACTCACTGGGCACCTCCTTGATAACCCATTGCACAAACTCATTGCACTGTTTGAATGCTTCGAGGCAAGTCCTCTGGGCTGTGGTGATATTCTTGACTCTGCTGGCACTGCTAAGCAGCTGCTTACTGATCTTTCTTATCTCCAGTCTCTTGTCTCTCTGCAACACATAAAACCACCGGTGATTGCGAAGTGTGAATAAGCAAGTCGAAAGTGATTGGGTCAAAAAACCGAGCGATCATTCACGACCACAGACTGCCCACACTTGTGCCTGTACTTATGCCTTTATAGTGTAACTCTACATAGACGCGTAGCATTCATTGGGACTGACTTTGATGTCTCTGTAGAGAGGAAGCACCAAAACCTAATAGACCGGTAAAAGATAACTCACAGACTCTAACACATGGTCCATGTCAGAGAAGTCTCCTGTGAGGTTAAACAGTTTCCTCATTTCTAGCATGATGTAGGCACCCTTGTGACAGTTGTCTACTGCTGCCGACAGCTCAAGCTGCTCCTTTCTCGTGGCAAGGATGTCTGTATCCACCATATGTGGCAGTTCCTCCAGAAGTAGGCGGAGGTCACAGTTGAAATATGCCTTGTGATAGCGCTCAAACTGTGCTATACTTATATTACCTGAAGGAAAGAGAAGCTACCAGTTAGACATATCACTCTACCATATACAGTGTGATAAACAGTGCTAATAGCTGAGATACAACAATGTTGGTCAACGCACAATCTGAAAAAATTGAAAATAACAAAAAAACATTACAATTTCAAACAAAAACATGAGTATTCTAACACAGTTGAAAGAAAATATTGGACAAAACACAGAGACAACAATAAAAACCTAAATGATAAGACGACGATATTGATGAACAATGATTTTGTGCAAGTGATTGGACACATGGCTAGAGAGTGCCTACCAGAGGTGAAGAGGTCACAGACTTCAAGGTATGTGGCCATAGCTCTGTTGTATAGATCGGCAACATCAGCGAACGGGATCTTTTTTGTAGTACTTCTCACCAAAATGTCAAATGCCTTATAGAAGACAATTCTATGCTTCATCACTTGAAACTCTGCCAAAATTTTTCTAATTTCTTTCGGAACAAAAGGGCAGATGACTTGATTGTCGTTGGATATTGTGTCAGAGAATAGCAGTACATCAACATTTCGTTTTAGCCAATCATCAACAAGGCTGGCATCTAAAACAAGTATTAGAAGTAACATCAAATGCACTAGACTGGAAATGTTTTGCATGATGCATACAGCAGATACAAAAGGAAGCAAATTATCAAGTTGGCACACATGTCCACGGGCAATCACCTGCCACAGCAAGAGCACACAACTGCCACAGATTGCTGAGGTCTGAATGAAAGTCAATGAAGTGTTTTCTTTCCTGCTCCCTTTTATCGATCGCTCTGTCTATAGCTCCTTGGTTGCCTAGCAACTCGTTGGATACAGCACACAGATCCAACACCTTGCGTCTGTTCTCTTGCACAAAAACAAAGTCAGCAAACTTAATGGTGCCGTTAATGAGACTGTTAAAAACAACTTCTAGAGCTGCCTTAGACTTGAACAGCCTTTCTCTGCTTGTTTGTGAGATAGATGACTTCTGTTCCTCAGACAATTGAGCTAAAAGCAAAAATAGATACAGTTCATCTGACACTCAAAATCGGAAAAAAATTTTTAAATTATTATTCAGTGGAACCTGCATAGAATTATCTTGCTTGCGCGTAGAGAGAATTAGTCAAGTATTATATAATATATTACCTTAGTTGTACATAGAAGGTAGTAGTTAGGTATTATATAATATATTACCTTAGTTGTACACAGAAGGTAGTGGTTAGGTATTATATAATATATTACCTTAGTTGTACACAGAAGGTAGTAGTTAGGTATTATATAATATATTACCTTAGTTGTACACAGAAGGTAGTAGTTAGGTATTATATAATATATTACCTTAGTTGTACACAGAAGGTAGTGGTTAGGTATTATATAATATATTACCTTAGTTGTACACAGAAGGTAGTAGTTAGGTATTATATAATATATTACCTTAGTCGTACACAGAAGGTAGTAGTTAGGTATTATATAATATATTACCTTAGTTGTACATAGAAGGTAGTAGTTAGGTATTATATAATATATTACCTTAGTTGTACACAGAAGGTAGTAGTCAAGTATTATATAATATATTACCTTAGTTGTACACAGAAGGTAGTAGTTAGGTATTATATAATATATTACCTTAGTTGTACATAGAAGGTAGTGGTTAGGTATTATATAATATATTACCTTAGTTGTACACAGAAGGTAGTAGTTAGGTATTATATAATATATTACCTTAGTTGTACACAGAAGGTAGTGGTTAGGTATTATATAATAAATTACCTTAGTCGTACACAGAAGGTAGTAGTTAGGTATTATATAATATATTACCTTAGTTGTACACAAAAGATAGTAATTAGGTATTATATAATATATTATTACATCACAAGTATAATTGCATATCGCTCGAACTTATTTCAAGAAATCAAATAAACAAAAACTTGGCATGTGGTGCACTTACAGAAGAACTTCCAGACAGGGAGAAAGTTTCCCCACTTCACCATATTTGTTAGTATCATGATTTCTGACTCATCCTTGTCATTCCATGACTTTTGAAAGGCCTGGTCTACCAGTTTACCAACTTTATTTTTGAATCTGCCATGAAACAAACTTCTAGTCTTTTTCTCGTCCTTCAAAAGCAACATGACATTAGAATCATAAACAAAACGCAATTGAAAGGAACAAAAATACATAAGATTTGCTTTCACTGGGCACATTGATACTGTTTTACTGTACACAGATGGAGCATGCATACAGTGTGCGATGTCTGTTCAATACTGAGTGTGCAGTTTTGGTATAAAAACTAATTAATCAGCAGCCTTTACTTGTACAATGACTTAAAAGAGTGAGCACATTCTGCTTTCTCTGATGAGCTAAAAACTAGATATACTAAAGTCTTAAGATAATGTAGCACAAGAACAACAGTATTTACACAGAAGCGTTTTGAGAGGAATTACCAGAAGAAGTTGCTCTGCTCGCTGGAAAGTCACTTCAGCTACAAGTTGGTCCATTTTAGGGACCTCCAAATGCTGGTTACAGTAGAGGTCAACAATGGCCATGGGATCAGCATAAGCAACCTGTAATACAACTTGGTATGGACTACCTACATGTACAGTACAACTTGGTATATACTACCTACATGTACAATATAACTTGGTATATACTACCTACATGTACAATATAACTTGGTATATACTACCTACATGTACAATATAACTTGGTATATACTACCTACATGTACAATATAACTTGGTATATACTACCTACATGTACAGTATAACTTGGTATATACTACCTACATGTACAATATAACTTGGTATATACTACCTACATGTACGATATGACTTGGTATATACTACCTACATGTACAGTATAACTTGGTATATACTACCTACATGTACAATATAACTTGGTATATACTACCTACATGTACAGTATAACTTGGTATATACTACCTACATGTACAGTATAACTTGGTATATACTACCTACATGTACAGTATAACTTGGTATATACTACTTACATGTACAATATAACTTGGTATATACTACCTACATGTACAATATAACTTGGTATATACTACTTACATGTACAATATAACTTGGTATATACTACCTACATGTACAATATAACTTGGTATATACTACCCACATGTACAATATAACTTGGTATATACTACCTACATGTACAATATAACTTGGTATATACTACCTACATGTACAGTATAACTTGGTATATACTACCTACATGTACAGTATGACTTGGTATATACTACCTACATGTACAATATAACTTGGTATATACTACCTACATGTACAGTATAACTTGGTATATACTACCTACATGTACAGTATAACTTGGTATATACTACCCACATGTACAATATAACTTGGTATGGACTACCTACATGTACAGTATAACTTGGTATATACTACCTACATGTACAATATAACTTGGTATATACTACCTACATGTACAGTATAACTTGGTATATACTACCTACATGTACAATATAACTTGGTATATACTACCTACATGTACAGTATAACTTGGTATATACTACCTACATGTACAATATAACTTGGTATATACTACCTACATGTACAATATAACTTGGTATATACTACCTACATGTACAGTATAACTTGGTATATACTACCTGCATGTACAGTATAACTTGGTATATACTACCTACATGTACAATACAACTTGAGCTCTACAATAGTTGTTACCTTATTCAGACGCTCCTTGAAGCATTGCTTGAGAGTTTCATCCCACCAGCCCTCCAACTCTACGCCACGTGCATCGCACTTGAACAGTTGAGTCCAAATCTGCCGTGATATATGAGCAGGCATTAGTGTGAATCGTGTATAACAGTACTGCACACATTTGCCCATTTACTGTATAGTATATACTACATATATACACAAGACATACACTACATATACCATCACTATGTATAATACATACACAAACACACACTACATATACTACATACATACTACATATATATATACACACACAACGTATACTACATATATACAATCACTGCATATACTACATACACAAACACACACTACATATACTACATATATATATACACACACAACGTATGCTACATATATACAATCACTGCATATACTACATACACAAACACACCCTAAGTATATTACATATAATATCACTACATGTACTACATACTCAAACACGCACTACGTACGCTACATATCACATATATACACTCTACATATACACATCATGCTACATACTTACACACTACACACTACATATACACATACATGCTACATATACATGCTGAATATATATACTCCATATATATACTATATACTATATATAGACAATATTGGTATGTGACATATATCCAGTTGGAGAATTTCTTACAGTGAAAGCTGCATAAATAGATGCTGCAGGGCCAAGAAAACCCGTCTAATTAGGGATGGAATTGAATTGCTCAAGGATACCACAGGGGACTATAGATATAATGTAGGACCAATAATAATAATAAATGGTATTGTAACTAATAATATGATACTAATATGGATTTCAGACATTTCTTTCACTTGACTTACATTGTGAATATAAATTGTAATAACAATGACAACTTGAAATACCTATCATTGATTAATAATAATTATTATTTAAATAATTGATTATTATTTTGATGCAAATCAAAATAATAAATTATCGTGATAAAAAATTAAGTAGTTTACCTTGTTTAATTTTTAAGATCATTGTCAATTTGTGCGGTATTTTAATAATTAATGGCAATAATCATTCAAAAAAATTACCAACAATAAATACTAATTTATCGATTTCAGCTGCATTTTGGTTATCTAGCTGTGCTAGTGCGTAGATAGATAGCATTGACTGACTCGTTATGATCATAGATATAACTCTATGGTTATGATTCATAGTTAGTGGTTGGATCTTTGTTACATTCCAAGATTGAACAGATTTCAGTAATCGAAAACTCTTGAGTTGAAGTTGCTCAGGCATTGTAGTGAAAGCATTTGCCAATCATAAGATGAAGTGATTCTTTGATTAAGTGAGTTTAAAAGATTTTTAATTTCTGCTATTTAATGCAACGGAACAACTCTGCGTGTAAACACCATGCTTTATCTAAAACTTTTCATGGATCATGCGTGGGAACTAGCTATGAAAAATAATAAAAAGAAAAATTTCTTGATCGAACTAGAGGTGAAAATCTCGACTTTTGTGAAGCCACTTTCCATGTTTAACTGTTGGGACTTTGACTGTGGCATTGAATAAGCTGGTTATTGATTTCTCCGGTGTAGAATTATGCAGGTTTCACTGTATATCAAAGTATCTCATCGTTTGTCATGTCGAGGCAATACGCCTTGCACACGATACTTTCTGTAAAAATGCTCTTTTCTGTATATCTTTCCACTCCAGAGTGCATACTTAAAGCCTGGTTCACAAACATATTGTAAGTGTTCGCAAGTGATCGCAGATCAGCGTACAACGATGTATGTGAACCTGGACTTTGCACAGCTCGTATGACACCGCAGAGACTCGTAAAAAAGTTAAGCTGTACAAACTTTCCTGCGACGTCGCATGATAAGGCATATATTTTTCTCACCTTTTTTCTCAAAAACCACAGTTAGGTCAAAGCTATTGACATGCCATCGAAAAATCATAATAAATAATAAAATCATTATTGTTTAATTATAAATATTAATTATTACTTATTATTAATTCTCCGATTGAAATATTATGATAGTTGATTTAGATGTATAAATATATATATTTTGTTGTAAATGCTTATATAATAGCATAATTATGATACTATTATAGATTGAGATTCAAAAATGATCCATTAGAAAAATGATAGAAAAAATAAAAATGCATCATTGAAAAATGGTTATAAATTAAATTGAAAATTATAAAATAATATTTAATAATAACATGAGCAACAATATTATAAAATTAAAAATAAGAAATAGGTCGACGTCATTGAACAATGATAATTCATTTAGTATATATAACCATCGGTCAGTGAAGGCGAGCTTCAGGATTTTATTACCTCCCAATCAAGAGAGTGATTATACTTCTTGCGATCGTGATTTGTGCCAAGTTTATGCGAACATGTATCGCAGATCATCGTACGGTGATCTGTGATCAATTGTGAGCATTTATGTATGTGAACAAGGCTTAACATTGCACACTGATTACTTTTGTAGCTCCTCTCACTTATCAAATTGAGCGGCCGTCCATGTCCGAATTCCCTACATGATGTTAAATGCAAAAAGATACGACAAACAATATAATGCTCTGCTAACAAAATATCTGATATAAAACATTATTGCATCTTTATCTTCATTAAATATACATCAGTAATAATTATTATATTGACTAACCAAGTTGGCAGCTAGTCTAGTTAGTTATCGTTATTTATCATCAAATGATGGTGATAATGTTTTATTTTCATATAAAATATGCTTAGTTATATCTATAGGTAATTACACATAATATATAACTCATTTATAGATTCCCTATTTACAATATAAAAGATATAACTAATCATCAAAACCTGCAGTTTGATATATTGACTAGATAACTCCTTAGATATTTGTTTTGGAATATTCTACATCCACTTGCCTTCCTTACTACATACACATTTCACATATATGTACACAAACACTACATAGACATTTTACATACATGTACACAAACACTACATACACATTTCACAAACATGTACACAAACACTACATAGACATTTTACATATATGTACACAAACACTACACAGATATTTTACATACATGTACACAAACACTACATAGACATTTTACATACATGTACACAAACACTACATAGACATTTTACATATATGTACACAAACACTACATAGACATTTTACATATATGTACACAAACACTACACAGATATTTTACATACATGTACACAAACACTACATAGACATTTTACATACATGTACACAAACACTACATAGACATTTTACATATATGTACACAAACACTACATAGACATTTTACATACATGTACACAAACACTACATAGACATTTTACATATATGTACACAAACACTACATAGACATTTTACATACATGTACACAAACACTACATACACATTTTACATATATGTACACAAACACTACATACACATTTTACATATATGTACACAAACACTACATACACACACTACACCGCACACTTACTACATATACAATATACACTATATATACACATACTACACATACACTTACTACATATACAATACACTATATATACACATAATGTGGTGGAATTTTGTGACTACTACCACTGCGCAAGGTCCCTCTGACAACTGTTGAGTGTCAGGCAAGCCTAAATAGAGCCTGGCACAGCCAGAACATAAGCGAGTCAGCAGGTAGAAACCCTACCGGCCCTGCAGCATTCACTGCCTGCCCTGCAGCATTCACTGCCTGCCCTGCAGCATTCACTGCCTGCCCTGCAGCATTCACTGCCTGCCCTGCAGCATTCACTGCCTGCCCTGCAGAGGTACCACCGGCCCTGCAGCACACCCTGCCTGCCCTGCAGCATGCACTACCGGCCCTGCAGTGCCACTACCAAACCTATACCGGGTCGGTGAGAAAAGAACTGCTATAGCCTGAGAACCTAAATTGATACCAAAGGTGCAGGAGCCCGACTTTGCAACATAGCTGTCCTCAAACAAGACCAAAGCCAAGGACCACAAGCCATAAGGACCAGGAACCAGAGCTACTCATTGCACCACCATGAGTAAGCAAGATTGACTGAGAAGCTCCGCCCCCTACTTCTGGGCGCCTTGCGCATTTAACTCTATATTAACCAATGACTGTATCGGATATTTATATCTTATGATCTGATTAGTGTAAACACTTCCTGCCATTGCTGATTTGTTGCCCCTTGTTTGGGCATATGTTTTAATCCTGTCCTGCCTATAAAAGGCAGAACACTTCACATGATTCATTGTATTGTATTGGGATTCTACCTGTGCTTAAGCCAAGTAGCATGATACAATTACCCTTATTATACATTGCTGGTTATGCTGTGTAATAAAGTATGGTTTACTCAACAAGTCATTGAGTCGTACGTTTGAGCCGCGGGCTCCGAGAACAGTTGTGGAGTTGGCATACTCCTCTGTTGGAAGTTGACCTCTAGAGTGAGGCGTTGTTGGTGGACGTTTGGTCGGCCCCCCAAAATCCACTACAATACTACACATACACTTACTACATATACTATATACACACACATACACTACACAATGCACTTACTACATATACAATATACACTATATATACACATACACATTACATATACAATACACTATATATACGCACTAGACATACACTAAGCTAAAGCTAACACAATAAACTGTAAAACACGGTAAATAAAGCTGAGATGTGGTAGAACAAACCGCACCTGAACTTCATCTGGTTGAACAGCACGTTCACGGCTGGAATGCGAGTTATATCCCCGGTAATATCTCGGTTGAACATTGCTGAAATCCACTGCATACCATGAAGGGTTCTGAATAATTGATTTGAATGAGTCAAGGAAATGGTGCAGAGGGCCAATCAAAATCTCTATAGAGACAAATTCAGACTCTGCTCTCCGTTTGTCTTTATTGTTTGGTTTGCCAGCTCTATTAGATGGCTGGTAGCCAGCAGACTTGTCGCTCTTCTTCTGCTGCTCTTTCTGAGTTGAGTAGAACGCGCGCACAGCCAGTATATAGAGTTGTATGATCTCATACAAGCCCTGGGATGTAACATTTCTATTAGACTGAGACACCACACATTTCACAAAGCTGCCACAAATCTGTACAGATCCATAGTCGAGAGTCTTCACCCTATAACAACTTATCCAACTGGTAAATCTGCATAACCAAGCATGAACACATAAGACAGCAGTAAGCAGAACTAACAGACTTCGTAGAAAACAGTTATGCAAGCACAAGTGATTGCTGTGCTTGCATGTAAATGTTATATACTTTGGCTCTGTAGTTTTGAGCCAGAGCATATCACAAAATACTCTGGCTCATGAGTTCGCAGTAATAAGGGGTGGCTACACAGGCTGATGTTTTTCATCGGAGGCTTTCCAATGGGTTTGGCAGGTACATTTACGCAGTGTGGGGCTTGATTGTAAGCCAAACCAACATGTTGGTCTGTGCCCGATGATGAATGCATATGGGCGCCCTCTGATTGGTTAAAACCAATCATGTTTACAAGCCCATCAAGTAAAACCATTTCAGTAGAAAGAAGTGGTACAAACTGTTATTTCCAAAGGAACGCTGATGCTTTAGAACTTGTATGTCCATATTTCCGCATCAAAATAATTTCAATATGATGCAGTTGTTGCCTAGAAAAATTCAGTCTAGTGAACCTATTTCACATGGCCCAAGATGGTCATAACTAAAAATAGCATTTCACAATAATAGTTAATAATAATTATGACAATAACTAATGATTTATTACACTATAATAATGATCTAATAATAAGGAAATTAAAAATAATGATTAAAAATCTTGAATTTTTTTGAGATAAAATGAACCTACTGTACAAATTAAGCGTTTTTCATTATTATTATCTCAAGAAAATAGAGAGTTTGTAACCGAAAGTAAACCCGCGCAATGTGTAGTATAGTTCAATGGCGGCTAATCGATGTGCTCTAGTGAATCGGCACACTACATCTGCCTGTGTATCCACTGCCACATCGTAATGACCCATCGTATAAGCACATCAGCATCAAAACATCGTTGCAGTTATTAAACACTGGTGTACAAAACAAGCTGCCACATCACTTGTGATGGAGGGATTGACTTGAAAACAACTTAACAACAATATGGGACAAAACACCAGAATACAAGATCACTAAAATGGGTGGTGATTATTAGCTAGGTTGACAGGACAACAGTCAGATCTTACCTTTGCATAGCAGCCCTCACAAACTTGAAAAGGCCCTCATATATCTTTACTTCCTGCAAGAGATACAGATATCAATGAACATTAGAGACAAGGAGCTGGGCAACAGCAAACATTCATACTGCATCATATTGCAACTACATCATATTGCAAAATCGAACATAATTGCGAATTAGGAACAACTGATGGCAAGAAAAGTGAAAATAATAGAATCAAGACTCTACAAGCACACAGATGAGTGCATGCGAGACCAACCTTGCTCTCGAGTTTGTGTACTTTGGCTAAGACTGCATTGAGGGGCAGAGAATAGACACTGCTGTTGTCAGAATGGAATAACGAGATGAGTTGTGTCTCATTCAACAAGTAGACAAAGGAATATGATAACTTAGGGTCGTATCTAAACCAAGGCTTCAGCCAGTCAAACCACACCCTCCAGTCCTCTCTGTCAGAAAAACCACTTGTTATGTATAGTGTATCCAAAGATTGTTGTATAAAGTAGGTCATGTATAGTGTATCCAAAAATTGTTGTATAAAGCAGAAAAGGAAAGCTGACAAATCACATTCAAGGGATTGCTTAGCCTTAGTTTTAGGCCAACATTTGAGGCAATATCTGTTTATTTTGCTGTCAATAAGTTGTGTTATTGGTTGGGAGTTGTATGTTCCTGCGTGATGGTGGTGGCCTGTGAATGGATTTCATTGGATGATTGGTTCAGTGGGCGGGGTTTTTTTCTGCTGGTTTGTTGGCCTAAGTTTAAGGGACAGCTTTGGCGACCAAATGGTCGCCGTTGCAAAGATGGTAGTAAAAATTAACTACCATCGTTGGCCCATAGCGTGATCAGCTATGTTTTGCTTTGAACTTTTTATTAGACTTCAGTTTATTTTCGGCTCTTCTTATTATTGATATTTATTATCATCAGTTATTAACTATTTTGTAGCCAGCACCAACAAAGACAGGTTTGAAGACTTAAAAAAATTGTTATTAATATTTGTATATCATTTATATTACTATTATTGTTATTTGTGGGATGAGGATAATCTGATCAACCATAACCCCTGAGAAGAATAATTATGGTGAAAATAATAAGAACAATAATAAATAATACATTGAATAAATAATATTATACAAATAATAATATTATTTTTAAACCTTCAAACCTGTCTTTGTTGGTGCTGGCTTCAAAATAATTAATAACTGATAATAATAAATATCAATAATAAGAAGAGCCGAAAATAAACTGAGGTCAAATAAAAAGTTCAAAGCAAAACATAGCTGATCACGCTATGGGCCAACGATGGTAGGTAATTTTTACTACCATCTTTGCAACGGCGACCATTTGGTCGCCGAAGCTGTCCCTTTAACTTAGGCCAACAAACCAGCAGAAAAAAACCCGCCCACTGAACCAATCATCCAATGAAACTCATTTAAAAGTTGCCAAGATAACGATGGCGCATGCAACTCCCAAGAAAGAAACACACAGTATATTCCAAGTAAAATACACATTAAAATATAAACCCATTTATATTTCAAGGAAAATACACATATGCCTCGAATGTTGGCCTAAAACTTAGGCTAGCGATTGCTTACATTCATCAACAGGACCTCAAAATCTGTAATGTGTCATGCAACTTTATCATGTGATTTAAACGTGTGACTTTACCAGGTGACTTTACCACGTGTAGGTTGTGGGTGGCTACCCAATAACAATGCACCACTAACCTAATCTCGTAACATTTAATTACCTAGCCCTCATACCTAATTGCCATTAAATATCACCTCACCACAACCACACTACCCAACCACACCACCACGACATGTAGCATGTTTACTCTGAGAGCTGTACAACCAAGTTGTAGCTGTTATGACCTGTGTAGGTAGTAGACTTGTGGACACTAATGATGCACTTACACAGTGAGCTTCCAACCAGACATTGATCTCATAGCCTTCTGCAAATCATCTACTCCCCACCAAGACACTTGATTATACTCAGCGAATGTCTCTCTCCTATCTACCTCTGTTGTAGCACTGGGACTGAACATGAAACCTCTGGGGAACCCACCAAAGTTATCTCCCCGTGCTGCTGGCTTTTGCTGAGATCCTGCTTTGCCTCTTCCAGTCGACTTACCAACTTTTTCAACAGAAACTGCTGTATCGGCCAAGAGATGGATGAAAGGAAGTAGAGCAACCCAAACGGAGCTGTTCACCATGCGTCCACTGAGAACTTCCACGGCAGACACCAAAGACTGAAGCAAAAGTCTGTAAAACATCAATGAACTTAGTATTTCCACAACAGCGAATTGAACATTGCATTAATTATTAAAAGACATTAAATCAACAAAAGCACTCACTTCCTGAAATGACCGTCACTGTGAACCATGCTGTTGATAAGGGAATCAATCTGCAGCGGCCTTTTGCTCTGCTCGATCAAGTCAGCTGCCTTGTTCATTGTAGCCCTGATTAGATCGATGAATAAATCTCTAAACTTTTCAACCAGAGAGAATGTTGTGTCATGACAACAGTTTGTTATATGAAAGAGACCAATCATAGAAGCGACGACTTGCCATGCGTCACTAGCCCTCTCCAGTTGAGCCAGATGCTGCTTGATACACTCCCCCAAGTACTGACTCATCACCTACATAAGGGAGCACATACACATCACATATCAAACCCTACCTTCCTTCAATGTAATAGATAGATCACTCAGATGTGCAAATACAAACGATGCCATCATTAGGCGTTTTCGGCTAAGTTCACGCAAAGAACTGCACGAATTTGCAAGTGTTCTCAAAACTGGATGCACGCGAAGCGGACAAAACACGTAGCCGTGCATAAAAACAAATTGATCGAGTTGTCTCCTCTTACAACAATTATGCGTCGTACGAGTTAATTATTAAAAATTATTAATAATAAAATAATATTTATATTATTAACATAATAAATAATTATTTCCACTAAAGTAATGAAAACAAATAAATAATTACTCTTAGCACCGCTAATAATATTGTTACTGTGACTAAGAGATATTTGACATAATAAGTTATTATAATTTAAAAAAGTAATGATAGATTCACGGCTGGACAATCCAGTCTTTTCAATTTCATAGCTGCTGTGCGATAGTTTTTCTATCTAAAGCATCAGTTTACACTTGGAATTTATTAATTAAGTGAAAAGAGTTGGTGTTAAAATGTGCTAAGAAAAAATTGTTCGATATGGCAGAAGTACTTCAATTTCCAACTCTGTAGAAGGGCTTTCTTCTATTCACCAAGTACTGTTGTCTTGAAGTCAGCTGTAAAACCACAATTTGTGTGACAAAACTCCGTCCTCTAGCAAGGGAGTCATTTTTATCACACAAATTAATTAACTTGAGTCGATCGATATTCAATAACAGCGAGCAGTTTGATAACATTATGCAATAGCACCAACTGAGAAGATGACAAGATGCAAACCAAAAAGATTGTACAACACTGTTGCTTCACTAGCGCACAAAATACAAAGGAAACCAAGAGAGATATTCTGACTTAGTGGAAAGAGAGAAAACAAATGAAAGTGCCTGTACCTGGTCAATACTATGATTGGCAGTGCTACGTCCATGAATGTTTGATGTGCCAAAGCCAGTGAGCAGTTCAAGTTGCTGACGCCTAACATCTTCTATCCACATAGAGAGACTGTAGATAGATGTGCCATTCTCCACCTCCTCAACCCAGTTGGGGAGCATACCTCTCACCCCTCGACAATATTCATCCCTGTCTGCTACACTCAATCTAAACCTATTGTGGCTGGTGGCTGACTGGGCCATCTCATAAGTCCTCCAAATCTCAGAGTGCATGCTGGGTAACACTATCCCATCAAACACTTTCTGGTCTGCTCCAGAGCCTGATAATAGAGTTAACTAACAATGGAGTGACTAGTCATAGAGTTAACCAGCAACAGAGGGACTTAAGATACAACAGGGTGTGTGACAGTACCATGTGCAGGGTTACCATAACAACACAAGAATCACTGCAGAAGAAGCCAACGTTTCCAAGACAATAACAACAAACAACTCTAAGGATGGGTAATAAAATGTGTTTTCTCCAACCTCCAATTTGAACAGATCTGTGTTTCTTAGAGGAGCGCCTATGTAACCACTCCCAGTTGTCTTTTGTTATCTTCACTCCATCATGGATGACATATTTGTATTGCATCAGTGAGGAAGGCAGGGACAGAGGAGCCGACCATTCACCGACCCACACATCGTCTTCCCTACAATACCACAATGACAGTTCTGGCACTTTGGTCCACACACAACATACTGGGAAGGAAAGGCTAAACAGCCGAGATATAATTAATGCAATAATAAATAGATAATTATATCTACTTACAATCTGTGCAAGGCAACCAATGGTTGGGTCCAACTGGTGGTGTTACTGCGTATCTCCACTACGGGCTCAGTACCACCTCTTTGCTCAAAATAGTTTAGAAAGGACTTGGATAGGACAGCCATGAAAGTCATCTTTCTATGCGTTCTGCAGACAGACATAAGTTTATCACCAGCATTAGCGTCTACCAGAACTACTTGTAACCATATTATCAATTCCCACAGGTACAGTAGCTGCCAGCAATTTTAACTACTGCAACTTTGTAGGTGATCGAGTACTTATTTGGATTTCAAAGTTACGCTACAATAATACAGAAAAATTGGTGGAAACTAGATAAAATAAACCAATAAAAAACAGTTAGCATTAGCTTGGGACCCTGCACACACTTGCCTATAGCTAGCTCTAACAGAGAAACAACCTGAGTCTATTACAGTCGAGCATAATTGATTATTTTGAAGTAGAACAAACCTTGGTTTTTCCTTCTTCTTCAAGGAGACTGAAGTGATCTCAATCTACAGAGAGACAACAAAGTAAGTGTGAGAGGACACAGTAGTACATGAACTACACCTGTAGTACTCCAACTGGCACCATAACTTGCATGCTCTGTATGGCGGATTTCGCGCAGAGTTCTCGTGCAAAGGGAATTGATAGAACAATAATAGTCAAAATCACAACTTTAGGGTTGGTCTCCATACATGTCGTAGGATTCGTCGGTATCAAAGAATGTCGTACGATGTTCTACGCGCCCAATATTCATGGAGACGATTGATCTTGGAATCTTTGGAAACATTGTTGGTGCGATGCAAAGGAAAATTTAAACCATGTTGAACCTTTCAGCAATTCTCATGATGCTCCTCTTATGCAGCGTAGCCATTTACCAAACAACCAGCATCAATAACAATGCATTTGGCAGCATAACTTGTATTATTTGTCATTTTTATCTCTTGCAATCTAATTATGTCTTTTAAAAAAACAAGTCAGAATTTTTTAATATTTTCAAACCTTGTCAGAGAGATATTAGACCACTTTGCGTTCTGTGACTGTACTTATAATTGAAAGCTGTTTATGGTCACATATGCATGATATTTAGCTTTGCCACGATCGTTCACGATCAGCAGGTGTGGACAACTCCAAACACTACTGGTGCGACCTTACAGGACGTGTGTGGAGATGAGTCCTTACTCCGTGCTATGATACCTGTTACTGTACTGTAAAATGTAAACTGAGATGGAACCTGCTCATTCCAATCGATTGAATGTATTGAATGTGTCAACAGAATGAACAGTACCTCAATCGATGGGCTGTTTGATGGTCTAACATTTGATGAACGTATTTCTTTAACGGTTACATGGCATGGATGTTCCCACTAATGGAGATGCCAACCGTCTATCTTAACTGATTCAATTACCGGAAACAGTTTTTCACCATATTGAATTATATAGAAGGACACATTTCAGATCTGCTATTTAATTTGTTCTTATATCCTTACTGATTTGTTTTAAATGTATTTATAATGAAGAAAGAAAATATACCAGTTTGAAAGCTGAAAAAAAACCTGCAAAATTAATTAAAATAGCAATTTTGTCCAACACAACAATGGCAATAAATTTTTTGAAAACTGAAATACACATTTCCGTATATATTGTTACCATAGACTTTTAAAATTATCTATGACTGTATGACTGTAGGATCAAAGCCAAAGACGTAGTTTATATAAGCTACCCTCTCAGTCGTCTTAGAAATAAACACCATCAATGCACTCATAAGGGATATCCCTAGCAGTATTTTGAAAGTTTTTGTTTGGGGCATCCTACTTGAAAACTGACTAAAGTTCTCAGCCTATTTAATTTTTTTCAGCCAATAAAATCAATTACCTAATCATCCTGCAACTTTGGGCATATATGCTCCCATTGGCACTATCCCCATTGGTCAAATCTCATAAAAACCACAATATCCGTGTGCCTACCTTATCAAGGCCAGCCGTGGCTGCAAGTTTATTAAGGGAGCCTGCATTGTTGTTGATAAACTTTTCCATGCCTCTGAGAACACCCAGTTGATGCTCTGACAAGGAATCGTCTCCTGAGCTATCTTTATTAGTCTTTTGATTGTAAGCATCCAGCTTTTTCACACATTCCGCAGAGAACTTCGATACAGATTTACTATCTTTTTCAGTCAGCTTTGCATTATGGGAAGGCTCGATGAGCTGGTCAAGCAGCGTTTTGTATCGCATAAATGAATTGAGCACTTCCTGTATGGGATCTGCAACAACAGCTTCAGCTGAACTGTTGTCAGCTAAATATCAACAACAGCAGTTTCCCCAAGCAAAGAGAATAATGGTGAGCAAAAGTAGGAGTACTCGAGATGGGGTAACCAAGGTGAGAATGTACGTATAGTATGTATAGTATTAAACGATTAATTGATGCAATATATATACAGGTACACACATATGTAATGTGTAATGCACTTATAGTTCTTCAATAACAATACAAAGTTTACAAGTAGAAAATTCCAAAAAAGTCAAATATCGATAATAAAACAGTGACAACCAAAAAATGCGAGTGGATGACTGATGTGTATGTTGATGGTAATATTAAGAGTATTCGCGACCTGTTCATTGAACAAAATACAAAAAATAATGGGAGTTCGTAATTCAATACGTCGCGTATGCAACAGAATATTAGTTTAGAACAACATAAATAATCAATAAAATGTTACAGTTTACCGAACAAATCATAAAGAAGAAAACTCCCAATTTTCAAAATTAGCACAAAAATAATAAAATTTGAACTGCTATCAACTGGCGACGTTTGTAAAGCTGCCCTTCAATTTAGTAAATTTTGAAAGCTTGCAATGATTTTGAATTATTTTTTAAGGATGTAAAACTGGTCTACGAAAATGAAAAAAATCAACTCGCTTGTTATTATTTATTTAGTGTTCAGTTTCATTCGCGACCTACGAACAATATAAATAAATACTCGTTGATTATTTTTTATTCAATGAGCTACTTTTTTGTTGACCCTCTAGTTCCGAACAAAATGTTTATTTATTGATTAAATTTATTGCCGTCTGATTATTTTTATTGCAATTTGTTTGGCGAACAAAGGCCGCGAATACTCTTGTCTCGTAGCTTGTCATCAATAAATAAAACTACATCTAATTTTAAAAGCATTCTATTGGGACTATTAGTAACAATTGATAACGTGGCTGTTTTTAGTGTTTTCATTTCCGCCTTGCTAAACAGTAGTGGGTGAGTGATAGACTCTATAGTAGTGGGTGAGTGATAGACACTATAGTAGTGGGTGAGTGATAGACTCTATAGTAGTGGGTGAGTGATAGACACTATAGTAGTGGGTGAGTGATAGACTCTATAGTAGTGGGTGAGTGATAGACACTATAGTAGTGGGTGAGTGATACTCTATAGTACTGGGTGAGTGATACACTCTATAGTAGTGGGTGAGTGATAGACACTATAGTAGTGGGTGAGTGATACTCTATAGTACTGGGTGAGTGATACACTCTATAGTAGTGGGTGAGTGATAGACACTATAGTAGTGGGTGAGTGATAGACTCTATAGTAGTGGGTGAGAGACAGACTCTATAGTAGTGGGTGAGAGATAGACTCTATAGTAGTGGGTGAGAGATAGACTCTATAGTAGTGGGTGAGTGATAGACACTATAGTAGTGGGTGAGTGATAGACACTATAGTAGTGGGTGAGTGATAGACTCTATAGTAGTGGGTGAGAGACAGACTCTATAGTAGTGGGTGAGAGATAGACTCTATAGTAGTGGGTGAGAGATAGACTCTATAGTAGTGGGTGAGTGATACACTCTATAGTAGTGGGTGAGAGATAGACTCTATAGTAGTGGGTGAGTGATAGACTCTATAGTAGTGGGTGAGAGATAGACTCTAAAGTAGTGGGTGAGAGATAGACTCTATAGTAGTGGGTGAGTGATAGACACTATAGTAGTGGGTGAGTGATACACTATAGTAGTGGGTGAGTGATACACTCTATAGTAGTGGGTGAGTGATAGACTCTATAGTAGTGGGTGAGAGATAGACTCTATAGTAGTGGGTGAGTGATAGACACTATAGTAGTGGGTGAGTGATAGACACTATAGTAGTGGGTGAGTGATAGACTCTATAGTAGTGGGTGAGAGATAGACTCTATAGTAGTGGGTGAGAGATAGACTCTATAGTAGTGGGTGAGTGATAGACTCTATAGTAGTGGGTGAGTGATAGACTCTATAGTAGTGGGTGAGAGATAGACTCTATAGTAGTGGGTGAGTGATAGACTCTATAGTAGTGGGTGAGAGATAGACTCTAAAGTAGTGGGTGAGAGATAGACTCTATAGTAGTGGGTGAGTGATAGACACTATAGTAGTGGGTGAGTGATAGACTCTTTAGTAGTGGGTGAGAGATAAACAATAGTATAAAACCTATGACATTTATAAATCATCATTTCTGAACTGAGGGCATCAATTAGAGACAGGTTATAAAACTTTAACCAGGTGATATGTGCACGATTGATACATATACATTGTTTATGCTACGCATCAGATATTACTCCATTTTGACAAAACACTTGTTGGTAAAAGCCAAGTAGAAATAGCAAGGCAATACTTATAAGATATAGAGACACTCATTTGTATGTAAGCAGTGACAGATACATATCCAATACATACCTACTGGAGCAGGATACATATCACAATACATACCTACTGGAGCAGCAGTGCTTTGTTCAGCAGCCTCATCAGCTACACTGCCACTTTGTGAACTTTCTATAAACATACATAGTATATTGTGCGAGAGTAGAAGAATAAAACACACAAAATTATCTTTTTCTCAGTACTTTATCCACTGGCCGCCAATGTCTCTCCTCTCAAACACCCAAGTCCCCAGCCCCTTTCCCACAAAGTCCCGCAACTTTCAACTTGAAGTTACAGCCTCTGAAAAATGTGATAAGTACGTTGGAATTGCCACTGTTTTGTAAAACATCTTTTCTTTTTGTTAGGGCCCATGACCTGCTTCTTACCCTCAAACCACACAACATCAGATAACAAGGAACCTGTTGTTTAGACAACATGCTGCAAACAATATCCACCTCCTCCTTCCTATATCCAACTTCACCTTCCTTCCCTTTCTATATTCACCTCTCTATCGGAAAAATGGAAAAATCACAACTGTCTGCTGAACTCTGAGGACGATCCACCATATGCAGCAACTATTAATAAGTATTGTAAATTCATGAACCAAATGAGGGGGACTTGAAATAAATAAATAAATAACAAAGAGATAATAATCTGGGAGAGTGATTGTGGTAGTTGACTTGATGGGGAGGGATATCAGTCTAATGCGCACAAAGAAATGTTTGCAATTAGTCCATCATAGCATAATTCTCTATCTCAGTACTTCTTCTGAACATTTCATCCAACCCAGCTAAGTAAGCAAGCACGAACATTTATTAGCTTTTCTTAAAAAAGTTTGGACACCACTCTCATACAGCATTGCGTTTGTGAATTAGGTCAATACTGTTTGTAATGAAGGGAAGCTGGAAAGAACCCATTTGCACGAGCGATTTTGCTTAAACTTTGGTGTGCGAATTGTTGCCCAAAAGTGTCCAATTTTAGTGAAGGCACAAGGTGTCACAAGCCAGCCAACTCAGCAGTGTCGGGTTCAAAAGACAATTTACTGCGATTTCAAAACCCTCTAATGCATTTCAACCAGTTGCTTTGTTGAATACAGCGTATATACTAACTGTTTTTATTTAAACATAAATATGATGTTAATGATAATTGGTAAAAGATCGTATAGGTAATTATTAATTTGCACGCAAGTGTCAAAGAAATCAATAACTTCGTCTTTTTTCCGTTTATTATATATTTTTATAACCACTTTAATAATTTTTATTAATAAGTCCAAACTTCAGGATAACTAATAAATATTTCCGAATGGTTTTTCTCATATCTGAGCATTAAAGATGGCCACTTGGAATGACTTTGAAGTCCGGTAAGACCAACAATTGGGGTACATGAGTTTACTAAACAGATTAGACAGAAGTCGCAGATGTTAGTCTTTACACAACAAACGGAGGTCCCAAGTACTCATTTAACAATGGAAACCAGTGAATCAAAAATATTAGCAGATGTTTGGTGAACATCAAGGTAGATTAGGGAAAGTCACGTACAGCACAAAACCCTCCAGCACAAGTTAATGCACATGAGCAACCGTTGAGGTAAGACTTTTTACATGGTGCACCCCCAACTCTCCACATACATATGAACCAGCCGGATGCTTCAAGCAGCAGGGTAACCTTTTTGGTAGCAAACAAACAAATATAGAATTTTTTCATGTTTTACTGGTCTCGCTCAGCTCAAATGCTAACTTTTAAATGCTTGACATTTTCAAGCCATATTTAACAGAAAGTTCAAACTTTGCCAAATATTTGGTTTTAAGATGAATATCTGCGGAGTACTAGTCAACTAAAGAGGACCCGAGTTGGGTTCTCAATAATATACTGACATGGAAAATCAAATTTTGCCCAAAAATTTGAAATTCTCACGCTTGGCAACTCCGGGTACTTCTGCAAGTAGATGAATGTGGTTGCATGGAGAACTACTAACTGCCAGGTAAACATCAATTATTATGTCACAATTGCTCGACCCAGGAATGAACAGCGACAGTCTGCGCATTGATTAGTCGTTAATGTTAAAGCAGCAATCCTGGTGAACATAAATCGGCACTGTATAAATTTGATGCTGCAGCTGTGTCACTTGGATGCAGACAGTCACTATCATAGCAACGCGGCTTTATAAATCACACGCAATGATTCAAACAACAGACTGATGAAAAGATACATCACCTTGTTCTTCTGTTTCCATGGGATGCGCAGCTTCACCTGCACCAGCTTCTATAACACACGACAACAACACGCACTAAAAGTCATGCAGGAAAGGAAACTGATTCTATGAACATTGGGAGTCTGAAAACATAAAGCAGGTGCATGTAGACCAGCTATATCAGAGGAGACAAACACAGTACTCATACTAATGTATATGTCAAGCACGGATAATGGGCAGTGGATAGATAACCCACGGGATTGTAAAAAGACAGAACAATTTGGAGTTGTCTTTTCATGTTGTGGCGGAGTTCGGCTGTCGGCTGAAGACAAGCTGCTCCACAACATAAAAAATATGAGAGTTTGGTGCGGCACTGTTCTTCTGCCGTACTCGGGCTAAATAATTTACTAAAATTTTAAACATACCGACTATGATTTTTTGCCTATAATTGCAACATGTTTACTTTCATTGAGTGAAGTGAAAGTTAAAATGGAGTGTTACAGAGATGCAAGGCTAGTTGGACAAGTTACATAGTCACATTTTTTGTCCACGGGGTCCGGCAGAATAGTTTTACTTTAGCGATGCAACCAGAAGTAGCTTAGTCGATCGTTAAACTTATCATTAGAAATCACGACTTGCTTGACTATTATTCTGATGTGAGAAGATTTGAGCAAATAATATGACGAAAATTATGTTGTTGATAAAGCTCAAAGAATCAATAAAGCCTTTGGAAGTTCTTTTTTGGAAAAAAATGGTTCATTCAGTTAAAAAAAAATAATTAAATATGTTCACGAGTAGAACCATAGTTTCGTATTTCGGGTTTGATTGAGCTTGCCAACTTAAACTAATGAAAGCGCGCCGTTGAACGATTACTGTGGTTTGGTTCCACAGTGCCGTTGTCGTTTTACAATTTATGTTGATGGCGCATCGTCAGTATTATACACCCCAAACTTATCAGCCGCCGTGAACCAAAAAATGTTTCTTTCGTAATTGTTAAATTGAAGTGACTTTCGTTTAAATAGCATTGTTGGTGGAAAGCGTTGGTGGAAACCCCATTACTGAACGTGTAAACATCAGCCACGAAAAATGCATATCTTACAATGGCAAGTCCATCTAAACATAATAATAAATAATATTAATATTTTCAATATTAATTATTTATTATCACTTTTAAAAATAATTTGCAATAAAAATTGATTAAAAAGCATGTGCAGAAGCATCCGTAGTATTTATATCATTGCATTGTTAGCTTCATCACCATTTATCATTATATCCATATTTATTGCTCTCCAATAAAGTCCCTCTAGCAAGTTTGTGTAATCAGACACTATCCATAGCTTAATGTAGTTTTTGGCCTTTCAGTCACAAATGACGCAAGCTTCACTATATACCTACGTACTTGAAAGATTATTTCTAGAAAAAATACTGCTAAAATGTAATCACATGCAAAGTATGTAGAGTGTGTACCACACTCATTACAAACCTGATTCTTTAGCAGGGGGCTTCGATGCATGAGACTCAGAGATCTCAGGCTTGGAGACATCTTGATTAAACCAATCCTCATCAGACTCCCAACCATCGGTCTCGCCTTCCATGTCAGCTTCTGGCATTGAGCCAACCACATCATCTGTACTGGAGGGCACCAGGGAAGGCAGTGATTTGTGTCTCCTTATGCTTGGCTGTCGAGGCAGATCAAAAAAGTAAAATCTATGAGAAGGCAGATAATCGCAGGCTGCCTCCAAAGACAAACTCTCAGACAACTTCCTTGGAGAACAATCCTTGAGAAAGCGCTGATACGCTTGGTTGGTGGCTAGCTCTGCCAGCTGTTCTTCTGTGAGGTTCTTGAATTCAGTCAAATCAATTTTTAAATTGAATGTGTTGTTTATTTGGTCTTCCTGATGAGTGTTCGTCATCGCACCACCCAAACCTGTAACATTGTTACAATACTCGTACCTTCACAAGTACATATATTTCTGAGCCACAAAGAAAAAGAGAGCAAGTGCTCGTAAAACTGAGGAAACTGACACACAGAGAACAACAGAAGCCTGAGGTAGCATTTTGATGAAGAGAATCAGAGACTTGGCCGTGTGCCAGTACACCATCATAGTACATATATTCTGTAGATCCGAGTTTACCTGAAACACTCATTACTAAATCTCCAGGCTCTCCAGCTATTGCACCAGCAGCAGCTCCAAAGGTAGCTTGATCTGTGAAATGATCATCTTCTACCATGTCCTCCATGTCAGTTGCGCCACTGAGAAAGTCATCTGTGTGTGACGCATCTGCGCACGATGTATCCGCAGGAAGTCCATCTGCCGATGGTATATCCACTGGTGGTGATACATCCACTGGTGGTATCTCCACTGGTTGTGGCATATCAACAGGTGGTACGTTTTTAGGTGGTATGTTTTCAGGTGGTACGTTTTCAGGTGGTACATTTTCAGGTGGTCCATCTGCTGTGATCTTCAACTTCGACATTTTTAATGGTGGTTCGTCCATATTGGATGGAGCCACAGCGTTTCCGATTCCACTGCTCCTAGTATAGAAAAGATCCATGAGTCACACACTACATATTTTGATGTACAGAACCCTACACCGTGCTAACGCTCACAATTTAATTTTACATGAAATTTGTTTGTTTGCGTACAAATCTAACGGTGATAAGAGAAACTATTCACATCAACAAATAACTAGATGCCTCTCATTGCATTTAGTGGTTTATAAATCGATACACTGAGACTGGCACTGTATATACTGTATGCAATGACAGACAGCTACAGCTACGGCTGTTTGTGTACGGAAGGACTAGGCAGGGACGTGTTGAGACACCATTGACACTAGTAGATACTTCAGTTAGATAAAAGTGATAACCTTGTCATACAGATATGTATAGACAAAGTGGGACTAGTGATACACAGATGAGTCCTAACAGTGCAAGGCTAAATGTTTATCTACAGACAAAGCAGACTCAAACATTCAACACCGACTAAGTTGTCAGCTAAAAAAAATCCCGACTGAAAGTAAAGCGGTTGATGAACATGTAATACTTGAACAAACCCAGAAAGCCCAGTTATATATATATATAACCATCCGTATGCTAGAGACTGCTCATGTACGAGAGCTCAAACCCAGCCCCAATAGCCGAATTCATGATAGGGTATTGGGGACCTGAAGCCAGGGCTCTCAACTTTGGGGAATGTAAAATCCGGGTTGTGGGATGTGAATGTGGGGCTATGCACCCCCTTTCACTAAAAGTTTTAGAGCGAACTGTAAATAGTTTGTGAAAAATTACTGAAATCAACGTGAAAGTGAAAACCAACGAGAAAAAAAATAAATGGCAAAAATGGATGTGATCTGTTTTTAAAATTTCAGCATTTTACACCATCATTACTTCTGGCATTGAGTTTCAAGAATGAAACTAATCTATAACAGCTTTGCTGCGATGCTAAAAATTTCACACAAAATTTAATGAGAGGAATGTGCTTTCAGTTACATGCGATTGAAACTTAGATGTTTAATAAGAACACAACGAATCCGTAAAATAAATTGTCACTCAATGTATACAGCTGAGGCACAAATTTACATCGAAGCACAATTTGAACCAGTTTAACTGGTAAGAGCTTTTGTCCTTATTTACCATAATAAAAGTCAGAGCTGCATGCAGAATCAATTATTGAACTGCTATTGTTTGATTAGTACATTGTTGATATTCATGGACCACATGCCGATGCTGATCTCAAGTCAGAAGATATAGATGTAACAGAATATTGAAATGGTGAATAACAGCTTTAATAATGATAATTTTTATTCACCTCAATTCAAAATTACTATTAAAAAATTGTAAATGACACAAAAGCAGGTATAACAGCAAAATTGCAATATTTTTTTTCACAATTGTTATTCTACAGCTGCGTACACACTAGAACGATTTTGTGGCCGAAATCGGCGCAATTTCAAAACGGCCTAGTGTGAATGCAATAACGACCGATTTTGTATCAAATCGGCCGGCGTTATTGCCATTTGAGCACTGCTCAAAATCACCGACGATTTTTAGCAGATTATCAAGGAAACTACAACACAAAATCAGTGCAGAAGTAGCTTGTGGTCACAAACAATGACAATAAAATAATAAAAAAAAACCATCAACTCTCCCAGCAATAACCAAATAATAATACTTATTATTATTTGTTAAAACTCACTAAGAAAATTTATTATTTATGTATTACCATTTTTATTTAAACATAGTTGATCACTCATTGATGTGCATAAGTTTAAATAATTTTGAAATAATTTTAATTAATCAAACTAAGTATTTGGTTCAGCTGGAAAAAAAATAAAAATAAATTCTGTTCAAAACAACAGATAAATTATAATATAAATAATTAATATCGACGCAGCTACAGCTAGTGCATTTACTAATAACAACCATAGACATGGTGAATGATTGTTAAATAACAGACAGCAATATGATTAGTAATGCTATGGTTATGCTGAAAAACAAAATTTGTCTATCTCTCTCACCAAAGAGCAAATACTTTTTCGGCCGAAATTCTTTTCTAGTGTGTACACAACCATGGGCTGACAAAGAGCACAACTCCAACATGAACGATTTTTTGAACAAAAATCGTTCTAGTGTGTACGCAGCTTTATGAAAATTCTTTGTTTCTAACATTCTTATAACACACATTACAATGAAGTAATAATTATTTTATCATAAGTGTTATAAAAAAGTTTGGAGAGTAATTCACAAGTGCTATCATTGGTAATAAAACCAAGTAATGTAGTAATATGATGGTTATTATTTTTTTAATAAATACAATTAATTTAAAGATAATTGATGATCAAATTATTAATAGTAGTAACAGATGATTTAATATTATCATTAATAATAACAGTAATAAAACAGCAATGAATAATAATAACCAAACAATAGTAAAAGCTAGGTTTATTGGTAATATTAAGTGATAATAATAATAATAAATATTACTATTTTTTAAATAATAATAACAATCATAATTATTAAAATTAATAATAATAATAGGTGAATAATTAGACTACATAAAATTAATAGATAATAAAATGAACTCAAAATAACAATAGCACAGCAATGAAATTCTAAAAGTCAGTTTTGTCTGACCCTTTTTTAAAATGTAACAGAAGTATTGAAAAAATGTCTTTGTCATTCACTACTTATTACAGTTCTACGTTTGCTTCTGCCGCACCTTGCTAGGCGGATTGTTGATTTTAACCTATGAATCCCTGTATTCTGTTAGCATGGGGGAATAACATGGCCTCTCACAACACTAGTATGAAAGTGGTCAATTAACAGCTATTGTAATTATATATAAAATTAAATAACAACTACAAAGAACAATAACATTTTAGTGAAATGGCAATTACAGAAAGCTAAGGTGCTTTTGAATTTTTTTTTAGATTAAACGAACAGGTGATTCTATTCACCACACATACAACAAATGGTGACTAAATACAAGGATTCTATTCACCATACATACAACAAATGGTGACTAAATACAAGAATACACCCGTCTACATGATATCTATTAATATTTACTTCTCATTACTCAGTGTAGGGGTTAGACACACAATGAGTGAAATGAGCAAATCCACGCATCAGTTCAATTATTACGCAATGAATAATTAACGAGCATGAACGATTACAAAATAGGATGGTTCTCTGCATGTTCTCAGTTTATTACCTAAAATATTCTAAGTTTTTTAAACTTTTATCTTATACTATTACAACTTGATTATCATCACAGGTATTATATTAAATAACTTGCTTGAAGCGATCATTTTTTGTGGTAATTGATAAATTCACCTATATAAAGTACACAGTTTATGACAACCAATAAAACTTATCATTAACCTTTTGTATCTCTTCAAGCCAATCTTTCATAAAGCAGACATTAATTATTATTTTTAGATTGTTATTTCACATTGTTTCTATTCTGTAGGAATCGACATACAGTCTATTCTGTATCCAAATCAGCTAGTTTTGTTAAGTTTTTTGTAGGAATCCCAATACATCGACAAGTGCAATGTCTAATCAAAGAGTTGTCTGCCCAGAAAAATCACCATTTCCAACCCTGCTCACTCCCATCCAGCAGCCATTAGCACACGCTATATGACACTTTGATGGCTACAGCTCATCATAGCTATGATTGCACATAATCAACACAAGATGAAGACCGTAGAAACTTGTCCATGCAACTACTTTCAATGCTGGTTCAGACTACGCACAGTTCTGTGAGACATCATACTCTATACGGTTATGGAGAGAATGCAGTTTAAAATGAAACTCAAAAATGGATTGATATCAATTGGTGAGAGCACAAATAAAATATTGTTAAATCACTTGCGCTTGAAAGACTGTAATCTACATTTCAACTTGCATCAAAACTTAATTATACACAAAAAATTTTCAGGTGTTCCGCAGATTAAATGGGAAATAGAAACAAAATCAGAGAACGATTGCTGTAAGCCATAATGTAAGACACAACATTCCGCCTCTGTATCACTATATCGATCACTCAATAGCATATAAAGCAACAGGCTCAATATGACAATAGTATAGTTTGAGTTGTGGACTGCAGCAAATACTGCCAGTCGAGAAATTACCTGCTCGACGATTGCGCTGATGACTTATCGGTGAAATCACTCAGTGGTGGTAGGGAGGTGCTAACTGATCCATTGAGAGATGAAGTATCACCGATGAGAGACTGCTTGGGTACAACTGGAGCCGTTGGCTCAGCATCTACAGAAGTGTTAGTAATATGAATGGTTTACCGTTAGTTGCCCTAACAATATGGATAGGAAGGGGAAATTTCTAGTTGACATTCATTAGGTTACACAGGACAATACACCCATGCAGGGGAATCCCCTTATTGAAAAAGTCTTTATTAGTTCAATTGAGATAATCAATAGCCATGCTGTGGGAGTGCTGCCGACTAACACTGGCTGGTTTGTTACTACATGCAAGCATTACTGATACCTCAGACTGACTGACAGACACAAGTACTACTATCTACTAACAATCATTTGCGGGGCCTCATCTCAGCAATGCGTGTTTCGAGCGGGGTACGGACCATTCGAAACTGACGTTTCGAAAATGGACACTTCGAAACTCTTTGGGGATGGGGGTTTGGGATTTGGGGGTTCAGGTTTAAGAGTTTCGAACAGTTCATTTTCGAAACGTCAGTTTCGAATCATGGCGGAATCGTTTCGAGCTAGGGATGAAAGTGAACGGAAACAAAAAATGAAATATTCAGCTTTTAATTGGTTATACTGTTAGTTATACTGTTAGTTATACTATTTGTACTGTGTTATACTAGTTATACTGTGTTATATTAGTTATACTGTGTTATACTAGTTATACTGTGTTATATTAGTTATACTGTGCTATACTAGTTATACTGTTAGTTATACCGTTAGTTATACTGTTAGTTATACTAGTTATACTGTGCTATACTAGTTATACTGTGTTATACTGTGTTATACTGTGTTATACTAGTTATACTGTGTTATACTAGTTATACTGTGTTATACTAGTTATACTGTGCTGCTAAAACATCTACATGTTTCAGAAATTCTAATTACACGTCTTATTTACCCAATGATATTACACACTGAGTAAGCATGTGAAGTGATACAATAATACATACATTGCATACATAAATACAGACTTGCGTACATGCATGCATACAGACGTACACACGCACGTATGCAGTTAGGTAGAAGACATACCTTTAAAGTGAAACCCACAATCGGTGCAGAACTTAGCCAAACCTTTCTTACTTTTGGTACGTTCAGTGTCACATTCTGGACATGCTAACAGCATGGTGAGCAACTGACGGACTCACCTCTAGCTTGAATACATCAGCTCATAGAAATCCAATCTGAAACAGCACACAATCTAATGATAAAAAACTATATGAGATCTCAACCACAAAACCTTTCAATCGATGGGGACAATAAGAGTACATACAGTATTTGATTCTATTGGGTGAATTAATGAAAATACACATAGACTGAGAGCTTTTATCGTTTCTGAAAAAAGACGCCCAAAAGAAAAACTATCAAATTAGGCGTAATGGATATTATCTCCGAGCCCATAGTGACAATTATTCTAGTTGACAGAGAAGGTAGTTTATATACAAATGCCCTCTCTGGTATTGATGTTACAAACATGGAACTATTGCTATTTTTCAAAGTCTATGGTCACAGTATTTCAGAAAACATGCGTTTCCGTTATTTTAAAAATACAAAAGTTATTGCCACTTTGTTATCAGTCCAAATTGCTATTTTAAACCTTTTGGAAGGTAATTTTTTCAACTCCCAATTGGAAACTAAAACGTATTCTCTCTTCTAAATGCATATTAAGACGGATAAACAAAGATCAAAGAACAAACCAGATAATAATCTTGTATATAATCCAATCTAGCGATGAACTGTTTCCGGGAATTGAATTGATTGAGAAAGACCGTCGTTATCCCCATTAAAAAGTGGTTCAAAGCCAATTAAAACCGGCAGCAATATTCAGTGAGGCAATCAAATCACTTTTGCCCACTTATCGATTGTAGCGGCGAGTAAAAAAATTAATAATTTTGAATGGAACCTACCGAGTCAAACTACAGCAGAGTGTCCACCATTTTTAGGTGAAATAATTACTAGTCACTAGTGATACAGGTGCTTCAGCTATTTATCACCATACTATCTAATTTATTCCATTGATTTATGATTACAAATTTTCATCAACATTAATAGTATACATTTATTCATATTTCTATTATTTAATATTATCTATTATTTACAGATTGTTACATAGCGCTAAACGAATGTTGTGACTTACATGTTTTACAATTTATTCATCTGTTTGTTTGCTTTTTATGAATGTGTGGCAGGACTAGCAGTTCTACCCGTCGTATTCAAATATCGTTATGCCAGCCGGCTGTATTTACAACAAATTTCTGCTAGAAAAATATTATCAAAAACAATAATATGTATAATCGTAGATATTAACTTCAAATTCTGTAGGAATGTTGATGTTACAGAACTTGCATGTCCATGCCTTTGCACCAAAACTATTTTGATTTAATGCAGTTGATTACAAAAATTTTCAAACAAGAGAATTTATTTACCACGGCTCGTAAAATAGTTATCATTGATAACTTGAAACTTTTCAAGTATAAAACCAATAATTATCAAGTACAACAAGAAAGTAAATGATAAATAACAACAATATTCTGACAATTTAATAATAAATAAGATCAAAAAAATTATTAAAAGTCATGTTTTTTATGGTGGAAAAAACGAACATTCAGAGTAACCGTGTTTTTCAATTATTGTGGTAATTATATCAGGAAAACAAATAATTCTTTGTCAGAAATGAAACAGACATAAAACCGCGCTTTGTGCCACATGATTGGCTAGTTCAATAGCACCTCAGTGACTCGCTTTAGTACATCTGCACACTACATCGGCCTGTGTAGCCACCCGCACGTCATCACAATCCATCGTATCAGTACATTGGCACCAAAACATTGGTGCAGTGTAGCCACTCCTTAACTTGCAAAAACCATGTTATGAGAGAATGATGGAATCAAGGCCTACTAGAAGGAAATAATGAGAATCATCAACCAGCATGGAATTGCTTGATTGACACTCCAACTACAGCATGTTGGCAAAATGTAACGCTTGTCACTCTTCTCCATCTACATATATTATTAAAAAAACAATTAATACTAAATCTACAAATATCTCCAGTTTGGAAACTAACGGCAAATTTAATTTAAACCACAATACATCAAGTTAGCCCAATAAAATGATTTCATAGTAGTTTTTACTTTTTTTCCAGCATAGTAGTTAAGGCGTATATACCCATTTGACACACATAGTAGTTAAGACGTATATACTCATTTGACACATAGTAGTCAAGGCGTATATACCCATTTGACACATAGTAGTTAAGGCATATATACCCATTTGACACACATAGTAGTTAAGACATATATACCCATTTGACACATAGTAGTTAAGACATATATACCCATTTGACACATAGTAGTCAAGGCGTATATACCCATTTGACACATAGTAGTTAAGGCATATATACCCATTTGACACATAGTAGTCAAGGCGTATATACCCATTTGACACATAGTAGTTAAGGCGTATATACCCATTTGACACATAGTAGTTAAGGCATATATACCCATTTGACACATAGTAGTTAAGGCGTATATACCCACTTGACACATAGTAGTTAAGGCATATATACCCATTTGACACATAGTAGTTAAGGCATATATACCCATTTGACCATTTAATAAGGAAAATGAAATTGTCCTCACCTGCATTTTTAATAAAAATTGAATGAATAAATGGAAAGCTTGTGCAGCAGTTTTCATTTCTCTCAGTGTGACGGCTCAGGCCTCTAATCAAATGGAATTTCACACAAAAACACAAACAGCCATTCTTCACGCTTATAGATATAGTATACCGATTTGTAATGGCCAGATACACTCTGAATTGCTGTAATGTGCAGCGATGCTTTTGGAATAATGAAACGAACATAGACACGAATGAACCTCAACAAAATGAATGCGGACCAACCGGCGCTAAAGGTGGAGCAAAGGTCGACAATGCCAAAAAGTGTCAACATTAGCTGCCAGAAACATAAATAATCATAAATGTTCATTCCACGGTCAGACTACTGTGATCAACTAGGGAAATGTTGAAATTCGAAGAATGAACATTGAAACAAAAGCCGGAAAAAAATATCGAGACCCAACTATGAAATCAAAATATTCTCCTTTATTAAAAACTTGAAGTCAAAATATTACAGGTCTGTCAACATTCATTCTGGAGATGTCTATGTTCATCCTAGTTCTGTCTGCAGACATTAATATTTGAATAAGTATACTTGGTATTGCAAAAACAGCACTGGGCGCATTGCAGCAATTAAGAAAAGTATCTCACAAATGCTTTCAAAACTGATCTTGTTGTGCCTGACACGAAACAAAACTGATCTTGTTGTGCCTGACACGAAACAAAACTGATCTTGTTGTGCTTGACACGAAACAAAACTGATCTTGTTGTGCCTGACACGAAACAAAACTGATCTTGTTGTGCCTGACAGGAAACAAAACTGATCTTGTTGTGCCTGACAAGAAACAAAACTGATCTTGTTGTGCCTGACACGAAACAAAACTGATCTTGTTGTGCCTGAGACGAAACAAAACTGATCTTGTTGTGCCTGACACGAAACAAAACTGATCTTGTTGTGCCTGACACGAAACAAAACTGATCTTGTTGTGCCTGACGCGAAACAAAAAGGATACGATACACTTGTATCACTACAAGCCATCACTACTGTACCAAGTTGCTGCTAGAATCATTAGAACCATCACAAGATAAAAGAATATCACTGGCAATGGCTAACAATGTAAAACACAACTTACTCTTTTCGAAGAACCTGGAACTAAGAGAGATGTAAACTACTCTTAGCTTGCTCTGAGAAATACACCAGCTTTTATAGCTAACAGATCAATAAGAAAGCTTTCAAATAATAACCTGCTTAGCTCAGCTTTATAATTATTACTACTGCTATTTGGCTTCAATCATCGTAGCAAATAAGGATACACAATTCCACAACGACAACATGCTTTTCTTTAGTGGTAGATTATGCGAGCAGTGGTATTACTGATGGTTATTGTGGTAATTATTATTACAGCAATCTTAATACTCCCCCGCAAAGGCCCCGCGCTAGCGGAAAATTTGAGAAATGTCACTTCTGAGATGTCTAGAAATGCCTGCTAAGATACCAAATGTTTTTAATAACATATATTATTTTGCAACACAAACGGACAGAGAAACTGATGTAAGAGTTGAGTTTTTTAGATGAAAATTTTTAAGTATGCATGAAGATTAACTTTTGAGGTAAATTTTTTGTCATTTGCGAACAATCCGGTCAACTTGATTGTTATGGATTTTGCTGACCCTTACAATCAACAGCTATTCCAATTTGGGATGTTGATTGCTCAAATGTCTTTTGATAACAATTATAATTATATAAAATTCATAACAAGTAAATAAATAATTGTTATTGTTATAAATTATTGTTATTTTTTTTGATTGAATTATTAATTTAATTTATTAATATCATAATGGTAATAATAATTATAATTTATTATTATAAATAATAGGTTCAATTATTAATTCATTTAAAAAAAATAATAATAATTAATAAATTAATAATGACAATTATTTATTTACTTGTTATGAGTTTTATATTATTATAATTCTTTATATTGTTATTAATTATGATTATTTATTATTACCAATTATAATTGAAAAAACTAAAATTATTATCATAATAATTAAATTAATAATAATAATTTAATTCATATTAATAATAATTAGACTTACTAATTAGTAAGTCAAGTTTTAATACTATGATTGATTGACTAATACTATTGTTATGCTATTCTTCTATGTAAATTCAAGTTCAACACCATCATCATCATCATGCAAAGCAAGCTCACCTTATCTCTAGCTTTTGTTTTTGGATCAGAAAGTCTTTTAAAGTTCTCTGCATGATGATTGTAACCACTAAAGTATATTTCAGTAATTGTGACTATTGTTGATTGAGTCTCTATCTTCCAAAACTTACTTTTTGTTGGTGCAGAACACAGGCCAACCAGTCTCTTTAGTGGGAGGTTATAAAAGTGCTCACTTCAAAACGCTGCTCAAACTGAACATACAGTGGAACATAACTCCTGCAGGATCACGGTTATACAATGTTAAATGAGAATGGCTCAAAATTTTCTTTTTTCATCTACTTTAGGGGGGCTCTGCAGAGACCCCCAGAGCCCCCCTGGTGACGCCCATGCCAACTAGGTACAAAGCTTGATATTTAATTAGTAGCTACCACTCAGAGTGCAAAGTTTCACACACTAAAAGTGAGTTTAAAATATTACATTTTAAAAAAAATAGCTCCAGCCATCTGATTCAAAATCTTGTTTTTAATACTCCGATATTTATTGAGAGAGCGTAGGACTGGAATGCTAATGAAGTGTTCACACTTTTAGTATTATACATCATAAAAAAAATCTTTTTCTATTTTTCAATTGCAACATCAGTTTGCTAATAATCATACAAGGCTCACTGTGATTGCTAGCACTACCAATGTCCAGTTAAGATTAGTGAGAATTGATCCAGCAATTCAAAGCTCCTGAAAACTCACTTAAGGAGCTGTTTGAAGCAGGAAACACTTGGCAAAATTATGTTTGTGGCAATAGAAAGCTCTTCTATCGGTGATTTTGACACTGCCATCAAAGTGTTTAAAAAATGAGCAAGAAGAGAGTCGTATGACTTGTTGGTCAACTGTAACATGAGCATTGATAATAAATAAACTTATCACGATAAATAAGTCCATCTTTATACAAAAATAAATGCGTTTGCTGGTGTATTAGACCATTGCTAACTAACCTCATTTGTGTTATGTTTGTGTGCTAGAGTACATCAAATACTACATGCAAGACACAAGTATTACAAAAACAGTAAAAAAACATCCTCGAGGATTTACAACAACTGATCAATTTGCCTATGTCATTATCGCTTTGAGGAAAGGTGTACCCATTTCTAAATATCCCAACACCCATGTACCCAAATCCCAGGGAGAGCACTGATTATTATCACTGCTACTACTACTAACGCTACCAATATTATTACTATAACTGTCACTACCACTACAGCAAAAAAACAAAGCTGTTGATGATTGCTGTTAATGTTGTTGTAATTGTTAAAAAAAGTAATTAATAATAATCATACTACTACAACAACAAATAAATACTAGTAGGAAAGGACGATTATTAAACATGAAGATTTCGCAGCAAACAAAAAACTTTTGAAAAAGAGTGGTAATTAATTAACAATAACAAATAAATATGATCGATGCAGCATAAATAATAATAAATAATAGTAGTTACTACTATTATTATTATTATTTATACTAAACTTACTACGTGATGATAACAACGTCGTCGATGATGATGATCATCATCATATAATAATAATATTATTATTATTATAAAAAAAAAACAATACACTATTATTGATTATTATCACATCATCATGTTATTTTTGAATAATAATACGGTGGTATTATTTATTATTATACAATACATACCACACAACAACAATGAATAATTAATATAACATTATTATTATTATTAATTAATTCATTATTTATTATGATTGTTGTTGTTGTGCATGTATGTAGCATGATGATGATGATGTATAATAATAATAATACCACCAAGGTTATCGTGCTAACAACATCATCGAAAAGAAATGCTTCGTGGTTTTTATCAGCAAAACTCAAAAAATGAAATGCATTTCAGGCTTTTATTATCAATCATTATTGTTGTTTTGAAACGGAAACATAGATAAGAGGGAGAAGAAGAAGTTGAAATTACAATTCAGTACGCTTGGTGCATTTCTGCAACAGGTCGTACCTCCCGTTGCTGTATCTACCCAGTTATGTCATCCAGTCATTTCAACCCACTCGATCAGATGCAGTTTTTGTACACGAGCCAAAGAGAATTATTCTCTTTGCACGAGCATCTCAATGTCAGAGTATGAAGTGTTCTAGGAGTTGTTTTCTTTTTTTGAAATGTTTTTCCTGCATTGCAAAGAGGATAGTAATGCTACATGTACATCTACCGATTACCTACCGATTTGCCCTTACCGATTGGAGATGACGTCAAGAAGTTTCCCCTATTTTTTTCTCTACTTGCCATTCTCACGCAATAACGGTGAAACTCGCCACATTTTTTTCGTAGTTAGCCATAAAGTGATTTAAAACAGCAAAAACGAGACGCTAAAAAACGATTCTTCATCTAAAATAATTGCACTTGAGAAACAGTTTTGTTGGAAACATCAAAACCGCAAACGGTGATATGATTGGGCAAATCACAAAATATCTACCAATTTTTACCACGAGCAAAACCTACCGATAGCCTCTAATAAAATGCTACCGATTATTTCATTACGTCACACAGGAAACGGATGCAAGGAAATCTGCAATCGGTAAGGCAAATCGGGAGCTAATCGATAGATGTACACGAGGTATAACGATCTTTCTCAATCGATTCAATTACCGGAAGCAGTTTTTGCTAGATGGAATTTGATACAAGTGTGTGCTTTAAAATTGTCATTTAATTTGTGCGTATATCCTTTTTCATTTGTTTTAAAATGCATCCAGAAGAAAGAAAACAAATTATTTCAAAAGTGGAAATTAAAAAAATGACCTGTTTAAGAGGTTAAATTAGTAATTAGAAATAATAAAAAGTGGCAATAGCTTCTGTGCTTTTAAAAAACGGAAGCAAAAACATCTCTAGATATCGTGACCCTAGACTTTGAAAGTTTTTGATAGTTGTATAACTGTAACATAAATACCAAAGACATAAGCTTATGTAGTCTATTCTCTTTGTGATCTTAGAAATAAATGTCACCGACAGGCTCGGAGGTGATATCCCTTGCACATAATTTGATAGTATTTGTTTAGGGTGTCCTACTTGAAAACTGACAACGGTCCTCAGCCGATGTTTATTTTTAGCCAATAGAATCAGTTACCTTAAAACTCCATTGCCACCTGGCGTATGTGCTTTTACCGTCACTGTCCCCATTACTTATAGCGTCCACAACGTAACACTTTACAATAAACAAAAGAACTCACACCATGTTTGTACTTCTAAGAAATATAATATTATTTGGAGTACAACAACATGATCTCTATCTACTCATTTGTTAACAAATTAATTGGCAGGTTTACACTCTTAGCTGGACAAAATCTTTTACTTGATCCATTGTTTGTACAAAGAAGACAATAAACAATCAATGAAATTTATTGACACCACCAGTAAAATTCTTTCTGTCTATCTTACCATATCAGTTTGTATACACTTATTATGAGCAGTATTCTCTCAGTTAGACGTCTATGATGGATTGTATAGAACTAGGTCCCGGTCTAACCATGAATGAATGCTAGTCTCTGATTAAGTGTCTATGTAGTAGGTATCAGCTGCTGGTAGCCATTAGCTCCTGTAGGTACAAACTTCAATGCCAAAGGTAGACTTTTTATGCTTGAGTTCATGTGTCTGTAGACACTGTTGTCATTATCTCCCCTTTACTCCCCCTCTTGTATGTAGGCTGACTCCTTATAGCTGTAGAGGCAGGTAAGATTACTATATACCTGTCTAAATTAAATGGTAAAAATTCAACAATACTAAAATATGCAGGAATGAGTGTTTTGAGAAATAACTTGTCTGTTCAAGAGCTATGCATAGAACTAAACTGTGTAAAAAGCTATTACTATGATAGAAAGGAACTGTTGGAGTTATGTTGTTTTCAAGATAATTTAGTTTAGCCTTAAAGAGATTATTTAAAGTTAGAACTTTTCAAGTAAATCATTTACATCTAGTCATTGCAAATCGAAATTTCATACAGTTTTGTTAGTTACTAAATAGTTACTAACATCACTTAGTAGAAGGTAAGTCAGACAGATTTGAAAAAATAACTTGAGCTGGCATAACGAAAGACTGCTATTTTCATGAAGGAGTGTAGAGAATTTTTATGTCCTACTACTTATTTGTCCACTAGGCGTTGTCACTGCACAAACAGCAGTCTGCCAGCACAACAAGACATCCAGCCTCTCTAGGCCTGACTAGGAGCAGTCAACCTCTTCCCAGAGGTGACCCCGTGCCGGAGTGGCACAAACAAATGGTTAAAAGAAGAATATTCTACTTTATCAACTGGGGTGAACCCTTGGCTCAGACATATACTCGGTGCTTTCGAGTGATATAACATCTATTCATTTCAGAATAAAAATGTGGCAAGTTCAGTAGCAGATACAATCTGCTGAATGGCAATACTGTAGGACAGGCAGAGTCACAGGAAATGACAGAAAGTGTTTGGCCTAGATTTCCAAACACTCCAATCAGACATAATTGTAATACGAATACACTAGTAGAATGATACATAAAATTAGTGGCCAATGAAATGTGAAAAAATGAATTTAAGACTGCTGGTGCCCAGAAGTGAGGGGCAAAGTATATAGGCATTCTAGCTAGTAATAGTCAAGTATTCCTTTCTCCCCAGGTTCTTGGTCTTTCTTGGCCTTGGATCCTACTTTGTGGATTTCTGAGGGAAGCTAGCTCCTAGATACTGGTAAGAGAAGGTCTTAGGCTAGTTTTTATCTCTCAGGCTATGTTAGCCATCTTGCTGTCGACCCGGGATGGCCACCCAGGGTTGGGGTGGTAAACACCCTGTGCCGGTACAGTATGATAATGGCACTAGTGCATGTAATTTAGCAACTAAGTTTATCGCAATTAATTCCGGGCTCTGTTAGTTGCTTTCTTAGCTTTGCCTGATGTCTACAGACTACAGGGGGACTTTGATAAATACTGTTCACAGTTGGTAACCAGTAAAATCCACTACAGGGGATCATGGCAAAAGCATAATTCAACAAAAATTGATTGATCGACTCACCAACTGTTACATTCTTTTTTGATTTCAAAATACAAGTGAAGTTTGAAGTATTAAGATATTTCCGAAGTTGCTAGAAAAGAAAATACAAATAAGGGTTGAATAAAATTATTTTGAAGTTGTTTCATCAATATACCCCAGGCCCTTATTTGTGTTCAATAGAACATTTAAAGGTAATATAACAGCGATGGCTCTTGGGAACTTTTGCCGCAGTAAAAACCTTGGCTACAAAGTTATTTTTAAAGTTCTCTATTTTGTGATTCAAACATAATTCTGTAAAAAAAAGTTACTGAATGAAACGCGTTAAGCAAACTAAACGCATTTATATATGCGAAGAAGTTGGGTGTTTCATCTCAAAGTGTAGAAAATTTCAGCGTTTTTTCTATCTGTATCAGCAGTATCAGAGAAGGATGAGAGCTGTACAGTGAAAGTTGGATGTTACTTTACTATTAAAATGAACAGCAATAACTTGCGTACATGTTAATTGACAGGTTTGGGAGCCTACTCCACCCAGACTCCACTTACACTCGACCCAGATTCCCCTTGGACTTGACCTCACTTTGACCTTGATTCTACTTAGGTCGACCTCCAACACTTTTGCTAACCAACTACCATATGCAACCAAAGCAACTGACCAGACAAACTAGTCCATGGTGGAAGCTAATAATTTTGTAGGATGTTTGACAATTACAAAAATACAGCGTACATAGATCTTACACTTCTCACAATTAGCAACTTGCATATTATAACAATATTTGTTCCTTAATTTATAAAGTTAGAGAGCAGTTGTAAAAAATCGCGCAGTCTCATTGACTCCTAGCGAGTGCCATGTGTCAAGTCTCTTTTGGTGTACGCATGCGAGTTGGAGCCATCCATCTATCTGATCCGTGGGAGTTGCGTTCCCGAAGAGAAATCACCCAAGCAGAACAACTGATTACTTGTGCAACATCCAACAAGAGAAAGGGTTCTTATCAAGAGAACATGAGGAGAGAAGGTGGGTGTCAGATTACGAGGGTTTTAATGGGCTCGGTTGGGGGAAGGGGTCTAGGGAAAGGTGGCGTGGGTGAGGCATCAATCTACCAAGAATAGCAATTACTAGCGTAGTTTGAGGAAGGAAAGGAAGCTCACTAAGACAGTTTCATGGGACTAGGGACCCTTGTAAAACAGAAGAGGGTGACAAGGGCGTAGAATGAGAAGGAAGGGAAACAAGGGCGTAGCTAATGGTCATGCGCTTTGAAATCTATCACAATAATAGAAAAATAATTTTATAATATTCGAAAGAGAGAGATGACTCCTGTAAAAACTTTCTCACAGTAAACATCCGACCGAAATTAACATAACGGATCTGTTTGTGCAGTTTAAAGCATTTGAAGGTTTTTATGTTTATCAAACTTGGAAACGATCTCAGGTTTTGATTACAAATCTCTGTGTTTAAATTGGTATGATTTGTAAGATGGCGGTAGATTGACCATAGACAACTTCATTACCTTGTGAGGGTCAGTATAGACTGCCCACAACTTACTTTTGTTTTATAAAAGCTCTAAATCTTGAGTTACTCTAAGACTAAGACACAAACTTACCGCTTAAAAAATAGTGCCCGAAGTCTCTGTTCAGTTTTCCACTGGGTCCAGATAACTTGACGTTACCTTGTAGTCCTCAGTCTGTTTGTAGTTAGGTTGAAGGTAGGATGTAGCATTTCTGGATCACCAACATACCCAACTTCAGACAAAGTCGTATCAAATGAAACATTGATGGAAAGTCATCCGGTATTATTTATCAAGAAAAACTGAAGTAAGCCCTTTAACAGTGGCTTTCTATGATATACACAACAGCACTAATGAATGCTTTTGATACATATCTATAGGCTGGTTAAAAAATTGTTTGTACGAAATACTCTCTGGCAGCGATATTTAATCGGCAAAATTTTTATTTGGCCGAAAAAGTATCTAAACAAGAAACACAGGTGACAAAAAAGTTCTCATGTTATTGCAGGCTTTTTGCTATGTCAACCATCCTGATGCTGGCTTGTGGCAACTCCCAGGGATGAATTACGCATTCATATCATGGTCAACAAGGGCAGTTTTAATTACCCAATGTTTGTTTTATTATAGATATTTTTGGTGCAGCAAAACCCTGTATTTGCAACTATTTCCCGTGTTCTACGCCGCAGGCCAAAAACTAAGCTATGTTCCAACTTGGGTGCTTATTCATGCTCTGAAATTATTACCCATAAGGCCTACAACCAGCTACCTTGCCTTCTAGTGTTTCACCAGCCCTGTATGCTCTTGTACAGGCCAACTATAGGATAGGGTATCCCCAGCTAGGGTGAACCACTTAGGTCCTGCAGGACAGATCTCAGCCCTGTACGTCACTGTATAGGTCAGAGATTAGCTGCCACAGCCCAGTGTCATAGAATATTGCCCCAGTATCCACAATCAGGCGGAGATAATTAATTGAGTTAATTGTCTCACATCATTGTAACTCTCTATCGCAACATGCAAACCTCTGATAGTGCCTGCTTAACTTTTGTTTGCATTAGAAGATATCTTTCATTAATAACAAAATAAACCAAACAAAACATGGAAAGGCAATTTTAAAAATCTCAAATCAAATGAATAAAATTATTAATATTATCATTGTGAAAAATCAATAATGTGAGTCGACAACAATACAAAACCCGGAGCTGACCCGTAAGCTACATGTACATCTACTGATTAACTGCAGACTTACCCTTACTGATTGGAAATGATGACAAGGAGTTTCCTCTATGTTTTTCTCTAGGTGCCATTTTACCACTTTATTGTTTGAACCCGCTAAATTTGCTGTCATAGTTAGCCAAAAAGTGCTTTCAAACAACAAATACAGAACGCTTATAAACGACTCTTTTTACATAAATAATTGTGCTTGCGAAAATTTTTTATTAGAAAAATTAAAACCGTGAGCAATGATATGATTGGTTGAATCACGAATTGTCTACCAATTTTTTGATGCGGACTGGAACCTGCCGATTACCTCAAAAAACATGTTACCAATTGCTCAGCGATTTATCTGGAAACGTCATTGCAAAATCACCTAATTGGTAAGGCTAACCGGTGGCTAATATACACATGTACATGGGGCTTTAGGAAATACCAGTAGTTATATGGCTTCGTAGTTAATGCCAGGTGTTGTGGTTGGTGTTGGATAATTAATTAATTGCTGCCACCAAATCCTAGAGCACGTAGTGAAAAGCTGTTAAATTAGGTCCGAACTAACTACGACAAGTCTGATTGGCATTGGGTAAAGATCATTAGTAATAATACGACTGCGATTGTTCTCGGCTGTTTCCATAGAAGTAAATATTAAAACTTTTGTCTATTGCAATCTGCTTCGTTGATGTCTATTGAGAAACTGCCCTTGATGTCTTAAACACTGAGGACGATTACTCGGAGGCCATTGGGTTACCACTGAAAAGACATCTATTGTGGGAAATTCCTGTTGTTAACGACATGAGTACTCCTTGGTGGCTCACCGTCAACTTTCAGTCGTCTTGAGCTCAAAGTAAAAATTAAACAAAAATAATGTTTCAGTTCAGCTTTGCCGGATTTAAACTGTTAATTAATGTAGATCAGCTAACTTGTTTCTTATATACCAAAAAATAGCTGGGTTGAATATGAAAAGTGATAATAATTTGTATGAAATATTATATCTATTATTGACTTACGAAGATGATGATGAGATGACGACGACGATTATCATTATTATTATTACTACTATTGATGATAAGTGAAAAAGTAGTTGGGTTGTTAGGTTACTTTAGTATTTAGTAAGTAGTGGTGGTGGTAATATTATTAGAATATCAACTGATGGTACCACCCCTACCTACTACTATTATTATTTTAGATAAATTGTCTGTGTATGGTGATGGAGTTAGTTATTAATTATTATTATTATTAGTATACTTTTTTGTTAATTATTAATCGATGGAAAATAATAATAATAATAATATAGCGATAAATTATTAATAATTAAATAGTTTATTTAATAATTATTATTATTGTCATCATTGTAATAATAATGTTAATAATAATGATTACAATAATCAGCTGTCGTTATTATTAATTATACGTAATAACTGACTGATAGTAGTTAGTTGATAAAATACATAAATATTGTACATGATTTCTGAGTAGGGTAGTGAGTTGCAGGTCCCTGGGGATTTTCACAGGCATGTTCTTCCAATGGCCCACTAGCATTTCTACTATCATTATATTTCATGCTATTATAATTATGTACAGGAATTTAGGGTGAAGTGGTAGCTGTCACCTGTACAGCGGCCCACAGTAGTAAGTGAGTTACAACAGTGCAGTGTACGCCTCCAACTCGCCCGCAGCCTAAACCAGAGGAATAGAATTTGCAACGTTGTACGCTCGTAAGCAATACACAGTGAGGAGTTGTCACAACTCTCTCACTTTCCACTGATTTTCTATTCGGTGGAATAGGTGTGTGGGGTCGAACTAGCCGTTCGAATAATCGTTCCAGTATCACTTGCCCGTAGGTCAGGTGCAGTGTGCGTCGAATCGACTGAACACTTTCTACTGACTATTATTCTAGTTACTAGTCGACTTGTTCCAGTGCTATCTTTCTGTCCCAGTTTATTGTGCAAGTGTTTTGAACTTGTAAGTTCCTCTGCCAGCGCAATCAGTGTGAGAGCTTACTTGTGTCTTTTCTACTTAGCTACCAGTGCTTTGCATAAGTGCGCTTATGCATGAGAATCAACAAGCAAGTGAGAGTGTAGGCTAACTCTGATTTTATTTAGGCATTACATGAATATTTATACTACAAAAATTACATAACTGAGATTGGCAGGTAGAACACAAAAGCAGGCCACGCCTATACAAGAGATTGGTTGATCAAACACCAATAGAACGTAGTAAAGCATAGAACAGGTGGGGCCTGGCTGCACGGCTGGCTGCCCAAGCACATGTATGAAAATATGGAAATAGGTGCAGTAATAAAATGTAAGAAATAAGTGTAGTGATAAATAGTGAATAAATGTATAGTTCGGCAGGTAATAAAATAGATGTACAGTTCGGCAGGTAATAATGTTAATATGGTCGACCTGCTGTGTGGTTGCTGGCGCATTTCCTCTACAATTATAGTAAAAATGTTAGTGGGCCATTGGAAGAACATGCTTGTGAAAATCCCCGGGGCCTGTGTTGTGAGTTGCAGGTAGCATTCACCTCTACCAGACCTCAGGTTGTTGACTTGTGTACGACTACTAAACCAGTTCTAGCTAAGCCTGCCCTGCATAGTCGGAGAGTTTTTAGCTGTCGCAAGGCTAGCTGGGTAGTAGACTGTCTAGAGTATTGGGCCTTTACAGGCTGGCACTCCTTGTGTCATACACTAGGCAATTGCAGAACAGGTATCTTTTAAAGCTTGTAAGATCGAAAGTTCTATATTCTTTATTCAAGATAACAGGGAGCTTCAACCAGCTTATATATAATATGGATTACATAACAGTTCTCTGTGACATAAGCTGATATTTTTAGGGACTGACAGCAAAAAGGTTGCTTGATTGCATAATGTACAGGAATAATCACAGCAAGAGTTAAGTGCACTCTTCTTAGTAGCGTGTACACCTGCGCCTCCTTTGTAGGCTTCAAATTAGCACAACGGACTGGGACTACCTAACGGTCTGACTAATTGGTTAGACTGCACTACCCAACATGTCAGCCTGATTCATTGGTCAGACTGCCCTACCTAACATGTCAGTCTGATAATGTTTACTGGCAGACCAAGTCTGACTTGGTAGACTACCTGTGCGACCTACTGCACCTGCCGACACTACTAGACTACTTGAGTAGGTCGGTCTAGCAAGGTAGTGCTACTCAGTGCTTGAGTGCAAGTAGTGCTCATGCAGTGAATGAGAGAGAGAGTGTTCTGCTTCAATAATCCTTATCGTATTAGAACAAGTCCTCATTCCAAGTGAAGGAGTTAGGCTTGTAGTCTCTTATATAGCGTTCATTTACATAATAAAAGGGTGTGGCCTAATTGACAATAGAGCCACACAAGTATATAAGTATATATGGTCAATGAGTGTGTAGCTAGCAAGTAATAAAAGCCACCAGAATCCTGGGGCTTGAGTTGAGACAATGATTGTCCACTAGAATAACATATAAGAGGCTATAGATATAAACAAAGGCTGCTTAGATTGCAGCTACATCACATGAGTTTCCTTTGTACGAATATGACTGCATAGAGTTACTAAACATTGGTAGTTAACTTCCCTTGTTTCAGATGCCACCGCAGGCACAAGTCATTTACACTGCAATATGATGATGGCTTCTGCGCTCCATAATTGTAAGAATAGTGCACAAAAATAATTATTACCAGCAAAAAGATGATTGATGATCTCATAGCTTATCATTATTGGTTTTACTTACTATTTTGACTCTTTGAATTCATATGAAATAAATGAATGACAATGTTACTACCGCTGTTGTTGATAATTGCTATTATTACTGATCGATAATAAGAATAATGATAATAAAGATGTTGTTATATAATGCGTGTATATTATGTAATTATTATATTGTGTTTGCACATATTTATGATGATTTTTTATTATTATGTTATATATCAATACTAATATCAATTGATTATTTAACCAGTTCTCAGTAATTATATTCCCACGCATTTAAGTACTTTTTGTACAATCTATTGGGAAAATATTTTATTGGTATGACTGTTATTGCTATGCAGGAATCAGTTGCAACATTATAATCCCATTATTATTGCCTGTGCAGCCAGTATTGTTATTATGCAATAATTTAACCCCACCCCTTTTGTATGTTTATTATTTAACATCAAATATTTATTTGTGGGCGTGGCTCATCTCTGAACCCTTTGTTATTATTGAAATAAAAGCAGCCTGCTGTGCCCTCTTTCCTCAAAATATTGGGAAAAAGCAAGCAGAACACTTCTCACACTCAAAACCATAATCCTATTCTTCTGAACTCTCTCTAGGACCCTGGATACCCACAACATTTCACATTACGGTAGTAGACCTGCTTAGACCAGCTACTCTGACTAGCAGGCCTGATGCCAATAGAGCAGACTGACAGTCAAACATCGCCATCGGTTATCAGACCTGTAAAGGATGCTGACTGCTCGACAATGACTAGTAGTCTGACTATAGGTCTGATTCTTACTATAGACTAACCTGCACTAAGGACTCCTGAGTTGTTAGTAAAAGTATTAAAGTTGATGTCAGATAATAGTGAATCATTTATGATTATTAAAATATATTATTTTTACACGTTCCTATTGATAAAGACTATTAGTTAGCGAAAACACGTTAAATGGTTGTTATCATAATTACCGCCTCAAGTAATAGACGATCTATATAATTGTAATCCATCCATACAACGATGATGATGATAATTGGAATAAGGTTAAGAATTGGTTAAGAACCATGTAACCTCTGCAGCTGAATTTTCAATTTTGATTTTCGTAAATGACTTTGCTACCGACTTGTAGTAACTAACTCGTAGAGTTGTATGTGGTGTAAAGATTATTGGTATAAATAGCTTTTGACATCCTTGAAATGAAATTTTACAAAATATATTTTTGTTTTCAAAATTTTCACCATGCTGCTGTTTAATGACCCGTAAATTGATGAAGCGTTGTATTCCTTATACTGTATGGCGAGACATTATGATATGATATAGGCATCATTCAAAGGGATGATAACAACTGGTAAATTAATTTCGGCTCTAGAAATTTCTGTCATTTTTGATTAGCTGATACACCATTACCAGTATATATATGTATGATAATTAGTAGTTACGAGCAAAATTGTAACAAGTTGAAAATTTTAGTATGACTAGCAAAAAGTTGTTGTTATAAGGAAAAAAGTTTTTGTCAGTGAATCTATTACAAATGGTGGTATACGAAGGCCTAAATTTATTTGACCGAAACATTGGGAGGTAACCACTGACTTTGGTTTTTGAACAACGACATCCCATATTCATACACTGCTCAAAATTTATTAGTAATCTTTTTTGAAAAATATCCTGATTTAATAGCCTTAACCAGATAGATCAGCAAACAGTATGTCAGTGTTAAGATAAGACTTTGGTGTTGAAGTTGGAGTTGTCAAAATTTTTTATAATGTCCAGGGAATTGACACAATTGCCCCAAAGTCTGGTAATTGCTAGTTGCTAGTGGAAGAGCACTGTTTAGAAGTCAGTTTACAAACAAGCAAAAGCGAAGTTTGCTTGGCTGCTTGGAGAACAAAATTCCTGCTGATTGATGGTTGTAGTTATTAACAAAGCTGTATTGTAGGATATTGAAAACTGCATACTAAAGGATGTGTATATGAATCATTTTAATGCATCACAAAATACATATCGTTTGAGCTGCAGCGGTTATACCATGCTCAGTTTCCAACTTCTTAATACAGTTATCTGATTATCTCATGATTACTAATGTCCAGTGAGAGTCTCTCAGCAATAAACACTGTGAGGGTCGTCAGCAACAACACAAAAATCCGTTGTTTTAGCAACATATGTAATACATCACGGACATATAGCATGCACTTACATACATAAAATATATAATAATTTTATATATATATATATTATATTTTTTTCCACAAAAATTATTGTATAGAACAATTTTATTTATGTAAGAAACAAGGCATGGCTTGTGAATCCATTGTTCTACCTCTGTATATAATCTCTTGTCCTGTCGATAATAAATCAAAGTTAACGTAGCTCTCAGAAGAATCTTACTTTTTGCTGATCGGAGGAACAGACTCAAGCTGAAGAAATTATCACAGCAACTTGGGCTCACCCGCCTACCAGTGAAGGCAGAACTCGTGTCGAAGAAGTGTTCAATCAATTTGGCCCCTAACACATATGGCCATTGCCGTACCGCATCAAGTCTCTGGCTTCCACGGACGAGTCGGTTCTAATCAGTTCGGCCCTAGTGGTTCCAACTGCACTAGCAAAGTCGAACGCATTGAACAAGGGACAATTGTAAAATAGTATTTTTTGCATGGAAAATAATTTGGCAGTTTAGTAAATAGTCTAATAAACTGTAATCTTAAACAAGCGCAGTGCTTAATAAATGAATACCAACCTTAGTAGTTGCCAGATTTTACATATAAAACTGTTACCTTACTAACAACTACGAAAATGATCAAACCATATGGTTGTTTTGAAAATAATGTAAATGGTTTTAAAATGATTTAGGTTGATTGGAAAAATGCGAACCATATGAACGCTTTAGAAAAAATACCAAACCATATAAACAAACATATAAACAAACCATATGAGATAGACTGAACCTAAGTGAGTAATCGAAGTGTGGCCAACTGCCTATGTCACATGACCCTCTAGAACCAAATGCTTGAGTGACTACCCTATCACTTCTAAAACGGCTCATTTCCTACAGCTCATAACTCACCAAATTGACCAGCTAAAGCTTTAAACAACCATTCATCTAAAAGCTCAAAATATCTCCTAGTTCTCTGTGAAATTCAAACAAAAACATAATTTGAAGCAAAGTAATAAGGGCCGAAATCTAGTGCTTTTATTATCACCTGTATTATAAAAAAGTATGAAATATAAGATATTTTTCATAACTGTCAACTTTTATATTAAGTTTTATAAAAACAATTAATAACTGATCAATATAAATATTTCTAATAACCAGAAGATAATCATAATTACTATAGAATTGTAATCTTAAAGTAGTTTAAATAATTTTAAGGAAATATTCCCAAAAATCGTTATTTTTTACAGGTGCCAGTGAAATCTATAAATTTTTTAAAATGAGCATAGAAATTATTTGACACTTCAGAGCAGCCCATTACAGATATTTTATTTAATCAGCTTTAAAGTAATTTATGACAAAAACAAATAAAATAAGTAAGGAAAATAAATAATAACAGCAGATTAATCGGAATTATTTTTTTCCTACCATGTATTGCGGATTTATATTATCAGCGGCACTCTGAAAATAACCACTGGTTTCAAAGAGTAAATACTGCACTTGTAATAATGCTAGCTACCAGTATCTGTCAAATTATTTCACCTAATTTATTTTTATTTGGTTTTGCTGCAAAACCAAATGGCACTTCGAGTTTTTGGGTAGCTGCCAAATATATAGTAAATAATCAAATCTTAAAAAAAATAAATCAGTAAACAATTGTCACTAGCCATGCCGGCACACAGTCCCCTCTAGACCACGGTACAATAGTTGAGCTCAGTAGAGATTCATAAGAACCAAGACCAAAATCCACTATGGCTTATAAGCAAAACTATTGCTTTAAAGTGGAGGGTTTTTGCCAGTGTATACAGTGAGCTCTTTCCATCACTATGTTCCCATTGCCTGGTGCTTGACAAATTACTCATTAGGCTTTTTTCGCAGGCTCTACTCGGAGTACAAATTACTATGCAAGCTTTCAAACAAGCGAAAACAAGGTACTCAACCATAATACTAACCACGGCCACACACCACTAATAGATAATAAATAATAGTTCATTTTAGCGAATGGATTAAACACATTTGTTACTTAAATATATGAAGAAAAAGTATGCAATGCAGGTGGTCTATTACTACCCTCTGAGTGTGATTGCTCGGCTCAGAAAAAGTTGTTTATTACTAATCAATTTGGCAGTCCACTTGTTATTACCATTCGTTTGAATGCACATGACTAAACTCCACGGCATTCAAATAAAACTCGAGCAGGTAGCAGCATGCTCAGATTATTTCTGAACACGGCTCGTTTAAAAATGCGTGAAAATTATCTTTTGATTTATTTCGCAGCACATCATTCACCCAGCGAAAAGGCTTATTGTTTTGATCATGGGAACAGTCATCATACCTTTAATCAGCCCTGCTTCTTAGCCACCGATTTGTGATTACCAATTGGAAATGACAACACGGTATTTCCCATATTTTTTTTTTCTACTTGCCATTCTCACGCAATACCGGTTCAACTTGCTATATTTGATGTCATAATAGTCATAAAATGCATTGAAACAGCGAAGACAGGACGCTTGTGAACGACTCTTTTTACATAAATAATTGTGCTTGAGAAACATTTTTAATGGAAACATTAAAACCACAGGCAATGATATGATTGGTCAAATCAAGAATTGTCTACCAAATTTTTGATGTGAATCAAAACCTGCCAATTGCCTCAAAAAACATACTACTGATTGCTTAGTGATTTTACATAGTAACAGACGCAGCAAAATCACGCATTCGGTGGACACAATCGGTGGTTAATCGGTAGATGTACACGGGTCCTTAATTCGGTTTCAAATGATAGGTAGTTCATCCTTGTTTGTATCTATGATTATCATTAGGTGGTATGATGAACCACGCCTGACTGCTTTTTGTTGTGCAATCGAGGATGGCTTGTATAAGCTGTCAATACGATCATGGGAACATGGTCATAATGCATATGAGTCTTTTATGCGATATTAATTTAATAAAAGCAACAATAACAGCATGGATTATTTTTTTTAGGCACATGATGTGACTACTGTGAACTGGTAAGTTGGACATTATTTGTGATGGTACCATTTTGCATTTGAGAAAAAAATGCATCGTGAAATGTAATGTGAAACAGAGGGTATATATGGCAGTGTTTTAAACTAACCTAATATGGTTAGAAATTTTGAGTTGAGCTGCTCCTATTCAGATTTACTGAATTTGGAATCGGCAGATTTTATCGACTATTCACTGAATCGACAAAAAATCGAAATCGGTTTACTTCACCAACAATGAATAATAGGCAGATGAGCTTCAACCACCCATGTTGTTACTGCATTGGCCGCATAGTATAGCAATGCCAATTAGCACCAATGTGGCTAGGTTGCTCTTGCTACACCTGTTATGATGAGGAATAGCAGAATCTGCAGTATAATTGTATTCCTGGAAAACTATAAGTTGACTGATCTGTGATTTAGTTGTATTTAAGTGAATGAGTATGCTGAGCTTACTGTTAAACATTTACCAAAATTTTTTGTGAGCCGAATCGTTTTAAATCGGAATCGTATCGGTTGAATTGCAAAATCGGTAGAATCGGGATCAAACTGGTGAAAATTTTGTGAACTGGAGCATCTGTAATTTTGAGTCACATTTCAAAAGTCTTTCGATTGATGTCTCACCAAGAGGCTCGTCGTTTTGCATCTGGTTGACAAAAAACATCTTTCTGTGTAGCCATTGCTTCTTTTTTTACATTTTGCTCTTTAATAGTCACTGTTATAGGACTTTATTTTGGTGAACAGTCAACACAGTTTCAGTCCTACGTGAATTTATGATATAGGAGCAGGTCATCTCATCATTTGTGCGTTTGCTCAAAACGTGAATTTTGCATGTGCAGAAATCCATATTGCATCACTAATGAAATGTTGATTTTTATCTGTTGATCAGTCTACAATGTCAATGCTTGAAAGTGAAAAATGATTTTTTGTTCTGTAGAGGTAGCCTGATTACTTTTGATCTGTATTTGTCTGAGTTTCAGTTCAGCTGTTGGCCTACGTTTGGCCTAAGCGCTTCATTTTGTATAATAAAATTTGTTCCTTGCGCAAAAGTTTTTGTAGAACAGAGACTTTCAATGAAGGAGCGTAAAAGCAGTGTACATTGCTTTAATATTTCACATTTTAGATAAAAAGGTGATGGAGGCAGATAACAATCTGTGCCAGAACCCCCAGTGTAACAAACAGTTACAGGGAACAAGTTTAGAGCCTGTTTCAAAATTTTGTTCTTCATGTGAATCACAAAATACGAAACAGCTGGTAAAATGCAGGAATTATTTTTGTGATGAAAAAATACTATTGAACAATGAACAACTTCCTGAAACTGGTTTCTATTGTGAAACTCATGCTGCTCCTAATACCCAATTGGGCGTCTTTACAATAAAAAGTGATGACAACACTGATGGTGAGAAACAACCCGACCAAAATGATTTAGATGAAACCTATGCAATGCCTCATAGTCCAACAGTTGATGGAGCCTGTATGAATCCTTGCTGTGATGAGTCATGTATACAATTTCACCACCTGCTTCCAACTCACTTACAAAAAGATGAAGCATATGATAATACTGTTACGTACAAAAGTGAAGACTTAATGTCTTTTAGTTCAAATCGGTCAGGCAAACCATTATCTGGTACCTTCAAACAAATACACACAGCTCACGATGCAGCCTTTACATGTGATGAAGAAGTTGAAGTGAGGAATGATGAGCATCATAGTAAATATGGTAAAGGTGATGAAAGTTCAGAATTGGATCAAGTTTTTCGAGCACATCCTAATACTTTGATACATTCTAATGCTGAAACGGCTGAAGTTGCAGAAGAAACCAGAATAGGTCAGATAGGAGGAGCGTCATATGAAAACTTGGAACCTAGTAAGCCAATTCACGTTGTAGAACTTCTTAAATCACAGATACATACGGCAACAGGCTTATCCAGTGCTGAATATGAACAAAGTACACAAATAACCAGATCCAGTAATGTTGCTGTATTGCAACCTGATATTTTAGCACAAAAACATTCTAGAGGTAATGTGGAATTTATGGATGAGCAGCAATACACAACAATAAAGGATCCCAGAGGCGAGCACGGTAAAAAAATGCCGCAAACTGACTTGGATAAGGTTGCTAGATTGCCAGGTTTTGTGAGAGATGAGAAATTTGCTTCAGCAAGCAACAATAAGCAGCATCAAGCCAGCTCTAAAAAATTGCTCAAAAGTGTTTCTTTAGAGCCAGCAAATCTCATGACTTCTGCATCTTCACCTCATGAATTCAACCCTGTTAATGCTAAACTCATTGCCAAACCGCATTCCTATGGATCAGAAACCTTCTCAGGTCGCTCTTTCCACTCTTACACTTCAACGCTTCCTGTAGATTACAGGCAGGAGCATTTAATAACAGACTGTGCTAATGTTATGTGTCATGAAGAAATATACAGCGATGACAATGGAAAATTTCCACTGTTTTGTGCAAAGTGCGGAACTGCAGTGATTAATCCTACTCTACAACAGGCTGTCAGAGAAGTGCTGTGTTCCAATTCTAGATGCACAAGAAAGATACAGTGTGATGAAGAAGGGACATTTCCACGGTTTTGTGTAGATTGCGGAACCGCAGTGATTGATCCTAATCTACAACAGGCTGTGAGAGAAGTGCCGTGTGCCAATTCTAGATGTACAAGAAAGATACAGTGTGATGAAGAAGGGACATTTCCACGGTTTTGTGTAGATTGCGGAACCGCAGTGATTGATCCTAATCTACAGCAGGCTGTGAGAGAAGTGCCGTGTGCCAATTCTAGATGTACAAGAAAGATACAGTGTGATGAAGAAGGGACATTTCCACGGTTTTGTGTAGATTGCGGAACCGCAGTGATTGATCCTAATCTACAACAGGCTGTAAGAGAAGTGCCGTGTACCAATTCTAGATGTACAAGAAAGATACAGCGTGATGAGGAAGGGAAATTTCCACGGTTTTGTGTAGATTGCGGAACCGCAGTGATTGATCCTAATCTACAACAGGCTGTAAGAGAAGTGCCGTGTACCAATTCTAGATGTTCAAGAAAGATACAGTGTGATGAAGAAGGGAAATTTCCACGGTTTTGTGTAGATTGCGGAACCGCAGTGATTGATCCTAATCTACAGCAGGCTGTGAGAGAAGTGACGTGTGCCAATTCTAGATGTACAAGAAAGATACAGTGTGATGAAGAAGGGAAATTTCCACGGTTTTGTGTAGATTGCGGAACCGCAGTGGTTGATCCTAATCTACAACAGGCTGTAAGAGAAGTGCCGTGTACCAATTCTAGATGTTTAAGAACAATACAGTGTGATGAAGAAGGGACATTTCCGCAGTTTTGTGTAAATTGTGGGACTCCAGTGATTGATCCTTATCTACAAAATACGGTCAGGTAAGGGAGTTATCTCATTTCCATATGTAAAAAATATGTACAGAATGACAAGCAAAAAATCTTTTCCCAATTTTTTTAAAAATATTTTGAAGCTACAACTAATGTAGACCATAAGGCTTTTTATCTACTTATAATTAAGACATTATCAAGACCATGCTGATATTTGAGTAAATTTTCAATTTGACAGAGCTTATTGCTCTGTGTACATGTAATGTGAGTTGGTACTTGGTGAGTTGGTGATGGGAATACCCATAGACCTAGTATTATTATCTAATAATACTAGGTCTATGGGAATACCTGTGGTAGGAGTTGGTATGTGGGCTCACCACACAACGATATTAATAAATGTACTTTATCTTTAGAGTTTCACAAAACTATGTTCTTGCTAAACTCGATAGTGGTTCTTCTCAGCATCACAGTGGCCATGGTACCAGACCAGAAAATGGTATGTATTTATTTATGTATACTTGGCCAATGCAGTCATTGCCCAGTTAGATGTTTTACTGTAATGGCTAATTCTAACACTGGTTTTAATTTTCCAAGATTACGATTTCTGTGTGTGTGTGTAATTAATCACAAATTTGCAGCGATGTGTGGTCATAGGCGTCAAAGTAATGAATCACCAGTTGAAAACACTTTTGTGAGTTTTGCTAGTTGCAATTTTACATTATCATTGTTCAACAAGATATACTTTCCTTATGCAACTTTTGTACGTTATCATTGTTGATACTTGAGCTAAGAGATAAGATTTTTGCATGGAAGAAAACTTAGTTGGATTATCGACACACATTGCCCCCAATTATCAGCGGAACCCATTATGCAACATGTTAAATATGAAAAATAATTATTATTTTGAATAATCCCCGCCTTCGGACTGAATTTATAAAATTGCTCTGCTGCTTTCTCACCAATAGGACTAATATCATAGTTTTGATTATTTGACCCAATTGAAGTCCTTTTTTTTTTTCCCAAATTGGCAAAAAGGCTGGTTGATTTTATAAAGACGGAGCTCCGAAAAATGCTCCTTGTAAAGGGTATTTCCTTCTGAAATGATAAGCTTGAACTTGTCAAACATTAGATTTTAGCTAGTTTGGCTGAATCTCCTACTTGTTGTATTGTCTAGTAACTTTACAATTTTGAGAATTAAATGTTTTTAACAAGTTTCACCCAGTAAATTTATGTTTCAAAGTTTGAATATCTAAAGCTTGCAACAAACCTATTTGATCCTGTTTGTAACCAAAGGATGAAATGCTAATAAATTAAACTAAATGGTGTTGCACAAAGATACCAACACCTATACTGCATATATGTCAATTTTACCTTTGTCATGTAGTGCCGAGAAGCAATTCCCGCAGTAGTGATTGGGGTGAAAATTTTGCTCGCTCATCTACCAGAATTGATGATGGCCATGATGTGGAAAGCAGACAACGACGTCCGTTGAACACTTGTAATATTGATGAGACTGACACTAGCTCAGGTAAAAGGACTTGTTGTCATGTTGGTCATGGTCATTTATTTGACTTGTAGTTTTACTAGCAGTATTACCTGTCATATTCCAATCTAATATTCATTATGCCAGCCTGCTTTGTTCTCTCGCTGCTTTTCCCCCACCTCATCCTTGACCTGCCTTGCTCTACTTATCCCCATTTACCTTGCTCTACCCCTTCCTGTTCTCCCCCTGCCCCACTCTACCTTCTCCATCTCTCCCTTCCTCGCTCTCTCTCCCTGCTCAATTCGTATGAAGACACAGGTGTGCTGTATACGGCAAACTGCATTCACTACTGAGACTTTCAGAATCCATGTTATAAAATAAAGTTGCAATCTATGCTACTGGAAGGAAGAAATTAAAGTCACAAACCAACACCGAATTGTTTGATTGACACTCCAAACGTCGCATATTTACAAAATGTAACTGTTTTTAATTCGTCTCCACCTTTATTATTAAAAATATGTTGATAATAAATCTACGAGTACCTTCAGTTCGAGAACAGCTGGCAAATCTCAACCCCTGCCATCCTTCAAGTTGCTCCAATAGAAGGTTTTTACAGCAATTTTTCTTTCTCTTAGCATAGCAGTTCGGGCGTATATACCCATTTGATACTTGAAGGATCAAAATTTGATTGTCTCCACTTGCATGTTTATTATTATAAAAATATCAACTCTAAACATATCCCTGATTTGAGAACGAATAGCAAAAATTTAAATGCCCCACAGCTATACTTTTTCTCAGTGGTTCAAGCATCCATTCAAGTAGAATGACATACACACAAACTTTTTTCACATCTAATAGACAGTGCAACTTGCGTATAAAAGCCTCACTTATAAAGAAACTGTTGCACATAACAAACTAAGCTTCCAAGTCCCAAAACAGTAATTTGCATAATGCTATACTTCATTTATAGCGAACTTTTCATATAAATAACTAATGCATTTGGTTCACTCAAGTTTGTTATAAGAGAGTTTCACTGTATGTAGAAAATTGTGGTTGAGATAATAACAAATGAGTTTGCTACATTAGCTATCCTATGTTAATTCATGGAAAATGACTTCATCATGTAGAGAAATAGCAAAATTAATTTTTATTATGTTATTTGAAGGACAAATTTCAGTATTCTAGAAATATTTCAATGTACATTTTAAAGCTTTTGTGAAAATTGAAATCCACGCACGAACAACAAAGGAAACATAGTTGTATACCGTTGACGCCTTTTGGACTAAGGTTTATGGAATATACTATATGCAAGTCAAAAGTTCATGCTGCATACTGTGTATATCTTGTATGCCATAATAACATATTTAACATTTTTTACATGTCTTTGTAGCATTATCATTATGGTTAGTGTCGTTCAAGTTTTGGTTTTAATAAAGAAGAAATTCAAATTCCCCCATTTATAATTTTTGTTGTTGAAAAAACAATGCGTAAAATGACTAATTAGTAAACATGAATTATTATTATTGTACTGCCTATTTTATACTGGAAAAAAGTTTTTCACGAAAAATAAGCAATAGGTTTAGAAATTGGTTATGAAACAGTATGATGGAATGTAAATGTTAATGTAGAAAAGTTTATATTGAGCTCCACAGACAAGACGCGTTTGGCGCAAAATTATGTCAAAGCAGCCAACAGCTCCCAAGTAGACTCAGACTACTGATTTACCAACCTACCTACCGATTTGGACTCTTGGTTATAAATGTGAGCATTGTGGTGTTTTAGGTCAATCAGATTCAGGCTCCTCTGACTACGATACAGCCCCTGAGGAGCAGTCCTGGCTTCCACAAGACATGCTTGATGTTGAAGTTGCACAATACACAAGTGCTTCATCAGGTGTACAATACACTAGTACTTCACCAAGTGTACCTTATGCCAGAAGTGCACCAAGTGTACCCTATGCCAGTGGTGCACCAAGTGAACGCTCTGCCAGTGCTGCACCAAATGTACCTTATGCCAGAGGTGCACCAAGTGTGCCTTATGCCAGAGGTGCACCAAATGTACCCTATGCCAGAGGTGCACCAAGTGTACCTTATGCCAGAAGTGCACCAAGTGTACCTTATGCCAGTGGTGCACCAAGTGTACCCGGTGCCAGAGGTGCACCAAGTATACCTTGTGTCAGAGGTGCACCAAATGTACCCTATGCCAGAGATGCACCAAGTGTGCCCTATGCTAGTGGTGCATCAGGTGTACCTTACGCTAGTGCAGCATATACTCGAGATGCTGGAGCTAGCAGTGAAGATAAACGTGACCAACCACAAGATTTTAGGACAACCGATGACCCCAATCACTATGGAGTCGAAGATGGTGAGTATGGAAATGGTTTTGGAGCGTTCAATTGAATGGCTGGAGCACACTCAGTTGATTATCAACACCTTCTTGTATTTTAGATGTTGTTCCTCATGCTGGACACCCCACATTAGGCTCTGGTGCTAATGATTTCCAAGACATCAACAAGGAATCCAGTTCTGCCCTCGGCAAATTCAATGACCCACCAGTGGATGAGTTCGACCATGAAATACCAGATAGTATGGTCAACAAAGACTTGCAACTCTCAGTTAATGAGGAAATGACGGATTTGCTCCGTGAGAACCAGGAAATTGGTGAGGTCGCAAAATCACCTCCGATTTCCCCAGAAGAACAAGCTGAAATCAACCAGTCCATAGGTATTGCTACGCTTTGTTAATTTTGATTTGAATATGATTGGTACTGTCACTTTTATTGAGCTACGCTACTATTGGTACTGTTACTTCTATTGAACTACACTACAATCTAACTAACGGTACTGTCACTTTTATCTAACTACACTACTGTCTAAATAGTGGTACTGTCACTTCTACCTATATATCTCCCTATTGGTACTATCACTTCTACCTCTATATCTACCTATTGGTACTATCACTTCTACCTCTATATCTACCTATTGGTACTATCACTTCTACCTCTATATCTACCTATTGGTACTATCACTTCCACCTCTATATCTACCTATTGGTACTATCACTTCCACCTCTATATCTACCTATTGGTACTATCACTTCTACCTCTATATCTACCTATTGGTACTATCACTTCTACCTCTATATCTACCTATTGGTACTATCACTTCTACCTCTATATCTACCTATTGGTACTATCACTTCTACCTCTATATCTACCTATTGGTACTATCACCACCACTACTGTGTCCTAGTCATACTGTTATGCATGGAGAGTTACACTGTCATGTTGCTGTACATACACACAACTTTATGTACAGTCATACAATTGTCTGTCATGTGATTGCCTAGTGTGACTTTTTCAATTGATTTGTTTTTGTTAATGGCGATTGTGTAGAGCAGGGGTGGGCAAGCTTTTTGCCTTGTGGGCCAAATCAACAGCCTTCAAACTATCAGTGGGCCACCAACACACACAAAATAAAGTCACCATTTGAAGATTTTTAGTTACATGAACTATTACGGCGGGGACAAAGGCTGCATTGCAAAATTTTCATGTTATTATTGCGTTACATATCCCAAAAAAAGTGTAATACCATAACAATGAGTGCTATAATGTAGTACTATAACAAATACAATACTTTAGTAACTCTCCACTTCACAACTCAAGATCTGTTTCTGGCTAATGTATAATGCCTGGATATAAGTTAATGCTGCTTGCTATTTTCAATAAGCTACCTGTGAATTTTGAAGGGAAATGCCAAATGGTTAGAAAGTTGTATTGCAGTGGATTTTGGGGGCCTTCTAATCTAATAACTGAACACTGTCATTAGCCAAACTCCTCAAAACTGGCACAGGCTGAAATAGAAAAAAATTTGTGAAACGAGTAAAACTCAAAATCATTCCTAAATTGAGGTTTGTATAAGTAAGGGGTTGATGAGCCACATTGTTTTGACTGGTGGGGCACTTTTGGCCCGCAGTCCACAAGTTGCCCACCGCTTGTGTAGAGTATCTTATTTAATAATAGATAATCCATCCAAACTTGGTTTTACCTTGTTGGTAGATCGCTTGGAACATAACAAATCGCAGGTGAAGCTGTGGAGAGAGATGCTGGGCATGGCCAATAACACAATAGCTAAGCCGTCAGACTACACCCAGCAGCTGGTAGATAGTCTCACCAAGCATCAGCAGGAGTCAATCACAACAGCATTCAATGATTCATACATGGTGTGCAGCGAATATAGCGATAGAGCGCATGAGGACCTGCGCTCTATCAATGAAGCTGAGAAGCGCTTTAAAAGCCTCATTGGAGACCGCTGTCTCAAGGTTGTTCCACTCTTTGCTGAGCTACACATACCTTTGGTAAGCTTTAGTAGCTGCTATCACTATCAGCAGCCTTTGTGTCTCTGTCCTTATCTTATCTCCTTCAATAAGTACTAGGTACTACTAGGTACATATGGTCTCTCAGTAATGTTGTTCAACTTATTTACCAGCACAAACAACATCATTTCTCTTCTCATTGTTTCATACGATCTTATTAATTTATTCCTTTTTTTGCCCCGCTTTCAGATTAGATCGCAATTTGATTGTTGTAAATTGATTCTTCAGTTTGGTCATTTCAAGCGCAATTCTCGGTGTCTGAAGCAAGTTAATTGATACTCGATTGTGCTGTAATATATCTATAACCAAGTATGTTTGGAGCTTCATTATTATTTTAGTTTGAAAAAAAAAACATTGTATGTTTTTGAGCATGAAATATTGCTCATCATAGAATGAATAATTCCTGTTCACTGGATTCTTTTGGTTATAAAATAAAATTTGACTCTAAAAATTTATTATAGGATAGTTTTATTTTTTTTATCAACCGTTAACGCAATTATAGTGCATTCAATGATCTGTCCTTCCATTAAAACTCACTTTTGGCTTGTTGGGAAGACCAGCTGTGTTGTTGGCAATGGGCCAACTGCATAATAAGCTGACCAAAAGCTTTGTGGGCGGATCAACAGAAACAGTTTGTTGTCAATTTAATAACTCAATTTACTTCCTCAACTAACGATGTTCTTCTCTTACAGCCATGGCTCGTTTTGATGGACACAGATGCAAGCAGGTATGTCGCATTTCGTTGCCTCCTTAGGCTCAATAACTTGAAATGCGGAATAGTTTACTGTCAGTAAATGCTTTTAATAGAAGGTTAACAAAACCCTAGTGTACATTATTTTTGAAGAAAGTTGTTTTATGTGATGTTTATTTCATCATTTTTTTTTACTGTTGAGAAATGCAAAAGTGGTAAACAATTCACAATGCATTTTGCAGTAGACAAGCTTTTTTATTTGTATTTTACTTTTGTGCTGAGAAGTGAGGGAGTCGTTGGCCCATGAGCTGATTTTTGGTCAAACCACCAACCCTTTAGTCTTTGCCTGCCACCCTCCGTGGTTTTAGGTGAATACGTTGAAACACATTATTCCAAAAGTCGAACAGTTGTTACAAGGCAAAATATGAGAATTGCAATTACTGAAATACTATGAACTGATAGTCAATGCTCATCACTGGTACCTTACTTTGTAATTGTGAGCTAGAACTATTTCAGAGCAGAAAGACTAGCAAAAAGAACATTACAAATTCGGCCATTATTAGATTAAAAACTAGTTGAAGCTCTTGAAGCTACTCAGCAAGCCATTGAAAGAGCAGAAGTTCTCTATTAGATGTGTAAGGAACACTACTATTGGTATATCTATCCCCTGTACACATCTATCACATTACTGAACTAGATTGTGAAAGTACATTTAACAGATGCATATGCACCTCTATACTAGATCAGTACTTGAAACGACTAGAACTTGTCTACTGGATAAGCATGCCATTGGTGATATCAATTGTCTCCTCCTATCATTAATTTTCATGGTAAAAGACCTGCTAGGAGTTATCTGGAAACACTTACTCACCTCAGTCATGTTATATTTCATTATCAGAAATCATTACTTTCTCAACGTTATGTTGTTTTTAGACAACTACAGTAGCTTATATGGCAAGAATGGTGTTTTGAGAAAATTCAAGGGTAGCCTATCGTCTTTCAATCTTTTTTATTAAAAATTTTTTGACTTCCGTGTATACATTCGTGAAAAACCAACAATATACACTTGAAAATTATTTATTTAAGTTATTACGGATTTAAATCACTTTGCCTGTGTAAGCCCATCCGTGTTGTTGCGCCCTGTCTATGACTTACTGTGGCGGTTTTCCATAAGCACATGTAAACGAAGGGCTCATCCTCAGCATTATACACCCGATACTTGTCTTTTGAACTCTTCCTATCATATTTTTGAATCTAAAATAATGTGGAGGATTTTACCAGTCACCATAAGTGACCACTACTCTTAACTGAATAATAGAACGAGTCCAGTTTCTATTACAATCACTCTATTGCTTCGAATGAGCAATAAATACATTGAACTATACTGGCCCTGGGTAATTACTACCCTGGCCCTGGGTAGCTACCCCGTGCCGGCATCAAGATGGCGGCCATAGCCTGAGTGCTAAAAGTAGCCTAAGGACTTATACAGACCATATCCAGACCCTAGCTACCCTCAGATGACCAGATATCAGGAACCGAGGCTGTCAAGACCAAAATATCCACGAGAAAGGAATCAGAATTTGCTACTGGTTGAATATCCATTGACTCTGCCCCTTACCTATGGGTACTAGTTCCTTCCTTTTAAATTGTATATTGTTATATCATTGGTTTATATTTATATCCTAACTGCTGATTGGTGTATACGAATTGACCTTGTGTGTGTGATAGGAGTACTCGGCAAACCAGGCCAAGTACTTCCTGTCATTCCTGTCATTCCTTTTGCCTTCAGTGATCATTCTGTAAACAACTGCTGTAAACAGCTGTTGTGATATACCTTCATTATGCTGTATTGGACTGTTATCCTGTAATGTTACATTATAACTGCATGCTCAGCATCGCTATCTTATTCTAAGTAGAATAAATGTTTTATATTACTCAAAGCACCGAGAGTATGTCTGAGCCGCTTGCTCATTACAGTTGTTAAAGTCGAGGATTCTCCTTTGCAACTAGTTGTAAGTGCCATCCTGGCACAGGGACACCTCTGGGGAGAGGTTGACTGTCTATTATCAGGCCTTGTGAGGCTAACCGTCTTGTTGCGCCGGCAGATGACCGTTTGCCCGGTGGCAACAAGTAGTGAAAAAATAGCGGGATGCCAAAACCCGCTACAATAATATATAGTGGTATAAAAACACCATGTGGTGTTTAACTAGTAAGGGTGGTTTCGGATAGCCTATGCGAGACAATTCGCAAACCCTGTTGTTGAAAGCCAAGAAAAACGTGGCGGCAATGGGCAATTTGGGCTCAACGATGAAAGTAACAAGCGTGGTATGTAGCGTCGTTGAGGGCATAGAATCATCTCCACCTAGCCAACAACTTTAACAAGTCAATTTGTTATCACTTTTTTTCCTCATTATAAATCATGACAATATATTATAGCGTATATAAAAATATAGCAAACGGTAACATAATCTTAATTAATTTCTGCTTGTAAAGAAACTAAAGTGGGCTCGCTTTATCTATACAGGTTTTACAGACGTTGTTGGAAATAAAGATTTCCATGGTTTAAAGAACAAATAACTTTCGTTAAACGTCAGCCATCGATGAGCCCTCAACGACAGTTCAACCACTGCCCTACGGCAGGGTATCCGAAAGCACCCTAAATGACAGCGGTTTGCTCTTTTTACACCCTTCCGCTTCAACTTTCAGAGCAAGTGGTTACCATTATTGGCATGTTCAGTAGAATTATTAATATACTGGTGTTATTGCTGATTTTATTATTATAACTATTCAATATAAAAACTGATGCATAATAATTTTAAGTAGCATAAATAACTATCATTCAACATTAAATTAAAATGAATTGTAAACCCCAAATAACAATAATACACCATAATTAAATAACCAATGGTTGCCAGGTGTAATAAATTTTGACCATATGGTTGCATCAGAAGTTGGGAAAGAACTCCACCAGGTCTCTCTTTTGAGCAAGCTGCTGGTGATGAATTGTGATTCCAGCAGCAGTAAAAATTCTGCTATAACAATCAAACCTGATCAAGTAAGAGCTATGGTTATTGCTGAAAATACCCAAGCAGCAACTGAAAAAGCAAAGGTGCTGACATTCACCGATATGCCAGTTGACAAAATGATGTGGTCACGCACCAAACCAAAACTCTGAACAATAAAGGATTGGGTGACAAGGTGTGTTTTATTATTCTATCAAAAGTTGGATTGTTTTTACCTTGTCACTCTCACTACATGTGGTCCTGTTAAGGCCTGGCCACACACACTCAATTTTCTCACCTGACCGCTACACACACACACACACACACACACACACACCCGTGAGACACAGGTGTGTACTAGATCAACGAAGGTGTAACAACTCCTGAGCAGGCAAAAGGGTCATTCGTTGATCTAGGTGTGTACCATCGTTGTTAATAAGAACCATAGAATTATCTCCCCTAGATAATTCTATGATAAGAACACCGGTGAACTACACCAGAGTGGGAGTTGCTTGATAGCTTTGCCGAGTGCTATTGGCTAAAGCCTAAGTGCAGAAATCAAAGTGTGGTCAGCCGTTTCCAGCGCTATTTTATATAAGGACAACTCCACTGGAGCCAAATTTCACAAACGGTCATATAAGTCATCATTGGCTGAAATAGTTTTTACTCATTTATTCAATATTTGTAGCGTAAAATGAATTTCTTTTTGCAGTAATACCTCTGTGAACATGTTTTGTTTCAATGTAGCAAAAAAAAATATTTTATTCAGTGGAGTTTTGGAGTCAAATTTTGTTTAAAACCTTTAACCGTCACTGGAGCCTTCACTGGAGCCAGGAGTCATCTCCCCTTCGTATGAAGAACTCTATATCGAGCGGTACCGTATATTGATAAGTTTGCCGACACGTTTACTAATGATTATGTGCCATATAATGCAAAAACGTTCGTTTTCATCCCAGTGACTTTACGTGCCCTTTTGTAATGGTATGCAAGGCGCACAGTCGCGTTATTTACCATCCATGTGAGAGACAACCGAAGTGCCACTTGGTTTTGCGGCAAAAACGAAATAATAATAAAACTAGTGGAATGTCTGTTATTTATTTTTAACTAGTATTTATTATTATTATTCATAAATATCTGACTGAATAACAAAAACTCGTTGTAGACTACTCTAAAGTGAACTGTAAACAATGTGAAAAAGTAGTATGCTCATTTTGAAAAAAAATAATTGATTTCATCGGTACAGTAAAAAATAATTATTTTTTTGGAGTATTTAGTGTTATTATTATTATTATTTAAACTACTTTGAGATTATAATTATATGAATAAATTTTGGCTATTACTTATATCTAAAGTTGTTATTTATTTATTTAAAATTTGATATGAAAGTCGAATGGTATAAGAAAAATAGTTTATAATTCCTGTTTTTTGATAATAATGCAAGTGCTAATATAAGCACTATATTTCGGCCCTTATTACTTAGCTTACATTAAAATGTTTTTGTTTAAAATTCCCAGTGGGCTAGGAGACATCCTGAGCTTTCAGATGAGTGGTTGTTTTAAGCTGTACCTTGTCAATTTGCAGAGTTATTAGCTGTTGAAATAGAACCTTTTCTTTATAAGTTATAGTGTAATCACTCAAGCATTTGGCTCCAGAGGGTCACGTGACAAGGGGAGTTGGCCACACTTTGATTTCTGCACTTAGGCTAAAGCGATTGCAGTGCAGACTAGTGACCCTGTAAGGTCACTACAGGGTCACTAGTGCAGACGATGCCCCACAGTGCCTTGCGCGTTCACCGGTTGTGCTAGTTGCTTGCAAGCGCTGGTGTGTGTAGCAATGTCACGGATGAATGCACACTCACCGTAACATATTGGTCAGGTGAGGACAATTGTGGTGTGTCTGGCCCATGGATGAATATATATTTCATCCATGGTGTGGCCAGGCATTGAAGACTATGTTTGATGTAAGTATTACCAAAAAATTCAATCCTACAACAACTTACTTAGTTGGAAAATGTTTAAATAGTAATCTGGTAAATAATCAAGTTTTATTTACTGTTGAGGATGCTGTGCTCACTCACACACACTGTCTTATTACTTGCTATTCTTTAGCCAACATTACATAACTTGGTTAAATAGTGATTATCAATATTCTCATATGAATAGAAATGATGCCACATTATTTAAAATAATAGCATTAGTTAGATGGAGCAGGTTAACCTGACTATCCAAATAAACACTGAGTGAAATCGCTCATTTTGGGGTGGAAACTTTTTATTTAACAACAGACAGTTTGGTTTCAGTTTGACATTTCACCAAGTAAACATGGGCTTGTTACATGTTGTAGTGCAAGTAATGATGCTGCTGAGATAACATTCAAGGCTGTTCTAGCCCACGAGGTGTTGAACCATTTTGAAGGTGACAAGGAGCCTACAGTGGAAATTAGGTCAAGTGTTGATAACTTCCAAAGCTGTCTTGTATCACTTGAAAGAGAGTAAGTTGAATAACTACACGAACGTGATGTGTAAATATTAGATACTTTTGGCAAACATAATGTGAAGTCATGGTCTTGAGAAATAGGTCAATTTTTAATGTGTTGGCGAGTAAAAATTAGCATTTTTTCACTCTTTGGTTTCGCAAACCTAGCACATAGGTGTTTGTGAGAAACAAGGTTGGTTTAAAGGTTTGGAGTTGATTTTCTTTGTATTTATGCATTGCAAATAAAAACGAGGCTTTTATGGCAATCAATATTTCGATTTTGGATGCATCCACAAAAAAACGAGTTGCCATCATGTAGGCAACAATTGTTAGGGCAAGGCTATTATCATAAGTTTAAATTAATAATAATTATAATAATTTATGATGGCGAGTATCTGTGTGTCATAGCATCAATATGTTAGCAATGCTAAAGTTAATTGTTTATTTTTTCACATTGATTTAGTAAAATGATTATTTATTATGATAATAAATACCATTTTATTATTATTAGTGTTTTGTCTCTTCTCATGTATGACACTTAAATTTTGTAAGAGAAGACAACTCTATTTATTTTTCCCCCACACATCTACCTACATGTGTTGCTAGTTTTGCTCGCATCCAGCTTTGAGAATGCTTGAAAATTAGTGGAGTTCCTCATGGTTACTTACATGAAAGGGCCTATACATACATTTATCAAATACCAAGTCAATAAATGCATACCTGTACTGTGTAAATATTAAATAACCTTGTGAATGAATAGTGAATAGTAATAGTAATGCGCTGTACAAATTTTTACAAAAATTGTAATATATGTTATAAATCTTCACTACTACTACCAAATTTGGACTTGGTATAATTATTCTTTTACAACAAAAGAATACAGAAAACTGGTGATTTTAAAAATTTTTCTTTAACATTGTCAGGAATGATTATACAAATTGCTTTCTTTGTGCCAACTTTTACTCTAGAACAGACTCTCGTCATCCAAAAATGCTCTATCTGTAATAATGTTTTTTTACTTTGCTGTTGTCTTTTTGCTTATAATTCAGATCTTTCTAACTGTTAGCTCTATACAAAAAAAACTTACCAAAGTTATGTTGATGCCAAATGATACTGTAGCACGTTTCAGGCTATCACCCTTATTATGAATTTTCATTTCATCTCCAGCGACAACAACATCTGGACAGGCAGATGGGTGCCTCCATTTGCAGAAGTTGTATACATGGAATACAGGTACTTCATTCATGATGGAGACGGTGAATCTGATGACTGCTACGAGTGGCTGGGAGAAGCACAACCTGGCATTTGCAGAAATCGCAACCTCATGTTGTGTGGTTAGTTGGAATACATATAGTTATTTGAATGCAGATGTGATGTGATATTCACTGCGTTTTTATGTCACGAAGTTTATCCTACGAGGGAGTTGTGTCCCCTTTGGAGTTGTAGTTTTGCGGAAATCCCGAAAAATGTATCTCACAGTCGCATAGACCCCGAGTTCTATCATCTCCCTGTAAAGTCATTGTGAAACTGAAGTTAAATCGCTACCAAGCTTCAGTTGCCGTTCACTTCTTGATTTCTGATCTAATCAAGTGTGAGTTTCAGAAAACAAAACGGATGATTTCCAGCTTGTTAGTTAGTTACATGATAGCTTTCAGTAACTTGCTAAGTTCTGGCACAATTTTATGAAATAATAATTTTTATTTCATTTTACAAATAATGAATAGTAATAATTGTTATTATAAAAATTATATTAATAAGTAAGTATTATTACTGATTATTACTCGCACCCATGAGCTGCGCTAAACTTTGAAGTTGTCTGTTCCTGTCCTTCAAAGGACCTTCGTATTGGGCAAATTTTGGATAATAAACATCATACTTATTTTTTTGACGCAAAGGGTGCTGCTATCGTTTTTTGGCCTGGCCTCATGCTTTATAGGCTCCTTCAAAGGCCCCATGCTTTATATGTTCATTCAAAGGCCACATGCTTTATAGGCTCCTTCAAAGGCCTCATGCTTTATAAGCTCCTTCAAAGGCCTCATGCTTTATATGCTCCTTCAAAGGTCCCATGCTTTATAAGCTCCTTCAAAGATCCCATGCTTTATATGCTCCTTCAAAGGCCCCATGCTTTATATGCTCATTCAAAGAAGGCCTCATGCTTTATAGGCTCCTTCAACGGCCCCATGCTTTATAGGCTCCTTCAAAAGCCCAAACTTCGTAGCATAGAACTGCAGTGATTGTAGTGGATCATGTCAAACTGGGTATTGTGGACAAAACAAGCAGCTTTCTTACAAGTGAACCCCAGCTTGGGGTAGCACCAAATAACAAAAATTTTGCAATTAATGAGAGTTCACGGCTCAGACTCACAAGTTAGTATGCTATTATCACCAACATCGCGTTCTGCTCAATCAGTACAACTTGTTTGAGAATGTAAAACGAAAAAAGGACAAGTGTCTAACAACTCAGCCTTTTATAGGCTGCACTACAGAAAACAACTGACCTATTCAATATCCAATCCAATCATATGCAATTTTATAGCAAGGTTACCAATAACAAAAATATCTAAATGTACAGTATAGGTCAATGGACACTTGGTAAGAGTTATCTCTCTTAATTAATGTAGCTGGAAACACTACACTAATAATAAAAGATTCGTAAAACTTACAACTGAAATTACTATTATCCTGTTTTAAAGGGCGTAGGACGGGCTTTTCAAAATCTACTTTGTGTGTAGAGTTGTTTTCTTATCAAGCATTATAAACCTATTGAGAAAATTCACATGCGGCAAAAAAAGTGCAATAGCTATGTAGAGATCTATGGATGTCTATGACAACGCGTTTGACAGAAGGGACTATCTGCATTATGATATTATATAGTATATTCCAGCAAGTAGTTCGTACCATTTTTGTTACTTTTTCAGTTTAAAACTCTGTTTTAAAAATCTTAACTATTATTATTTACCGCTTTTTAATTTTTTTCTTGGAAAGATAGCCGGTATTTCAGACTTAATTATTATCGCTGTTGTAAAAAAACAACGCCGGAATTACAATTTCGGCAATGTTTTTTTATCACCTAGTATCAACGAGTAGATATAATCGTTGCTAGTATTATTATAAAATTATACTAATGTTACTGTTTGAAAAAATTTTCACTCGAAAACTGTTATTTTGATAAAAGATTTTCATTAATTCTTTTAATTTTGATCACAAACACCATTACGTGAACGCCTGTGTATACATAATAGCGAGCTTACCAAAGATAAAACAAATTGCTGACTTGGGAAAAACAGCTCCAAAAAAATTAAAATTTGTTGCGATATCATTTTTTTGCAATCAAAAAAGTCTCTGCACAATGCCAATATTTAGGGGGCTCTACTTCTATCAAACAAGCCAAATTTTTGAAAACTTACTTTATAGCTCTATATAACTTGTTGCGTCTTCGGGGAAAAACATTGCGTCTTGGCGAGTGCTGACTGTGTCAATAGGAGTCGCCTTACTGGTGAGAGGGCAACTCCAGATAATTTTTCTGAACACGTTTTAACCTCAAAAAGTTAAATTGAATCAAATCCTTTCCAAATTAGGCGTCATAAGCCCTTTAAAATATCAATAAACATTTTGTTGAAAATTGTACAATTTTTGTGGGAAGTTTCCCCAATTGCGACCAGCAATCGCTATATGTATACATACATAAGTATAGATATATATGTATGTATACATAAGTATAGATATATATATATGTATGTATACATAAGTATATATATATATGTATACATACATAAGTATAGATATATATGTATATATACATAAGTATATATATATATATATGTATGTATACATAAGTATATATATATATGTATACATACATAAATATAGATATATATGTATATATACATAAGTATATATATATATATGTATGTATACATAAGTATATATATATATGTATACATACATAAGTATAGATATATATGTATATATACATAAGTATAGATATATATGTATATATACATAAGTATAGATATATATGTATATATACATAAGTATATATACATATATATCTATATATTTATGCATAGATCGAATTCACTCAACATTAGATTAACATAAATAATAAAATCCAATTTATTGGCCACTCAACAATTAATTAATAAATGTCCGCTGGCTGTAATAAAATTCAAACAACAGAAGTTGAGAGATAATAAACTTAGGTTTTAGTTAAATTATCAAGCATTAGCATACCTGGTCCCATTAGCATACCCGGCCATCAATCCGTGTTAGGCCAAAAATTCTTGGATTATTATAGCCTTATTGACAAGAATTCACCACATTTAAAGGCAACTGGGCTGTAGGTAAATAGTGGTGAAAGTTCGCAGAATATGTTTAAATTGATAGCTATGGCAGTTTTGGTGCTAGCCAGAGGTAACTCTTCAGCCTGGGATACACTGTCATATCCTATTCCTGAGTTATAGTAATTATTTGTAATTTGTTCTCAGAAATAATAAATTTTGTGATTTGCTCACTGAGCATGTTGCCAGCACTTCAGAGTTCTGCCTGATTGATGCACTCTGTCAGGGGTACCTCTTTTAATGAATGCAAGTGATTTGCTGCTCACAGAAGTTTATTTGTTCTAAAACCGACCACACTAGAGTGTCTAATGGCACACTTCCTGTCATTGAATACAATTTATTTGCCTTATGAATTTTTCTCATCTGAAAATAATTTACCGAGACACCATCTATTGTTTGGTTGTAGGAGCGGAAAAGACTGTGTATGACGGTATAGTGTTCTACAGACCACGGAATGTCTATATTCCACCGTCTAGTTCTACTCGACGCCCACAGTCATACAGTAAGGAGCAAGAGTATGCCAGGGGCATGATAGCCATGTTACCGAAATGGGTAGACCAGATCCAATCTGGTGCACACATCGAATCGCTACATCAGTGGATCAAGCATGTACGGCAGAGACAATCTCTGGTCTTTGCTCAATTTAGTTCAGATGATTCAGACAAATCGAATGCTGCTAAGCAGGTGGATGAGGTATGATATAGTGCTTAGACTATCTGAATATGTACTTTTACCATTGGTTGTTGGGCGTATCTTATATTAATTGCCAGTCATCATTGTACTGCATTATATTTCTTTGTTTCTAATCCCTGTTTTATGAGTAAATTTTCTTAAATATCATAACCATGCGTTTTAATTCCAATGAGTTGTGTATATGCATTGGAATGGGAGGAAGAACAGGTAGAGGAGGGATAGAGAAAAAGGGGTGGAGGGGTGGAGAGGAGAGGGTAGAAAGGGGGGGGTGGAGAGGAGTGGTGGAGAAGATGGGGTAGGGAGGAGGGGAGGGGGTAGAGGGGAGGGGGTTGGGGGAGTGTGGGGGGGGGGTGTTTGCAGAGGGTATTGTTCAGCAGACTTAATTGCACCAATCCAACAGCATCAAGTTTGAAAATTTGAGTACCATGTAATCCCTGATAGTATAGTACCATGTAATACCTGATAGTGTAGTACCATGTAATACCTGGATAGTATAGTACCATGTAATACCTGGATAGTATAGTACCATGTAATACCTGGATAGTATAATACCATGTAATACCTGATAGTATAGTACCATGTAATACCTGTATAGTACCATGTAATACCTGTATAGTACCATGTAATACCTGGATAGTACAATACCATGTAATACCTGTATAGTACCATGTAATACCTGATAGTATAGTACCATGTAATACCTGGATAGTATAGTACCATGTAATACCTGATAGTATAGTACCATGTAATACCTGGATAGTATAGTACCATGTAATACCTGGATAGTATAATACCATGTAATACCTGTATAGTACCATGTAATACCTGGATAGTATAGTACCATGTAATACCTGTATAGTACCATGGAATACCTTGATAGTATAGTACCATGTAATACCTGGATAGTATAGTACCATGTAATACCTGGATAGTATAGTACCATGTAATGCCTGATAGTATAGTACCATGTAATACCTGATAGTGTAGTACCATGTAATATCTGATAGTGTAGTACCATGTAATAGTTGGTCTGATATAAATGTGATAGCTCAATATATCTATATAATGTATATCCTATACCGATATAAAATCGGACGTTGAATGTACTAAATTTATTAGTATTGGTAATATAATTCTAGTTTCATTTTATGTGTTAATACTATTAATAAAAAATATCTGCTGTAATAAGCTGAGCAACCTATAATACAACAAATATTCTTTATTAAAATCAAAATACAGTTAAACTGTTTTGTTACATAATAATGATGCTAAGTCTGTGAGGTTACATAAAAAAGTGCTTTTTGGCTAAAGGTACGAACCATGTGAGGCGCAATAACGCTATATCATTGTAACTACATTTATCTGTTTGCTTGAAGGTGTACTGCAGTCAATACATGGACACCTCTTTCAAGTCTCACACCTCCTGCCTGACAACATCATTTGACATGTGGCAAACTGTGACATCTATAGCAGGTCTGTTAACCGTCTCCACTTTCAGCCGTCAACATGAAGACCTAACTGAAAGCATTCAATATGTTGTCAAAGATACGATGAAGTCGCTCAGTTCTCGCCACAATTTGTCTGAGCTGGACATGCTGTCCATCAAAACTCAGCTCAAATGTGAGCCAGACTTTCTCAGGTTAGCTTTTGCTAGTATCCCATTTCACCAGTGACCACTAACTAATAGCTGTTATATATTACCATTGGCAACTTAAGAAGAGATCATTGTTTTATTAGTTGCATCTAAATCTATGGTCTTGCACACCTCTCCAACTTCACAAAAAAGTTGTTTCCTGCTATAACCATGCAGGTGTTTTCCTATACAGCCTGATAGATGTATGATAGTCAGAATTAAGCCTGGGCCACACGGGGATGAATCTTTGACGAAATGTATACCAAAACGAATAAATTACACAATAATTCGCTATAACTTTCGTTTGGAAGTGGTAACGCTTGATTGCTTATAATATCGGCAGGGTACTATTGAATACTTTATGATTTGATTACTAGTAGGCTAGTATTTCGGTGAAGTGTAACTCCCTAACCTGTCACGGGACTGCTACCGGTACAAATCTTGCTGAACTATCGTCCTCGTGTGACCTGGCCTTTAATGTTTTCTGTTTGTAATAAATGGGTACTGCAGCTGAACAGCGCCACACATAACACGCTCATGTTTTCTTACATCATTTCAGTTCATGTAGTTGCTGTAAACTATAATAATAATAATAATGATAATGGTAATGGATTACAGTGGCGGTGGCGAGGGTGATGAAAATAATTAGTCTCGATAAAGTTTATACATGAACGTACACCGTTAAATGCACCATGAACTTGAATGCTATTTGGATTGTGAGCAATGCATTTATTCTCAACTTATTTTTTCATTATCTTCTATTATTAAGTTTTCAGCCTTAAACGATATGTAAATTATAGATAACACATCTAAATCGTATACATGAATGTGTGTTACTTATCATATATGCCTTCTGGTAATGAATTGAATGCTGCTACATAGTCACAAATTGTTCAGGCATACACAAAACTTTGATTTACATTTTCATGTTCTCCTGTATTTTTAGTATCGTTATTGATGCGATAATTACTGTTGCCACCAACATCTCTCACCGAGCTACCTATAGCAGTATGTGGATACTGCTCATCCCACTTCTACACCTATTTAGAGCTCCTGAAACCAACTGGGTTCCCTACAGTGAAGAAGGCTTGCAGGAATGCATCAGATCTCACTTGGAAGCGCGCCATGATAAGTGAGTTTTCTATTATATTGCATCCCTTGATATAATTGCTGGACAGATACCTAAAAATGCACTATGTGATGTGTCAATCTAGTCTAATCAGTGAAGTTTACCTGCAATAGCTTGCGTACTCTCATCCACCAGTAATCAACCCTTATATGTTCCTATTTGTTGAGTATGTTAATCTTTAGATATGAGTGGAAAGAATGGTTTGATTGGCTTCAGCCATTCTACAAACAAAACCAAGTGCTACCGTACACGTTTCTCACATTGCTTCCCAAAAAGCTACTGTCTAACTTGCTGCGCACGTCAAGTCAAGAAGTTTTGTGCCAGCTACCGCTAGATGAAACCCTCTGTATGATACGAGATCATCCTCGGGTACACTAAACCAACAACTTCCTGTATTTGTATATATGTGTATTTCCTCGTTTCCAATAATTTATTTGTACTTATAACCATTGACTTATGTTCTCTTGTTGCATATACTTACTAACGATAATACCTGTCAAATTCAAATACGTCCAATTGTTCTATTTCCGCCCCTGTCTCACTCTATTTTTATCCCCCGCTCTACCCTATTTTGCCTGCCTCCCTCAATCCCGGCCTCGCTCTAATTCTCACCATTTGCCTTACTCTACCACCACCCTGTATCAACTATAGAGTTGTACTCTCCTAGAACGCTAACAGTAGGTTGAATAGAACATAAGCAGCTGGTGACAAAGGTATTTATATATAGTTTATATAGTGCGCGGTGCACTCATAAAATGGTCCCATATAACATAGTCTGGTACGTCATTTTTACAGTGCACCATACAATGATATGCCTCTTAAATCATCAAAACCAAGTCACCATAGATGGCATTCTAGTTGAGGAGATAATTCTGTGGTACTAACCCTGCTCCATTCTGCCATTAGTCTCTCTATAGTTTTTATTTCTTAAGGCTTATCCACGCACAACTATTGTGCCACAGAAATGGGAAAACGGCTGTTTATTTTACCGTAGACAAACCAAATTTTCTTCATTTGCCGCAATCATCTAGAATCAAGCATGTTTGATTTTCACTGGCCGGTCTCACAATTTGTAATCATTTCCTGATGCTAATTGGTCAACGCAAATCACTCGTATCCACTTTTTTATATTTTCTCAGCCGTGACAGCCGATGCGCTCTTATAAACCGTTTATGATCACATTCATGTGCATAATCGTTATGTGTGGAGTGCAGCAACAGACTACGGTAGAAAAACTTCTCTCAAAGTGCTAAATTCTGGTCGTAAAACGCTGTGTGTGGAGAGGTCTTTACTTCCTACTCAATTTTATAGAAAATGCAATAAGACAGTGTGATGGCACATTGCATTCACTACTGAGATGACACAATAAAGCCACGTTTACAGTAGGCGACTGCGTCTCTGTCTCCTCTGAAGTTTGCCAATTTCATCTTGGTGCATGAGACTGGTGCAACTTCCGGTGAAGATGCAGGGTTGTCGTAGGCTGAGATGCAGCAACCCAGCAAGGTTGGGTTCAAACGTCAAGTTGCAGCGTCTTCATAGCCACGTGACACAGTTTAACCAATTGAGTTGCTCTATATACCGGCTCCAATATTTTGTTTGTTCTAGCCTGGATATAACGTAAACAATGATTGTTATATGATCGTAAGGTTATTATTAAATAATTAATTATTACCAGCATTGTTGACATTTGTGTTTATCATTTTTCTCATCAGAAGAATTAAACTCTGTATGCTTAACAATAATAAATAATTCATATTCCTAGTAATTATCATTATTATTTTGGATGCAAACACGAAAAGAACATAGAATTTTCTTCAAATTATCACTTCATTTTAGTAGGTGTGTGGAGGAATGGGCCGACCAGTAACATTCATTATTTTACTCTTACTATTTATTCAAGCCGAACTCTCTTCTTTCTATGTAATTATTTACTTGCCTTGCCGAACTCTAACTACAGTCGAACTTTCTACCATTGTGTCTAATTAATTATTTCTACTTGCGTATCTCACTTATTTTTGTACATGTGCTTGGGCAGTCACCCATGCGATGGGGACTGCCCACTTTGTTCTATCAATCGTGCTATTGGCTTTGTTATAACCAATTGGATGTACAGGCGTGGCCTGCCTTTGTTCTATGTACTGCCACTCACTCTTATGTAATCTTTTATGTATAAATATGCCTGTATCGCCATAATAAAGCAGAGTTAACCTGACACTCTCACTTGCTTATTGTTTCTTATTGCATATAGCACTTATGCAACGCACCAGTGGCTAAGCAGAAACTTATGAGTAAGCTCACACATACAGATTGCACTGATAGAGACACAGACCAGGTCATACACTTGCACAATAATTGGACAGTTGAATCGCTCTTGGACCAGTCGACTAGTAACTAAACTAATCCATCAGTAGAAAGTATTCAGTCAGCTCGGCTTGCACTACACTCGGGCAAGTGATACTGATACGATTGTTGAACTGCTAGTTCAACCCTACGCATCTATTCCACCGGATAGAAAATCAGTGGAAAGTGAGGGAGTTGTGACAACTCCTCACTGTGTATTGTTCGCGAGCATACAACGCTGCAAATTCTACCCTACGGCTTAGATTGCTGACCTCGAGCACAGGAAAGGCGTACACTGCACTGCTTGTAGAACCCTATTACTGTGGGCCGCTGTACAGGTGACAGCTACCACTCCACCCTAAATTCCTGTACATTGGTGGCAGCAGTGGGATTGAGAAGAACCCACACAAACGACCCACAGGAACGGCAGATACGAGCAGGAGGCAGCAGGCGCGGAGCATGGCGAGCAGACGACGAGCACTCAGCTCGGACAGAGATGGCTCTCCATTACAAATAATGGGCACACTGGCCGACATCCTTGACAGAATGTCCACCAACAACGGAAGGGACCGTTTCCGCGTCCCACAATTCAATGGCGAGGGAGATGTTGGATACTTTATCCAACGATTTGAGGAGGTGGCACGAGCCAACAGGTGGCTGCCAGAAGAAGCGACCATTCATCTAAGGCAAGCCCTGACAGGAAAGGCTGAACAATGTGGAAGGGGGATTGACACCACCGCCATCACTCAAGCGCTACGAGCAAGCTTTGGACTGACACGCACCGAAGCCCAGACAAAGTTGACCACCTATAGGAAGGCCCATCGGGAGACACTAAGAGAGCATGCGCTCCAAGTCGAACGGCTAGTGGAAGCCGCCTACGGTGACTTGCCAATCAGGAATCGGGTCGAGCTGACCCTACAGACCTTTCAAAACACCCTAGGGCATGTATACCTCCAACGGCACTTATTGGCCATACGACCCACCGACCTAGAGGAAGCTGTCCAAGCCGGAAATGAATTCTTACAGGTCCAGCACCCAGGTCCAGTACAGTCCAATGTTCGAACCATCCAGGAGGATGGACAGGAGGAACCGCCGCCGACCCCAGAGCCGACTCTCAAGTGTCAAGAAGTGGAGGACCCACTAGCGAAATTGTTAAAAACAATTGAACACCTCAGTAAGGAGATAGCTACGCTGAAAGAGGGTACAGACAAACCTCCGCCCAGACGCTGTTGGGGCTGCCAACGCACGGGACACATTAGGAGCCAGTGTAAGACGGCACTTTGGCACTCCCGCCAGGGAAACGGGTACGGCCCGCAGCAGTAGGAACCCCTACTGGCTGCAACCGGGCCCCCACAACACATCGGCCTCCCAGAGGACGCGTCAAGCCGCTTATAAAAGAGCCAGCACCCCTCCCGCTGAACAACAGGTTCAGTCCATTGGCTGATGAAACAGTGGACGCAGAGGAGGAGGAAGAAGAGAAAGAGGTGACCAGAGCGAGCCATCCGAGACCCTCCTCCCCACAACGACAAGAAACCAAGAAGAGAAGTCGACCCCCCCCGTAGTGACACCAAAGCCCCCCATCACCATACACTTGAACCAAGTAGAACGACCATACAAGTCGAGTTACTACTTGCCAGGACGAGTGGAAGGGCGTGCAGTCACCTACCTCATTGACACGGGGTGTAACACTAACCTCCTGTCCAAGAGGATGTTCGACTTACTCACCCCCCAGGTCCAGCTACACCTCCAGGACTACGACTCACATGGGCTGATGGCCGACGGGACTAGGCTTCCATTCTATGGGCTGATCACCCTAACCGGACGGATACGCCACGTCAAATACGAGGAGACGTTCGTCGTGAGTCAGATCGATGAGGATGTGATCCTCGGGATGCCATTCCTAGCCAAACAGAAATGCCAAATGGGGTTTGACCGACCCACCCTTCACGTGCAAGGAAAAGAGCTGACCTGTACCGACAGGCATGGTAGGGACCTAGTGTCCAAAGTGCAGGTACAGAAGGACGTACACATACCCCCCCAAACCGAAGCAACAGTGCCTTGCCATCTGGCCAGCCGAACCCCCTGCGAACAAGGAGTCATTGAGAGCAAAGAGGGAGGACTTTTGATAGCCACTAGTATTACTTCCCCAGACAAACGCGGACGAGTGCTGGTCCGCTGCCTGAATCCACCACAAGACAGCATCCGGGTACCCGCAGGAGAAGTCATAGGGATATTTACCGGAGTTGGGCCCCACGAGGTACGACCACTCCACGGCCCCAGGCCAAAGGAAACACTGAAGGGAGACCTACCCCCCCCACCTCGAGCCACTGTTCACTCAGGCAAGAAGGGGATGCAAAAATACCATAGAGGAGTGCCAGCTACGAGACCTCACGCGCTATCAAGACGTATTTAGCCGCAACGATGGAGACATCGGACGAACCCCCCTTGCTGAACACTCCATTTCTGTTGCACCCGAAACCCGGCCAATACGGCTACCCCCCCACCGATTAGGGGCAGAGAAAGAAGCCGAGGCAGAGAGACAGGTAAAGGAGCTACTAGCCAAGGACCTTATTGAACCTGCTGACGGAGCATGGAGTTCCCCAGTAGTACTAGTGCGAAAGAAGGACGACTCCTGGAGGTTCTGCGTCGACTATCGCAAACTGAACGATGTCACGCAACAGGATGCATACCCCATACCCCGCATTGACGACTCTCTAGATGCCCTAGCTGGGAGCCGCTACTTTAGCACCCTCGACCTGACCAGTGGATACTGGCAAGTACCGCTAGACGAAGACGCCCAGGACAAGTCAGCGTTTATCACCCGCAGTGGCCTATGGAGATGGAAGGTGTTGCCATTCGGATTGACATCTGCCCCGGCGACATTCCAAAGGCTCATGGAGCGAGTATTCTAAGGGCTCCACTGGAAGACGTTGCTCCTCTATCTGGACGACGTGATAGTCATAGTGCCCGACTTCACGTCACACATCCAGAGGCTAGAGGAGGTGCTACAGCGACTCCAGAGTGCCCACCTTAAGGTGAAGCCCTCGAAGTGCGAGCTTTTGAGCCCCCAAGTCAAATACCTGGGACATGTAGTCAGTGCCCGGGGTGTGGCCACCGACCCAGAGAAAGTAGAGGCGGTAAAGAAGTGGCAGGCTCCACAGGATATAAAGACACTGCAGGCGTTCCTGGGAACCGCAGGGTACTACCGCCAGTACTTGCCAGACTACGCCACTACCGCTAAGCCACTTACTGTGCTAACTGGCAAGGATGTTCCCTGGAGATGGGACATGGCCGAACAGCAGGTATTCGAGCAGTTGAAGCAAGGACTTAGCCAGGCCCCCGTGTTGGGATACCCGGACCCCACGCTCCCCTACATCTTGGACACGGATGCCAGTGTCGTAGGAGTCGGTGGAGTCTTATCACCAGTCCAGGAGGGACAAGAGAGAGTCATCGCATACTACAGTAAAACCCTTTCCCCGGCAGAAAGGAACTACTGTGTGACGCGAAGAGAGCTGCTGGCCGTGATCAAGGCTGCCAAGCACTTCCGGCCCTACCTCTACGGCCGCGAGTTCTGGCTACGGACGGAGCACGCCTCCCTCCGCTGGTTATGCAGGAGGAAGGAGCCCTCCAATCAAATAGCACGATGGCTCGAGACGCTAGCCGAGTTTAAATACAAACTCGAACATCGACCAGGAGTCCAACACGGAAATGCCGACGGACTCAGCCGACAGGACCCCTGCATAGATTGCAAACAGTGTAATGCCATAGAACGGAGAGATGGGGGACCCACCCATGCCGAGCTCGATCCGAGGGGACCAGCGGAGCAAAGGGAATGGACAGATGGGGGACCCACCCATGCCGAACCCATCCCAAGTGGACCAGTAGAGCAAAGGGAATGGACAAATGGGGGACCCACCCATGCCGAGCTCCCTCACGGAGGGCTAGCAAAGCGAAGGGAATGGACAAATGGGGGACCCACCCATGCCAAGCTCCCTCCTGGGGGACGAGCAAAGCAAAGGGAATGGACAGATGGGGGACCCACCCATGCCGACCTCGTCCCAAGTGGACCAGCGGAGCGAAGGGAACAAGTGAACGTGACAGTTACTAACCCCGAGAGGAACGCACGGGAGTTGGCACAGGCGCAACAAGAAGGACTCCACCCAGTGGCTAGGATCTACGCCGCAGTGAAAGCGCAAAGACAGCTTCCGCCGAGAGAGCTGGAGGAAGGAGATACGGAGCTGCGGATTCTACATGACAGGATCGACGCCATGAGCTTCCAACCAGATGGAACCCTAGTCATCGCTACTGAACACCAAGGGCGAACCCGCCTGTCTGCAATCTGTCCACCCGCTTGGCGCCACAAGGTCGTGTGGGACACGCACCTGTTGGCACATGCAGGAATCAACCGAACCCGTCATAGACTACAGGTGGATTGGTATTGGCCGGGCATGTTGGGGCTAACACGCAGACTCGTAAAGAGCTGTGAAGTGTGCCAAGTGGCAAAACGAAGCAACCGACCAGCCGCGCCCGACGGCCAGAGATTGTTCGCCGGCCGACCCTTCCAAAAGCTCGCAGTAGACCTCGTTGGACCACTACCCCTCACCAAGCGAAAAAACCGGTGAATCCTGGTACTTACAGATCACTTCACCCGATGGCAAGGCGCCATAGCGCTGCCAGACGCTACCCGCCCCGACGGTGGCCATAGCTCTAGGCGAAAGGGTATTCAGCTACTGGGGCCTCCCAGAACAGCTGCATTCGGACCAGGGTGCCCAGTTCGAATCCACCTTGCTAGAGGAGCTCTGCACGCTGTGGAGTGTGCGCAAGACACGGACCACCCCCTACCACCCACAAGGAAATGGCATGGTAGAGAGACAAAACCGCACGCTAGGAGACGCGCTGCGCACACTCATACTTAATAGAGGTCAAGATGAGTGGGACACCTTGCTGCCACAGATCATGCGGGCCTGTAGAGCCACCCCCAACTCCACTACGGGAGAGACCCCAAATCTGATGATGTTGGGACGAGAGGTACGTTTACCAGATCAACTGACGGGATCCCCCCCTCACTGGACCCGCACCAGGCCACGGAACATACCCTGCGAGTACAGAAGGACTTAGCCATAGCACATGAATATGTGCGGAACCAGCAGGCCAAACTCAGACAAGAAGAGACAGATGAACCCCCCCGCTTCAGTAGAGACGAACTGGTGGTGATCGAGAATAAGAGGAGGACAAAGGGAAGTAACCCCAAATTACAGCCCAGCAACCTGGGACCGTACACGGTCACTGAAACTTACCCCAATCACACCTATCGACTCGAGCGGAACGGGCAAGGGTTCAGCCAGAACGGACGCAGACTAAAGGCATACAGAACCTGTAGAGAAACGGTGGGGAGAGCACCCCCTAGCCGCGAACAAGCGGTTCGACCTAATATGAGAGGGGCCTACCAGAGGAGGACGTCCCAACCCCTGAGGGATCATGCCGACCCCCCACCTGAGGTGCTTAGAGAAGTGAGACCAGTGGAACCACCCATCCCTGAGGCACCGGTAGACAGGCAACCACCACCTGAGGCACCCAGAGAAAGAGCACCGGTGGAACCACCCACTCCCGAAGCACCCCCAGAGAGAACTGCTCCCACACCACTACTCGAAGATACAGTGAACGAGTACCCCGTGGAGCCAGAGACAACACCACCACCAGTACCAGTCGCACCCTCTTTAGGGGACCCCGACTGGCCCCCCCTCAACGCGGGAACTGATGGAGACGGCGAAAGAGGGAGACCCGTAAGGGCACGAAAACCCCCCAGTCAGATTTACAGATTATCAATGCTATCAGGCTAGAGAGAAGGAGAACAATACAACCCTAGAAATGCAGGTAAACAGGCCAACCCGAGGACGAGTGGAAAAGATGGTATATATACCATGGACCAATCCTGCTGAGACTCGAGTTCGCCTAGGACTAAGTAACGACGAGCAAGCGACAACCAAGTGCGGAGGAGTACAAACCAATAAAGTTGACTGCGAAAGGATAACTCCCACAGACGAGATGACGGTCACAAGAGGTGAGGAAGAATGGACAACTCCCTTGGGAAAACCCGATCGGGAATACCCCACAAAAGGAGAGACAACTTCGAAAAAACCACTCGCCACAATACAACAACTTACGATCGACGATGGGAGGAGCCCAGATACCACGTGCGATACCACGTGGCCGCGGAAACAAAGAAAACCGAAAAGTAGCGGCAAGACAAAACACCCTGCTATCACTAATGTTTGCACAGTCAGCAAACCACCAGCAGCAGACACAACAACCACAGTAACTATGGCAGAATACAACTCTGGAAACATTTCCACCGAAGAGGACCCGACTGTGGTGGCCGCCATCTTAGCCGAACCACCCAGTACAAGAAGAAGAGCTAGGATCCCACATAAAGAGATGACCACTTCACCGACTAGAGTGGGAAGAGTGAGTACTAGAGAAGAGGGCGCAGCCAGGTGCCGCAGCCGACAACCACAACCACCCACTCCACCAGCACCATATTATGACCAACAACCTAGGGAGCTGTGGATAACAGCAGAGACGAGCAAACAAATTAAACAGGCAGGACAACCCACCACCGACCCAGAAAAATGGGAATGTCGAATATGTACACTGAAACTCAACAAGAAACGAATGAGCTATCACATCCGGCAACACTTCGTCTTCTTCTATTGTAAGTGTGGACATAAGAGTGTGTCCAGGGACACCGTACTGAAACATGTACGCCAACAACATGGCTCGGTCGAACATGGGGGGCCGAGTAAACCCCTGTACGAAGTAGATGAGGAATCATACACCGACTTTTGTAACGCCATGAACTGGCAGCACCCGCCACTTTTTGGCGTACCTGCCCCGACCAAGGAACGCTCTAGCAGCCCAGCCAACACAAAGAGCATCAAGAGGAGGTTGGGGGAGAAACCAGATAACACATCACAGAAAGTGATCAAGATAGAGCTGGAGAAAGAGGATGGAGAAAGGAAACTGCGAGAGGGGTCGAGTAGGAAGGAAACGAGAGATAAGGACAGGCCCTATCGACCCCAAGCTAGCAGTAGATATGAAGAAAGACAAATGGACGAAGAAAGGAGAGAGGAGAGATATCGGAAGATAAAACGATATGAAGCCGAACTATACATAGCCACCCGTGAGGCATTTAAACAGCTGCAAGGGGTGGAAGAACTGAAAGAATATATTCAAAAGGAACGCAACCAATATTAGGGCACACATTCCCCCACGGTTAGTTAAATTGGCCCTACGAGCGCCAATGGGGCGGCGTGTGTGGAGGAATGGGCCGACCAGTAACATTCATTATTTTACTCTTACTATTTATTCAAGCCGAACTCTCTTCTTTCTATGTAATTATTTACTTGCCTTGCCGAACTCTAACTACAGTCGAACTTTCTACCATTGTGTCTAATTAATTATTTCTACTTGCGTATCTCACTTATTTTTGTACATGTGCTTGGGCAGTCACCCATGCGATGGGGACTGCCCACTTTGTTCTATCAATCGTGCTATTGGCTTTGTTATAACCAATTGGATGTACAGGCGTGGCCTGCCTTTGTTCTATGTACTGCCACTCACTCTTATGTAATCTTTTATGTATAAATATGCCTGTATCGCCATAATAAAGCAGAGTTAACCTGACACTCTCACTTGCTTATTGTTTCTTATTGCATATAGCACTTATGCAACGCACCAGTGGCTAAGCAGAAACTTATGAGTAAGCTCACACATACAGATTGCACTGATAGAGGCACAGACCAGGTCATACGCTTGCACAATAATTGGACAGTTGAATCGCTCTTGGACCAGTCGACTAGTAACTAAACTAATCCATCAGTAGAAAGTATTCAGTCAGCTCGGCTTGCACTACACTCGGGCAAGTGATACTGATACGATTGTTGAACTGCTAGTTCGACCCTACGCATCTATTCCACCGGATAGAAAATCAGTGGAAAGTGAGGGAGTTGTGACAACTCCTCACTGTGTATTGTTCGCGAGCATACAACGCTGCAAATTCTACCCTACGGCTTAGATTGCTGACCTCGAGCACAGGAAAGGCGTACACTGCACTGCTTGTAGAACCCTATTACTGTGGGCTGCTGTACAGGTGACAGCTACCACTCCACCCTAAATTCCTGTACAGGTGTTATTAATATCTATAGAAACATAAAATTTCATATTATAGGTAAATAAAAAGCCCACTAGACGCATAGAGAACCACTGCCTGGTAGAAAACTGGTAATAATTAAATCACAACTCATCAATCCAACTGCGTGAGCAGGAACACAATAAATTATTTTAGCTAAGATGGTTGGGCAACTCCGAAGTTGCAAAACTCGAAAATTTTGGGTGTTGCAGCAGTGTAAAGCCAACATGCGTCTGCATCTGCGACCATCAATAGAAACAAAGACGCAGTCGCCTAGTGTAAATGCGGCTTATAACAGTTTCTCCAAGTTTCAACTCGGGTTCTTCATTAGAACTGTATTCCCATACGCTATACCCCATATGGTTTCTTGGTTTTGAAATTTAGGTCATTCGGTTTCCGGTAACCTTGTGAGTTGTGCCGTTGTACTAGCTGACCATTTGAGGCAGAACATCACTGTAAATCAAGTAATGGTAAATCTTTTCTTTCAAAATTCTGTTGAAATGCCGCCGCCGCTGCCGCCGCCGCCGCTGCCGCCGCCACCACCACCACCACCTCGTTTTTAGTCATAAAACGTTCAATCTTTTTCTCAGCCAGTGGAATTTTGGTGTATTGATTATCAACCTCTTCACCTTTTTTCCGACTGCAAGGCCTTGTAGTTTCTCCCATCCATCATTTTCTTTAAACCCTAGCTATGACGTGTTTGTTTTTAGAGATAGAATGCACAGCCCAACCTTTTCTAGCTAGCGAAACGATAAACGTTAACGAAATAGCGCTTTGATCATTTTCACCTTTTTGAGAGCGCATATCCATCAAATCAACTTGAATCTGCTCTCCTATTCGGGAGACAATAGTTGGATGGCGTTTGAATTTCGATATCGATTTTTTGTGTAGCGAATAAACAACCTTTCCGCTCAACCATTCACGGGCTTTCTTTTTACTTTCTCTTTTTTCACGAACTTGTAACAAAGCTCGAGCTCCTCCTAAAGCTGTACCTAATTTGTATTCATATTGTAAGTCTTTCAATTTGCTGTCGACCATTGTCCGGTTCCCACTACTTTCATTGGGTATTTAGAACATGTTTGTTGCATAGATTTCTAACGCCTGTCATTAAGTTTTACATCTGCCACATTCATTTTCCTTGAGTTTATTGGGCCTGTATTGGTTAATACATATCGCAACCCACTTTTAGCGTGCCTAGAGATCAACCAACTCTTCCCAATTTCATTCTTGTCATTCTTCGCATTGTATTTTCGCACATTCGTTAATTTATGTAGCATTTTGACACCGATTGTTTGATCACTTTTAGTCGATGTCATGCCGAATAACTTTTTTTTCAAGTTTATCCAGTTGTTTTATCATTTTCTCTTCATCGTCAACCTCATCATCATCGTCGTCGTCGTGGTCCTCGTCGTCGTCGCCGTCGTCGTCGGCGGCTTTGTCAGCGTCGGCGTCATCATCATCAGCATCATCAGCATCTTTGCGGTAGTCAGCATAATCATCGAAAATGATATCGCTGATTCCTCGGGTTCCTAAGTCAAATAATTCTTTTTTGATGGCGTTTTCATCGCTAGGTTGAATCTAGTAGTGCTAGGATCTGGCATTAGCAAAGACACTTTTTTGACTCCAGCTTTCCATATTTTGTTTTTTCCTACTCTGCCTTAAATCATTCAAATATCATTGCATGTTTTCAACGATTTCATCTGCTTTTTCGTACTCGGACGAGTCTCGATTATTTGCTGTTTTTGTCAAGGAGTTCAATTTGTTTCATATTTCTCATTGTTATATCATCTATTGTGTTGTGATACAATGGAAATGCATTTCTCTTTTCTGCTATAGGTTTATTGTTTCTGATTTTTCGCTTTATCCTATCGTACTAATTTCCTGGATCGAGAAAGTAACTTCTAGAAAAATGTTAAAGGTTAAAAGCTCATGGTTTTATTGGAAATAAAATGGTACAGTTGAGAGTGATTATTGCATCTAAGAGATTTACTTTACTGGTCCGAGTCATCATTTTTTGTTTTTCACTAAAAGTTGGTGCATTTATTTTTTGTAGCGCTTCAACTCGATAAACTGTTTCGATTCTAGCGCAGCATTCTCTAAATGTAATATTTTTAACATTTTTATCGACCGGTAAAACAGATCAGAGTTGGCTCTCTCGATTATGGCGGTTTTTCCTCTTTTACACAAGGCTTTCTTCATACACTCATCAGTCTTCTGGAATTGTTTATTTTTGACCCGTTATAGCTTCCAGTATACCCGGATCTACTGTGCTGATGATAGGACCTAGTAGTGAAGTTTTAGCAATGTCCTTTGCACTTCACTCTTATTGATTGTTCTGAAACGATGATAACATTATATTTCCATTTATAATTCCATCGTGCACTCCATTAATGCCATAGTTAGATCTTTTTGTCGCAATAGAGATAACAAACTTTTGAATGGCAATAGGCACACTGTCGAATGACAACATCGCAGCTGCATCTTTCTCCACTTTATTGCAAAGCTCTAGTAATTGTATTATTGTGTTATTGTTATTTGTGTTAACAAAACAAATGTAAGATATTTCGGTTTATTTTTTTTTTATGTTTTTATTAGGGTACGTATAACACCATATGATTGTCCAAGACATTTTTGTAACAGTCTATATCGAGTATCTACTTGCTGAGTAATGTCTATCTGGTGAAAATAGTAAGGTTCCCCCGTCGCTTGTTCAAAGGCTCCTTGTATGTATTTTGATCTTCCGGGGAAACATTGTCGAGCTAGATACGTGACAATAGAAGCATCTCGAGGGATTTTAAATAGAAAGAAATAGTGACTATTCAAAGAAGTTTTAGGATTCTCTTTCAAAAATAGATTCTGAATAAAAAAAGGACACTTATGTTGAAGAGATGATTATACTTCATATTTAAAGCATTGGCATCAGTTTTGCCATAAACTTCATCGATTATCAACTATTTATTTTGTTCATTTCTAGGAATGTTGGTTGTGATATCAATCATCCTTTTGAAAAATATCACTCGAGAAACAACGTAAAAAGCTTTTTGACAAGCACTGTAACGGTAAGGTTTTTCTACTGGTAGAGATCGAGCTGTAGTTTGACCAGCTTCAAACATTCGCAAAATTGCCCGAGTCTTTCCAGAACCTTTTGGTCTCGCCATCATCACCGTAAAAGGCGAACATAATCTCGCGTCATAATCTTCAGTAGTTCACTCTATGACGATGTAGATGTTCTTCATTTGATTACTGTTTCATGCATGAATTAACTGAGAGAATTTTTTATCTTTTGTATTTCTTGAATAGCTAATAAAAACTGAACTCGGTAACTCCTTGGAAAGTGAAAAAACGAACAACTCATACCAATATTCTCATATTTATTATTGCTTTTCGTTTCATAGTTACCACAATATTGTTGGCAATGTCACTTTTGATACCATCAACTGCATCTGTCCGATTCATCGCTCATGTTTCTACATCTTCTCCCGACATCTCGCCTACCAATAGTTTTATAATACAATACTTATTTTACATTCTAAATTGTGTTTGGAACAAACAAGAAAGTGTTATTGATTCATGAAATATCAAATCTAAATTATCACACCAGTTTGTACAAACATAGGTTAGTGTTTAAACAATAAATAAAATAGTGATACAAACCCGGATTTAAACCTAACAATTAGCCCTTTGCACAAAAAGATACCTAGGGTTCTTCAGGTGATGCTCAAAAAAAAAACTTAACCGCATTTTTATCAATCGGAAGCTATCAATATTCGAAATCAATCGATGCTCAGTAACTCCGTAATGCATACCAATCTACAAACCAGGAATGTATACACTTGGTGCACATAAAAGGCACATACTTATTACTGGGTTTTCGTGGCACGTGGTGAAAAAAGGCACTTGCGACCAGGAGAAACCGATTGTCCTGAAGCACTCTTCAGAGATTTGCTCCTAATAAACTGCTGATTAAAACATTTTAACATGGAGGTAAATGAAATGTGCGCCGACACTTTGTCTTCCCGTGTCCTCTATCAAATAGAGCTGAAAAGAAAAAAAAAAAAGATGGGCAGGTTAGCGTGGGATATGGTTGAAAAATGATTGGGGTAGAGCAACGGAGAAAGTTACAATTAAAGCGTGGTGCGGAAAGAACGGTTTGTGTGAAGGCGAGATAGAGTAGAGTGGGGGTTAGAGGTCAAGCGAGAAAGAAAACAGGTCAGAGGTAGAGCATGTTGGAAGGACATTTGAATATGACTGGTATTATTTTATAACATCAAAAACAGGACCAGGCAATTTTTTTCAATCAAGTTGCCCTACCACGAGCTCTTTTCCAATGACTCTTTTTGCATTGTACTCTACATCTTTTGTTTCACTTATAAACACATAAGCGTATATAGAGTGAGCCGTCTTGTTTTCTCAACTGTTTGTGAATTTTTACAGGATGGTAAGATTATAGATGGACTGGCAAGATTTATGTCCAAGAGAGATTCTACATACTACAGGTTGGTTATATTTCTTCATCAGATGTCTGATGAAACATGGAACTAAATCAGTTAGTGTGTTTGATGTAAGGGATGGTAGTAAATCAGTTAGTGTATTTGATGTCAGGGATGGTAGTAAATCAGTTAGTGTATTTGATGTCAGGGATGGTAGTAAATCAGTTAGTGTATTTGATGTCAGGGATGGTAGTAAATCAGTTAGTGTATTTGATGTCAGGGATGGTAGTAAATCAGTTAGTGTATTTGATGTAAGGGATGGTAGTAAATCAGTTAGTGTATTTGATGTCAGGGATGGTAGTAAATCAGTTAGTGTATTTGATGTCAGGGATGGTAGTAAATCAGTTAGTGTATTTGATGTAAGGGATGGTAGTAAATCAGTTAATGTATTTGATGTCAGGGATGGTAGTAAATCAGTTAGTGTATTTGATGTCAGGGATGGTAGTAAATCAGTTAGTGTATTTGATGTGAGGGATAGGACAAAATCCCCGTAATTAATTGGGTTTTCTACACTATTTGGAAACATTGTCAAGTTGTGCTTCTGTATCTAATCAACTCATCTTATATTTTAAAATATTTGAATTTTTTTTATATTTTGTTGTACACTGATGGAGAAATTCCCTGATAGTTGGTGTGAAAAAATTTTTGCTAGAGTTTTATTTTGGTCCATTGAAACAATTTAGTAGTGAAAAATAGCGTGATGTGATAGCTTGTTATAATTACAGCGACACTTATCTCAGAAAATTAGCAACTTCAAAATTTACTTTCAAGAGTGTAATGAAGCTGAATGCATTTTAATCCGATAAAGGCAGTTATTTGGGTGTTTAACGTCATTATTGTATACCTTTTTCTTGATATTAAAAAATCTCCACAATTGTCGTCCATTTCTATTGTGAATTGATCCCAACTTAAGGCATATATAAAGCAATTGTGTTAATCACTTGATCAACCTCCTTCTCATCAAACACTGATAAAATATACGAGCCTTTTTCCATGCTGCTTTTACTGCAAAACACAACTATGGCAAACTCCATAACTTACTCCAATTGAGTCACTCCTGACTGCAGTCAATGGACTGCAACTAACTCCGGGTTTGGGTTACAATGATCTCAGCAAGCGCGTGACGGGAGTTGCGGGCCCAGGGTCGGAGTTCACTTTGGGGAACTTTTTGTTGTGATTATGGCGACTGCCAATACGCAACACCTTATTGTAGAAACTAGTGCTTTAGCTTGCGTCAGTGCAGATCCTTGTAAGACTCTGGGTGTGTCAGGGCAAAATTCTTTTTTTCAGCTCTGCTAGCCATGGGGGCACGTGTGCGCATAAATTGACCATAACACCAAATTATATAAGTGTTGTCGCTAATCATGAGAATCAGATTTTATGATTTTATTATTTCAACAACTATCTGTTGTTGTTTGATAACCTCACACCACTGCAATTGCTAAATTTCATATGTTGTTGGAGGTTACATTATGTAAGCATTAATAGCTTTCAACAGCCATCTTTCAAATTACATTGCATTATTGATTTATATAGCGTTTGCTAAGCATTTTTTCCTTTAATCCATCAGTTTGTTGCAGAATTTCAAAATTGATTTTAATTATTAGATGATGAAGTCTCACAAAATATACTTTGCTGTGGTGCATTGGGGTACGACCATCTTCTAAGTAGCTGCATTCTTTATTACCGTTGTATATAAATATTGCTCACTGCTCACCAAAAGGGAATTTATTTAATGTAAATCCCGAGGGTGTTTCTAATGACAATTTTTTATCTGGTCCTATCATCACCATTGCTGATTCTTTTGATGATTTATTTTGTTTGGACATCGTTTTTCATCCATAAAAAATATCATGGGAAAGTTGTTGACGACTCCCTTATCATTACGGAGAGAAAATTTATTTTATTTAAATGTTATTCAGCTAGTTCAAACTCACCTCTCCCTTCACATCTACCTTCATACTGAATACTTGATGAGGTATCATGTTGGTGTGTCATGTTGTAGTGCTGATGTAGACTGTTTAGAGAGGGTGGAAGATATCCTCAAACTTACCTGGGAAGACAACTGCAACTTGCTATTGGTACAGAGGTACTCTAAGGTGGTGCAAACGTATCTTGACCTCATGGCCCATCTAATGTCTGCTGATGAGCCAATCACCATTCAAGACTATGCTAGCCCACTGGCTGACTTTGTGAAAAGGTTTCGGGGATTTATGAACGGTAGCATCACCGACAAAGAGCTAAAAGTAAGTCCACTCACTGCTACTCTACTTTTGGTTTACTCGTGCCTTTATAAGTTGAACTAAGCAATAGCTATATGATGTCAAATGAAGCCTGGAATATATGGCTGTAGTAGAACATATTTAGTATGTTTTAAAGCTGCGTACCTACTAAAACGATTTTTGATCAAAAAATTGTTCATGTTGGAGTTGTTCCCTTTGTCGGCCGATTGTTGCGTACACACTAGAAAAGAATTTCGGCCGAAAAAGCATTTCCTCTTTGGTGAGAGAGATAGATAAATTTTGTTTTTCAGCATAATCATAGAACTACTGTTGATATCGATGTCTGTTATTTCGAAATTATTCGCCATGTCTATGGTTGTTATTAGTAAATGCACTAGCTGTGGCTGCGGCATTATTAATTATTTATCTTGTTCTGAACAGAATTTTTTATTTTTTTTCAGTTTTACCAAATACTTGTTTTAATTAATTAAAATTATTTCTAAATTGTTTAAACTTATGCTCATCAATGAGTGATCAACCATGTTAAAATAAAAATGGTAATACATAAATAATAAATTTTCTTAGTGATTTTTAAAATAATAATTATTATTATTTGTTTATTGCTGGGAAAATTGATGATTTTTTATTATTTTATCATCATCATTGTTTGTGACCAAAAGCTACTTCTGAACTAATTTTGTGTTGTGGCTTCCTTGATAATTTGCTAAAAATCGTCGGTGATTTTGAGCAGTGCTCAAATGGCAATAACGCCGGCCGACGTGATACAGAATCGGCCGATATTGCATTCACACTAGGCCGTTTTGGAGTTGCGCCGATTTCGGCCACCAAATCGTCCTAGTGTGTACGCAGCTTTATGTCACAACAAAGTTAATGATAAGTGTGGCGCCAAAGAAAATTTGGCATGGGAACACTTTTGTCGCTACTCTTGTCGCCAAGTTTTAGCGCTTGGATTTGTCGCTAAGATTTCGCGACTTCTTTGGTGACAAGTGAGACGCCAAGATTTTATTGCTCTGCCAATAAAACTTGGCATGAGTAATCAAGTAGGAAGTCGCTAATTATCTATTAGTGGTAAGCACATGGCAGCGAGCTGTGTTGTAATAACACCAAGGATGATCAGTTGTGGTTTGTTATACAAATGTTTTGGTGCGATACAACTGAGTTAAAACTAATTAACTTTTTTGCTGCTGATTATGAATTGTTATAGTTTAACAAAAATAATAACTAATAGTATCTTGTCCTAAACGTGGATAGTATATTTTAATAATTATTATTTACTTACAATTATTATTGTCAAGAACTTTCTTATTTAATTTCTATTATTATTATCCTCAATATTAATCATTGATAGCAACCAACGTGCTACAAAAATCCCTTGTCATCACACAGGTTTCTCTGCCAGCAGCTAACTTGATAATACTTTTTGGTTAGTGTTAAATAATGCCTTGAACTACAGGTCGATTTTGCACTTTACTGCTAGTAATGTATGTTTTCAGCCCAAAAATAATTACAAATTACAGTATTGCATTATTTTAAATAGTTATCAGCATGAAAGAGTTATTTTTCGTTGTGTTTTATATTAATTTTCTTTAAAAACTGATTTTTTAAAAGTTTCGATAATAATAAATTTAAATGATTTTAATTGCTTTGTACTGTTGTTATTTTACTGAATTTTGATTAAATCTTGAAGTGTATTAGTCTTTATGATTCTTATAAACACTATTAAAATATAACACTACCATGTGCACCTGTTTTTTGGGCTGACAGCAAGCATAACTAAGTGTAAAACGTGAATTCAAATTTATTTACTCACTCTTATATTATGGTTAGAAAATAAGAAATACTAAACTAATAATTATAATAATAATAGAAATAACAACAGCTAGCAATGGTAGTCGCTATTGCACTAAACAGCACCTTGTTCGAGTTCGCATCTGTCTCCCTGGCATTTCTTGTCTAAAGTAATAATGGCCAATGAAATTTTCAGTTATGGAGATGCTTGCCGTTGTTGCTAATGATTAGCACTACAAAACCACAAAAATTTGGCGTTGTTTTAACGTGATATGGAAACTTAGTAATTGTTTACATGAAATAATTTTGCCGGCAAAATTACACATAAATGAAATATTTGTTTTAATATAAAGCTAATATATATAAATCTAATATATATAAAGCTAATATATATAAAGCTAATATATATAAAGCTAATATATATAAAGCTAATATATATAAAGCTAATATATATAAAGCTAATATATATAAAGCTAATACTTACATTGTATTTAAATACCATTTCTTATGTTTTTTGTTTTCAAATGACAAGAAAGATCTATTTAGATCAAGAAAAGATCATGTAATAAATTATTATTGTGTGCACTTATCGCTACAGCTGCATGTTCAAATGCATTGCTGTCCCTTTCACCATTCCTGTTGGGTGAGTATTGAGTTTAGCCATATTCAGCCACATCATTAATAAGGTCTCTATGAATGATGCATTGTATTAATACATATCGTGTTTACAGGCAATATGACACAAAAAGCTACTCCTGATAATCTGTTTAAAATTTGAATTTTTGAGCCCAAAGCAAACTTTCCAATTTAATTAGGAATTATCTCATCGTTTTTCTTTTCAATGTAAAGTTTGTGGTTGTAGCTTTGGAAACCTATTTGTGGTTGCGAATCGGCACACTCTGAACTAGGAGTTTGGTGGTCTCGTCTGTGCCGATCAAATCTGGAAGAAAGACTGGAGGACGTAAGTGAATACAATAAACTAACTAGTTTTGCGCTTTGTATGTTTTCCATTTTTGTTGAAATAATGACATTAATCAAACTGTGGCATGTAGGAAGTTTCATGAAACTTTAAAGTAGCAAGTCCCAGACTCCTCGATATTTGAATATTCACCGCCTTTTTGCTTGAGAGTTTTTGTTCTGCAGTTTTTCCTCAGTTTGCATTCATGCATCTCATCCAAATTTTATTCATGTCTTTACTTGCGTGTTTCAAACTTGGAAAGTTTGCAAGTTCATAAAGTTCGGCTTTGTGAGGCCAATGAAAGCGGCCATGTTTAGTATGTACAATGGTTACAGGTAGCTGAGGTGGACCCAATGGCTGTCATTAAATTATTCTGCAATCAGGAGCTGAATACCACACCTTTAATTGATCAGGCCATTGAGTCTGTGGCCCTCCCTCATGCACAACATATGCTGAAGGTAAGCTTGTCTCCTGTTTAAAACAACTTGCTCGATAGTTTCTCTCACAAAGCAAGTGCCATCTTATGATTACTAGTCATAATTAATTTTCTACCCAGTTTAAAGCATGACACCTCTCATTGCAAGACACCTCTCATGGCATGAAACCTGTCATGGTATGACACCTGTCATGGCATGACACCTTTCATGGCATGACACCTTTTATGGCATGACACCTCTCATGGCATGATACCTCGCATGGTATGACACCTCTCATGGCATGATACCTCGCATGGCATGACACCTCTCATGGCAAGATACCTCGCATGGTATTACACCTCTCATGGCATGAAACCTGTCATGACATGACACCTTTCATGGCATGACACCTCTCGTAATACGACCCCTCTCACTCTCATCTAAAAATCAATCCAAATGTAACTGTGTAGGCACTCTTGGTAACAATACTTTTCGTAAATAAGAGAAGCAATAATTGTTTGCAACGTGTTGTAATAGAATTACATGAATTGTGTTCTCCAAAATAGTTGTCATGTGTGGGACTCAAACCTCTGTTCCCCAGCTCAATGGCTGCACTTAGTCACAAGCAATGAACAAGTGGTCTATGCTTATTGAAAGTTGGGAAAAATAAATATCATTAGCTTATCCCAATCGAACAAGTCCACAAAAAGGAAACGAATAGAATTGACATATGTAAACAGCATTATCTAACTTGCACGCAAACAAGTTATTTGGTGTTGGGGTGACATCTATCGGTCCGGAAGTTTTCTGGGAAACCTTGAAGAATTCCTGAGGTTTTCCTTTTTAGAATTTGTGTTATAACTTACCATAATGAATTTAAAACTTTAAAATAATTAAAGTTTTTTGTTTATTCAACCATTGTTTAGCATGCTTTGTTATTATTAAACAATCAAATTAAATTAAGGTTACATAACAGTTAATTGAAAAAAAATGAAGAATTCTCAAAGATTTCTCAGGACTTCAGGACCGATAGATGTCATCCTAGCACCAAAGCAACTGGCTATTTCCACACCTGGGCGTAGGAAGCACGATGACATCGGTTGCTATAACAATTGTTTCATGTCTGTATTAAAGCGCTTTGGGATTAGTTTTGGTTTTCAAAAAACTTGGCAGCTGTTTTGATGCGAGGCTATGTAAACATTGTGCATGTTTGTTGCCTACTTTGATGTTCCCATGGGTGCTGAATGTGCATTTCTGTTGTGTTTTATATTAGTGTAAACAGTAACATGATGTGACTTCCCCAGTGAATGGTAAATTCTGCACTTGAAATTAACTTTGAAATGACTGATTTTTCACCAAAGTATTTTCGATTCACAAAATGTTTGTAGCTATTCAAAACTCCTTAGTCTCAGATAATTCAACTCTTTCCTTTGGTGGATGTCCTTATGCGTTTTAATTTTAGTGTATGTATGTGTGTTGCTTGAGTTTGTGCCAATATTTATGTCTCTGTATGCTTGCATGATTTTCATGCCAGTGTGAATGATATTTGTATGCATTATTAGCAAGGAGAGGCAAGTTTCCTGCAAGGAAGCAATTTAAACAAGATTGCAAAGCTGGTTAACTCTGCCCTAGACAATGCCTGGACTGTTGACAGTGACTCCAAAATGGAGATTATCGGCTTGATGTTAGACTGGCCCAACTTCCTCCCCGTTTGGAAATTTTACAGTAAGGCAGAGAATATACTGTAGTTTTGTAATACTTGCAGGTTTTGTACAGGTTATGTTGACATAAGATACATATGTGCTTTGCTTTACCTTTAATAAACAATCGGTAATGTTTTCGACAATATTTATTAATCACTATCTAAAAGTCTCTTTTCAAAGAGTAACAAAGACAACATTGAACAAACCTTACTGTCCGTTGTAATAATGTTTTTTTTTTCACCCTGTAAGCTGATGATAAAATCTAACATGGTGTATTGATCATACCATTAACTGCAATAATGAGATATAATGCATGCATGGTGAAATTCAGCGAATAACTATGGTCTGTTACTCTTCACCCACCTGCTTCACCCGCAACACAATCCCCCAATCTATCCTTATTGTCAGAGACCTACCATCATTTATATAAGCATTTTCTTGACCTTCCTCTTTCCCAGTAATCGTAAAAATTGAGGTTCTAGAAAAGACATTTCCTCTCTACCTTGTCTCAAGTCTAAAGAAGTGCCCATAACACTGTAATAGTTTTGGAAAACTTGAAAACCCCCACTACAGTCCCCTAAACCCCCTAAAAGTTTTTAAACTGTTCTCCAAAGTTATCCAGAGCTACTTGAAATAAGAAGCCTGTGACGTGGGGCTTACAGAGTGTAGAGTGACTCTGCACCCCAAGTTACTCCAACCTGATTGACACCATAAAACTCACGAAATAGCTAAGGAGTTACACGATGGGAATACCTGATGGTGAAATGCCACAACGGCAACAGGAGTTATCAGGCACAAAGTCTAAAAGGAGGCTGATACAATACTACTCCCGGAAATGCATAAGCTCAAAAACTATTAATTGAGTTGACATGTAAATACTTATATATATATTGTTTATGATTGTAGTGTTTCTGTGATGTTCTCATATGATTGACAGTTGTCTTAATTGTTCACTCTGTAGCATGTCATAGAACCCAGCCAACTAGTGCTGTTGGGCAGAAGAGTGATTGTATTCGGAGTATAGTGATATAATAAACATCGGAACTTGACGAATGGTTTTTCAATTGTGGAGTCTTTTGGTATTGTCTGGAATTGTGAGAATTACCGATGAGTGTGATAAGTGAAGGAAGGAGCAGCATAGCTTGGAATGGATTTTTGGACAGGCTTTTGATTTTTAAATCCTCGGAGCAATGGTTAATCACAGACACTTGCAACTGCTCAAAGGCAGTTAATTGATGACCCTTAGGAGACGAGTTATCCGGGCTAAACACGGCACAGAGTAAAATATCCGTGTCAGTGATTTTTTGTCGTTGTGACATGATAGATGTATATAAATAAAGCATCAAACAGTTCAACCTAAAACAGTTGTCATCTGATTTTCACCTAACGCCGCAGCCAGAACAGATTTTCTTTAATTAGGACAGTTAATAACCTGTTTTACAAACTACGGCCCATTTAAGAATCTAGTTGGGTTGAATGTTAGTCTGAACAGCTTTTCATGTTTCGCTGACTGGGTGTTGGCATTGCCCTGCCAGATGAAGTGTATCTGAAGACAGAAACACTCTGTTTTAAAATGTTCAAAGCCTTTCAAGTTGGTGGTAATAAAAGTTAGACAGCCGTTTATGATTACAACATTTATCAACATCTTAGTGTGAATGAAGCTCTGAAGGTTTGTCTGAGTTATTGTGCTTTAGACTGGAGACTGTATTATATCAAAGGTTGCCAAAGACTGGTTGTTTAATTGTCCAACTGGTAATTTATTGCGTTAGTAATGAAACTGAACTGTAAGTTGAAGAAAATCGTGAAAGTTATTCATCAGCTTGTTTAATGCCAGGTCGACAGCAGAGTGCAAAAATTTTAGTCTGAATTCCAGCACCACCTTTTCCTCATTTCCTCTCTTGACACCTGGTCCCTTGACTCCATATTCTTTCCCACTGGTTTCCCTGCCCCCACTCTGTTGCCTCCTTGCTCCTCCCCCCAGGGAGTTTGAAAGTGATCAAGTTGAATGCCGATATTGTCAAAATCGTAGTCGCTTGCAAAATTACATAGCAAAAACTATGATTAGACTTGTGTGCAGGGTGATATAGACTTGTGTGCAGGGTGATATAGACTTGTGTGCAGGGTGATATAGATTTGTGTGCAGGGTGATATAGACTTGTGTGCAGCATGGTATAGACTTGTGTGCAGGGTGGTATAGACTTGTGTGCAGGGTGGTATAGACTTGTGTGCAGGGTGATATAGACTTGTGTGCAGGGTGATATAGACTTGTATGCAGGGTGGTGTAGACTTGTGTGCAGGGTGATATAGACTTGTATGCAGGGTGGTGTAGACTTGTGTGCAGGGTGATATAGACTTGTGTGCAGCAAGGATGATAAACTCATAACAGCAATAATGCATTCTAAGGCGTAATTTGTCTTAAAATAGTTATTAATTTTTCTTTCCCTCAACTGTCCATGTACATCTCTTATAAAAAATATTTCAGGATAACATTGTTTAAAATTTTTCAAAAGCAACTTTATGCCAATTTAGTCACTTTGAAAGCCCTCACAATCTCCAGCGTATTTCCATATACTTCTGTCCAACTGTATGGAACTGATTCAACATTCGTACCCACAAAACACATACGATGTGGCAAATACTCCGCAACAGAAACTGTTTGTATGTCGGTAGATACTGTTAAAGTTGTTCACTCAGTTTTATTATATTTGTGGATATCTTACTGAAGGTTAACAGCTACTAGATGATATAGAACATCTGTATAAGTCTATTTATGAGTAGGGTTTTGTTTATAGACTTAATGTGATGTTTAATAATTTGGTTAGCACCCTGGACTGCAAGTAAAAAGCTTGCGGACATTTACCTCTCCATGTCGTAATAAGATAATATCAACTTCTACTTAGAATAGAATCATGTTTGGTGAATCTTAACATCAGCTATTTAAAGATATTGAACAAAAATTGGTATTTTACTCATAAATATTGTTTACTTCACTGCTATAAGTGGGCAGACATCTTGGATGCTCATAAAGCAACTATATAAGCTCCACAGCGTGCTTGGAGATCAGCCTTATGATTGGCAGATATCTACCTTCTATTTCCATCAATAGTGCCTTAGCTTGAGTCTTCATGAACTAATGCTAGAATTTAGTTTGCTTTTATTGCAGGAAGAGTCAGAAAAAACATGATGAAGCAGATAATATCAACTGATAATGAAAAAAAATTGGATCTTGCAAAGTTAACTTTTGAAGAGGTTGTTGACACTATGATGAGACGAAGTATAAGGTTTGGTGACTTTGTGTATTTGGATTCGAAAAGTGGTCTGGAAAATAAGAAATTGTGGAAATTGTGTGACGTCTGCTTGGAATGGGATGCAGACAAACTGCAGGAAGGAAAACATGTGTTTAAGTCACTAGCTGAAGACAGAGTTCAATTCACAGAGTTCCACCGAAAGTTCTGTGATTTCTGGGAGTGTTGCCGTCAAAAAGTAACAAGTATGTTTAATGTAATTTCTGTCCTTGCTGCTCACTAATTTTGGTTGCACTACTAATTTTGTATTTTCTGGTTCTCGCTCCGAACACTTTTGGATTTCTAAGCTCTGTGATTGAATTTGCAGTGAGACAGACTATCGATCGCTGGAAGAACTTGAAACCAGATGAGCGAGTATTTGGCACCACTGTGGTCAATGGCCAGGTTGTCTTTGAGCACATTCCTGCTGAACTTTCTGATATCCTAGATGAGTTTGAGGAAATGAAACAACGTAAAATCTTTTTTGGTTACTTTAAAGAAAGTATCAAGCAAATGGCGCATTCATCACTGCTCGCGGTCATTGATGAGTACTCACATGCCATCACCAGATACAGAGAAACTGTGGAACAGCTTCGAGATGGTGAGTTTATATGTCTTGTCATTGTGTTACTGTTTGAAAGTTTTTAATTTAAACTTGTTCTCTCTATTTTGTCACCCGAGTCCCTATATTGCTCTTCCGATATTAATTATGACTTAACATTTATAACAAAATAGCTGTTGCCTGTTAGTGGTGTAACAGCAAAAGATTTTGACATAGGAAAGAATACATAAATTTTTGTTACCCTCTACTGAAAACTCTTCAAATCCAAAATGGTTCGTTATGACATATATATATTTGTGTAAAAAATGCAATTTTGATTAGAGAGAGTCCCGGTTAGAAAGAGTCCTGGTTAGAAAGAGTCCTGGTTAAAAAGAGTCCTGGTTAGAAAGAGTCCTGGTTAGAAAGAGTCCTGGTTAGAAAGAGTCCCGGTTAGAAAGAGTCACGGTTAGAAAGAGTCTCGATAGTTTTGAAAATTTTTCTCCAAAACTTTTCATTAGAATGTCAAACATAAAAAACGTACATGTACATTTATGACTTTTAATATGAAAATATAATCTCTCCGCAACACTTGACAATCTGATGTAAACGTGAAGTTAGTTTATATAGCTAACAAGACCAGGCATATGCAGTTTTAAAGTTTTTGATTGGTACATTTGTGTTCAGAAAAAATCCAAGCCAACAATATAGCTGAAAAGTTACTAACAATTTTTTTTGTTTTGCAATGAATTACTGAATAAAGTTCATGATTGTGAGTGGCTTTCTCTAATTACCATCAACTTACCGGTAGATAATGAAGTGAGCACCCTGTTGTCAAGCGCTATGTCTCTAGTAGTGTCAGTTAAAGTCGGCGGCAAAATCCTTTGTAATATCATACACGATGTTTTGGCAATGAGCGGACAGTCGCAAAATATGAAATTGCAAGCATGTAATTGGTCAACATAAACAAGCTAAAAAATACAAAAATAAAAATCACACAGACCAGCAGACCATTAATACCAATAACAGTCAAGTTAAATCATCCGATCTCAGTCGAGCATCAGTCTCGGCGATAGGCGATGGAACTTCCCTTTATTTTTTATGTGATGCTACCATGGATAAAATATAACAGGATACTCAGCTGCGGCTGCCTGCATAATACAACCTTTGTCACGATTGGAATGTAGCCATGAATTGTGACCTTGAAGAGTCATTCTCTATGGCTGGATTAATTCTACGCGATTTCCGCTCCGAAGTTAGAAATGGACTTGTCAATAAGCATATAAGCATGTTATGGTTATGTGGCAAAAGTCACTTGCGGTACTGTTATTATAAACAGCCATGATTAACTTATGAGTTGCTATGGTAGTGTGTGTTGGAGGGCCTTGAACACCTAATTTGGAGAGGATTTTATTTAATTTAACTTTTTCAGGTTGAAATATGTTCAAAACAGTTATCTGGGGTTGCTTTCTCACCAGTAAGGCAATTCCTATAGACACAGTCAGTGCTCCCCAAGACGCAAGTTTTCCCTGAAGGCGTAACAAGTTACGTGAAGTTATAAAGCGAGCTTTAAAAATTTTGGCTTGCTTGTATAGAAATAGTGCCTCCTAAATATTGGCACTATGCAGAGACATTTTTGATTGGAAAAAAATGAGATTGTAACAGATTTTAAACTTTTTGGAGCTGTTTTCCTCAAGTTAGCAATCTTTTTCATCTTTGGCAAGCTCGTTATTATGTACACACTGGCCTTCACTTGACAATGTTTGTGATCAAAATCAAGAAAGATGATGAAAACTTGTTATCAAAGTGCTTTTTTGTGAAAAATTAATTGAACGACAACATTAGTATAATTTTATGATAATATGAGATGAAAAAACAGCATTGCCAAAAATATATTTCCGATGTTGTTTTTTCCCAACAACGATAATAATTAAATCTGAAATACTGGCTGTGTTTTTAATAAAAAGATTAAAAAGCACTAAATTACAATAATTAAGATTTTCAGAAACTAATTTTATACTGATAATTTTTTACAAATGGTACAAATCACTTGTTGAAATATACTATATCATATTGTGAGAGATTTGCATGACACAGTCAACCCCCCAGCCCCCCACCCCAAGACCCCCCACCACCCCTTACCCTGTCAACAGCCAAGCTAGAGATAACCCCTAAGCCTTTTCCCACATAAAATGGATACCGAGGACCCCGGCCCTGTATAGACTCTGTATAGACACTATATAACATATATAACCTACCCCGAGTCTACCCCGGGTCAGCTACCCCGGGCCAGTATCCAAAGAAGTTGGTATAGTTAGCCTGGGGCCTATGGGACTGGATGCCCATCTCAGAAAGTGCATGAGTAGAGTGCAGTAGCCTGAAGAACAGGCTAAGAAGTAGATGCCCTAATAAGGAGTGGAAAAGTTCCAAGCCAAGAAAAAGAACGGGAAAAGTAGCCCAGCACACTTTACCATGTGCTCTCTGTTGTGATTGGATTGCCTTGTTTACTAAATATATATTATCTGTTTTGGTTGGTATATTATTCCTATTGCATTGTATGATTGGTTCACCCTAATAAGGGGGTGAACTTTCCTCTGATTCTCCTATAAAATGAGCTTTTTCTGTGCATTACAATTAGAAGTCTTGAGGAGTTTGCTAAATACCCTTTTATTGTGTTGCTAAATAGATTAAGTAAATAAATATTATTCGCAGAAACTCTGTCATTGTGTGTCTGGGTCTGGACCCCATGAAGTTGAAAAAGTAAATTCGTAGTGGACTCCGAAATAGTGAAAAAGATTCGGAGTGATACCATTGTGTCAGTGATAGAAGGTGCAAAACTACTACAATATCTTAATAAAACTACCGCTCGCAGATAGCCCCATATGTCGACAGCAATGTCGTTGACCTTTGTAGACCTCTACAAACCCACTGCACATTTGTTCCTGCATGCGAGTTTTCTCAACAGTTTTACAACGCTTCAGGAGAGAATAACTCTACACACAAAGTGCGTCTTGTAAAGCCCGCCCTGAGCCCTTTAACGCATATTTTCACTCCGAAAGTTCACTCTAGTATGGGCGCCATGGACAACACTTTTCATCCATCCTATTGGCTAAAATTTGCTACACTCCGTTCAGCTTCCTGGAAATCATCCTGTTATATTTCATCCATGAGCACTACTCACAGTCATATACACGCAGTTGCGCGAATCATGCAGTTTATATAAAAGTGGGTTTGAGGTCTTAGAAAAATATAAATTGAAGTCGAAAAAATTAGTAGAGCCTACTAGAACTTATGTGTTCAGTTTTCATTGCCTACAAACTATAAAAAAGCCCCTTTATTTCCACTAGCACACAAATTTTAAGATTCTATGGGCAGCTTAAGGAAAGATCATCACTTTCAATTATAGAATTTTTTGTAAAATTTCTCATTTCTGATGAAAATTGCCGCTATATGTTAAAGTGATTTTGTTGCCGAGTTTTGTAAACAACAAGCTGATGTACTTGAGATGGATTGACAATAATTAACTTCCTGCTTACTTTTGCCACTGCTTGTTGTGACCAATAATATTACTCAAACTGAGCCCGCTGAACAATGCGCAACTGTTCAGGGATGCCCAGATAGGAAGAAACCTGTGCATCAAGGTTGCTGGCTACTACTGGGGTTGCGGCGTGTTAATGAGCCATTTTAATGTTTTAATCATTACGATATCACCAATCAAACAAAGAGCATCCTGTTTGTCTTACTGATGTCAGCATACCGCAGCATTCTATATGTAGGTCACAAGAATGTTTGTTTTTTGCATTTGATCAGGCAGTATTGTCCAAGCCACCACACTAGCAGGAGCCATATTATGCTCTGCTCTTACGCAGTTTTATTTTATACTAGTCTGCAGTCACAGTCATAATACATATATTAACAGTCATACTACTATACCACATACAGTCGTACTATGGACAATCATACATACCTTTAATAATCACACTACTACAGTTATACTGTTTTACTGTGCAACCTAGAGGAGCCAGCAAGGTATGAATTATATTCTTACTCCATCATTACTCATAGACACTTATTGTTATTACTATTATTACATAACCTGCCATGCCTTTATACAAATATGTCATCAGCAATACATTGTCACGCTTGCTTCAGTAGTGCTCATATGTTATATCATACTTTTCAATCATAGCATCAATTAATTTTATATTACAGTTTTCACGGTGTTAGTGGTGCAAATAAATATTATAAAACATCACAACATCAGTTGACTACCCTCAAATCTGGGCTGCATGGTACAGTGAAAACTTGGTTCCTGGAGCAATAATTCTTGGATCATAGCCCTAGTTCTACAACTGAAGTAACAGGTATGGTGAATATTGAAGCCAACTACCAGTACGCAGTTCTACCAGTGGCCACCAGTGTAACACAGCAGTAAAGAAACGCCTAGATGTAGTCAATACTCTATCTATAGTACCCCCAGGACTGTACACAGAGAAAACAGATAAGTCAAATTCGGCCAAACAGTAATGGAGCCAATAATATTTAAGTGATATTTGAGCTCCTAAATCAAAAACATTAGTGTTCAGTTGGGAATTCGTTGCATTGAATAACTAACCGTAGCCGATGATTCAAACAATGGCTATCTGCATCCATCTACGAGAATAATTAGAGCTTGCGTAATTGTTGTCATAGATTAACATTTTCAAGCATGTGTGTAAATGTTGCTAGCTAGATAAATATTTTAAAGATTGTTTGTTTCCTACAATTTTATAATCACCTCAAATGATACTGATTCCTCAATACTTATTGTAAGTTGTGGTTGGTGATATCAAATTACTCCCATCCTTTCAATATAAAGGAATAATTTGTTTGTGGTGAAAGCTAAGACGGACGTGACAGCCTCGCTTGCCGCGCTGGTTCGAGTTGACGTTCTGTTTGCGGGTTTTTGTATCAAAAAGACGGCCGGTGGGGATGGCTTCGTCGGGCGTTGACTCGCACACTCGTACTGTTGGAGCCGGTGGGTCTCAGTCAGTCGAAGACACGTCTTCTGTAGCTGTCAAGGACAGAGATAGCAGAAATATAGCCGTCAAGGACGGCAGCGATACTGCAAACAATGCTACGGAGCATACTAACCATGATGCAAATAGTGAAAGTTCAATTACAAGAGTCCAGTCAAGTAATGTTACAGTATTACATAAGGCCAAGAAAAAAGCCAAATCAGTTGTGGAAATACCAAGCCATAGCCTAGTTCACACAGAAACACGCTCACTGCATGCAACCAAAAAGCAATCAAATAGAATACAAAACCAACTGCTAAGAGAAAAAACATCACAGCAGTTAAATGACGCAATTGAACTTCAAAGCAAAGTAAACGAGATGCTATTGAAAGAAATGTCTAGTAGAGTCACATTTGAAAGACTTACGGATATAAAAAACGATCTAGAGGCTAGTCTGAAACATGTATATTCTCTCCATGATGAACTAAAGGTAGTAAGCAAAGCTCCAAATAAGTCTATGACAGTAAAAGTTGACAGAATAGCACATGACAATCAGATGATCACTGAAAAGGCGGATCAACTAATAAGCACTATGTCGGTTAGGGCAAAATACACACCACAAAGTGTGATCAGCAACAGCACTAGATCCCATAAATCATCTAGTCACGTAAGTAGCTATACTAGGTCATCTAGCAGGTCAGCTAGAAGTAGTATACGCTCATCTAGTTCTTCACTCTTGCGCTTGAGGGCTAGTGAAGCAGCTGCAAAAGTAGCTGAAAAAGAAACACAACTTGAAACCGAACAAAAAACCAAACAAATAGAACAAGAACTTTCGAAGCTAGAAGGTCAAAAAAGAGAGCTCCTACTAAGAGGTGAGCTCGAAGCAGAGAGGCGAAAAGTCGCCATTTTCCAACAAGCTATAGCGGAAGAAGAGCACGCAGACACGGGACTCTTGTCACAACCTCAAGATGAGGTTAGACGTTCCCTGTCATATCATGCACCTTCCAATGCTGACAGCCCCAACTCCTTGGCAAACGAAGTAAGCCAGTTACCAGTTCCTAGGCTAACACCCCATATGGCAACAACCATTGAAGCTCCACTAGTAGCAAAACCTACTCATGCATTTGCTGATGAGCCCAGGCAGCAAACCCTGACTCCCAGGAGCAGCAAGGTGCCAGCCAACGCCGGAATAACTCGCAAGTCACCGCAGCTGCCCTCAATTAGTAAACAAGCACTCATAAGTAGTTCAGTAGAAGAACGCCAAACTGGGAATGTTCTTTTGGAAATGTATGATCAGGACACCGACATTGGGATGGAGTTGCCTCCCCCCAACAACGCAAACAATAATCCCATTAGAACAAACTGTCCTGTAGTCGATTTACACAACTTGCCCAGTAACAAAACCGTAACTGATATCCCACAAGCGGGTCAACAGATCGATGTTTCTGCTCTAAACGAAGTACAAGGTTCACACAGACAAAACAATGATAAGACGGATGTTACGAAGGGATTAGCCGAAGCTATTTCTGCGGAGATTACTAGGCCTAGACTTCCACCTCCTGAGCCCACTAAATTTGATGGCGATCCCATTCAGTATACTAACTGGATAATGGCCTTTGAAAGATTGGTGGGAGGAAAGCAATGTAGTGCTATAGAAAAGCTTCATCATCTGAAGAAGTATGTCAGTGGCAAGGCCAAGGACACAGTGGATAATTACTTTCTTCTACAGAGTGACGATGCCTATCAAAGGGCCAAAGATGCCTTATGGAGAAGGTTTGGTGACCCATTTATTGTGACAGAAGCCTTCAGAAGCAAGATAGAAAGATGGCCAAAGGTAAGAACCAATGACGGTGAATCATTGAGGATGTATTCAGACTTCCTCCAACAATGCTGTACAGCCTCAGAGACCATACCAGAGCTGAACATTTTAAATGACAGTCGGGAAAACCGAAAGATGTTAGAAAAGGTACCAGACTACGTAGCCCGTAAATGGGTGAGAGGGGTTACAACGTACAGAGGTAAGTATGGAGTTTTTCCAAAATTTTCTGACTTCTGTCAATTTATAGCTCAAGAAGCTGATGTAGCCTGCAGTCCACTAATGAACAAAGAGATTATTAACGCAAAATCTGATAACAAAAGAGTTGAAAAGCACTCATATGCCACCGTCACGGACGGTGACTCGCTTGAAAGTTCGGATAGACAGAAAGGCGCCACAGAGCCAAGAAGGCAGTGGCGCCACTGTTCATATTGCAATATGAGCAATCATTCACTAGCAGCATGTAACGCATTTCCCAGGCTAACCTTCACAGCTCAAAGAGAGTTTATGAAGAACAGTTATCTGTGCTTTGCCTGCCTAAAACCTGATCATAGCTATAAAGAATGCTGGAAACCAGAAATTTGCAGTAAGTGCAAGGGAGAACATCCCACATCTTTACATGCGTTACGTACAGTAACAAAAGAACAAAGAACAGAACATACACAATTACCATCTAATAAACGCATAGGTAACCAAGGCTCTAAAAATTCAAGCTTGGCAAAAGAGGAAACAGAAACAGACGCTAAAAGTGCAATCTCAAACAAAACAAACGCAATGAATAGGTCTAACAAGTCTGACATGTCATGGGTAGTTCCTGTTTGGGTATCCTCCAAAAGTAATCCTGCTAAAGAAATGTTGGTATATGCTCTCATTGACTCTATGTCTGACACATCATATATTACTACAAACACAATGAATTGTATTCAGCCAGAATATAAGGACGCACATTTATCCATAACAACAATGACATCAGAAAACAAGAAGGTCGATTGTCATGTAGTAAAAGACCTCACTGTAAGGGCATATAACAAGACCGATCTGCATGAATTGCCTCCCACATATTCACAAAGTAACCTGCCTATAAACAGAAAACACATACCAACTAGTGAATCATTACAAGGCTGGCCGCACCTATTGAAGGTAGCCGACGAACTTCCCATTAGCTATGAGCAGATACCAGTAGGGCTGTTGATAGGCTATGACTTTAAGCTAGCCTTCCGCCCTCAAGAGGTAGTAGACTCAAACAATGAGGAAGAACCATTTGCAATAAGAACAGCTCTTGGATGGTCTATCATGGGAAATGCCGGATCAGAAACCACTAAGACCACATTGACCACAGCTGTGGTTAATTGCCCCTATACTAGAGACGTAACAACGTTCAAATGTGTAAATAACACCTCTAAGGAAATTCAAAATCTGTTAGCCTTGTTCGGCAAGGACTTCACAGATATTAACGATGGCTCAAAAGGTCTCTCACACGAAGATCGCCAGTTTCTTACACTCATGGAGAAAAACACAACCTTTGATAAGGATGGTCATGTAGAAATGCCATTACCCCTTAGAGCCACACCACCGACGATAGATACTAAAACTGCAGCCATGAATCGCTTCAGACAGCTAGAAAAGAAGTTCAGGAAAGATGACAAGTATAAGGGCCAATACAAAGAATTCATGGAAAACATCATCGACAAGGGTGAAGCGGTCAAAGTGGATGAGTCAGAGATACCGGAACATTCCTGGTACATACCTCACTTTGGCATATTTCACAGTAAAAAGCCCGACAAGATCCGAGTGGTATTTGATTGTGCGGCCAAGGTGGGAGGAGTAAGTTTAAATGACTGCCTCCTTCAGGGCCCTGAACACATCAATGATCTCCAGGGAATCTTGATGCGATTCAGGAAGGAGAGGGTCGCAATCATGGGAGACATAGAAAAGATGTTTTACCAATTTAAGGTGCAACCAAAACACCAAAATTATCTTAGATTTTTATGGTATGACTCCGATGGACGCATAGCAACCTTCAAGATGACTGTACATCTGTTTGGCGCTCGGTCATCTCCTGCATGTGCCACCTATGGGTTAAGATATTTAGCCATGAAACAGGAAAACAGTAAAACCAAGGCATATGAGTTTATCAACAGAAACTTTTACGTGGATGACGGGCTTACTAGTGTTGACAGTGAAGCACAAGCAATTAAATTGCTGGAAGATACAAGAGATGTCTGCTCTTCGGGAAACCTCAGACTTCACAAACTGGTCTCCAACAGCAGGGAAGTCATGAAAGCCTTTCCGCCGAGTGAACATGCCAGCTCTTTGCGCAAATTGGACTTAAACACAGACGATCTCCCTCATGAAAGATCTCTGGGTGTGGTGTGGAACACAGAACTAGATTGTTTCACCTTTCAATCTGCCCCACAAGAGAAACCAATGACCAGACGAGGAATTCTTTCCACTGTAGCTACAATGTTTGACCCACTGGGGTTAATATCACCATTTACTCTCACAGGTAAAATGATACTTCAGGAAGCTTGTAAATCAAAACTTGATTGGGACCAACAACTGGAAGAAACCATACTCCTAAAATGGAAACAATGGCGAAATTTGCTCACGCAGTTACATATACAGGTTCCTAGATGTATTAAACCCTCCAACTTTGGCGAGGTGACAAGGACTGAGCTTCACACCTTTAGCGATGCCAGTAATTCTGGATATGGCCAGTGCACTTACTTAAGGATGGTAAACAAAGCAAAACGAGTGCATGTTTCTTTGATTGCTAGCAAAGCTCGAGTGGCTCCCCTCAAACCTGTTACAATACCTCGGTTGGAACTGCAGGCAGCATGTGGCGCTGCTAAATTGGCCCAGAAAATAGAGTCAGAGCTTGAGATAAAGGAAATACAACAACATTACTACACAGACTCAACAGTAGTGTTAGGATACATTAACAACGAACTAATAAGATTCCACACCTATGTAGCAAACCGCGTGGAAGATATCAGAAGTCTTACCTGTCCGAAGCAATGGAAATATATTCCCAGCGCTGTGAACCCAGCTGACATGGCCTCACGGGGAGCTAGCATAAAAGAGATCATAAACTCGGAATGGTTTACCGGTCCAAAATTTCTCTGGTCTCCAGAAATCACAATGCCACTGCAACCACATATATCAACTGATCCAAGTGATCCTGAGATTCGTAAATCAACAAGCTTGGCAACAAATCAGACAACAACACTTGCTAGTCTTGATCAGAAGCTACAGCGCTATTCTGACTGGGATCGAGCCACTAAACACATTGCTATAGTGCAGCAAAAATTATATGGCGAGGATCAAATTGACATCAAGAAGGCAGAAAGAGCTATTATTAGAGCAGTCCAACAAGAACACTTCAAGCTTGAAGTAGGCTTGCTAAAGTCTCAAAGGGAAATCTTCAAAGCAAGTTCAATTCAAAAACTAAACCCTATCCTGGACAGGAATGACCTACTGAGAGTAGGCGGTAGGCTCAACCACAGCCAACTCCTCAGTTTTGAAGAAAAGCATCCTATACTTCTTCCAAAGAACAGTCACACAACTAGACTGCTAGTCAAACATTACCATCAGAAAATGGCCCACCAGGGCAGAGAGACAACTTTAGCAGCAATTAGAGCTTCGGGATACTGGATAGTCAATGCGAGGTCAGTGGTTTACACGCTCATAGAAGAATGTATAACTTGCAAACGGATTAGAGGGCGACCACAAACACCTCAAATGGCCAGCCTGCCAGAAGATCGAGTAAACGCAACACCTCCATTCACACATTGTGGGCTCGACTGCTTTGGGCCATTCATGGTCAAAGATAGAAGAACGGAAAGGAAAGTCTATGGACTGATCATAACATGCATGGCCTCAAGGGCAGTTCACATAGAGTTGCTAGATGACATGTCTAGTGACAGTTTTATGAATGCTGTGAGAAATGTTATAGCTATCAGGGGGCCAATAAAGAGTATACGCTGTGATCAGGGCACCAACTTTGTCGGAGCCTTTAACCAGCTAGCAGAAAGTTTAGAAAACAAATTAGATAAGTTGAAACTAAACTTCCAGTTTAATCCCCCTCATGCCAGCAACATGGGAGGAGTTTGGGAGCGATTAATCCGTTCAATTAGAAGCATCCTAAGAGGTATGGCAACCAAATATGTGAGCAGACTTAGCACTTCTCAATTACGAACTCTCTTTTATGAGATTATGGCCATAATCAACTGTCGACCTCTAGGGTGCGTCACAGCAGAGCAGTTGCCACTACATCCAAACATGCTACTGACAATGAAATCAGAGGTTGTTCTGCCTCCCCCGGGAGAATTCTGTGATGCTGATGTGTATTCACGCAAACGCTGGCGAGTTGTGCAACAGTTAGCAAATGAGTTTTGGGGTAGGTGGCGAAGTGAATACCTGCAGACCTTACAGTGCAGACAGAAATGGGTGAACAAGGTTTCTGAAATAGAGGTAGATGACATAGTAATGCTTAGGGAAGAGTGTCTCCGAAATGACTGGCCATTGGCTCGGGTGGTGGAGTGTTTCAGGTCTCACGATGACGTGGTCAGGTCGATCAGGTTGTTAGTTGGCTCCAAAACTTACCCTGCGGGCAGGCGCCAGTATCTCGTGCGGCCGGTGAGCAAGGTTGTCATTCTAATCAAAGCCAAAGCCTTTTAAAATTTTGTTTGCAAATTTTAGGTGGGAGTGTTAATGAGCCATTTTAATGTTTTAATCATTACGATATCACCAATCAAACAAAGAGCATCCTGTTTGTCTTACTGATGTCAGCATACCGCAGCATTCTATATGTAGGTCACAAGAATGTTTGTTTTTTGCATTTGATCAGGCAGTATTGTCCAAGCCACCACACTAGCAGGAGCCATATTATGCTCTGCTCTTACGCAGTTTTATTTTATACTAGTCTGCAGTCACAGTCATAATACATATATTAACAGTCATACTACTATACCACATACAGTCGTACTATGGACAATCATACATACCTTTAATAATCACACTACTACAGTTATACTGTTTTACTGTGCAACCTAGAGGAGCCAGCAAGGTATGAATTATATTCTTACTCCATCATTACTCATAGACACTTATTGTTATTACTATTATTACATAACCTGCCATGCCTTTATACAAATATGTCATCAGCAATACATTGTCACGCTTGCTTCAGTAGTGCTCATATGTTATATCATACTTTTCAATCATAGCATCAATTAATTTTATATTACAGTTTTCACGGTGTTAGTGGTGCAAATAAATATTATAAAACATCACAACATCAGTTGACTACCCTCAAATCTGGGCTGCATGGTACACGGCGTTTGGAAGGACCAGAGCGTCTTGCCACCTGGTGAAGTGTTCAGTCAACACCAAGATCCAGGCATTCCCATGCTCAGTCTCAGGAAAGGGGCCCTACAAATCTACTACCAGTTTTTTGCCAGGGGCGGCCACGTCCATGTGTTGGTGGATGGGAAAGGTCTTGATTCCACCACTCTTGGCTCTCTGACACACCTTGCAGCTCATGACCATATTGCACATCTCAGCTGTCATTCCTGGTCAACACTATGAGATCTGGAGGTGCTTAAGGGTCTGAGCTACTTCTTAGTGTGCTAGGGAATGAAGGGGGTTTCGTTATCCTATGAGTAAAATCAGCAAGTGCAGGTCACCACAGGCTTTCGTGCACTAGTCTGTCATGTCTTTGTTTATTGCAGTCCATGATGACATAACCCGTCTTAAAGCACTATGAGTGTCGTTTTGTTGTAGGATCGATGACTATTGGTCAAATGGAAGATTTGAAGGTTAAAACTTTCAAAAACAATCCTGAGAATTTCTACATTGATTTTGAAATGATGCTGAAAGACGAGGAAGTGTATGATTTACGGCGAATGCAAATAGAGATTTGTTTCCAGCTTGACAAATATCATAAAGGTGCACAAGTGATGCTTGAAATGAAAGAAAAATTTCAGTTGACAGGAGATTTTACAAAAATGGAGAATGTTAATCGTACGGTTAGTAATGTAGCCATTGTGGTATATATCGTATCAAATGTATATGCAAATGTGTAGACCGAACTGTATCTGAGCTTGGACAAGTAGCTTCTAATATTGTATAAATCAACGAACTGGTTTATCCAGTGTGACAGTGAAGGTCCCAAATGTCAGCCGTTGAAAATGACTTATCATTGTTCAATATCATCATCTCTATTTCGTCAAAAGACCTTGCAGCTTTCTCATTTTTAAAACAAATTGTCATGCAGCTTCCACAAGAAGCCTTGAAGCATGTTACTCAAGCGAAGCTGTTCTGTTGGGTTGAATAGAGAAATTTTGACAACTGTAGATTGCTGGTTATGTAACTGATCTACAATTTTGAAACAGACTTGCTATGACACCGGAGTGAAAAATTTCACCACATGAGTTTTGATAACTGAAATGTGGTCAAACTTGGAATGTAACAAAGATCAAAGAGTAACTATCAGCCAGCAATGAAAAAATAATCCCACATAGTCAATGGGATGTAAGTTTGTTATTTCTGCAAGATGATATTAAAAAATGCAGCCGATATTGTTAAATTAGTTGTAATTGTAAGTACTCTCAATGATTATTGCCATTAACTGATAATACATTACACAAATTAGGATGATTTTAAAAGATATTTATCATTTATCATGCTCAGCATCAAAATAATAATGATTATTAATAAATAACGATAGTTCAAGTTATCATTATTATTAAAATTAATTCACAATTCAAGTCAATTGAAAGAAAAGAAAGGAAGTATCCGTATGGTTCATAATATTATTATATTATGTTACATTATCGTTTATTGTCATTACATCTATATTTATAGTCTCTTAAAGTATGTTTGTGCAATTCCATATGATCTATAATTCAATGCGTTCTTTGACCCGCAACATTGAATTATCCTGTTTTAACTGTATTGTTACTGTCGCTACTAGTATTGTGAATAGTAGTATTGTAAGTAGTAGTTATGTAATTTCTAGTGTTGCAACTAATAGTATTGTGACTGCTAGTATTATAACTATTAGTAATGTAATTACTAGTATAGCAATTATTAGTATTGCAATTACTAGTATTGTTACTACATGTACTAATACTTGTAAACTATATATACGTTGTGGATGTAAATGACCCTTGGTTGCTCTTTTATGCCACTATTCTGTACTTATAGCGAGACAAAGGATTGCTGTTGAAAGAGATAGATGGAAATTTACTCAGACATGCTGAGCTCATCAAAGATGTTGAAGACAGGCAAATAGAATGTCTGGAGGCATTTCTGCGGCACAAAGACTTGGTGGATTGGGCCATTGCGGATGTTCCAAGTAAGTGTGCAAAATCTTACCGTGAATGCATACTATTTTGCCTAGAGCAAATTATATCATACAGAATTAACTGACTGTTTTTGTCTGTGTACATTTACTCATGCTCCTACTACAAGTCCTTTACACAACTGTTAGATCTAGTATACCATACAGTGTACCTGTATTAGTAGATGATACTACTAATCAATCCTTTTTATTGGCAAATTGAATGATAATGCTGTTCATCCACAAATTGCCTGGCTATTGGGGAAACTGTGACTGCCTATCAATTCTTCATCATTTTGTCTACAGACACCGCTGCATGTGAACCAATAGTTGTGCTTTAAAAAATCAGCTGTTTCAAAAATGGCAATGAAAAGCCAGTTTACTTTTCCTTAGCATGTATTATTGAGCATTACTATACATAACAATAGATATATACTTTTTACAATGAAATAATTTTTTTTTCTCAATTACTCATAATAATAATTAGTAAGAGTAGTATAATAGGAGCAGTTGTCGGAACAAAAACAGACCTGCCATCACATCATGGTGAGCATTGATAGACTTGCTATGTAATTATTGGATAATTTCATGTGTCCAGTTTAGGTGTGTCCGGGTCCAGGGATATATATTACTTTTAACAAACCTATCAGGTAATTCTTTTTATCCTCACTTTTTTTGGGAAGCTACCAGGACATCTATGACTTTATAGGCAAAGACTTTTTCGTACCCCAGGTCATTTGTGTATTTGAAACAATCGCGTTTAAACCCTGAGTTGTATGTATATAGTTTTAAACCTTGTTTTGACAGTTGGTACATTGGTACTGAGTTTTAGTTTGAGCTTCGGTGGTTGTCCCAGTTGTCAGTTTGGGTTTTATTGATTTATGTGTTTTAGTTTGAATGATTGTAAAATTCATTTTATATAAGTGAAACACATAATAGGTAAAGTAGATAACAATTGTAATAGAATTGTTCTAATTTCTAACATATTCATGTACAAAACGATTAAGGTCTCAATTTAGTTTTACGCCTAGTATGAGTCTTGTTGCCACACCATGGAAAAGTACTTGTCTTCTACATAGAAGTATGCGGGTCCTCATCCGATCTGCATTTAAATGAGAATTTTTCCAAGTTTCAATTCGAAACCATGATTTCTCTTTAAAAAATTGTCAAAATATCCAGATAACTGTTTTTATTCATCTAGGTACTTTCCATGCTTAACTTTTTTGCACTAACCTTGTTACTTCTTCTGCTCCAGCAGTAGTAGGATTTAGAGTTCAGTGTGACAGTTCCTTCCCCATTAACTCCTCTTTGAAGCAGCTCGATTATGCTTTTACCTTGTTTTAGCACTTTGTTACAACAATTTTGAGCTTTTCATTCCATTGCTGATGTGTTGACCTTCAAAAAATCATCTCGATGTCTGTCGAAGTAAGGATCCAGAAACCAGTTAACATAATCGATATAAGACTCATCTCTCCTGCTTGATTTCGCCAATATTTTTTTTGGATCTGCTCAAAGCTATCTATACACTATCTATTTACATTTTTATCTGCTGGAAATCGATTCTATCTATGTAATTATCTAAAAAATTATTGAAAATAATTTACATTTGTTGAGAGTGTATATGAGAATTATTATTTGGAAGAAATAAAATATTTGCTTATCCATGAAGCCCTAGGAAAATTCTCACCTTCCAACTTGAACACCCAAATGTACTGTAGGGTTCATATTTCGCTGCAAAAAAACCAACGAATGAAACGATAACATTCAAAGCACTACTAGTACGATAGATAGATCCAATTTTAAAGTTTTGCTTTTTTCCACTTTTCAAGTACTTATGATTTCGTAGAAATCCTCTGATATCTTTTCCACCCACACTAATGGATCCTCTGATATGCATTAAATTTTCTCATGTGCCATCCTATCTACGTGCTTGACTTTGACGCTTTTCTTAATCGGTGATTGTCTGATTTCTGCTAGTTTACTAGTAGTTGCAAGCAACTCTTGACTAGGATCTCCATCGTCCATTCTCCTAGCATTCAATACCGATGTTCCAAGAGCCTCAAACGTTTTTTCTCAAACTTATTCTGATTAGCGGTTGTTGAGAAGTCTGTAGAAATCCTTCATCTTCATTAGGTTCTCTTATCACTCAAGTGATCTTTGCTCAACATTGTATTCTTGAAAGTTGGAGGCATTTTCGAAAACTTCTCTTTGACTGGCTCGGGAACTTTGATATCGCAGTTGACAATTTTAAAGAAATCTTCTAGTTGAACTCTTTTTATCACCTCTTCCTGATTTAGATGTTGTTGCAGTTTCTTCAGATAGAAAGAATTGAAAGTTATATTGACAAACTTTCGCATGTTTTTGTGTTTTTGCTCAAATCAACTACTTGCGTTTCCAAATCGAGATGACCGTGTAACTCATGGTTTCTTTTTTAAATGTTCTTAGTTTTCTGATGTCACTTAATACAAATCTACCATCTGTTTTTCTCTGGCCCAATGAAGCTCCTGGTGTTGAGCATATTTAAAACAAGGCCGTGTCAGTGCCAAAAACATCTGTGAATCTAAAAGACAGTTTGAGTTTTCAATGTAAAATCCATTGATAAGAAGATTTTGCGGTCCAAGAAATTTTTTTTTCAATGAGTTGCTGATTGATGTTTATTCTTTCCACAAACACTTGAAACTGCAGCCAACTGTGCGCCACCTTAACAATTTTTACCAGACTCGCAGCAAAAAATTTTTTCAACTTTCTTCTTCAACGCTTTTTTATAGTCATTGCATGCATCATAGATTTTATAGCATAGATTTTATCATTTTGCATTTTTTCTCCATCAATGTTGTCTGATTCTTGTTTTTCTTTTTTTCGTGATATTTGTGCCTCACCAAGCTGGGTCTTCTTATGATTTATTTTCTGACTATCTCTGATCTCTGGTTTATTGATCTGGAAGATTGGAGCAGTTTGTTGAATAGATGGACTGGTTTGTCGAAAATCCAAGTTGGAAGAAATCTGCAGAGGTGACAGTTAAGGAGTCACCGCCCTTTATTCAAATAGCAAGTAGCCGAGTAGTAGAAAGGGAATTCCCTAGTTCGTCTGCCTCACCGCAACCCACCTGCTGCGGCTAAGGCGGCGTTCACACTGTGGCAGATACGATAACGGACTGAATGCGCTTTGGGCCAAACACAGCTAAGTGCGCACTTGGTCCGTACTCACTGGCTGTTCAGACAATCGAAAAGGAGCCCAAACACAATGCGTAGCGGCGTGTTCACACTAGGCTGTATTCTACTTATACTTATTATTGTTTTAATAAATATTATTTTATTGTTAACAAAAACAGCAATATGTTTCATTAGTTGATATTGTCAAATGTATAAAGAAAAGAATTTTTTGTGTACAATATCGTTATAATTTACTGTTGTGTCTTACCAGGCCTCACCGAATGTCTTCTATGTGATTGTCGTTTTACAACCTTCCTTCTGTCACGACGATAATCTATGCTGGTCACAAGTAAACTTGCAGCAAGCATTGCATTTCTTCTTTTTATTGATAATAACCTGGCAGTAATGGTGGCATTTGCTATTGCCAAGGTTAGAAAAAAACATAAATGTTGGGCTTTAAATTTCACGTTTGAAGAAAAGAATGAACCAAAATGTTCATATTTGAAACGCTAAAACATTATTTAGTGCGCACAACATAGTTCACACAGTGTCCGCAGCCTTATCGTCCCCGTATGAAAAAACCTTGGCTTGCGTTTCACAAATACTACGCATTTGGTTCACTTTGGATACGGTCGTGTGTGAACACTGTACGGTTTTCTACTGGAGTTGTTTGTTCACACTACAACGAAAGCCGCATATTGTTTTAGTTGCGGTGCAGTGTGAACTGGGCCTAATAGTGCTATCAACCAGACACGCCTGGCGTGTTGCCTAGTACTCTCTATTGATTTAATGCATTACTGACTGCACACATAGTGAGTCAACTTAGACTCGGTCCGGCCCTGTTCGCCCCAATGTGCCTGCTCAGACGATCGTTTGTCTAGTGCATTTGTTCTATATCTGCATGAAAACACCTTGGGCCCTGTTTCAGTTTTGAGGCGATACGAAACTGGTACTGGTGCGAGCTTATCTGAACAGCTGGCGTTTTTGCTGCGAACTTCAGTGTTAACATTTGTATGAAGTGTGCTTAGTGCGCTTGCAGCAAGCTAATCCCATTTGCAGGCTGCTAATGCAGTGGCTACACTATGCAAAATTCATCACACTGTGTTGCATTCCAAGATTGACTACATTTCAATTATTAAGAAAATACGTGGTGAAGTTTCAATGCCATCGTAGCTAGCACATTAAAAAATGTCATCAGCTGTGTAGCTACGATTTATGGCTATGGAAATTTCTGCCATTCAATGCAATAGAAAAAGTCTGCTAGCAAACACTATGCGTTATTTAAGGCTTTTCGCAAAGTATGCGTGACAAGAAGTAACAACAATAAAAAGCTGCAAACTTTTCAGTCAAATCAGAGATAAGAATTTTGAAACACGTGATGCCATGGTTCATGTTCGGGGCCTTCAATGTCAAATTGAATTAACCGGTTTGTTTATTTCTGTTGGTTTGATTTATGCGAGTTTCAATGTCCACAAATGACTTTGTGCTCCAAATCGCACTTTTTTCTATAAAATCCCAGATATCCTGGTAACACCCCAATCAAGTCAGGGTAAAATAAGCACCCTGAAATGACTGCAAAGTTTATACCTTGCCCCAGCTAATCTCAACACATAAAATTACACCATAATTACATGACAAATCTGTCAAAACTCACCGTGGTTTGTTGGCCAGTTATGTTTTTAATCAGACATCTACTCCTATTATGCTACTACTAATAAATATTTTTTGCTAATCAAAGTCAACAATAGTAGGCATTACAAAAGTGCTTTTATTATTGACACAATTTTTTGATTTTTTCCTCTCACATTTTTGAGACAACTATTACAAGCAAAAATGATAATTTATTAACGTATCATTTCTAATAATATATATTCAATCAGCTAAAAAATAGCGTCCTAGTTTGTTCATTATTATTTTATTTTTTATTAGATGGATGAAGCTAACCCATAGTTACATGTCATTGTCATTAGGAATATCAGTTAAAATATAAACAGACATTTGGAAGCCCAAAAACTGAATATTAAGAAATATATTATTTATTATTAATGATCATGTTTCTAGAGTAATTTTTATTTACAAACAAGTACATGCTTTTCATCGTTAATATAAACATAAATCATGATGCAGATGGCTGGCCATTAAGGTGCCGAGGATCGTATTGACAAAATGCTCTTTAAATTTCATTCAGATTCAGCTTTTTGATAATCTATTTGAAATCAATTGTTAACGTGACAGAGTTGAAAAGAATATTATAGGAATAACCAAGACCTATTCTATTGGTAAATTTTTAAAAAATTTAAGCTCGCGTTGGTGAATAGGAAAAAATATTTTTTTAGTGACAACTTTTTTTTACATTTTTTAATGATTGTTAGTCATATTTCACTGATACTGACAAAAAGATAAGGCTCAAAACAATAAACTGTTAAAACAGATGGAGAGAAAACTATATTTTGATATGCATTAGTAATTTTTAAGAATAATAAGCACCAACATCAGCCAAAACACGACAATGAATATTGGCCAATGTCTTGAGAAAATCCGTTAGGACTGTTCAGAAAGTATTATTAATTACTTTTTTTAATTCTTTGAAAAACAGCAATAATTTTTATACCACTAAATAGACAATTTTTAAGGCTATTTTATGATATAAAGAACCGTAATAATTAGCGAACTAAAAAAAACTGAAAATAGAATTTTTGTTACTATTGTAGTCATCTAAATAATTAATTTATAGCTTACTTGCTCTCATTTTCACTTATAGATAATTTCAACATACTCAAATAAATAGATTCTATTCGTATATCTGAACAAATCTTATTCTTGTAAGTTCTTTACCAAAATAACAAAGTTCAGAAATTTTTTTTATTTCTTACCGAAAAAGGAACTGGGCGCGGTAATCATGGAGCTGTTTCCGTTTAGACGGTCAGTAAGACTTTAAACGGAACAAAAAAATAGAGGAAGCTATGCTCTACACAGTACTGTAAAAATTATTTCTGTCAGTATAATACAAACAAAAGTAAATGGTGCGAAATATCGCCGCAAGATTGATGGTCAATGAAACTTGAAAAGGGGACAACTCCTGCTAGATATTTTGTCCTCCGAAAAGCAAAGGTTAAGCGTAGTTTTGCTCTCATTAAGCATTGTAAGATTATTGCAAAAAGCAGTTACAGAAAGGGCAGGTCAACGTTCATGGAAGTACTGTAATGGTTTTCCCCGTGTATGGAGTTAACCGTTACTGGCATGTACAAGGAGGGCTATATTGTCCTGCTTTGTTTTTACTGTAATGGTAGCGTAGAGCAGTAGAGTGGCAAAGCTTTGGTGGTTTATCTTGCGCTAGATATAACCGGATGCTGCTATGGAGCAGGCACAGCTGTGTGCAGGCAACCGGCCTCACATATATCACAGAGTTGGTTCATTACTACCAACAAAAGCAAACAATGTCTAATTACAACGGACAAAAGTGAATGATTGACACAGAGTATAAGGTAAAAAACAGTGGTAACTGATGGCAAGGGTCGAGTGATTACTAAACATATAACTGGTCAAAACAGTTCGCTTGCAACACACTAGTTACTCCTGAGTCCTCCACTGCTCGGTGTCTGTCTACTATTTGAGCGTCTCTCTGTAGAACTGTCTAAGAACTGCCTCTCTGGGCGAAATGCAGGAGTATTTATAGGAAAAAAATAATCAGCTGATAACATATGCATATAATTGGTTAGAAATAATACCCCCAGTAAAAAGCAATCACTGGCTGGCACTAAATAATAAGCTATAAATAGATACATGTCAGTCAGAGCACTATTGGCAGGGAAATCCTTTCTTAGGCTTGGCTTGGGTGAGCGGCAGGTCAGCTGTACTCTTGTGTGTAGCCAAGCGTAGTCATCTAGTGAGTATTCTTCATGTAGAAGAGATATAATAATAGCACCGGCTGAAGAGAAGAGGGCTACACTGTGCAAATCTATTACAGTACACATTGTTATTGTATATGAGGCTCATAATCAATAGCAGGCATATCGCAAATATTTTAATGTCTGCCTTGTTTTTCGGTATCTGGTGATCATCATCATCCGCTTGTATTGCTGTGAAAAATTTTCAATAATGCAGTATTTTCGGAGACTGTGCATGAGAATTGTTTCAGCAAACTGTGGCTTAAATAAAATTAAATGTATATGAAATTTGGCTCCAGTGGAATGTTCTTTATATAACGTCGCATTAAAAAAATCTAAGCCCAATTTGCTTACTGCACTTGTTAGTTGGGTCTACGTGTATGGTAATTCAGTGACGAAACGACTATATCAGGTAATTTGGAATGACGGGAGCTCAATTCCCAAATGTGTGATTGTTTTTCTATCGGAATTAAATAATCTTTCATAACCAGATGGCCAGCAATGATTGCCTTCAGTGTTTGACTTTTTACAGTTGTTTTTCACATGACGGCAAATAAAAATTTAACAAAAATACCAGTAATTCATGTTTTTGAACTAGTAAGATCTGTGTAGAGCAAGACATCAATCACTTTGTGGAGCTTGCCAGCACTATGAAGGAGATCATCGATGGAGAAAAGATTGGTGATTTACTGAATGCGCTTACTGGATACACACCTTTCATTTATGACCTGCCACATCAACGAGACATCGGCTATTTTGGCTTTGTTGAGTTGTGCAAACGGGTTTGGGAGTCTTTGGCCCAAAAACCAAAACTGATGGAAAGTCTGGTAAGTATGATAGCTGTTGGAGTTTTTGGTTTCTACGATTTTAGATAAATGTAGATAATTTAATTATCTGATTAGTTTATTGATGTAGATAATTAATTAGCCAAGGCAATCTTCTGAATAACGAAATGTATTTTGCATTAGGTCAAATTTTATTTGGAAACAAGTGGCTATAAGATTATTGTGTGAGGCATTGAGGCTACAGGCCATTTACAGCACTATGTTAAACTTGTATATGATTGGATAGATAACTGTTCAACTTTTGTATACCTTGACTTCACTGGGCGTCTTGATGGATATTGTCTATATAAAATGTACTTAGTTGATGGATAAGTAGGTATATTCGCAGGCTGGATCGATTCGTACAATAAATTATATTTTTCGCAAATTATTTAATGAGAATGGCTCGGTAGCAGTATTTTTAGTGGATCACAAAATACCGTCCCCACGGGCCAAAAATGGTAATTTGCGAGGCATACTCATGGGTCGCGAACACTACCGATCCATAACATAAAAATTAATATATACCCGCATGGGTGACGTTTGTTTCAAAGCAGTTCATTCTCGATATTATTTATTATTATTATTATTACGTTATCCTTATTTATTATTAATTATTATAAATTATATATCTTGTTTCATATTATTGATTATTGTGATTGTCATGTACAATATTGATACATCGGAAATCGATTGATCATAATAATGAAAACCAAGAGCTATTTTGTTAAAACAAAGATAAATGTTATACATAATCAAGAATGAATTGCTTTGAAATAAACGTTGTCAACCCGACAAGTGTAAAGCCGTTTATTCTTCGACTCGCTACCACTATTTGCTACTTGCCGATGCATCATGCTAATAGTACCAGTGAGGAATCAATGACACGACAACCATCGCTGATGAGTTGCTTACACATGCTCGCTACAATGCACATTGGAATTTTATATCTTTACATTTGATGCAGATCGATGGATATTATTTTTTATTATTATTATATAAAAAAAATTAAACGCGTGGATTGATGCGTTCGCCGCCCAGCGGTGTGGATCCCAAAGATGACTAATAGCAGATGTTCATCAATCCAACCTGCGAATATACCTACTGTGTATGTATCGTCGATGGATACTTTCTATATAACATGTATTTAGTTGATGGATACTGTCTATATAACATGTATTTAGTTGCAGTGATTGTTTGTAGGAAAGATCAGCCAAGGCACTGGAGTGGTTCAAAGAATTGAAATCCCGTGTTGGTGATATGGAAATGCAGTCCAGAGAATTGGCAAAGAACATAAACGAATCTGGCATCTATGTTGTCGGCTGTGTACAAGGCAGCAGCAAAGTGCTCAAGGTAGGTGTTTGAGTAGGTGTCATTTCATATGAAAAGTCGTTGGTTACTTCAGCGCTATAACTACAATAAGCCTACAATTCCTTTGGGCTAGCTGCAAATCATAGGCAACAGATGCACAGTGTTCCCAATGATCATAATTATTTTATACAGATGAGCAACGGTGGAACCTGGTAGTTTTGTTTTAAACTTAATTGTTTATACACCTTCGCCTTCATTCTCATTTCCTTGCCCCCTACCCTCTTCCATTACCCCCTACCCCCTTCCATTGTCCCTTAACCTTGCCTCCCATCCCAGTCACCTACATTGCCTCCTATCCCTCACCTACATTGCCTCCTACCCCTCACCTACATTGCCTCCTACCTCTCACCTACATTGCCTCCTACCTCTCACCTACACTGCCTCCTACCTCTCACCTACATTGCCTCCTACCCCTCACCTACATTGCCTCCAACCCCTCACCTACATTGGCTCCTACCTCTCACCTACATTGCCTCCTACCCCTCACCTACATTGCCTCCTACCCCCTCACCTACATTGCCTCCTACCCCTCACCTACGATGCCTCCTATCCCTCACCTACATTGCCTCCTACCCCTCACCTACATTGCCTCCAACCCCTCACCTACATTGCCTCCTACCCCTCACCTACATTGCCTCCTACCTCTCACCTACATTGCCTCCTACCCCTCACCTACATTGCCTCCTACCCCTCACCTACATTGCCTCCTACCCCTCACCTACATTGCCTCCAACCCCTCACCTACATTGCCTCCTACCCCTCACCTACATTGCCTCCTACCCCTCACCTACATTGCCTCCTACCCCTCACCTACATTGCCTCCAACCCCTCACCTACATTGCCTCCAACCCCTCACCTACATTGCCTCCTACCCCTCACCTACATTGCCTCCTACCTCTCACCTACATTGCCTCCTACCCCTCACCTACATTGCCTCCTACCCCTCACCTACATTGCCTCCAACCCTTCACCTACATTGCCTCCTACCCCTCACCTACATTGCCTCCTACCCCTCACCTACATTGCCTCCTACCCCTCACCTACATTGCCTCCAACCCCTCACCTGCATTGCCTCCTACCCCTCACCTACATTGGCTCCTACCCCTCACCTACATTGCCTCCTACCCCTCACCTACATTGCCTCCTATCCCTCACCTACATTGCCTCCAACCCCTCACCTACATTGCCTCCTACCCCTCACCTACATTGCCTCCTACCCCTCACCTACATTGCCTCCTACCTCTCACCTACATTGCCTCCTACCCCTCACCTACATTGCCTCCTACCCCTCACCTACATTGCCTCCTACCTCTCACCTACATTGCCTCCTACCCGTCACCTACATTGCCTCCTACCCCTCACCTACATTGCCTCGTATCCCTCACCTACATTGCCTCCAACCCCTCACCTACATTGCCTCCTACCTCTCACCTACATTGCCTCCAACCCCTCACCTACATTGCCTCCTACCCCTCACCTACATTGCAGTAGTAATATATGAGCAGATCTCCCTACCAAGTGTTTTTTTGTGGATCTGATCTTGGAGTTGAGACAATGGGTTACGGCGTTGGATGAATTCGCCGAGTTTATATTGTATTTTACTTGAGGGGTACTTGAGTGGCATTTGAGTGGCATTTGAGTGGCATTTGAGTTTTGATTAGTTTTTTACTTAATTTGAACTTATATGGCATATAGATTTTGAATGTATGGCATTCAAGTTTTGATAACTTTTTTACATAACTCGAACTCATATGCTATCTTGAGAGAGAGGGGAGAGGAGAGAGGAGAGAGGAGAGATGGGAGATGAGAGAGGAGAGAGAGGAGAGAGATTTTTTAGTTTTCTATACATTCATGTATATATGGTTAGTTATGTACATATTTATGGTTATATTTATATCTACATAGAGAGAGGAGATATATCTACATTGAACAAATATATTGATCAAAAATGAAAATTATATGTTTATATACCTGATTACATAATGAGGGGTACTTGAGTGGTATTTGAGTTTTGATTATTTTTTTACTTAATTTGAACTTATGGCATATACATTTTGAATGCATGACATTCAAGTTTTGATAATTTTTTTACATAACTCGAACTCATATGATATTTTGAGAGAAGAGAAGAATGAGGAGACTACATTGAATCAATATATGATTATATACATTTATTACATAATAAGAAGCAAAATATTCTTGTATAATATACTTTTCTATGAATTATTATATGATTATATAGACTTATTGTATAATAAGTAGGGAAAATCTTTCCATATAATATAGTTAGAGTCGGTAAATAGTAAGTAATACAAAACAGTACAACTTGTAATGTCAATGAATACACAGGCTTTTTTTTATTCATTCATTATCCGCTTGAGACTACCAGTTGTCAGCATTTGATATTGAGTTTACATACCATCAACACTAAGTGGTTCATCAAAATCTTGCAATTCGTTTTCTAGGAATTCCTTAAGAACTTCATCCTCATTATTCGTTTTTGTTAGCACCTCATTGGAGCTTGTTTGTGTGCAATATTGCTCCCAATCACTAGCGTTGGTTGAAGAAATGAAGACAACATTGTGGTATGGAATAGGATTTCCATTCTTACTCTGTTTTTTTCCTTTGTAAATCATCACACCAGGTGCACATCTTTTAGCTTCCTCGTTATATCTGATTGGTAGTAAAAGCGTTCTCGTCTCTCTTTTTCCATTCTTTTCAGTGACATAGCGAATGCAATTTACAATGGATTCTTCTCCATTGAATCGGAAAGGAATGAATCTTTCTACAACTTCGATGTAAGCAAAAATGGAACAATCTTTGAAATTACTGAGATAATCGATGTCGTAAGCGAGTTTGAGTTCTTCTTCACTCATTTTTCTCAGTTTTTCAGCTTCAGCAGTAGCTTCCATTGTGGTTAATCGTTTTGTACTGATACGTTTGACATTGTAGTAAGTAGTCTCCGGTTTTTTTGAGTTTTCCATCTCACCCAAGTACAAAATGTTGAAAGGTAATGGGTAGTTATCCACATTGAAGCTTTCAACTACTCTACTTGGACAAACGACTTTCTGAAAATTCGCTCCAGTTGAATTATCAAGATAAGTGAGAATGTAGTAGTTTCCGTATGCACCAGTACTCTGCTCAATAGAAACGATTTGCAAAACTGATGGAACAGGAAGTGATGCTAGTGTAAGAAACCCTCCAATCTTTTTCAAATCACATGCCTTCCATTTTTGGAGAGATTTGGCCATCTGGAGAGCTCTGTCAGCATCAGTGAGCAATTCTTTTTGTTCCATATTGTTTGATGTTGTGGGTAAAACCAGTTTTGGAAGAGCTCGTTTCTTTATCGCTGCTTCTTTTGTGACAGAGTTAGAGTTTTTTCTTTTGGGTGTTTTGAACGTTTTTTGTTTGTTTTCGATTGGCTTTAAATCCGTGTAAGAAGCAGAAAAATCCTCCATAGTGTTCTAAAAAAGAAAGAAATAACATATAATTCAGCTTTTCATGTGGAACTAAAAGATTATTTATTTCATACTTTACATTATAGCTAAACTAATTTTGATCTTTGTTAGGTAGGGAATAATAAGTTTTAAATTTTACCTTTTATAAAGAGAAAGTTTCTAGTAGTTGCAATGGAAAGTGTAGTAGATGTTGCTCCTCTGATCACTGTTGTAGAACTGGATGCTTTCTGTGTGAAAACAGTGGCTCTTAAATAGCTAAAGTTGCACTGGTTGAACTCTATGAATACCAACCTTCTTTATAATATAACTATGATTCAGAATTTTGTCCACGCGAAAACCAATGCTTTCGCGGGAATAAATAATTTATTTTCACGCGAATAGAAACTGTTGCTTTCGCGGGAATACAAATTTTATTTTCACGCGGATACAAACCAATGCTTTCGCGGGAATAAAAACTTTATTTTCACGCAAATGGAAACAGTTGTTTTCGCGGGAATAAATATTTTATTTTCACACGAATGGAAATAGTTGTTTTCGCGGGAATAAATAATTTATTTTCACGCGAATAGAAACTGTTGCTTTCGCGGGAATACAAATTTTATTTTCACGCGGATACAAACCAATGCTTTCGCGGGAATAAAAACTTTATTTTCACGCGAATGGAAACAGTTGTTTTCGCGGGAATAAATATTTTATTTTCACACGAATGGAAATAGTTGTTTTCGCGGGAATAAATAATTTATTTTCACGCGAATAGAAACTGTTGCTTTCGCGGGAATACAAATTTTATTTTCACGCGGATACAAACCAATGCTTTCGCGGGAATCAAAACTTTATTTTCACGCGAATGGAAACAGTTGTTTTCGCGGGAATAAATATTTTATTTTCACACGAATGGAAATAGTTGTTTTCGCGGGAATAAATAATTTATTTTCACGCGAATAGAAACTGTTGCTTTCGCGGGAATACAAATTTTATTTTCACGCGGATACAAACCAATGCTTTCGCGGGAATAAATACTTTATTTTCACGCGAATGGAAACGGTTGTTTTCGCGGGAATAAATAATTTATTTTCACGCGAATACAAACTGTTGCTTTCGCGGGAATACAAATTTTATTTTCACGCGGATACAAACCAATGCTTTCGCGGGAATAAATAATTTATTTTCACACGAATACAAACTGTTGCTTTCGCGGGAATGAAAATAAAATTTGCATTCCCGCGAAAGCAACGATTTCCATTCGCGTGAAAATAAAGTATTTACTCCCGCGAAAGCATTGGTTTGTATCCGCGTGAAAATAAAATGTGCATTCCCGCGAAAGCAACAGTTTGTATTCGCGTGAAAATAAATTATTTATTCCCGCGAAAACAACGTTTTCCATTCGCGTGAAAATAAAGTATTTATTCCCGCGAAAGCATTGGTTTGTATCCGCGTGAAAATAAAATTTGTATTCCCGCGAAAGCAACAGTTTCTATTCGCGTGAAAATAAATTATTTATTCCCGCGAAAACAACTATTTCCATTCGCGTGAAAATAAAGTCTTTATTCCCGCGAAAACAACTGTTTCCATTCGCGTGAAAATAAAGTTTTTATTCCCGCGAAAGCATTGGTTTGTATCCGCGTGAAAATAAAATTTGTATTCCCGCGAAAGCAACAGTTTCTATTCGCGTGAAAATAAATTATTTATTCCCGCGAAAGCATTGGTTTGTATCCGCGTGAAAATAAAATTTGTACTCCCGCGAAAGCAACAGTTTCCATTCGCGTGAAAATAAAGTATTTATTCCCGCGAAAACAACAGTTTCCATTCGCGTGAAAATAAAGTTTTTATTCCCGCGAAAGCATTGGTTTGTATCCGCGTGAAAATAAAATTTATATTCCCGCGAAAGCAACAGTTTCTATTCGCGTGAAAATAAATTATTTATTCCCGCGAAAGCATTGGTTTTCGCGTGAAAAAGATTCTGATTCATAGTTATATTATAAAGAAGGTTGGTATTCATAGAGTTCAACCAGTGCAACTTTACCTATTTAAGAGCCACTGTTTTCACACAGAAAGCATCCAGTTCTACAACAGTGATCGGAGGAGCAACATCTACTACTACATCCAACGACTATTAAAAGTTTTTCTGTGTGAATTTGAAAATTTTCATTGAAGCTAAGACTTAATTATCCGCCTTAATTATCTCACTTAAGTTTTTGTCTACTTAAAAAGTAATGCTTTCACATAATAAATCACTCGTTCTAACAACAGTAACTGAAGCCTCAACATCTACTATATAATATACCAACCGACTACTAGGAGTTTTATTCACAAGGTAAAATATATTAGCTGAGACATTTAACTTACCTTTTTATGTGCTATTGTCACTTCTATTAAAAAGTAATGATTTTATTGTTATTATAGTGCTATGGAAACAGAAGAGGATGATACTGATGTAGACATACATAAGGAATGGGAATGGCTCATGAAAAATCAAAATGATATCGGTTTTTCAAACGCTGATAATGAATACATGAATGATGAAAGCAATACTGAATATGAAAATGAAATGGAGATGGAACTTGAAAATGCTTTTCAAGACAAACCTTCGACTTTTCAAGTTTCAGCAACTACTGAAAATACAATAGCCTTTGATAAGCAGTAAGTTTTTAAAATCATAAATTAATAACATTAGTAGAGTAATTTTTTTGCTTTTTTCTTATACCCATCTCATGAATCAGCAAAAATAATGCGTTATCTTTTTATTGTAGACAGGACTCAGAATATCAGAGAATTAATGTAAAAGAGGGAGTTAGGAATTCATGTCATAGTACACAGTAAGTTTTTAAAAACTTAACTAATAATAATGTTTGAGTCTTTTTTCCTAATTCCATTTTAAAAATTAATTGATAATAGTGTTTAAGTCATTTTTTTCTTCTGTTACATTTTATGTAAAATGTATGTGAATGTTTTATAGAACAACTATTATGTGTTAACATTTCTATTGTAGACAAAGTTTAAATTATCAGGAGGAGAATGTAGAAGAAAAAAACCCTGAAATTTCCCCCAATTGGAAATGGTTAGAAGAAAATCTCATTTGTTTTCGTTTACCCGATGAAACAATCAATCAAATAGGCTTTGGTGCTGAGCCTTCACCACCAAAGACTAGCATAATAGCTCAAGATATAGAGCCGGTTGTGGAGGAGATAGTTGAAGAAAATGAGAATGATCCAATGATAGAAAATGAAGAAGAAGAAGAAGAAGAAGAAGAAGATGAAGAAGCCCAAGAGGAAGAACAAGAAGAAGAAATGGAAGATTTAAATATTGAAAGACCTACCCGAGCATCAACCCTAGGTATTGTTGATGATAGCACAGCTCCAACTTTTCAAGATGAAGAATGGGATGATTTGATAGCTAGATATTGGGGAGCTATGAAAACGAAACATAGAGCTGGAAAAGTCATAGAGCTTTTAAATGTAAGACTTTGGGATGGGATTCCAAGAGACCAAGCTGATACCTACCAAAATGACTATCATGATTCAAGAGTGTTAGAATTGCTAAAAAAAGTTTGGAGACAATTGAGCTCGAGAGCAAAAGTCAACTGTAGCGTAGGTTGTATACTAGAAAATAAAAATGATGGTGAACTCCGATACTTTCACTCATCATCAAACAATGCTACTGTATATCCAAAAGCTAAACTGATTGAAACTGAAGGAGATCTTGATGACTTCTTTGTTGATGTTATGGAGACTGATCATCGTACAAATAGCTTGAGACGGAGACCAAATACGACTTGGAGATTGATGTTGATCACAAACATTTCGTTTTATTTCTACAAACTACTCGGAATGGGAAAAGTTGGATCACCACCAGAGCATTTACCCTCTCACCTCCTTAACAACAGACACATACGAACCATGTTAAAAAACACAAAAGGAAAACGAATTACCGACAATCTTTGTTTTTTTAGATGTCTAGCATTACACAAAGAACTACAAAAAAACGGTGGAATTGCAAAAGATCCGATAATTAAGGAGGTGAAGGAGTACCAACAACAATATCATAGTTTCATCTATGGTGATAGTGGTAAAAGGTGTGATGGGAAAGGAGTGACAGAAGCTGATTTATTGCTTTTGGAGCGAGCATTTCAACTGAAGATAACAGTGTTTTCTTTAAATGATGATATGACTTCAACAGTTATTTGGAATTCAAACTCCAGTTATAAGGAGAATCTATATTTGGATCTTTATATCAATCACTTCAGTCTTATTACAAACTTGGAAGGATATGTCAAAGCCTACAGATGTCCAACCTGTTCTACTTGTTATGATAGATTGGGGAATCTGAAAAGACACAGATGTTCAATCTCAGAGGCAACAACTATGCAGTTTTCTGGAGGGCAATACAGTCCTACTGCTACAATATTCGACAAACTGAAGGTTCAATTCGGGATAGATATCGGGTCAGATGATTCCTTGAGATACTATCCGTTTTTTGCAACATTTGACATAGAGTGTTTGTTACCTAATTGCGAAAAAGATCGAGATACAGACACAACCATTTACACGAATGAGCATAAACTTTTAAGTATTTCAATTTGTTCAAACGTACCGGGCTTCAACAACCCGCGTTGTATTGTCAATAATGGGGATGATGATGAATGCGTTGGAAAGTTCATTGAATACTTGGATGATATTAGTGAAGAATCATATAGCCGATTGGAAAAACAGTTTTCGCGAATCATAAAACAGATAGAAGGTGAATTAGAACGACTGGAAGAAGCTGAAGAAAAGTTTCGTAGTGATTTTGAAAAAAATCGTTTCAGACGTAGAACAGGAGCTGAAAAAGTTCTGGATGATTTGTACAGCTATATGAAAAAACTCCCTATTCTAGGTTTCAATTCACAGACTTATGATGTCAATGTGATGAAAGGAAAACTGCTTCAAAAATTGAAAGATGTCTCCGACACAGATTTTGATTTTGTTATAAAAAAAGGAACCAAGATGCCCGTTATCGGAATAGGATCTTTTTTGTTTTTAGATTGCACAAACTTCATTGCTCCTGGATATAGCTATGAAATGTATCTCAAAGCATACAAATGTGAAGCCGGAAAAGGATTTTTTCCTTATGAATGGATGAAAGACTTGGAACAACTTAATCAAGAACATCTACCTCCAAGAGAAGCTTTTTACAGTTCTTTAAAACAAAAGAATATCAGTGAAGAAGAGTACATAATTTGTCAAGAAGCATGGAAAAATAACGACATGAAGACAATGAGGGATTTTTTAAAATGGTACAACAACTTGGATGTAAAACCATTTGTTCAAGCGTTGGAAAGACAAAGATCAATCTACAGAGAGCATGGGATTGATATGTTAAAAGATGGTATATCTTTACCAGGATTAGCGATTCGATGGATGTTTAACAAAGCACCTCAACCACCCCCTCCATACCTCTCTACATACTTGAATTTTGATGAACTTGGTAACTCGTTTCGTCAGACTCTCCCAATTTGTCTGCTTGACAACTGCAATGCAGAACTTTATCCTCTAATAAAGAAAAATATAGTTGGTGGACCAAGTCTAGTGATGCATAGATATCACGAAAAAGGTATAACTAAAATTAGAGAACATTGGTTGGGAAAAGAAGCAAAGATTTGTGATAGAATCTATGGAGTTGATGCAAATGCGCTCTATTTATGGTGTATGATGCAATCAATGCCTACTGGCTATCCTCGAAGAAGAAAAATCGAAAACTCCTTTGTCGCTGAACCAGTAAAATTTAGCAAGATAGCTCATAGCTGGTTACAGTTCCAAATGTTCTCAAAAAAAATCAATATCAGACATCAGCTCAATGGAGGAGAAGTTACTCTCGGACAGCGAGGATTACCAGTTGATGGTTTCTGTGTTGAAAATCGTCATGTCTTTCAATTCCACGGATGTTTTTGGCATGGACACGACTGCTCTTATAACAACGCTAAAGAACAAGAGCTTCAAGCTACTGGAAGAAAATCAAAAGCAAATCTGTTTAAAACTACGATGGAAAATGAAGAATATCTTCGAGCATTAGGTTACACTGTAATCTCGATTTGGGAGTGTGACTGGATGAAGCGTGTAAAAACTCATACAAATTTACAAAAATTTGTCAACACGTTTTACAATTCTTTCTACCCTAAAATACTTGAAAAAAAGCTGAATCAAGAAGAAGTGTTGGAGAGAGTTCAATCAGAAGAATTCTTCGGATTTGTTGAATGTGACATCGAAGTTCCTGAGGAAGAGGAAGAAAAGTTCTCCGAAATGCCTCCGATTTTTAAAAATACGATGTTAACCAGAGAACACTTGAGCGATGAAATGAAAGTCTTTGCTGAAGCCGAAGGGTTTTTAAAGACTCCTCAACGCTCATTAGTTGGAAGTATGTACGGAGATAAGATATTGCTAATGAGTCCTTTGTTGAAATGGTACTTGAAACAAGGATTGAAAGTCACCAAAGTTTATCAGCTAATAGAATATATTCCTAGAAAAGCTTTTGAAGCTTTTGGAACATCGGTTTCAGACGCTAGGAGAATGGGAGATGCAGACCCTAGTCAAGAATTACTCGCTACTACTAGCAAGTTGGTAGGAAATGCTGCTTATGGAAAAACAATCACTGATAAAGAAAAACATACCACCATCAAGTTCATCGAAGGCGCCAGAAAAGCTTCATTTCGTATCAGAGGAAACAAATTTATCGCCATGGAAGAGATAGCAGATGATTTTTATGAAATCGTAACCTGTAAAAAGCTAGTAAGTTTTAAAACAATTATTTTGCAATTCAAAATTTATATTCCACAAGTTTACTTTGCTAATCAGTATCACCATCATTTCAGCTAACTATGAATGTTCCAGTACACTTGGGTTTCTCCGTGCTACAGTATGCTAAACTGAGAATGCTACAGTTTTACTACGACTTTATGGATAAGTAAGTGAAACCTAATTCCCTACCATTATTATGTGTAAGTAAGTAAAACTTCCAAATAATTGAAATCGAAACAAACTTTTTATTTATAGATATATTGACAGAAGTGATTTCCAATATGTTGAAATGGATACAGATAGCGCATACATGGCGTTGAGCGGAACATTAGAAACACTGGTAAAACCAAGTATGAAAAAAGAGTTTTACAATGGATATGGTGATTGGTTTCCACGCCCATACTGTGACAAACATAGGGATGAGTTTTTAAGAATCAAAACAATGGGTTTAGAATGGAGCATGCAAGACTGTTGTGAAAAAGTACTAAAACACGGAAAAAGAACACCTGGGCTGTTTAAAGAGGAATTTACCGGAGATGGAATTGTTGCACTTAACTCTAAATCCTATTACTGCTGGGGAGAAAAAGGAAACAAGTTTAGCTCAAAAGGTTTGAACAAACGAATTAATCAATTGAACAAAGACAGTTATCTAAATGTATTGAACACAAAAAAGTCGTTTATGGGTAAAAATCGAGGATTTGTAGTAAAGGATCAAAAAATGTTGACATACAACCAAATAAAACGAGGACTCACATATTTTTATGCTAAAAGACGAGTGTGTTCTGATGGAGTATCTACCGAGCCTACTTTGGCTTAAATAAAAACCTTCATAATAGACTTCTTTTACCACAGTTACTATAACTATATATGTATATAAAATACAAAAAATCTTTCATCATCCTTATAAATATCGATAAAGAATAGATGAATATTTAACTTTATCATCTGATATATTTTATAGCATTCAATGTATATATGAGTTCGAATTATGTATCTAGCTATATTATATGAGGAGATTTTACCCCTACTTATTATGTAATAAATGTATATAGCCATACATTGATTCGCTTTTAATCAATGAATTTATTCAAGGTAGATGTATCTCCTCTCTCCTCTGTCTCAAGATGCTATATGAGTTCGAGTTATGTAAAAAAATTATCAAAACTTAAATGCCATACATTCAAAATCTAGTTGCCATATGAGTTCAAATCAAGTAAAAAAATAATCAAAACTCAAATGCCACTTAAATGCCATTCAAATGCCACTCAAGTACCCCTCAAGTAAAATACAATATAAACTCGGCGAATTCATCCAACGCCGTAACCCATCGCATCACCCCAGATTATGACCCCACAAAAAAACACTTGGTAGGGAGATCTGCTCATATATTACTACTCATTGCCTCCTACCCCTCACCTACATTGCCTCCTACCTCTCACCTACATTGGCTCCTACCTCTCACCTACACTGCCTCCTACCCCTCCAGCTTCACTACCTATGTACTATTGCTACATGTGTTTGATGAATGCTGCTAGTTTATGTATGCTGTCGTATGTTGTATTGATTGAACTAACACCTGAATCTATTTTCTCATTCTTTCATTGACAGTCTCTTGAAGAAGCCATGGTGCTGAACTTTACTATTCATGTAGAAGGAAAAGAGGACGAGAAAAAAACGTGGAACTTTTCAGATCTGAAAACTTTCCAGAGCAAAATTGCTCTAGTAGCTGGCGATGACAAGAGCGAAAACAGAGATACAATTCAACGCTTTGGTAACGTAAGTATTCAGGAGTGTGTCGGCACATGCTACGTATTTCCTTATTACCCAGTCTATTAGAGCTCAAACACAATGCTATATTTGGCTCCTTCCATCTGGCAATCCTAAAATTAGGATCACAAAAAATAAGACACTGCAACAGTGTTAAGCACAAAAAATACTCTTTGAATTAGTTCAATGTGAGAATAACCGTATGTACAAGACTCACAAACTACATGGAAAATAGTGCGTCCGATAAATGCCAAAATGGCGAGCCCTGTATAACGGTGCGCTTGTTCAAAAAAGGTTTCTAGCCATAATAATTGACAAACAACAGTAATAACGAAGTATGAAAACAAATACAACATGGAATAAACTTACAGTAGAATGTGGAGTAACCAGTACACTATCCAATAGAGCAGTGATTGCTAGATCGTTTAAGCCAATGGTTTTAACTTGTTGTATCTGAGGTTTACATATAGCTCGCTATGAACAACGAATAAGCAAGTGTATTATGTACAAAAGCGTATCAAGCTATAGCAACTAACTAAATTATAAGGGCTTGCTCCATGCTAGCACACTGATTGCTGACCCCTAATGCCAGCGCAACTCCCATATATGGGAGTTGCAAGGGGTCTTATTGGAATACATACCAAGTTATTGTAACATCGCAGTCAGAAATATTGTCTCTATTGTAAAGCGATGTTTCTATATGTAAAGTATTGTCTCTACATGTAAAGTATTGTCTCTACATGTAAAGTATTGTCTCTATATGTAAAGTATTGTCTCTATATGTAAAGTATTGTTTCTATATGTAAAGTATTGTCTCTATATGTAAAGTGATGTTTCTATATGTAAAGTGTTGTTTCTATATGTAAAGTATTGTCTCTGTATGTAAAGTATTGTCTCTGTATATCAAATATTGCCTCTATATGTGAAGTGATGTCTCTATATGTAAAGTATTGTCTCTATATGTAAAGTATTGTTTCTATATGTAAAGTATTGTCTCTATATGTAAAGTGATGTTTCTATATGTAAAGTGTTGTTTCTATATGTAAAGTATTGTCTCTGTATGTAAAGTATTGTCTCTGTATGTCAAATATTGCCTCTATATGTGAAGTGATGTCTCTATATGTAAAGTATTGTCTCTATATGTAAAGTATTGTCTCTATATGTAAAGTATTGTCTCTATATGTAAAGTATTGTCTCTAATATGTAAAGATAGAATTGAATCTAGATCGGTTTTATAGGCTATGAAATCTGTGTGACACGTTTTGTAGATGAAGGATGCAGTGCAGCTGGTTGCTCAGGCGTACCTGGATATCAGAAAAGAAGGATGCATACAGTTTGATGATTTGCGTATCAAAGTCCACTGCTCCTCGTCGCATGTTGAAGTACAACCACAATCAGGTGACGGAGATAATTACTGGGAGGGTGATGAAGGAAAGGCATTGGGTGATTGCCAGGAGCTGTACAGATATTTTACTGAGTGCGTGGGCAGATGGCGGAGTGATATGAGAGATAAGCGCGGGTAAGCCATCTTAATTGTACCCCAAATGTGTCAGAGTTGATTAAACGAGAACAGTCTTTGTTTTGGAGTTATGCTCATAGTTTATTCTAGTATAAATTCACATCATCCTCTTTCGGAAAACTGCCCATTGATGATTATGAGTCTCCGAGTTGTTAAACTATGGGCAGATTTTTTTCATACTGTATGTCTCATCACTTATGACATTTCCTACAGATTTTTGTTATATCTCTAAATATCTGGCTCACTTCATTTTGAATAAACAATCAGAGCAAGTTTGAAAAGCATAAAAAATCGTATGAATTACAAAGAGCATTCTGAGAAATGTGACATCCTCATGTATTTTTTTAATTGATAGCACTTGGTATCAATACTCATTAATATATAACAATAGTTCATAATGTTCATTAAAAATCAGCTGGCCAAATTTTTGTAAATACAATGTTTCGTTTGACACAAGAGTAACTGGTCATCATTGACCTCAGAAATTTTCTTAGGTTACACACACATGTGAATGCTGAACATTAAATCTCAACAATTGGAGTTAAGTTGATGTGCTCCATTTTGTCATTGGATCCTTCACTGCCATTTCTTTTGTGAGATTATCGGTCTGTTGGATCTAGTCAGAGTCAGTGTTTTAACAAGCATCGGCTCTCATTTCATGTGTTTATCAACATGTTTGAACCTTCACATTGGGTGCTGAATGCAAATACCAATCAAACTGTTGGTATTACTGGAGAGCAATCTACCAAAAACTGTCCGCTTGGTGCCATCATTTGCAATATAAGTTATGTAGCGGATTTTAGGAGTCCACTATTTATCCTCTAACGTTGTCACCATACAAACCCCTGTCTATAGGCACAACTAGACGGGCAGCTGTGGGTTTCTCTCTCCTAGAGATCTTAGTCTTCTGTGGCCTTGGTTCTTAATATCACGACTTCTGAAGATGGTAATGGTCTAGATATTGGTCGTAGAGGTCCTTGGGCTAAGTTTTGTCTCATAGGCTATGGTAGCCATCTTGATGCCGGCCCGGAATAGCTACCCAGGGCCAGTAGAGTAATAATGCAGGGCTGGCATAATAAAATAATGATTCTATCGCTTATAATATATTAACAGATAGGGTAAGTGCAATCAATGCTGGTCTTGTCAATTACTTTCAGGAGGATAATACCTGCAGGCTATCCGGGGGACCTTATATAGTAATGGTCATTCATGGTGATTGGTAAAATCCATCACAGCTATATATGGTAATAAAGCATCAGTTATTATTGTAGAAGAAAGATATTTATAATGAGGCACTTGAAATAAAGGAAACGTTAATTAAAAACAGTTGAACAGCTTTGACTACTAGACTTACCTACCTAAAGATAGGTATTAGTTCTAAGTACAAGAGGGATTGTTTTGTAAAAAAGGTTAGCACTGTTTTAATTTTTTTCGAATTATGAAGCATTGCTACCTTACCAGTTGATTTATCACACCTGATTAAATACGGGACATGTGATGAACAATCAGTCAGTGGGGTGAAGTTGTTTTACTGGTTTTAGAAACAGAAAACAGGACAAGAATTGCGATTTTATTGTTTTTCACCCTAAAATAAACAATGTTGTGTATCTTTTATGAAATTTTATGAAAATAGTATCCCATATCCTGCACCCCACTTTTATTCAATCCTAGAGGTGCCTCTAGTTGATGGTTCAAGGCCAAACAGATTTCTTTTGTGGTGACAGAGAATGCGCAGGTGAAACCAGTCACCCGATACAAGTATTGGAGTGGATATATACAGTAGTTACTACCCCGGCACAGAGTAGAGCAGATTATACTGCCCCTCTGTACTATTTCGGGCCGGACTCAAGATGGCTGCCTTAACCATACTTCCTGAAAAAAACCTAAGGGCTTCTAAAAATACTTTTCTGTTAGTTTACCGTCAACAGAAATCACAATCACTGATCCAGAACTATCTGAAGACCAATAAGAGTGAGCCTATGAAAAAGTTGGCTAGCGACTCCACCCTTTTCTATTGGCTATGCATAACCTTATGTATGCTGATCTATAGATTTATCACAAATGGGATGCTTATTACACCATCTATCATTGGATGTACATTGAAGTAGGTAAACAACTTCCTGTACACCAGCCTATAAATGCCACGTCCTTCACTGCATTTATTCTCTTTTCTATTAGCGCTTTCTTTGTTTACAAGCTTGAGCTGATTGCCTCACTATGAGTGTACTGTTTGGGGGATTTGAGCCGGTATATAAACCAATTACAAAACACTGAGTTTTGGGTGTGAGCTGCGGCTGAGTTGTTAGTCGTTAGTTGACATTGTTGAGATTTACTCACCACCATGTCTAGCCAGTATCAACTCAGTGGATAAGTGAGGTACAGTAACCAGATCTTGATAAACTGGCTGGTGAACTGTTTGGGCTGTGCCGGCAAACTAGGGGCTTGTGCTAGTACGTAATGCCTGGACGAGTAATCGAAACGAGAATTATGTAAACAAAAATATATTTATTATTATATTATTATAAATTATGGAGTTTCTGCATTTTATTCCCAATGACATATGTTGTCTTTGTAAAAGAAGGTAGCTTGTTTTGCATGGGTTCATGTTATGCTATATTCGATCAACTTGCCATAATTTCCTAATATCGGCCTCCCCTATTATAGTAGTGCAGTAACAGTAAATACAATTTTCTATAGTCGACCTATAGTCAATTGTTTTTATTCGTTTCAACAAAATCTCATTGCCTGTAAGTTTTTTTTTAAAAAGTACACAAAATGGCTTATATCTTCTCCAAACCTTCAGTTATGTTACTCTTTGTTGAGGTATGTTTTCTAATGATTAGCAAGTACAGTAATTTTTATTTGACTCGCCATCTGATTGATCTAGGTACGTATGTGAAGTAGCCATGTTGTGAAGGCATTACACATTTCCACGCTGTTGGTGATTTTATCTAGCAGGTCTATCAAGTTTTATCAACTTACAATCCAAATAAACTTGAAAATGTCATTTTATAGAGTCTACCATGAGCTCAACTTTTACACAACTGATCAGCTGATGGTGTTAAGGAAGGAGTTGGGAGCATATTATTACAGCAGCAATGACCTAAACTGCTTAAAGCAGGTATGTACAGTGGGACAGGCAGCACAGCTGATGTGGCAACTCACTTTTAAACAGTTATAAATAACCTTATCTATTCTTTCATAAACCTCCAATATCCTTGATATGGGTATAATCTGAAAAATTTATGCTGAATTGTGTTTTGCAAATGTGATTTTATGAATTAATTATGTAGAAACTAGCAGTGCACTAACTAAAGCACTATGGGGGGTGTAGCTGATTTTATCGTTCCCACCATTTGTCCACTAATAAGCTGAACCAGCCAGACACTCTGTCTGCCTGGCTCAGCTAATCAATCAGCCCCTACAGGATTGATTACCTCCCATCTCCTCTCACCCAGCAGGACATTAGGCTGGAATGGCTGGTACGGTACGGGGTGCTATGGCTGGTATGGTATGGTACAGGGTGCTATGGCTGTTATGGTATGGTACGGGGTGCTATGGCTGGTATGGTATGGTACAGGGTGCTATGGCTGGTATGGTATGGTACAGGGTGCTATGGCTGGTATGGTATGGTACAGGGTGCTATGGATGGTATGGTACAGTGTGCTATGACTGGTATGGTATGGTACGGGGTGCTATGACTGGTATGGTATGGTACAGGGTGCTATGGCTGGTATGGTACGGTACGGGGTGCTATGGATGGTATGGTACAGGGTGCTATGGATGGTATGGTACAGGGTGCTATGGCTGGTATGCTATGGTACGGGATGTTATGGCTGGTATGGTATGGGGTGCTATGGCTGGTATGGTACGGGGTGCTATGACTGGTATGGTACGGTACCGGGTGCTATGGCTGGTATGGTATGGTACAGGGTGCTATGGATGGTATGGTATGGTACAGGGTGCTATGGCTGGTATGGTATGGTACGGGGTGCTATGACTGGTAAGGTATGGTAAAGGGTGCTATGGCTGGTATGGTATGGTACAGGGTGCTATGGATGGTATGGTACAGGGTGCTATGGATGGTATGGTACAGGGTGCTATGGCTGGTATGCTATGGTACGGGATGCTATGGCTGGTATGGTATGGGGTGCTATTGCTGGTATGGTACGTGGGGCTACGGCTGGTATGGTACGGTACCGGGTGCTATGGTATGGTATAAGGTGCTATGGCTGGTATGGTACAGGGTGCTATGGCTAGTATTGTATGGTACGGGGTGCTATTGTATGGTACGGGCTGGTATGGTATAGTGCGGGGTGGTATGGTATGGTACGGAGTGCTATGGTATGGTACGGAGTGCTATGGTATGGTACGGGGTGCTATGGTATGGTACGGAGTGCTATGGTATGGTACGGAGTGCTATGGTATGGTGCGGAGTGCTATGGTATGGCAATGAGTGCAATGGCATGGTACGGGGTGCTATGGTTTGGTACGGGGTGCTATGGTATGGTACGGGCTGGTATGGTATGGTGCGGGGTGGTATGGTATGGTACGGAGTGCTATGGTATGGTACGGGACGCTATGGTATGGTACGGAGTGCTATGGTACGGTATGTGGTGCTATGGTATGGTACGGGGTGCTATGGTATGGTACGGGGTGGTATGGTACGGAGTGCTATGGTATGGTATGTGGTGCTATGGTATGGTACGGGGTGCTATGGTATGGTACGGGGTGCTATGGCTCCAGAAAATACCACCAAGGAGTTACCTCAACTCTTCCACTTCAGTGAGCTCTTAGCTCAGACATCTAACTCGGTGCTTTCAAGTTTCTACTTTCTACTTGCTATCCTATAGCAACAAAGCAATTGGCGCACAACAGCGATGGCATAATGAGCAATGAACAGGCCAAAAGCTTGGCCAAGTGATAGGAAATTGTTGGCCTACTTTTTGAGTAGACCAATCGATACATAACAATAATGAGCTATAAATACTGCATGCATGCATATATTTAAACATATCGGACGCTGAGAAATAGTGGGCCAAGTTGGCGAGTCTATATCCAATGCAAATTGAAGCTAGAGGTCTTTGGGTCATCTAGTAGACCCTTCATCCTTAGGAAGCCTTGAGTCACTTGTATCTTGAAATGGTAAATAGGTGGATGGAGGCTCCCAGGTTTCTTTGGCTGTCTTTTGATCCTCTGGCAGTGGAACCCATCTCGATCCCGGCCTGGGATGTCTACCCAGGGCCGGTATACCCTTCAGTGGACTGCGCTAGTATTGCTATTCATATATGGTACTGAGCTATAGCATTATTAATTGCTTCGGCCAACTGCTTGGGCTGTGCCAATGCTAACATAAGCCTGTTTCATACCAAATGATTATCAGGGACACCTCAACATGGTGGTTGCAACAGGAGTCCATTAAAATCGACCACTGTAGCTCTAGTTGTGCGTGCATGCTTGTGCACTAAGTCACTACCCACCCAAGTACGAGATAAATCTCATATGGGTGCAGTTGAAACTGGGTAATGGATAACAACTGTTAGTTGAACAATAAACCAAGTCCCTATCAGCACTTATATGCCTGTAAAAACATATTTTTTGAAGTTCATTTTCATTACTGTGTTGATCGTTTTGAAGCTCCTACTTTTAACTTCTTGTCCATAGACTCATTTCTGTTTGCAAAATGCTTGGTAAGTACTCTTTGCTATACCATGTTAAGCGCAAGGGGTTTATTATCAAGATGTGTAATGGTAATCTGTAGACATTTATTGATGTTACAATAATTTGTGGAAAGGTAGTAGGTAAATTTTAGCTAATAATAGGCATTTTCAAATTGAGAACGTCCATGCCAAAATAGGCAAAATTCTTGTTTTAGGGCACTTCAAAACCTGTTTTTTGGAACGTTATGATGAACGGTGGTTTTACCGTCCAGAGGTTGTTCATCCTTCAACGTTCTTGATCCGAACGCTTACAGTTATAACTGTACTAACATTTGTTCATATAATGAGCTCTTTTACGTTATCCCGACTGATAAGACAAGAGTGATGAGTGATGATCGCTTCTAATAATAATAATGTCCTGAAGCATGTTGAAATAATTTTTAGACACATTCACCATGGGTGGTGAATTATGGTAAAATTATAACAAATAACGAATAAAATAAATTAAATTAAACAAATAATTGTACTAAAATAAAAAGGCATGATAATCATTATTATTAGAATTACAGTTATTTAAATGATGTTACTATTAATATTATTAAAATATGAGTTGTTATTGTTGTTACACTTAATTTGTTTATTATACTTTTGTTAGTGAAAAATTAATTGTTTAATTGTTATGGCCAAATAAGAATAATTAGTAATAAAACATTGTTACAAAATGACAGATAGTAAATAGTTCTATACATAGTAGTTAGTAAAAATTATTAAAGTAATTATTTACTGATGGATTTTTTTATAAATGACTGACAAGTTGTCACTAGGATGCGTCTTTTACCATTCACTGCGACACTAAAACAAAAAAAAAACAACTCCGAATTAAACAAGCCAATGATTTTGAACGTTTGTGCATAAAATTTATTCAAGGACTGATCATCCAAATTGCATTCAGAAGTGCTTTTCTATACCAATTTTTTTAAGGCATGAATGTTCTCGATCCGAAAATGCCCAATGAACACATTGTGTCTATATTTCAGTCCCTGACGCTGCTAGCCTTGATATGCCCTGTGACGACAGAGCAATTGAGTGAGTATCTTAGCCGCACTGCCTTCTCCAGTACCAAATCTTGCTCTGCTCTACTGCGGGAGTTGACGACTGATATTCGGTATGTGAATTGCTGAACTGCTTCTGAGTCATACATCAATCTTTATCCTAGGACTTCTCGAAATTTGCATTCGTATTATCAGTGGGAAGTCCCTCGAAGTAATCCAGAAAAAGCTGTGGAATGATTTCAATGATGCTACCAACAACAGCGCCAGCGATCTTTTGAGCATCACCCACCTTGGTCGTGTGTTGAGAGAAATTAAAGGTGAGTAGAAGTGGTTAGTCTTGCTAAGGGAGCCTATGAACAGATTTAGTGGACATTCTTTTCATGAATTTGTTTGATTTTATGCCACAGTCAGCTTCCCCACTTGATCGTCCTCTTTCATGTATTTTTTGTTAGTAGTTGTCAGCTTCAACTTATTCATTTGTTGCAATTGTTCCTTTTTTCTTGCTACAAATTTGAAAATATTGAGATTATTTCTGGTTAGTGTAAACAAGGAGTTTGACCAGAAAATGGTTGATCACGTGTTTATATAGGCCATAAGTTACAAACCGTTACCAATGAAAATGGCCGACAATTCTGATGGTTTTTAATTATTACGAAAAAAGCCTTGGTATACAATAATGATGTTTAAAAGTCAAATTACTGCTTTCATGGAATGAAAATATATCCAGCTTCATAACGATCCTAAAAATAAATTTTGAAATTGCTATTTTTCTGAGATAGACGTCGCTGTTTTTTATAACAAGCTATATTTTATGACTAAATTGTTTCGATCTATAAAACTAAAACCTCTAGCCACAATATTTTGACACCAAGCGCTAGAGAATTTGTTTATTTGTGTAGTAAAACATGTAAATTGATGTTACAGTGGTCAAGAAAAAAAGCTTTTAATTATCTTAAAATAAAAAGCTGGTTTATCCACAAAAAACTGTCAACTTAGTGAAATAGCTGAAAATAGTTTTTCTTCAAACATACTGGTCTTAAAATCATAATAGTAATAGTTTCTGTTTCAAATGCGTCTGCAGCAGTAGTAATATATGAGCAGATCTCCCTACCAAGTGTTTTTTTGTGGATTAGACCTTGGAGGTTATGCAATGGGTTACGACGTTGGATGAATTCGCCGAGTTTATATTGTATTTCATTTGAGGGGTACTTGAGTGGCATTTGAGTGGCATTTAAGTGGCATTTGAGTTTTTGATTATTTTTTTACTTAACTTAAACTTATATGGCATATAGATTTTGAATGTATGGCATTTAAGTTTTGATAATTCTATACATAATTCTAACTCATATAGCATTCAAGTTTTGATAATTTTTTACATAATTCAAATTCATATGGTTACTTGAGAGAGAGAAAGGAGAGAGGGGAGAGGGGAGAGGAGAGGTGAGAGAGGAGAGAAGAGAGAGGAGAGAGGAGAAAGAGGAGAGAGACTTTTTAGTTTTCTATACATTCATGTATATATGGATAATTATGTACATATTTATGGTTATATTTACATTTACACTGCATAATATACATTTATTACATAATAAGTATATTAAATGCTATAAAATATGTTGGAAAATCACCAAATTAGACCTCTAGATGGTTAAAATCTACAGTATTTGGGAAATAATATGATTATATACATTGATTACATAATAAGTAGGGAAAATCTTCCTATATAATATAGCTAGAGTCAGTAAATACTAAGTAATACAAAGCACTACAACTTGTAATGACAATCAATGCATACATACATACATATGGTATCTTGAGAGAAAGAGAGAGAGGAGAGAGAGAGGAGAGAGATTTTTTTAGTTTTCTATACATTCATGTATATATGGTTAATTATGTACATATTTATGGCTATATTTATATCTACATAGAGAGAGGAGAGAGGAGAGAGGAGATATATCTACATTGAATTTTAGTTATTTACATAATAAGTATATTGAATACTATAAAATATCTTGGAAAATTGTCAAATTAGACCTCTAGATGGTTAAAATTTACAGTTTGATAATTTTTTTACATAATTCGAATTCATATGGTTACTTGAGAGAGAGAGAGGAGAGAGGGGAGAGGGGAGAGGAGAGATGAGAGAGGAGAGAAGAGAGAGGAGAGAAGAGAGAGGAGAGAGAGGAGAGAGACTTTTTAGTTTTCTATACATTCATGTATATATGGATAATTATGTACATATTTATGGATATATTTACATTTACATTGCATAATATACATTTATTACATAATAAGTATATTAAATGCTATAAAATATGTTGGAAAATCAGCAAATTAGACCTCTAGATGGTTAAAATCTACAGTTACAGTATTTGGGAAATAACTGCAAGAGAGGAGAGAGGAGTATTTGGTAGAGGAGGGAGGAGAGAGGAGAGAGAGGGGGCTTGAGCATAAATATCTTGGAAAATTGTCAAATTAGACCTCTAGATGGTTAAAATTTACAGTATTTGGGAAATAACTACAATAGAAAACATTATGAATGTATGGCATTTAAGTATTACTAGTTTTTTACATAATTTGAACTCATATGGTATCTTGAGAAAAAGGAGACAGGAAAAGAGGAGAGAGGAGGGAAATAATTGCACTCAAATGAAAAAAATAGATGAAGCTAGATATTCATCTATTTGTATATATCCACAAGAAAACTAGGGTATTTGGTGAAGTATTCTTTTATTCCATTCAATTTTCATTAATTTTATTTGAATTGAAGTATTATTTACAATGGTTAGAATTTATTAAAATTGCTGCTCAATCCTTTATCCAACACCTACAACAATTCTTAGTAATAGTAGTGTATTTTTTAGTTTTTTATACAACCATGTATATATGGATAATTATGTACATATTTATGGATATATTTATATCTAGATTGAATAATATACATTTATGACATAATAACTATATTGAATGCTATAAAATATGTTGGAAAATCACCAAATTAGCCCTCTAGATGGTTAAAATTTACAGTATTTGGGAAATAACTGCAAGAGAGGAGAGAGGAGTATTTGGTAGAGGAGAGAGGAGAGAGGAGAGAGAGGAGGCTTGAGCGTAAATATTTCTTTTAGTTATTTACATAATAAGTATATTGAATACTATAAAATATCTTGGAAAATCGTCAAATTAGACCTCTAGATGGTTAAAATTTACAGTATTTGGGAAATAACTACAATAGAAAACATTATGAATGTATGGCATTTAAGTATTGATAGTTTTTTACATAATTCGAACTCATATGGTATCTTGAGAGAAAGGAGAGAGGAAAAGAGGACAGAGGAGGGGAAATAATTGCACTCAAATGAAAAAAATAGATGAAGCTAGATATTCATCTATTTGTATATATCCAAAAGAAAACAGGGGTATTTGGTGAAATATTCTTTTATTCCATTCAATTTTCATTAATTTTATTTGAGTTGAAGTATTATTTACAATGGTTAGAATTTATTAACATTACTGCTCAATCCTTTATCCAACACCTACAATAATTCTTAGTAATAGTAGTGTAATGAGACTGAGTAATAATCTACACACACCTTGTTCACTCTGTATGCTGTAGCACATGTTTTTCCTTTAGTTATCTGCAGTTACTTCAATTGGATCTTATCCAGATGTTTTATAGTCTTTGCTGCTGCTGTGTTTTGTCTCAAACAGAAGTCCAAAGTAGGCATTGTGTCTACAAAATACAAAAAAATTGATTGTTACAATTGATTCATTTTATTTTCATTGACTTCATCTACATATACATAAAGTAGCGAACAAACAGTTTGTGTGAGTATGAAACTATCTAGAGCATAAATACTTCTTTTAGTTATATATATTTACACTTATTATGTTTACCATACATGTAATCAGCGTTAATTTTTTATTTTTGTTTAAAAACTATTATTATTTCTGGTAAAAAACTACATTAGTTAAGTTTTAGAATCATATAAATGAAATTCGTGTCAATTTAGCATCTACTGCATTATATATTTACAATATTACTTTGTAAATATTAGTGAAAGAAATTATGAAATACCTGCGAGTAATTAAGTAATTCAGTAAGGAAATTGATTGGAATCGTAGTAATATTTTTCAAATACAACATTGCTTTGCAACGACTATTAATGAAAGCGATTATGAAATGTTGATGAGTAACTAAGTAATCTAGTAAGGAAAACTGATCGAAATCACGGTAATATTTGTTAATAGATACTTGCGACAGGTTTTATCAACGAAAAAGTCAAGCGATTTTCAAATGTTTACGAGTAACTAAGCGATTCAGTAGAAAAAACTAACAGAAATCACGCGATATCCGTTTTTGAAATATTTACGATAAACCAAATTGGGACATTGCTGTTATCAACCAAAAGATCAAGCGAGTATCAAATAGTTACGAGTAACTAAGTGATTCAGTTGCCAAAAACCGATTGAGATCATGTGACATCCGTTACAAATATTTACGTCAAGTTAGCAACGGAAAAAACAAAATATTTCTTAGAATATTCGCTATAGCAAGTTACGATAATTTTGTACTCGCTCTAAAGGTGAAGGTTTTCAGTCCATTTTTGGTCAGACCAAAATTTATGTGAGACGTTTTAGGCATTATTTCAGTCAACGTAATGTTACCAGTTCATTTTCACAAGTTTTTATTATTTATTTTAAAAATAAATAATTAGAGCTTTCTACTGGTGTTAAATTATTATTGATTGTTTTTTACCTTATCACCACTTAGAGCCAGATGATTTAATTAACTAAAGACAAATAATTATTTTAGCGTTTCTTACCTTGATGCTCTCCTAGTAGCTGTAGTAGATGATGCTTCTCCGCTTGCTGTTGAAGAACTGGATGCTTTCTATGTGAAAACAGTGGCTCTTAAATAGCTAAAGTTGCACTGATTAAACCCTATGAATCAGCATTTTTTCCAATGCTTTCGCGGGAATAAAAACTGTTTATTCCCGCGAAAGCAACGGTTTCCATTCGCGTGAAAATAAATTATTTATTCCCGCGAAAGCAACGGTTTCTATTCGTGTGAAAATAAATTATTTATTCCCGCGAAAGCAACGGTTTGTATTCGCCTGAAAATAAAATGTTTATTCCCGCGAAAGCAACGGTTTCCATTCGTGTGAAAATAGATTATTTATTCCCGCGAAAGCAACGGTTTGTATTCGCCTGAAAATAAATTATTTATTCCCGCGAAAGCAACGGTTTCTATCCGTGTGAAAATAAATTATTTATTCCCGCGAAAACATTGGTTTGTATTCGCGTGAAAATAAAATATTTATTCCCGCGAAAGCAACGGTTTCCATTCGCGTGAAAATAAAGTATTGATTCCCGCGAAAGCAACGGTTTCCATTCGCGTGAAAATAAAGTATTGATTCCCGCGAAAGCTTTGGTTTGTATTCGCGGGAAAATAAAATTTCTATTCCCGCGAAAGCAACGGTTTCTATCCGTGTGAAAATAAATTATTTATTCCCGCGAAAACATTGGTTTGTATTCGCGTGAAAATAAAATATTTATTCCCGCGAAAGCAACGGTTTCCATTCGCGTGAAAATAAAGTATTGATTCCCGCGAAAGCTTTGGTTTGTATTCGCGGGAAAATAAAATTTCTATTCCCGCGAAAGCAACGGTTTCTATCCGTGTGAAAATAAATTATTTATTCCCGCGAAAACATTGGTTTGTATTCGCGTGAAAATAAAATATTTATTCCCGCGAAAGCAACGGTTTCCATTCGCGTGAAAATAAAGTATTGATTCCCGCGAAAGCTTTGGTTTGTATTCGCGGGAAAATAAAATTTCTATTCCCGCGAAAGCAAGGGTTTCCATCCGTGTGAAAATAAATTATTTATTCCCGCGAAAACATTGGTTTGTATTCGCCTGAAAATAAATTATTTATTCCCGCGAAAGCAACGGTTTGTATTTGCCTGAAAATAAAATGTTTATTCCCGCGAAAGCAACGGTTTGTTTTCGTCTGAACATAAAATTTTTATTCCCGCGAAAGCAACGGTTTGTATTCGCCTGAAAGTAAATTATTTATTCCCGCGAAAGCAACGGTTTGTATTCGCCTGAAAATAAAATGTTTATTCCCGCGAAAGCAACGGTTTCCATTCGTGTGAAAATAAATTATTTATTCCCGCGAAAGCAACGGTCTGTATTCGCCTGAAAATAAATTATTTATTCCCGCGAAAGCAACGGTTTGTATTCGCCTGAAAATAAAATGTTTATTCCCGCGAAAGCAACGGTTTCCATTCGTGTGAAAATAAATTATTTATTCCCGCGAAAGCAACGGTTTGTAGTCGCCTGAAAATAAATTATTTATTCCCGCGAAAGCAACGGTTTGTATTTGCCTGAAAATAAAATGTTTATTCCCGCGAAAGCAACGGTTTGTATTCGTCTGAACATAAAATGTTTATTCCCGCGAAAGCAACGGTTTGTATTCGCCTGAAAATAAATTATTTATTCCCGCGAAAGCAATGGTTTGTATTCGCCTGAAAATAAAATGTTTATTCCCGCGAAAGCAACGGTTTCGATTCGCGTGAAAATAAAGTATTTATTCCCGCGAAAGCAACAGTTTCCATTCGTGTGAAAATAAAATATTTATTCCCGCGAAAGCAACGGTTTGTATTCGCCTGAAAATAAATTATTTATTCCCGCGAAAACATTGGTTTGTATTTGTGTGAAAATAAAATTTGTATTCCCGCGAAAGCAACGGTTTCCATTCGCGTGAAAATAAATTATTTATTCCCGCGAAAACACTGTTTTTTATTCACGCGAAAAAACAGTTTATATTCCCGCGAAAGCATTGGAAAAAATGCTGATTCATAGGGTTTGATCAGTGCAACCTTAGCTATTTAAGAGCCACTGTTTTCACACAGAAAGCATCCAGTTCTTCAACAGCAAGCGGAGAAGCATCATCTACTACAGCTACTAGGAGACCATCAAGGTAAGAGATGCTAAAATAATTATTTGTCTTTAGTTAATCAAATCATCTGGCTCTAAGCGGTGATAAGGTAAAAACTAATCAATATCAATAATTATTTAACACTAGTAGAAAGCTCTAATTATTTATTTTTAAATTTTATGCTAGTTTGAGACAAAACGCTGTATATAAAGACAATGAAAATAAATGAATCAATTGTAACAATCAACTTTTTGTATTTTGTAGACACAATGTGTACTTTGGACTCTTGTTTGAGACGAAATGCATCAGTAGCAAAGACTATAAAACATCTGGTTAAGATCTACCAACAGCACACTTCTCCAACACAGCAAGAATTTCTTTCAAGATCTACCACCTACTTAGATGATACCAAACCATTGAAGACTCAAACTACATGAGTTTTGAAAACCAATGAAGACTCAAACTACATGAATTTCGAAGACAGCATACTTCTCCAACACAGCAAGAATTCCTTTCAAGATCTACCACCTACTTAGATGATACCAAACCAATGAAGACTCAAACTACATGAGTTTTGAAAACCAATGATGACTCAAACTACATGAATTTTGAAGACAGCATACTTCTCCAACACAGCAAGAATTCCTTTCAAGATCTACCACCTATTTAGATGATACCAAACCAATGAAGACTCAAACTACATGAGTTTTGAAAACCAATGAAGACTCAAACTACATGAATTTTGAAGACAGCATACTTCTCCAACACAACAAGAATTCCTTTCAAGATTTACCACCTACTTAGATGATGCCAAACCAATGAAGACTCAAACTACATCAATTTTGCAGACAGCACACTTCTCCAACACAGCAAGAATTCCTTTCAAGATCTACCACCTACTTAGATCATATCAAACCAATGAAGACTCAAACTACATGAATTTTGAAGACAGCGTACTTCTCCAACACAGCAAGAATTCCTTTCAAGATCTACCACCTACTTAGATGATACCAAACCAATGAAGACTCAAACTACATGAGTTTTGAAAACCAATGAAGACTCAAACTACATGAATTTTGAAGACAGCATACTTCTCCAACACAGCAAGAATTCCTTTCAAGATCTACCACCTACTTAGATGATACCAAACCAATGAAGACTCAAACTACATGAGTTTTGAAGACAGCATACTTCTCCAACACAGCAAGAATTCCTTTCAAGATCTACCACCTACTTAGATGATGCCAAACCAATGAAGACTCAAACTACATCAATTTTGAAGACAGCACACTTCTCCAACACAGCAAGAATTCCTTTCAAGATCTACCACCTACTTAGATGATGCCAAACCAATGAAGACTCAAACTACATCAATTTTGAAGACAGCATACTTCTCCAACACAGCAAGAATTCCTTTCAAGATCTACCACCTACTTAGATCATATCAAACCAATGAAGACTCAAACTACATGAATTTTGAAGACAGCATACTTCTCCAACACAGCAAGAATTCCTTTTAAGATCTACCACCTACTTAGATGATGCCAAACCAATGAAGACTCAAACTACATCAATTTTGAAGACAGCACACTTCTCCAACACAGCAAGAATTCCTTTCAAGATCTACCACCTACTTAGATCATATCAAACCAATGAAGACTCAAACTACATGAATTTTGAAGACAGCATACTTCTCCAACACAGCAAGAATTCCTTTCAAGATCTACCACCTACTTAGATGATACCAAACCAATGAAGACTCAAACTACATGAGTTTTGAAAACCAATGAAGACTCAAACTACATGAATTTTGAAGACAGCATACTTCTCCAACACAGCAAGAATTCCTTTCAAGATCTACCACCTACTTAGATGATACCAAACCAATGAAGACTCAAACTACATGAGTTTTGAAGACAGCATACTTCTCCAACACAGCAAAAATTCCTTTCAAGATCTACCACCTACTTCGATGATGGCAAACCAATGAAGACTCAAATAACATGGATTTTGAAGATAAGATGATAGCAAACCAATGAAGACTCAATGTTACACAACATTACTTTCTCTCCTGCTTAGATGATACCAAACCAATGAAGACTCAAACTACATGGATTCTACTTCGATGATGCTGAAAAAGAAAACTGTCCAGAACAAGAGCTCAAGAAGCTAATCTATAACTCAAGGCTATCATATCACTATAGGTGAGTTTTACTAATTTTTACCATAAATTAAACAAAATGCTGAATATATACATTTTACAAGTGAAAAAAGGACTTTTTTGGTGAAATTAGTGTATTTTTTACAACAAAATGCTGAATATATACATTTTTCAGGGAAAAAAAGGACTTTTTTGGTGTAAATACTGTATTTTTTTTACAACAAAAATGCTGAACATATACATTTTCTAGGTGAAAAAAGGACTTTTTTGATGTAATTAGTGTATTTTTTACAACAAAATGCTGAATATATACATTTTCATGGTAATTGTTTTAGATAGATGAAAGAGAATCAAAAACACTTGGTGAAAATAATGCTCAAGAAAGAACAAGTTGAACAATGTAACTTGGTGAGTTATTTCCCTTTTCTAATAATGTAAACTATCCAATGTAACTAGAACTATAATTCAAATTCATGTAATTATTTTACATTTTCGCTTAATCATTCTATACTAATGCATAACTTTTTTATTTTAGTTCATTACGAAATTAAAAGCACATAGAACAGAAGTCTTCCTTCCTAAGATATAACATCACTACATCAAAGACATCATTGTAAAGGAACAAACTATGCATTAACTGTTACTACTTTGTATTTATTACAAGTTGTAGTGCTTTGTATTACTTAGTATTTACTGACTCTAGCTATATTATATGGGGAGATTTTCCTTACTTATTATGTAATAAATGTATATAATCATATAATGATTCATTTTTAATCAATGTATTAATTCAATTTAGATGTATCTCCTCTCTTCTCTCTCTCTATGTAGATATAAATATACCCATAAATATGCACATAATTGACCATATATACATTAATTGCTAGAAAACTAAAAGATTTCTCTCTCCTCTCTCTCTTTCTCTCTCAAGATACCATATGTATGTATGTATGTATGTATGTATGTATGTATGTATGTATGTATGTATGAATGCATTGATTGTCATTACAAGTTGTATTGCTTTGTATAACTTAGTATTTACTGACTCTAGCTATATTATATAGGAAGATTTTCCCTACTTATTATGTAATCAGGTATATAATCATATAATGTTTCATTTTTGATCAAAATATTTATTCAATGTAGATATATCTCCTCTCTCTATGTAGATATAAATATACCCATAAATACGTACATAATTAACCATATATACATGAATGTATAGAAAACTACTAATGTAGTTTTTTTACCAAACAACAGTACATCAAAAACATTATTGTAAAGGTATATTATATAGGAAGATTTTCCATACTTATTATGTAATAAATGTATATAATCATATAATGATTAATTTTTGATCAATATATTTATTCAATGTAGATATATCTCTTCTCTCCTCTCTCCTCTCTTTCTTCCTCTCTCCTCTCTCTCTCCCTCTCTCCTCTCTCTCTTTCTTTATCTCAAGATACCATATGTATGTATACATTGATTATCATTACAAGTTGTAGTGCTTTGTATTACTTAGTATTTACTGACTCTAGCTATATTATATAGGATGATTTTCCCTACTTATTATGTAATCAATGTATATAATCATAAAATGTTTCATTTTTGATCAATATAGTTATTCAATGTAGATAAAACTCCTCTCTCCTTTCTCTCTCCTCTCTCCTCTCTGTCTTCTCTCTCCTCTCTCTCAAGATGCCATATGAGTTCAAATTATGTGAAAAAAGTATCAAAACTTAAATGCCATACATTCAAAATCTAGCTGCCATATGAGTTCAAATCAAGTAAAAAAATAATCAAAACTCAAATGCCACTTAAATGCCACTCAAATGCCACTCAAGTACCCTTCAAGTAAAATACAATATAAACTCGGCGAATTCATCCAACGCCGTAACCCATTGTCTCAACTCCAAGGTCAGATCCACAAAAAAACACTTGGTAGGGAGATCTGCTCATATATTACTACTTGCAGCTTTCAATGTAAACTGATTTAATTATTTGCCAAGTTCAGTTTTATTTATTAGAAAATGGCCTCATTTGTTTCGATTTTTGTTCGGTTATATTTACCAACCTTATCGTTGAGTGCAGGTAAACATTTTATATAAACCAGGCTACAGTTGGCAATCTCTATAGAGAGACTTCATTGTTTGTGCAATGATTTATTGAGTAAAAACAGTGTCTGTTGAATGGCCCTACTTATTCAACTCACACACAGGAAAAACTATTATTTGATAACCATTACATACATCAAGTACTTGCTTGGGGTTTTTAAAAACTTTTAACACCCAATCCCCAAATGAATTTATAGGCAAAAAAGATATTATACCGCGATATAGCATAAGTTGAGTATACACTTATATTATGCAGGACATATATTTTGCATTGTGTTATGATATATATTGTCATGTGAGTATAAATATTATTTGTATATACACTAGTAAAGTATATTGTGATATTTTATAAAGTAATTGATAATAATCATTTCAGCATAAAGTGTTATTTTAATATATTCACACAAGGAACTCTTTATATAGCAAAAAATATATGTATGAAAAGTAAAATTTATTTTCTCTTGTCGCTAATTTTGAGAGCAACCTTGTTGAGAGATCTACTGCTTATCACTACATGACCAACCTCTTTCCAATCAAATTCCTTGGTGTAAATGTGAGCCTCTAAAAATCTCTGACTTTACTTTTCAAGAAAAGTGATATTTTGATGTTGAAACCTTGTTCATTCAATATCAGCTTTTAGAAATGATAGCATTTAACATTTAGTTTACTTGTGATCATTTTTTGATGTTTGATAGAGAACAACAAGATATTGTTTTTAACGAAAATGCTATTGTCATGATTTTTTTCATTGTTTTTGTTAAAAAAGCTTCAGGAGTGTGGGCTCTTTTTATGTGAATTCTCCGTATAATTGTAGATCAAGCGTCCAAAACGACAAGTGCAAGGCAAATTCCTGCTTGGCTTTGTAGAGGAACACCATGTCTGTTAGCTGTTCCGGCTTGTGAGTTTGTTTATCATTACTTTTTGCACCACAACGTATACTTAAAATCTCTAATGATAATTGATTTATAGTTATAATTTTATCTACTTAGTTATTACGTCATAGGTTACCGTAGTCGATTTTTCGTGGACCCTTTGAAAACCACCAGTAGTGTAATAGGAGAAGATATACATGAATAACCCTTAATCCTAAAATTTTCATCTACAGTTAATGCTTCATCTACAGTTGATACTTCATCTACAGTTAATACTTCATCTACAGTTAATACTTCATCTACAGTTGATACTTCATCTACAGTTAATACTTCATCTACAGTTAATACTTCATCTACAGTTAATACTTCATCTACAGTTAATACTTCATCTACAGTTAATACTTCATCTATAGTTAATACTTCATCTACAGTTAATACTTCATCTACAGTTAATACTTCATCTATAGTTAATACTTCATCTACAGTTAATACTTCATCTACAGTTAATACTTCATCTACAGTTAATACTTCATCTACAGTTAATACTTCATCTATAGTTAATACTTCATCTACAGTTAATACTTCATCTATAGTTAATACTTCATCTACAGTTAATACTTCATCTACAGTTAATACTTCATCTATAGTTAATACTTCATCTACAGTTAATACTTCATCTACAGTTAATGCTTCATCTACAGTTAATACTTCGTCTACAGTTGATACTTTATCTATAAATAATACTTCATTTATGAACAATAAAGCGTACAAAGTCTACCAGTTGCTTTTTCTCAAGTTTTCAGAGTTTAATAAAGTAGTATATTCGGTGGCAATGATCATTAGACTGTAATTAAAAATAAAATGTTTGTGGGGTGTTTTAGACTGCAACAACCGAACAGTCTTTTCATATGTAGTTGTAGCTGATGAAAGCTGATGGGCTCATCAAACATTATCTTGTAAGACTTGTAACATTTGCCTTTACTCACAGGCAAAACCTATCAAATGGTGCTGACAATCTACGAACATGACAAAGACTATGAATTTCCTACAAGGAACCAAGTGCTGATATGTAACAATGAGACATGTGAGGAAGAGGTAGGTAAAGCTCTTATGCATGTCTTGGCCCGATTGCAGTTCTCATTAATTTGTCATGGATTTGTGTTCTTTATTATAAATTTATACATGATAGCGTGAAAAGTAACTGTTTCTTTGTTTGTTCATTCTGTATTTGGCCATTTCTGCTACGCTGAGAGAGGAGAAACGTGCTGCACAAACAATCTATTGCACTGCTCAGTTGCAAAGTCAAGATCGAGGTCTGGTTTTCCCATTTGTTTTTAAACTGCACAGAAATGTGAAGATTTCTTACTTTTTTGCTGATGAAAGTGGAGCTGTTTCCTGCCATGGTGGAATTTCTTATTGGTTTTCTGAAAGCGAAGCTGTTGGTCTTATAAAAGTTTTCACTCTATATGCAGTTAGGATTTGCTGAAACAGTACGATCTATTTGTGTTATATAGGCATGACACGGCTAACCAGCTCCATCTAGCTCTCCAAATGAATGCATGTACGCTGAGCACTCATTTGGTCATATGGGCTCAAGCGCCAGCGAGCAGTCATTGTGATCATCGTGGAGCTTCTTTCGATATACCAGGTGTACCTCCACAATGTAGCTGTCATCATTTACGATATCATCTCGATCAAACTTTCCATATTGGAGTTCTACCCGCTTGAAACCATTTGTTGGTAGTTTTTGTGACATCGTCCATCCGGACAGGTTGTTCATGTCCAGGTCCAATATGTAAGTTTTTTTTGCTGGACCATACCTGCCCTCATGCAGATTGTTAGTCTTGGGTTAGTGTAGACCTCCACAAGTAGACCTACCACCTCTGGTACCAATCTCTACAAAGTTTTACATGTCCAAGTAATGGATGAGCTCCAGTTTCTACCCAGTCTTTTTGATAAGTTTATCCCAGGATAACAATGGCGCTGAAAAATGGTGGCACTAATGAAGATCCCGCTCTTCCATGTCTCTAGTTGTGAAGCTTTTAAGTACATCCATCAGCAACAATATATCTGTCTTGCAATTTAGCTTTTTCCACACATTGTGAGCGTTATTATAATCAGCATCACTTATTCTCGAGTAAAGGTCAAGCAATGATGCAAAGTCCTTTTGCCTCAAGAGTCGAGTTTCCTCAAATCTCTTGCGCTAGTCTATATACTTGTTCGAGTACACTCCCTTTCTAGTGAGCAGGTTGGAGTGGTCTCCGTACTCACATTTTAGGTACAGTAGATTGTCTACACCTTCTACCGCTTGGCTAGCAAACTATTTAAGAGCTGGAGTCTGTCCATTAACTTAAACCGTCCCATCCGAATTGGCATGCGCTTTTTAACTGTGTTGCCAATAACTTCCATATTCCTTTCACGATTCCCATCATCATCTTTTTTTTCTTCATAAACCTTGCTGATGATATGGGAATTGTACCCTCTTAGATTGTGAAAAACCTTTTTTTCTTTTCGTTTGTCGATACTTAAGGTTGCAAGAATTGTACGCCGATCCTCCGTACAATCCAGAGATATGGCCGGGGTCTCTAGGCAACCAATTTTTCTCCGTAGGCTATCATCTGTACATGTAGCACTCAGTCCCTTGCTTAAATTCTTGTTGCTGTTTGGGGCTTATGATCATGCCGGTTATTGGAATGCCGTCAATAAATACTTCTATCTCATCCCATCTTCAAAAACTTTATCCGTGTAGTGCTCATCCATGGAATCTCAAACTTTAGCGACTCACCCAATCTGCTCAACAGGTGTACACCATGACCACATGCTGTATGGACCTCGGTATTTTTGTCAGTAATGGACTCAGAGTCCGCTTAAACTGTATATGGTGCTATTCTCATATTTTTAGTGTTTTTAAAGTCTATCGAAGTACCCTGCTCGTGGAGTGTCTCCTTTTGAAGTGCCGAGCACTTTTTGAAGTAATCTTGAAACGTTCACACGCAGGTGAAATGGTGGAAACATTGCAAACAGGTGTGCTTGTTACCTCCATTTGTATTACCAGTCTGAGTAGACATCAGGGTCGACATGTTCTTGATCTACATAAAGTGACTCTTGTACAATAGTAGATTGACCTCCTCTAGATCAAACACTTTAAACAGTTGATTGTATGAATAATTTTCAATTTGCCCTTTTCTTCTTTTTCTTTCCATTCTAATACTATCGCCCGGAGTTTGTTTTTACCTGCAAACCTCTAGATCTGATTATTTTCAGTGTCACGATGTGCCCTATTCCCAGTTTGTACTTTGAAAGTTTATCCACATGGTCTGCGGGTAGTTGCAAGCATTAAAACACTGAGCACAAAAAATACTTGTTGTCTCCCAGCAGGTCTGGATCAATCACATTTATCACATTCACGAACAATGATTTCTTTTGTTTTGGTGGTAAAACGTTGTCTAGGTCTTGGCAACTCCCTTGATCTTGGCCCTCGTTTTAGCACTGCTACTGTTGACATTAATAACTGCTTTTTGGCTGGCCGAAGCCTTGGGTATCTTTCGGTACGTACCACCCTTGAGAGGTGTCCACTTACAACTTTCCAAACAAAATCTAGGCACACGAGTTAACACCCAGCCAGACCCTTGGTTTGTTTGGGTACTTAATTGGGGGATGGTTTGTGCTCGCTCACCAGGTATACTCCAAGATGCTTAGTGACATTTTCAAGCTCCGAGTAAATGAATACTGCTTCCATGCTGACATGGATTTTTTGCTTCTGCCAAAGACCTGCTGTTTCTTGCCCACGCTGACAGGCTTGACTTCACCCCATGGGAACTCTAGATTCGTGGACTGGTACCTAAAAACATCTATAGTAGACTTGACAGTCACAGAATTGGTAAAAGTGGTAGTTATTATCACCCGGGTGCTCTGTGGTTTCAGATATCAGCAGGTGTACCAAATCTGATTTCTTGGCATGCCCTCCAAATATTATATTTCTAGCGGTGTCCAGTTCTTTAAGTTCTTTTAGATTTAGATCACTCAGCGCTAAGCGTCGGTTACCAGCCACAATATTTTCAACCTTTATATTTTTAAAGTAAGAGTAGCACCTTTGAGTTTTCTGCATAAGTTACAAGCTACTTAGGCAGTGATTAAGTCCTTTCCATTCATAAAATTGGCACAGGGTAACTTATTTGGATCCTTGCTTGAACATCTAACTCATTTGGATCAGATATATCATATGTTTTGATATTGTCAAGTTGTCTTCTCTTCAATTTAGACCGGGACAGTTGAAAAAACAACTTCTCCATATTAACTGTAGCCCTAAAATCTTTGTCACCTGTGTTGCCCTATTATTAAATCCCGACTCCCAGTACAGATGGCAGGCTATAAACAAGTTTGCATCGATTCTGCAGTAGTGACCCTGTAGTATGATCACTAATCTACCAAATTGCAGCTCTGTGATGATATTTAAATTTTAAGTGTTTATTGCTTCTAAACCACTGAGTGCCAGTTAAAATGTTGCTTCCTTGTATTTGTATCCTTCATACCAATATTTGAAAAAAGCGAAAGAAACAAAACTATGTATAGTTTCCACCTCTATTTAGTGTCTGTGCAGTCAGTCACAAAAAGCCATTCTAGTGTATTGATTGCGTTGAAATAGAAAAATTTGTTATGGTAGGTAATACATGAGATAGATAGCAAAGTTAGTCTCGTAAAAAACCACCAAGCTGGAAAATGTATCAGTTGGCTAAATTGCTAAAAAATCAGTTGTTGCTCTATCTATTGATCAACACATGTCACTGATATTTTAGATAGATGGGATATTTTTGTGTAACAAATGTTTTGAATACCTACGATTTTTTTTCATTCTCAAACACCAGATATTATTCAATACCAAATACTTCTTTTGCATACGATAATAATGGAGATAGTGACGATAAAAGTACATACCCCAGAAGTCGCGATAGTTTCAAGGTAATTGATTCTATTGGCTGAAAATAAAAATAGGCCGAAGACCGTTGTCAGTTTTTAAGTAGCTCACCGTAAACAACTACTATCAAATTAAGTGCAAAGGATATCACCTCTGAGCCCATCGGTGACATTTATTTCTAAGATTACAGAGAGGGTAGTTTACATAGTCTTTGACATTCATGTTACAATTATACCACTATCGACAACATTCAAAGTCTAAGGTGATGATACCTAGAGATATATATGTTTCCGTTTTTTAAAAACACAAAAGTTGTTGTCACTTTTTTATTAGTTCAAATTGCTGATTTGAATTCTTTGACAGGCCATTTTTTGGGAAACACCACACAAGCAATCTCAAATGATGAAAATCTGAAAAATGACTGACCGCCATTACACGTGGCATTATTTTATATATTCCACGAGACATCTCTACTCATTTCAGCACAATGTACAGTTTTAAAAAATGTGGTTAATGTTGTGAATGACTATAAGCTGGTTTTGGAAATTTTTTCCTGTTGCAACCGTCACTCTCATGATGATCTCATAGCTAATGAATATAAATAGATCATTGAGGTGGTCAACTGATAGTCTGTATTGTTTTTATGAGTTCACTCTGAAACCAAGAGTGGACAACTCTAACTTTGAATTAGTTTTGAGTTCCAGAAGCACTGCTGTTTCTTTAAAAACGGCATAAATTAAAAAAAAACTCTAATATTACCACCAGAACTGCCATGTTTCAAATCGTATGTCAATATTTCTTGCTCAAAGGTCCTATTCACACTTTAAGTTTTGCATGATTTCCTAAACTTTGATGCTTTGCTTGGTTTGAGAACTTTCTGTTTACGTTCTGTTGTTGATAAACCCATACCACCCGCTGTTCATATAAAATAAATGCTCTTGCTTAGCAGAAATCCCTGACAGGTGTTTCGAAATAAGTGCGATTTTAACTTACCGTTTCAATTATTTATTTCATAATTGTTATTGTTATTATTATGTTACTCATTCATATTTTATTTACGTTATTTGGAAGCATTTATAATGAAACCAAAGGAAACACACTATTCTGTATTATTATGAATCAATGTTAGTCAACTTTGTCGTTATTATTATTTGTGTTATCTTCTCCATTACTATTGTTTACCTGATTAATTACTATTTATTATACCAACAACTAGCAGTAGTTATTTCAGTTTGGTATGAATATAATAATGAATAAGGCATAGTATTAGTTCTAGTCACCAATAACAAAATCAATTTTTTAATACTATTATAATAAATGATGGCCGATGACAACTATAAAATAATTACTATCTATCACAATTTTCCCGTCAAAGTCCATGAGCAACTAATTGTGACGTCACTTATAACAGTTATTAATATTGACAATAACAGTGTTAGTATTTGTCTTCATGTCTTCGGGACCTTGTTATGAAAAGTTTTCTATCATCATTATTTGCAATAGATTTACTTACTTGTTTTTATTCGTTGGTGCATTGATTAGAATAATTATTAATCTTATTCATGTCAATTGACGTTATTATCGATAACAAAAAACTGTGGCTCATGGTTAAATTAGTGTGAGCGTGAGGCGTGACATGATGGCGGGGCCTCAAAATTATCGCAAAACCCTCTCTCTTTGAAGGAAGCATTGCCATTTAGTGGATACAGCCGGAGCCACGCAACTTCGTACACATCTCTGGGAGGTTGTACAAGTGCAGTGCTTCTACACCCTAGTGAAATCCTGTACCATACTTGAAAAAAATTATCACGAACCAAAGTGAATTTGCATATAAAGTGTAAAAGCACTAATAATAATAAACGGTCATAAAATTTATTCATGATAATGTGGGAGAATTTGCTGGCGAATCAAGCTCACCTGGCACCAGGTGAGACAGCTGACCATAATTATCAGTGGAGAATGACACCAAAGATTACAAGTTGTCTCCTCCTAACGGTATCAAGAGAGGCCAAGTCTTGACAATTTAAGCAAGGGTATTAGAGGGTCAAAGGTCGGACAGGAGCCCGCCCCTCTTCCCGTCAAGGACCAATAGGACAATAAATAAGCGTTATGCTCAAGTGATTCCCTATATACCTTATTGTTAAATTAAAATGTGATCGGACATTAACTATATTATATATGTTATATTTTTGTATAAAAATGAGAGACTGAGCCAGAGAGCTCATTTTTATTCCTTGCAATAAAGCTCAAACTTCAAGACGAGTCTTGTTGGTGCCCTATATAGGGAGTCGCAAATTCACAGATAGACAAGCAAATTAGCAGTTGTGGCCAAGTAGCAGCAAAAAGCACTACAATAAAATGTAATGATAAATATATCCTATAGCCTTATACACCTAGAACACTGGATGCATACAACAAGCTTGCACTCCTTTGCATTTGTTGCATAATGGCTAACTCACAAATGGCTAGAGTGACAAAGGAATTTTCAGCATAGGATGTCTTTGAAAACCTTCTTAGTATTGTAATAAATTAACCATTACAATAAGTTATACAACATTAGATTCTTCACATGTCAATAACTTTTATTGCCCTATAACAATGTCTGTTCCTTTCAGGACTTGGCGGAATTGCGATCAAAAGACAAAACTGTAAAGGCAATTTTTCAAGTTTGTATGTGAAATCAGAATTGGTATCAAAATCATATTTATGCACAGCAGACTTTGCTATCCATTGCAATTTGATTTGTAGCTCTATGAGTTTTGGTTCTAAAAATATTTAAAAAAAATTATTTTTGGTCAACAAAAATTTGCAATTTTTGAAGGCGAATTTTTATAGGAATGTTTGCTCATTTTACGCTACTTTTGTGACTTTTTTGCATTAGCTATATTGAGTGAAATTTATTTCTATCATAATCACACAGAAATGCTGCTGTTATGGAATTGTCTAAGGATTCTCCTTGGTAGTTACTGTCAAAACTCTGGAGAGCCATGATGATTAAGTTAATGTCATGTCAAAGTACAGGGAAAATAGGACAAATAGATAAACTAAAATTTCAAAAATAGTTTTGAATTTTTTTACCGCATAATCACTTGTGGAATCGGTCGAACTTTTTTCATGAAAATAACTATTAACATATGGCAATACTTTTAGAAATTAAATTTGGAAAGAAAACGTTTGTGGTAGAAAACGATGTGGGAGGGTGAAAGCGACCACAGAAGAAAATACTTCTGGGAGGAGACCAGCAGTAAAGCTTACTACGGGACAAGACAATTTTAGGGAGATGGAAGAAAAGAGGCTACCATGGGAGGAGGGTACCACAAGATAACCTACCACTGAAAAAACTTCATTTAGAGAAGTCGCCGCGGGTAGAAGTGAATATTAGAGAATGGACTGGCTATATCCATCCATTGTTGTTTACAACTGGTAAGCTTTCAAGTGATATTAAAAAAAATCTACTACTCTTGTTTGTAGGTGGTCTTGTTCCTCAATCGTGCTCTATCCGATACCAACCCCTATTACTGTATGGTCAACTGCCATCTACTCAAAAATGAAGTTTGCAAAAAAATTGAGCCAGAACTTAGTCATATTGCCGATGTGAGTGATGAAGATTATGGTCTGGCATTCATTTATGCTGAGGAGAAAAAAGATGCCAGGATTCGTGGATTTCTTGAAAAATACTTTGTGAAAAACTATCACATTGCTAATATCACTCAACTGCGCAGCTATGTGAAACACATGTTGAAGTTGCCAGAATCAGCCGAGCTCTCTCCCTGCTCTGCGGACCCTGACAGGTATAAAAATAGTAAATAGCGGGCTAACATAAGCATTTTGACGACCAACATTTCTCACAGCCATTTGCAGATTTTTATCCCCTGAAAAATCACCGAGATATAAGTTGTTGAATATAATGAATTTCACTTAAACACAGAACTTTGGTCAGTCAGGTTTTGATTGAGCCTCCCCAACTGATGTCTAATGTCTTGAGTATTTTTGCAACCAGAGCTTTTTATTTTCATCATTCTTTCAGTTCACAAAAACTATAGTTTTCAAGTACAATTAGCAAGCTTGTTCATGTTATGCTTATTTTCATGCACAGATGTTAGCCAAAGAGATGATGAACTAAAAGCTGTAGTCTTATGCCTATTTCGATGAGTGAATGATTAGCATCAAAAGTTTTTCAAATTTTCAACAACTTGCAAGATTTTAATGAAATTTAAAGGACCCAAGACACCAATGGCAAGGCATAATTACTTGAAAGCATAGATTTTATATTGCGCATTTGGCGGGATCACATCTAGAGTTATTATTTTCAGTTTTAATTATTGTTTATTGTAACTTTGTTTTTTAGTAAAGTAACAAGTAATTGGGTTTGATTGCTCTTTGTTTAAAAAGTAGATTACTGAAATGTAATTACTTAAGTTTGTTTGTTTTATAATTGAAATTAATGGTACAATGATATAAAGCTGCTTGCGTTCTAGAAAACGTATGAGGAAGCAACTCGTTCATGTTTGAGCTGTGCTCTTCTCGCTAAAACTAACTTTGACAGACAAAGCAATCGATCTCTGGTAAAATATATTTGTAAATTTTTATTTAACGCATGATATAAAAGTAATAATTCCATGTTGTCAATATTCATTGATACTAATATATACTATTATGCTATACCTAAAAATTTGGATCAGTAAATGCAAGAATTGCTGTTTTTATATTTATTAATTGGTTGTTATTGAACTGATTTCCTTAGTTGTTCTATTTATGTTATCCTACTGGTTCGCTATGAGGGCTATCTATAATTATATGATAAAAATAGTAAATATTACTCAAATGATATTGTTAATTTGCAAACTGTTGATCTCCTTGAGTAATGGTGATAATTTATGATTTTTTGTTGCTGAAAGATAATAAAAATTAATGATGTTTTCTCATTATTTGTTGTTTTATTGGAGAAAAATGCACAACCTGTGCAAAAGATTTATTACTGGGGAAACCCGAAAAATAATTAAGCGGGCTTATATAAAACAATAGAGAAAACGCGCAGCCTAAGAAAGTTTTCAAACAGTGGGGAAATCGTAATTAATTACGTGGATTTGTAGAATTTGTTCATTGTCTTATATAAGCCCACAATAATTATTTTTTGGGATTCCCCAGTAAACATTTTTTTGCTCAGGTTGCGCGTTTTTCTCTAATAGACAAAATCTGGAAATCCCGTAATTAATTGGGGTTTCCGCACTGTCCGAAAATTTTTTCAGGCTTTGCGTTTTTCTCTATTGAAAGCCATACTACACTAACCTTGTGTTTTTTTTCATTCAGACTTGATTAAAAGTTGTTGTACAGATATTGCCGCGGGGCGAATTGAGGACTTGTTTGTGTGCCCGATAGCCAAATCTAGACTTGTCTCCACCTTTTGACCATCTTATGCTAATTATTTGGTATTTAAATGGTGTGCCAGCTGATTTCCTAGCATGTAACATTCTTATAGATGGGGCAAACTGCAAAGGACTTGTTACTGCTTTTAGCTTGTTGGCAAGGCTGGTGAGGTCTGATAGAGCAGGTGTTGGCAAATCATTGTATGTGGGCAACCTACAGCAGGCTGCCGGCTCACTTCTGAAAAAAAACGATTCAGTTAAAAGAGAGGATGTGACTATTACTGAGTACAAGACAATTAACACAGATGCCATCATTAATAGGCTTTCAGATCAGTTAGTCAAAGGACACTACGAGCAGCCATATTACACAATACACATCGACATTGCTCATAAGGTATATACTCTTTGGTTTATGTATTTGCATGTATATGGTGAGTACACACATACATAAAGTGAACACACTTGTTACAACTTTTTCCATGAATTTTACATCCTCCAAACTGAATATTGAACCCTTGATTTATATACAAATAAAATGGAGCTGGTACTGTTGTAGGTGGAGACAGGAGTGGATGAGTTACTGTTTAATCTCATTATACTCAGAAGTATTGTCAACTCTGAAGGTGTTGTATGGCAAGCCCAGCCCACTCACTACTATATCATCGAGTGCATGCCTATGAGGCGCAAGGTAATACTTGTACCAGTTTGAAGTACAATATGCAGTACACGTAGTTCAGATGTTCTTGTGGCGTGTATTCACTCAACTTTACTACCTGTGAGTCAATACTTTGCTTGAATGTTACATTGCTCTCTGTGGTTTGAAGGATGGCACCAGCGCGCATGAAGTTCTGGAGTTGTTACCAACCACAATGTGTATCTCTCCCCAGGAAGTGTTGAGCTACTACCAACATCAAGGTGTAGTGCCAGGTATACTAAGGTTGACTATAGCTATACACCTGTGCAATTCACCCATTTCTACATTTGCTTCCTCTGCTTTCACAGAAATTGTCAAGACTCTATTGACTTACTAGACTGGGAGTAAATCTTAGTGTGCAGTTCAACTGTCTTATATCAATGAGTGCATTGACCACAAGTTTCGTATTAACAAGTTTTACTCTGAAATGAAAAAATTATTTTTAATTTTTAAATTTTGTTTTTTTATTGAAGCAAAGTATCAAACAACTTTTTTCTGGCATGTTTTCAACTGACTAAGATGGTCCCAAATGTACGATCAGAAATGTTTGTTCACGAAGAGAAATGTGTCTTTTAGTTTAATTAATCTTCTGCAATCACCTTCACCATCGTCTATTATAACTGTTGTGTCTCATCACAGTAATTGATGGTTAAGGATGTGCATACTACCTCTTTAGATGGCATGGTCGGGTTTGACAGGGAAGTCTTACAGCAGACACAGTGGCAGACAGTCCTCAAGTTTTTGGACTGCCATGAAAAGCGAGACTACAGCTACACAATACAAGAAACAGATATGTTAGACCGCTCAGAGGCTCTACGGCTTGTTATCAGGTAAATAAGCATCTCCTTCACTCTCACTGCTCACTCTCATGAGTCTACTTTGGTCTTACCTAACTGCAGATGGCCAATTACAATTTTAAAAAAAATGACAGTTCTTGTGAAACCTGTCTTTCTCTCTAATTGAATAATTTTCTATTGAAAATGTGCAATTGTTTTGGCTGGACTCAAGTTTTTTTGTTATATTGTTGGATTTTTATCTAGCTTTTGTTTGACAGCATCACTAAATTTGTTGCGATTATTGATTTATAAACAAAAAGCTCTAACTACACAGGACACAGCATTAACAGACCACACTTGGCCAAAGTTCATTTTGGTCCGGTTTTTATCATGTTGCGTTTTAAAAAATTATCAACACTAAACCAAATATTGCTTTGATTTTCACACCAATTTGATGCAAACCATGCCATGTGTGTGACTACACTTTATTTGAGTTGGCCTGGCTTAAACATCAAGCAGCACACATATCCTTCTATTGTACTGAACTAAACTTTCTTGTATGCTGCATAAACCATGATCGCAATAGGTTCTCTTGTAGCATAACATAAAAGTGTTAGTTATTTTGGTCTATAACAAGCTGTTGGCATTCAGACCGAGATATTAATCCTGCAAGGGATAGCGAGTCCTATTCTTTGTTGAATCGAAAAGAGGAGACATATTTTTCATTCTCGAGAATTTGAGACTAGTTACAATTGATTATGGAAGTAAACCATCTTCTAAATCCTACCCAAATGGTTTTATTATTTATTCTCTCCTTGCACCGATATTGGTGTGCGGTGCAGTAATTGCAGAAACGTCTCGGAACATTACTACAAACTGTTGTCAGCAGTTACAATTACCTAAAAAATTGAAATTCACTTTTGTAAGGCTATTACTTGAATGGTTCATAGTTTATTGTTGGGGCTTTTATTTGCACCATTTTGTTTGTTTATGCGGTGACTTTAGGGTCACCAGAGTTCATCATGGCAGCTAACTACGGCCTCATTTTTTCCTTTCCCCGCAATGATTATGATTTCCTAAAATTATTTTGAAATTATTTTGGTCTTTAACTGGAATTTCTTTGTTGGAAATGCTAACCATAAACACCACTTACTTCTTTCCGGTAACTCCCAAGATTTTACCTGAATTAGCAAACTCCTTACCCCAAGCTATTACGTGAACCCCGGGCTGCTCCTAGCTTTCCCTTCCCCCTCAATCTAACAACAATAATAAAATTGCTCTCTGCCAAGTGGAGCGAACTCCCTCTAAAGGTAAGGAGACTGGGAGGCCTAGTTAAAGTATGCCGATGAAATAAGAGTCATCTAGAGAAATGAAATTTGCTTGCAAAGTCTACTAGAGAGCTAACATGCAGCTAAATCTGATCGGCTGAGGAGGCAAAGCTTACCCATTGACTGTCTTATTCTCATGTGCTGTTGTTTGCTTCCATTATTTTTTTTTTATGTTTGCTCACATTATTTTTATGATTGTGTATAACTGGCTATGAAATTACATAGATGTGCTTGTTTTGGTGTGTATTTTGTATGAAACCTTAGTTGCTTGTACCATTTAACAGAATTGTTTTTTTGAGCTAATCATCATTTCGATGTAACTAGAGAACTTCCTAATAAACTTTTAGGCTTTTACTCATAGCTTGTTTGTTGAGCCTGCCTGTTGGCTGCTCACTGAGCTTGTTCAGAAGGTTTTGAACCACGGATAGCTTGTACCGTTGACTCCGAGTCGGTGGTTTTAGGCTCTGGGCCAGTTTGGAGACTAGGAACCTTTTTGGTAGTAAGCAATCAGTGGGGTCTATTGTGGGCCGTGGCTTGTGATGAGCTCGAGTTAGTAATTGCAGTTAAGGGCAAGATGGGCTATCTAACGAACATTCATCGAAGAATAACAGTGCTGGTAAAGAATGCTAAAACTCATGCCAATTTTTTATTTGAAAAGAAGACATCGAAAAGTAACTATTTTGCAATCTTTTTCATACCGTATGTTTACAGTCATTGTGGATTGCCTAACCCATCATGGAGTGAACTAAGACACTATGTGCACTTCCTCAGTAACCAGCTGACCAATATCAACAATTCTCCAGCCTCTAACGGTTCATCAGATGAGATATTCCCTGGATTTAGGAAGATAGTAGTACAGTTTATGTTTAAAATGGCCGAGGTGAGTTCCTTGCTGAATGTACTTCCTGATGAAAAAACCTCGAGTGTATCAACGCCTTTGTCTGTTTTACCTTAAGTTATCAACCTAGTAACATTGATATTGCTGGCCAGCAGAATATATAAAACTTCATCAGAAAATGGATATAATTACAGCTAAGATCCTCAGAGTGTTCATGAATCGCTAGCATGAAATAACGAAAAGAAATGCTGATAAAAATACGGCTGGTAGGTTTATATTTTCTGTTCTGTAACAAAAGTGACCACAGCTGTATTGTCCATTGGATTTAGGAAGTGTGAGAGCCAACAATAGCGTGGCATTTTAAAAAATATAGATTAACTTTGGTACTGGGCTGCTTTCGGCTACTGTCCGGTGGTAATGTACTTTAATGCAAGGATTATATTAAATTGTGTCTACTGGTATTCAGTTCTTGAGTGTATAATTGAAATATGATGAAGTTTTGTATCCTCTTGCGTTTAACTGTTGTTGCGTGATGAATTTATTGCTTTTTATAAATGTATCTATCGCTGTAGCAGTAGAAGTATTCATTATGTCGCTATTATTATTATCTATTAATTATTTAATTCATTTAAATTATTTGATTAATACTTGGGACAAGTTGCTATGACAAAAGCCATGTCATTGAGAAAGCACAAGGAAGCCTTTAAAACATTTTTTCCAAAAATCCTTTGGTTATTTTTACTTAAAAAAAAATAATCGGATAATTATGCTCATAAATACTGTATGGTAGAGCCATAGTTTTGTATTTCGGGTTTAATTAAGTTTGCCAACGCAAATTAATTACGGCTCTTGTTGTAGCCTACCTCCACAGTGGCGATGTGTTGAAATGGTTTATGTAAGGCGCGCATCATCAGTATTATACACCCCATCAACATCTACTGCTCATGAATCGTTAGTTGCGAATTCCAAAACTCTAATAACTAACTAGTAATAACAATAACCAGCCCTTATGACCATCACCAAGTGTACTAAACATGTGGTGTCCTGTGGTATGTGGCTAATAAATGGTAGTTTTTTACTTTTGCTTGATTATCTAACTTTTGGGGGGGTTGGTAAGTAATTAGTTAATAAAATAAATAAATTATCTTATGTTTGTTGATTAAAATTTGTCATTGTGCTATGACAACTTCTATCAAACTTGTGCTGCAATGAAAATGATTCAACATTAAAATGAAATGGCAACACAATAAATAAATAATAAATGACTGTTAGGTTCGATTATTCGGTAGGGAAATAACTGCTACGGGTTCCCTCTATATCTTATATACGAATCTGTAGTTGGTGTTGTTAGTGCTCATAAAAAATGATTATATGGGTTGATGCTCAATGTTTAGCGTGCTCAAATCACTTAGAGAGCTATAAGACACTGAAGCTCATGGCAATATCAATATATCAGTGAGAGGGGAACTCTAACTCAAAGAAAAGAGATAAAATTGGTTCACTTTCATTAATATTAATGGTATTGCAGTATACTGGCAACCAGACTTCCGGTTGCATTAAATAACTCTATTAGCGCTCCCTAGCGAGTGCACATTGGAAACGAATAAAAAAATTATGGTTTTTTTTAACATTGCAGTTTTGCCAAGTTTGTTAGTGCATAATCACAATGTTTTATCTGTAAAAATACCAAGTAAATCGATTTTCTTCTCATTCTTCAATGCAATTGCCACAAAGTTTCTTGTGAATCAGTTTTGATATTGAATACATTGAAATGTCGAAAGCATAAGGTTGTATAAAGCCAGTAGTATTGTCACAACTAGTTTTCTGCTACCTGATTACATGCAAACCGAGCAATAGGCGTACCACACAATACACTACTGGCTGTCAAGCGTTCAGTTACAAAGTGTAATAGACTTTGGTCTGGTTTCCACGAAAGTCCACTAATCTCGAGTATTATAACTCTCTCCAGAGGGGAGACTGTGCCGGTATCACAGTGACAACTATGATCAGTTACTGCCAGATCAGTGGGCAAGCACAGAACCTATGGCTCAGACAAACTACTCAGAGTGCCGTTTAAATAGTGGCTTTATTCATCGACACCAAAGTCCTAGGGTGGCTATCCACTGGGGTGATTGGCAAGACATGAATGAATGAATGCCATGAATGTGAACAAAATCAGCCCTTTTATAGGTAGGCTGGCAGGAAACTATTTGCATATTATGTATAAGCGTAAATGCACAGGAAGTAAATAGACCAATTAGAATGAACATATAAATAGCAAGCAAATCATACAAGGATTAGGGTTAAAAGTAAATGGTGCCAAGTGGCTAAAGGGCAGAGTCCTGTCTCCATTGTCCAATCATAGGCTCTGCAGGGCTCTAAGGCTACATCTAGCTTGTGATCGTTATTTCTGTCATTTCGAAGAAGGTTCTTGCTCTAGAGTAGGATCCTAAGTAGTTGTATGGATCCTCTACTATGGCGGCCATCTTTTACCGGCCTTGTCTCACCATACGGAGTCAGTAAGGGGTCAATACCGGCCCTGCAGGGGTCAATACTGGCCCCGCATGCTGTACCACTGGCACAGTAAGGCATTCCACCAGTAAAGCGTCTTTACGACGGCTGTGGGTGGAACCCCAGCGCACCGATGTTGATGTTTGAGTGTTAAACAATCAGTTTACCACTGTCATTCACCGGAATCTACCACAAAAGCACACTATATCTGTTTCGTCATATCGCACTAACTATTCACACTCTGCATTTGCTCAATAAAGCTGACTGAGAGTGAGAGCATACTAGGCATTTTCGGATCGAGAACGTTCATTCCAAAATGGGCGAAATTTTCGTTTTTCGGCGAGTACAAAACCTGTTTTTTGGAACTCTATGCTGAACGGTGGTTTTACCGTTCAGGGGGTCGTCCACCCTATGACGTTCTTGATCCGAATGCGTAGAGTTCTCCTATAATAAATATTTTTGCAAATAATGAGCCCTTTTACGTTAGTTACAATAACAAGACAAGAGTGATGAGGCCTCAAGTTTCATTTCTAACAACAATAATAATAATAAAATAAATAATAACAAGTCTTGAAGCATGTTGATGTTGAAATTATTTTTGGACACATTTTACTGAGGATGGTGAATTAAAATAAAATTGTAATAAATAATTATAATATAAGAAAAATGTATAATCATTATTAATATTACTGTTATTCAAATGATATCATCATCATTAATATTATTATAAGTTCTTATAGTTTTTTTTAATTATTTTATTATACTTTAGTTAGTAAAAAAAACAATTGTTCAAATAGCCAAACATCACCAACTGATAATAAACATTGTTAAAAATGAAAAATAGTAATTAGTAAAACACATAAGTAACTGGTAATAATTATCAAAATTATTATTTACTTTTTTATAACATATAACCAAAAAGCTGTCACCTCAGCAGGATGCGCCTTTTACTATTCACTGCGACACTAGAAAAAAAAGAAGAAGATAACTCCGATGAAGTGAACTTTTGATTTTGAACGTTCATGCATAGAAATTATGCCAGGAACGAACGTCAAAATTGCATTCGGAAGCGCTTTCCCGTGCCAATTTTTTCAAGGCATGGACGTTCTTGATCCGAAAATGCCTACTATATCTGTTTCGTCATATCGCACTAACTATTCACACTTTGCATTTGCTCAACAAAGCTGACTGAAAGTGAGAGCATACTATATCTGTTTCGTCATATCGCACTAACTATTCACACTTTGCATTTGCTCAACAAAGCTGACTGAAAGTGAGAGCATACTATATCTGTTTCGTCATATCGCACTAACTATTCACACTTTGCATTTGCTCAACAAAGCTGACTGAAAGTGAGAGCATACTATATCTGTTTCGTCATATCGCACTAACTATTCACACTTTGCATTTGCTCAATAAAGCTGACTGAAAGTGAGCAAAGTGTACGTATCGGCTACTTGGTACCAACATATTATCTTATGGCAGTAAATTTTATCAACAGTGAAGTGATATCGGTTCATAGAATTATCTCTATGTATGAAACAGACAACATTTGGTGGAAATTCTTGCCTCAATCACCAATGAGATCTTCACAATCCTAGACTAAGGCCGCAGTCCTGTGGAAAGTAAAAAAGAAAACAGTTAGACCTCCGCGTTGATAATGTACTTGAGCTACCCCTAGTATTGAGCCACAGAGAGTTGAGTCTTCTCAATCCCACTTTTCACCCAACTTTTTAAACAATGAGCTATCAGGTAGTTTTTTGCTTCAATGTTTTATACTTCGGCAGCTGTAGTTTACTGACATCTGTTCCATAATGCTCGTTTTTAGTGTGATTACTTTACAAATTGTGGTGCCGCAGCTGCAATAATTAAACATTATGATGTGTCTTCGCAAACTATTCTGCTTGCCACATGGCAACGATCATAATTGTTTTGGTTGCCATGTGAAACTGGACCACTTCTATCTATGAATTGAGCAAAAAATTATATAAAATAATGCAGTCATCAAGCAAACACCTCATTTACCCCCCCCCCCCCCCCAACTATTCTAAAACTGCATTTATGCACTTTATCTTTCTAATGGTTGTCATGAGTTGAAATATCCATCACGATACGGAAAAGCTCAGCTTGTTGAATGAGCAAAATTATTTAGCAGACTTCCTTTTTATGTATGATTATTCCATTTTGTGACTTACACTGTTGCTTCAAGTCATGTATTGCATTCATCAAATTAGGCTTTCGGTGTCTTTATTGCAGGATCGAATGTAAAAACTATAGAAATAAAAATTGGGCTGTATGGTGACGTTGACATTAGAAAGTCACCAGATAGGAAATCTTATATCGATATGCTTGACTAAATTGATAGCATTGCTGTGCATAAGTGTTCTTCAGCTTTATTCATCGAATTGGCATGCTTTTGTTTGATAGGACTTGGCTACTCGTTCACTCAAAATCGCAGAGGAGTCTCCAGCACTGAATCTGGATGAGGTACTGTTTCAGTAGCTATTCACTAGCTATTCGTTTATTTATTGTGTAATCAATAGTAAAGTGTACTTGTAATCATAGGTGTATTTGCGGGCTGGATCAATGAACATCTGTTATTAGTCATATTTGGGATCCACGTGGGTATATATTAATTTTTATGTTATGGATCGGTAGTGTTTGCGACCTATGAGTATGCCTCAAAAATCAACATTTTTTGCCCTTGGGAATGACGTTTTGTGATCCACTAAAAATGTTGCTACCGACCCATTCGCATTGAGTCGATTGCAAAAAATATTATTTATTAAATTTATTGTACAGATCAATCCAGCCTGCGATTGCACCTCAAGCCATTTTATGTTTTCCTTTTGTTTCTCTGGTCGCTACTATATATGTCCTAAATGTCTCATTTCTCTCCCTGTTTCTCTCTTGACACTTCCTTGTCTCTCTATTGTCTCTCCCTCGTCTCTCCCTAGTCTCTCCCTTATCTCTCCCTTGTCTCTCCCTTGTCTCTCTCATGACTCTCTCATGACTCTCACTTGTCTCTCCCTTGTCTCTCCCTCGTCTCTTGTCTCTCTCGTCTCTCTCTATCTCTCGTCTCTCTCTCGTCTCTCTCTAGTCTCTCTCTATCTCTCGTCTCTCTCTATCTCTCGTCTCTCTCTATCTCTCGTCTCTCTCTATCTCTCGTCTCTCTCTCGTCTCTCTCTCGTCTCTCCTCTCATCTCTCTCGTCTCTCTCTATCTCCCGTCTCTCTCTATCTCCCGTCTCTCTCTATCTCGCATCTCTCCCATGTCTCCCGTCTCTCACATGTCTCCCGTCTCTCATATGTCTCCCGTCTCTCACATGTCTCCCGTCTCTCACATGTCTCCCGTCTCTCACATGTCTCCCGTCTCTCATATGCCTCCCGTCTCTCACATGTCTCCCGTCTCTCACATGTCTCCCGTCTCTCACATGTCTCCCGTCTCTCACATGTCTCCCGTCTCTCACATGTCTCCCGTCTCTCACATGTCTCCCGTCTCTCACACGTCTCCCGTCTCTCACATGTCTCTCCAGTCACTTTTTATCTCTCCCTTGTCTCTCTCATGTCTCTTTTTCCAACGTTTCTTTGGTTCTCCATACCCTTCAATGTCTCCATTAACCTTATCTGATACTTCCTCAATTTTTTATTGTAAACCTTTCCCACTTTCTGTCAATATTTATCTCATCACAACATTTGTTTTATATTCTGCCCCCATTCCATCATGCTTCTCCCCATTTTCTCTTCTGATTTATTTTTCTTTATTGGCACCCCTCTCCTATTTTCTTATTACCACTTTTCTATTTCTTCGTCCTTTCTTTTACGAGCTCTTTTTCTGCAAGTTACGTATAGACTATTGCTTCCCAATTAATTGCACTCAATATTTTTCTTCAACAGTCATTCCCCTTCCTGCTTGTTGTTTCACATTTTTGCTCATTGTTTTATACCAACAGTCTTCATTTTTTGTCTCTGGGATTGTTCTTTTTTGATTTATTTTGTTCTCTCTTTTGATCTTCTACCCCTCCCCCCTTTGCTTGTTTTCATTTTCTCATTTTACCACATTTATCGCTCCCATTAGTTTTATAGTATACAAATATGATTCCCTCCTGCAGGTTGAAAACCATACAAGTGCTGACATAATAGCTCAGTTGAGTGTCAAGCGATCCTGGGAGAGTGGAAATCATCCCTACTTGTTTTTTAATGAAGACTGTACGAGCTTCACACCTCTAGGATTCTATGCTGAAGCAGAACATGGTAGTTTGGAATCGTTTATTCAATTATCAGTGATATCATTTAGCAATTTGTTCGTTTATGCATTTGAGTTTTTAGCCTCTCACATGTCAGTGACCTGTCAGCTACGAAAAAATCCAAAAGAAAGTTAGAGTTTTTCTTTAGGCAGAGTTTAGTTTATCGTGTTGGAAATGTAACTGCTTGTGCTTGTTTATACAATTATTTAACTGAGGCATTATTCTGTTCTAAGCAATGGAATACTACTCAAAATGTCTGTTATGTTTAGTGGCTATATAAACTTCATATGCAGATAGCCACTTTGTCCGCGTGTACCCCATTGCTCTACACCAGTGTTCTTTTAGCCACACTTCCGTACAGTTTGGTGGATTGTAAGACAAAGAAAGTACTCGCTGGAGAGATGTTCAAGGATTGCATATCTCGAACCCTGAAAAGAACTCTTGATGAACATAATTTTCCCTTGTCTGAAGATTTTGACAATTTGCGGAAGTATGATGATTACATACTGCACTTATTGCTCATACAATCCCTGCTGTACCTGCAATACCTGCTAATTTATTGCACATGCAATCCGTGCTGTAAATGCAATGCCCGCTTTACATGCAGTACTTACTATATGTGCAGTGACTGCTATACAAACGGTTTACGTTTTACTTATCATATCTGCCGTACCTACTGTACCCAATGTACCTACAATACCTATTGTACATGCTGTCCCTACAATATGCTGATCATTGAAAGCTGCCTATTGAACTTGGACCATTTACATCTCCCTGTTACTGTTACTCTCCCTGTTACTGATACTCTCCCTGTTACTGTTACTCTCTCTGTTACTGATACTCTCCCTGTTACTGTTACTTTCTCTGTTACTGTTACTCTCTCTGTTACTATTACTCTCTCTGTTACTGTTACTCTCTCTGTTACTGTTACTCTCTCTGTTACTGTTACTCTCTCTGTTACTGTTACTTTCTCTGTTACTCTCTCTGTTACTGTTACTCTCTCTGTTACTGTTACTGATACTCTCCCTGTTACTGTTACTCTCTCTGTTACTGATACTCTCCCTGTTACTGTTACTCTCTCTGTTACTGTTACTCTCTCTGTTACTGTTACTCTCTCTGCTACTGTTACTTTCTCTGTTACTGTTACTCTCTCTGTTACTGTTACTGATACTGTTACTCTCTCTGTTACTGTTACTCTCCCTGTTACTGATACTCTCTCTGTTACTGTTACTCTCTCTGTTACTGTTACTCTCTCTGTTACTGTTACTCTCTCTGTTACTCTCTCTGTTACTGTTACTCTCTCTGTTACTGTTACTCTCTCTGTTACTGTTACTTTCTTTGTTACTGTTGATATTTGGCAGGGACAGTCACTAAGCTGTTCTTGTATGTTAACACAATACTATTGTAGCAGTATTTTTTTTGTCAAAGCTTACTTTGCAAGCGACACTAATGTTTTGCAATCGAAAATTATATACTTCTTGTCATAGGTCAAGTCAGCTGAAAAAGCTTAGAAGTGTGATGGTTGCCACTACAGAGCTGGTACGCGGTAAAAGTAGAGGACATGATTTGTTCAGAGGTCATGACCCAAACACAAGTTATGTTCTGACCATGGACAATGCTAAAAAGATTCTGGCTATTCACCTTAGAATAAGGTAAGATGTGATTTGTAGTGAAATGTAGCCTTTTGTGCCAAAAATAAATCATTATTCCTGTATTTTGGTTTTCGTTTATGATGACATAGTTTATATAGCTCTAGAAATTAGTTTATGGCTGATGATTATAATACTAATAATAATAAGAAAAGTAATCGATTATTACTAATTATATTTATTGTTGCTGTTATTACTCATGTTATCGCTACTGCTATGTACTACTACTGCTGCTGCTGCTGCTGCTGCTGCTGCTGCTGCTGCTGCTGCTGCTGCTGCTGCTGCTGCTGCTGCTGCTGCTGCTGCTGCTGCTGCTGCTGCTGCTGCTGCTGCTGCTGCTGCTGCTGCTGCTGCTGCTGCTGCTGCTGCTGCTGCTGCTGCTGCTACTGCTGCTACTGCTGCTACTGCTGCTACTACTGCTACTACTACTAAGAAATTACATTTTCTAATAGTACTATTACTACCTTCTGCAACTATCAATCACCTTACTCATTTATTTATTGTTGTGTTATGATTATTGCCGAGGATTTTGCTGATATAAGTAGTATATTAAGTGCCGATTCATTTTAAATAATGTGCGGTTTTTGTGTACCATTTGAGTTTTCGTGTTGTTTCTTGCGTAATATTGCAGCTCCTATGTAAGCTGATTCCACCTATTCATTTTGAGGGTCGTGCTACAGAACTGATCCTCAATATTCAATCTTATTGACACATAGATGGCTCATAATAATTTTTTTTATCTATAACTTCTGACACATCGACACTCCGGTCTCTTGATATTGTTGTATCCCTTGACTCCTGGCACAAGGATCTGAATAGTATGAATAAGATGATGGCTAAATACTAGTAAAATTTAACTAGTGAGAATTTGGATTCTTGCTGATAAATTATTTACACTCACCATCTAGTAATAAATAAAGTCCCAACGAAGCTGAAGTTAATTTTACATTGGGATAGTCCAATGAGCATTCATCAATCTAGATATATGTTTTTGTGAAAAATAATGGAGTCCTCACACCGAGAGTTATCTCTCTTTGACCTTTCTACATGCAACCAGAAATGGCTATCAGATCAGTCGTAGTATATAATATAATATTTTGAGCCGACTCATGCAAATTGTTTTCCTGATAGCTGCCACAATATCAAACAGATCCTATAATGACATGTCTCTAAAAAGCCTTGAGAGTATTTTGAGGTATCAAATTTACCTGTTAAAAGATGAATTTATATTTTTAATCAATTTTTTACAATTATTATTTTAGTTATCGTTCGTCGGACTCGTTATGACCATTATTATATTTCTTTCTATAGATATTATAAAAATAATTTTTTTACTGTTTCTTTTTATAATTATTTAAATTGTAGTGTTAGTGAGTGTTATTATTATAATCATTTATTCATGAATGTTTTTATAATTAATATTACTATAATAATGATTTATGTTATTAATTATTATTTATTATTGTTATATTTAATAAAATTTAACACAATCAGAAGTATTATGATAAGTTAGAATTGTTGTTAATATAAATCATTATATTTCTAAATGAATACAACATGAAATTTTTTTTGTCCGTTATAATGATAGTGGGCCAATAGTATAGTTATTTAATTAATGATATTTGTATTCTTTCCCCCACAGACACCGAACAATCCATTTACAAATCAGCAGTTCGCTGATGTGAGAATCATCAGGTGTGAAGCCAAGGCTTTATCGTGCCATCATCAGTTTGACGTAGCTTTTAATTATCGTTGGTGTCATTTATATCGTATTCAATTCTACGTCAACTATTTTGTATAATTTTTGGCTACATTGTGTTTATTTAATAATTATCCTCCATCGCTGCACTAAAATGATAAAAAAACCTCTATAAATGTAATCTGTTACAGCCTTGTTAACTCCGTGGCTTGTCAAGTTGTATCGCTCACATTGTAATAGCCTGTTTATTTTAGTTGAAACATCACAACTCCGTATTTTGTGCATTGTACTCTATATAAAACTTTTAACATCTTCTGGTTGGATATGCATCAGCGCCCTCTATAAGGGGGATAAACCCAGTCGCAACTCCATTTCAATGAGTACAAAGTATTGATAAATTGTGTAATGTAAAATATCTGGTAAAATAAAGTCTTTCAGCATAGTAAAATTTCCCTGTTCAATACATATTTATTGTAACAATGATAATCGCCACTAAGAAAAGCTGAATCGTAACTATATACCCTTACACAAAAGTAAGAACCTCATCAATCAGCTACCTTCCAATTGATCTCCAATGAGTCATCTTACCTCACAACCAGTTTTTCATTACATTTGAAATCAAATTAGCGATGAGGTAAAATATTTAAAACCTATTAATCAAAAGATATCGATTAGTTTTATTTGAAAGTTTGAGTGCTCTTACCATTTTCCCTTGATAATTTCTGTGCTCATACCAGACTGAAAGCAGTGGAAAGGCATCACGTTTGCATTGTATACGTATTGCATTGTAATAACGATGAAATAAAGCATTTGAAGTGTACCAACCAAAAGGAACTGATTAGTTTTTAGATGAAAAAACTGAGTGTACTTATCAATACTAGTTCTCGATTTCAGTGTTTGTGCCAGAGGAAACATCATGGGAAAAGCCTATGTCTTTTCAACGAATATCTCCTAATAAAAAACGTTGAACACATGATGCATTTTTTCTTTGCAGCTTGGTCAATTTTTTTGTTCATGTTAGAGTTTCGGTGCTGTTTGAAAATGGCTCGTCTTGTAAACTTTTTAGCGCATAGTTCTCATTGAAACAACAGAATCATTGCGATTGCTTTTTCCTTCTCCAAGCTTCTGTCTATGAACCTCACGTTGATGTTGTTTCATGTTAGATTTTGTACTAAAGACTTTAGAGCAAAACAGATAACCTCATTCTATCTCACCTACAAAAACAAGAAAAATTGTAATGTTAATAAAATTAACTGATGTAACAGAGAAAAAAACCTGGTATGAAAATAAGTTAGTTGTTTGGAAGAACAACAATGATGCGCAAAGATATTAAATTATATGCTCGATCTTGTTTTGAAATTTATAGCCCTAGCACTTTTATTTACATTCATTGTTAATGACTAAAATTTGTTAAATTTTATGTAAAGGACCAAAGGCAAAATTTTATTTGGCGAAAATTTTTATTTCTACCAAAAGAGAAAAAAAATTTTTCTTTGACAAAACAAGTCGTGAAATTTTTTTGTGAATGACAAAAACAATTCTATCAACAAAATAAGAGTCCAGCACTTGTCCTTTAATTTACTACAGAGTAAAGTTTACCAACTTATTAGATTCAAGTTTACAACTTCAGGTTTACTCAGTTTACTCTATTGGTGCAATCCACAAAAAAGAGACACAATTTATTCTTTGACAAAACCAGTGGCAAAAAGTTTTCTTTTTACAGAATAAGAATCAAACATTTGTCCTTTTACTTGCTACAAACCAACATTTTACCAACTTATGAAGGTGTAAGTTAACAATTCAAAGTTTGCAAGTTCACAATCTTCGGTTTATCGTAAATTTACATTTCACACCAATTTGCTCCAACACAAATCATATGCTAGCTACTGTTTTTAAGTTATGGTACTATCATTTTCATTTACATTAATTGCTATGAGTAAAAGTTTTTCTATTTAATTTTCGTAAAATTTTGGCTACATCCCCGTAAGAGTCCATTCAATAATTGTTGTGGATTAAATACGCATTCTAACAAGTCTGCCACTAAATATAAATGCATAAATAATAGGAAATGATAATAATTAGCTATACTGGGCCTGCAGTCAACCCTGCTGGCCTTGCAACCAATTTTACCGGCTCTGCCGCTATCTCTACCAGGCCAGCATCAGGATGGCTACCACGGCCTTAGAACCCAATATAGCTCAAATTACCTCAGAAGCCTGTATCCACAAGAATGCACCTACAAACTTACTTCAATGTGGACCACAAGCCAGCAAAGCCCTATGGGTCATCAAAAGAAACAATATTGTGCAGTACCTTGCAGGAATGGCTAGTTAGCCCACAAACCCCCTCCTGCTTTGTCTCTTGAAACCCATTCATTGTTTATGGCTACTTGTTACTAATAATTTCTTTGTTCATTTGTGTATTTATGCCCTACTTGTATGTTATTGTTTACATGCGTATCCAGGGCGGTTAGTTTTTTGTGACTCTGCCTAGAAAGGCAAAGCTTTTGCCATGTAACTTGTGCTGTATTAGGATTGTACCTGTGCACTTTTGTATTTAGCGAGATACCTTACCACTTCTTGTTTTTACTTGGGATTTGTAAAATAATAAATGAAGCAGCGAGTCTCAAGTCTCAGCCGTCGGCTAGCCATAGTTGTTGGTTGAGTAGAGTTCAGCTTCTCTTTCTTTTCTTGTACATACAACTGTGTTGGTGCCTATTATAGAGCAATAAAGGGTTAGTCAAGTTAGTTGTAGCTGAAGAACTTGCCATTGCAGCTTTACGCTGTTAGAGTCTGTGAATATGGGAGTCTGTGTGGCAATAGCACTGCTGAGTCCATGGGTTGGGATCAGCCTGGGCAAAGGTTAGATGTAGTAGCAGCAGCAGCTGTTTAAATGAGGTTCTATACCTGCATTGTTGGTAATACGCTGCAGTGTACTGTTCGTTGTTTCCATAGAAGCAGGAAAATCTTCATCAAAATATTGCAATAAACAGTAAATATTACAGGTATTGTAGCCAACAAAAAAATCAATGATAATCAACAATATGGGGTAATCCATAACCACATTCATATATATACGATTATAATAATGCATACTTGCTATACTCATGCTATCCAATAACACTTGATTATTTGATTAGATGGCAAGTTAAGTTTTTGTTTTATTGACTTTTCTTAAAAAAATATTTGAGAAATTTGTCATTAACTTAGTGGGAAAATTGATGTTGTGTGACTGACATTTTAGACCTTTCCAATCATTGCTCTTTAGTCTGTTAATAACACTGTCAGACTTTTAAGTTACTGGTGTGTTTAAACTGCCTACTGTTTCCATGTTTCACTTTTTAACATAGAACTAAGCTCACATTTTTTAAAATGGGGAGCAAAACATATTTTGCTGCAAAAGGGTAATTTTTTTAATGTTAAAAGGTGTGACTTGAGGTAATGACAGCCCCTAAGAATTGACAAAAAACAAATTTATTGCAAGTTTTCAATCTAAGCTTATAATAATAAGTTTACTCATTGCAAATGAGAAGCCCTATTCATATTTACGCATAGTCCAGGTCAGTCCTGCTTTTGCTTTTGCCTTCCTTTTTGTGAGCACTTAAGTGGTGACTTTTGTTACTTTGGGCGATTCATTGTATTCAGAAAAAAAAGTAACTGCTTCATTGTTGCTTTCAGAGAAAACATTCCTGTTATAATTATGGGAGAAACAGGCTGTGGTAAGACCATGTTGATAGACTACATGTCAAAGCTTCAGGTGCCCGCTGAACTGAAACAAGAAGTTCATCCTATTAAAATAGTCAAGGTTGGCTTATCGATAGCCCAGTTGAATAAATTACTGCATAATTTTGAACATGTACATGTATGTGTACACAATATACTATTCACATGTTTATTAACAAACATACAATGTTTCAGATACATGGGGGTACGACAGAGGATCAAATTATTGCCATGGTGAAGGAAGCAGAAAAGTTGGCTGTAAAGAACAAAAAGGCGTGCAGTGATTTTGTGAAGAGATTGGGTTATAATGAGGTAAGTAAACCCCACACATGTAGTACATTGTTTTAGGGGAATATCTAGCCTGATAGTACATGTACACTGTATTAAGCGAGTAAAATATATCATAAAATTTAGTGTAATGCAAAAAAATTGATGCACAATCACTATGTTCCATAGTTCAAGGATTTTAAAGTTCAATTTTGGTTTGTGTTGGTATGCACAATTCGAGTTCACACTGCTAACCATTTGCACAATAAGTTGAACTGCAATCATTCTCGTGAGTTGTCCCTTCCTGTCAACATAGTGAGCAGCAAATGCAATAACTTTATCGTCAATGACACATGAGTCAAGGCATTTGTTGAACGCTTGCAGCAAAAACTAATAATAACAATACGTAGATCAATAATGGTTGTTAGATGATGGGTTTAAAGGCCAAGCTCGGTTTACACTAGTACGCCTCAAAATACCATAAAACTTCATAACTGCTACGGTTCCATACTGGTCCGCACCAAAGTACCTGGTCAGATGATTGGTTATGTAGCAGAGCAGTTCCGTATCTGTATAAAAACACCTTGGGCCCCGTTTCAGTTTTGCGACCATACGGAACCAGTATTGGTGTGAACCTATTTAAACCAAGGGCGTTTTTGCTGCCAACTTCAGTCTTCACATTTGTATGGAGTGCGCATTTACGCTATGGTCCGCACCAGTGTAAACGGGGCTGTAGAGAAAACGAAATACACATTCGCTTACCACTACATTAAATCACAAGCAGCCGTGTCAAGCTCATCTGTGTACAACGTGACCAGCCCTAGCTCTGTAGTAGTTGGCATCAATACAAGTAAATCCGATGACACTTACATTGCAATATAGAATAACTTGACCTTTAACATACAAATATCAACATTCAACATGGTCCCCTTCTGTTGGTAAAGTCTCAAATAATAATAAAGCATTGTTTAAACAGGGAATGTATAAAGCCAAAGCACCCTAGCATTATCAATAAATCCAAAGAAAGCAAACTAGCAATAAACCCAAAGAAACAACATGTACCTAGCAAAGTATCACACACCTACCTACCATATCACACATACCTGCCATATTACATACCTAGTCACAATTTATCATTTCTATCATATAGCCAGCTTGCAATCGCACTGTCAACGATGGGACAAACCCAAACATTCTCCTGGAGGTCCCCAATACAACACCATTAAGGATATTGTTATACTAGTGTCCCTAGGTCCTCCACAAAAAGAAGTTTCCTCTGAACCTTTCTCTGTAGCGACAACCAGTGCAGTTTATTGCACAGTATCTTTCCATAGAAAGTTCTTGAGATCAACCTTCTTGGTATCTTCTCAATTAACCATATTCTCTATTCTCTATTTTACCTTTACCACCAACCACCTCTTCCTACTTACCCAACTAGTACTGCTTGGATGATCTGAGGGGTCTGGGACTCCTCCCTTCAGTTTCTAGAGCCATGCACACTAGGTGAGAGCACTACCTTTTCAGTTACACTAGCACAGCCTCTTTGTGCTATCTGCATTGGTTGGGCATTGCCGCCATTGCTAGATCTGAGCTTTCTCATTTGCTCCAAAATTACTTTATAACCGCTGTACCTTTGCATACCCACATACCTTTCACACACTCCCCCATCAACTCCTGGCTCATTACGTTTGTTGAAGAATCAAGCTTTCTTACATCATTCAAGCATAACAGGTTTTTAGTGGAGCCTTTCACATCATCGAGTGACATCACTATAGATCTGGGTAAGTCATAAATGCAAACATTTGACATACCGCTAAGATTCAGCTTGGAACTATCCAACCCTGTGAGATTCTGAACAGGTGTACGTAATCTCAAATTAAAAACCCTGCAGTTATCCTCAGTTACCACTGACATTTCAGCACCAGTGTCTAGTACAAACTCTACTTCCTTATTATTTAGTTTGATAAAGCACTTGATACTACAGTTTCCGCTACCAACACCACCAGCAACACTGCTCACAAATCTTCTTATGTGGCTAACCTCTACTACCATTACTGAAAGCACTACACCTTCTATCATGCGTACATTTAGTATTACAAACCTGTAAAGTGTGTCCATGTTGATCACATAAGAAACATCTAGCATCTTGACAGTTACGACCTTGATGCCCAATCTCTCCCCATTGGAAGCAGTTATCTCCTTGCGGTGGATGTAAATCACCCAAACCTTCTACTCTTAGTAGGGGAAATCCTGAAGAGAGTATCTACTATCTGGACGATGACGTTTTTATTCACACCCCTTAAAGGGATATTTATCCTTTCACTGGTCATAACGGCCCCTCTTCATCATTTCTACTTATTGAACTGCGATACTCAGAGCCACCCTTATCCACATGTCTACCGCTATTACTATATCTCCTCCTTACCTGGAAGTCATAAACATACCTCCTGTCTTTCCTATCACAAAGTTTTCAAATTTTGTATCTCATCTACCTATATTTACATCCTGCTTCTTGGAATCATTAGAACTACTGCAGGTTCTATACGCAGAAACTCTATCTACACGAGCATTTCTCTCGTTTCTTTTCATAGAGGGTTCAGCTTTGTCTGCTCTCAGATTTTTTCTCATAAGCGTTGGCTATTTGCCCGACTGCCAGCGTAATATTTTTTCTCTTCAACTTAATGCAATTTCTTGCTTGGGAACTTTGCATACCGAAAAATTCCTTCCACCATTAGCATAAAAATGTCTTAGCTCATCCTCATTTCAAAAATCCATTTTCCTGCTTGATTTTTTAAACCTGAGTGAATATTCCCTTTCATCTACCCGACAAGCCTGTGACACATCGGAAAATATCATAGTTTTTACGTATGCACTTTCACGATAAGAATAAATTCAACAATAGTTGATAATAATTATAACTAGTTATTCTTATCGTGTAATAACTATAATAAATAATAGTTATACAAAACTAATAATAAAATTTAGTATCTTTTCACTCACCTGTCAAGAACAGCGATCTTTCTTTCAAATCTGCATTAATGCATTTGAGACTGTCAGTTTCTGAAACAAGTTCTAAAAATGTTAAAATTTCGCAGTCGTTAATTATGTTAGTGAAAATGAGTAAAATGCACAGTTGGAAAATAAACAAAAACTGATGAGGTTTTGTGAGTAATTTACTGACAAAATGCTAGTTTAAAGCTTCCTCCACAAAAAATCTGCTGAAATAAACGAGCACTCAAATCAATTCAAATGAAACCGATTATTCTAATGAATTCGCAGCTCGAACTGATGTGGGTTTTGGAATCAAACAGCACTAATACGAGTGAACACAAAACAGTGTTTATCGAACAATCATTCCCATGGCCTGAAGAATGAGTTATATGTTCAACCCTAACAAATTAAACCCATGGAACTATAGTGAGTAGTACCGATGGTCTCATCACAGGCTGGGATGCCACAATGTGCATGAGGAGAGGGCGAGAGTTGTATTCCATTGAATAATCTCAAGTTTATTGCCAAGTCTGTTGTGTGAACATGTGAGACAATTGTTCAGAGTTATTTTTGTTTCAATAAGGTTTCCAGTAAGATGTTATTTGTCACAAATGTGACACAACCTCCATAATGGATCTATGTTATTATTTTATTACTCATTTGTTATCGAAGTACTAAATGGGTGAACTAGATCGAAAATTATCTAATTACCAAGTTTCCATACGCACATTCAGTAGTAAATCTGAATTTGCATTTAATGAGTCCTTTGACATACACATGTTCTCATGAGGGCTGGTCAGAATGTAGCTTAAGCATGCGTAAAACATAGTTTTTGAACAGGCGGATTCTGATAGCCAATACATGCCTGTTGCAGCTCATTGATAATAATATCTGAGTCATGTTTGTGATAAGTTTAAATCTCCGAGTCAGTTTTGTTATAAAAAAGCCCTTTGGGCTTGGCCTGCGATGCAAGTCTCATTGCAGTATTTGCTCGATTTGTTTGTAATATGGTTATTCTCCATATGGATGCACCATGGGCATGACCTCTGTTGGTGAAGTCATGTTTGGGAATTCATCAGGAGTCGTGCTCCCTTGTATTGAGGAGATAACTCCAGGTCCAGGAAGCAATCCCAATGCATTGTAACCCGAGTTCTAACACCCGTCGGGTGGGGTGGGTTCAGGTATCCACCCCGCCTTAGTTTTGAAATTGAGAGCCTGAGGCTACGGCCCCGCCGACATGAACCAAGTTCCAACACCCGCAGGTTGGGGCAAGGCGTGTCGAGTACCCACCCCACCCAGGGTGGGGGGGCGAGGACCTGAGGCTACGGCCCTGCCCCGTCAGCGATGCCTGAGGATCCGCTGCCGGAGCCCTGGGATCACCTGGGGCCGAGTTGCGTACCATCAGCATTGTATCATATATACCTGCCGTTCGACCTTTTGACCCCGTTTCATACCGGAAGTGTGACACGCCTGTCTCCTACAGGAAGTGGCCGATGCCTGTGACGGACGTACGTACAGACAGACGGACACCCTTTCGTCTTTTGTAATATGATAATGATTATGTTTAAATCTCTGAATCAGAAACGATATAAATAAAGATTATTTGTTCAAAATAAGAGAGGTCTTGTTATTCATTTTGTTTATCTCAAAACAATTCTTTTACAAAACTGTATTGAATACCAAAACCTTGGCCACGGTGTTAATGAACCCCAACATGTTCAACTACAGGTCACGTTTTCAACAGTGCTGCCACTTGCTGGCAGCTTTTAAACAAGTTAATCTTTACTGCCACATTTTTAATCTTTAATTAACAGCTTAATTATTTTTGGGCTAAACAATGTTAAACACTGCCGATTTCACTATTTTACATACAATTGGTTTGAAAGATCACATATTGAGTGAAAGCTGAGCCTTTTTTCTTATCAATAGAACAATGTTCTTGTGTTGTGACTGTATTGAGAATAGCAAAATTTGCACAGCTCTCTCCAAAAAATCTGCGAATGTTAGCTTTTTGCGCAAACTTACTTTATTACAGTATATAAACTAAAAATGCGTAAAATAGTCTCCTAAAATGATCGATTTTAATCTTCAATTAACTTGCTAAATACAACCATTTCACCATCAATGTTGACACCTGCTAGTCAGTTGCTGTTAATTAGTTCGACAAAAGACAACTAACTTTTGGTATAGATGTTATCTTTAAATTGTTGGAAGGTACAACAGTAACTGTGACCTCACGTAGTCACTCTGCTTTGACTTCTGCTGCTTAGGGTATAATAATGATTTTAAGAGCTCTCCAAGTATAATAGTGTAAATTCCTCAGCCTAGAATCGTACCGCTGTGAAAATTGGGCTAGTATCAGTGGCATATAACATGAAGAAAGGATACTGGGTCCGGGGTAACATTGATAGATAGTTCTGTCAGCGAAATAAAGGGAAGGAGCATGGTGCGTTATGGGGAAGAAAAGGATGGGTAGGGTGGCGTATCAATAATAATTTTTCCCACACTATGCATCATGCTGTATATGGCTTGATGTTTTATAGAAGTAATTTGTCTTGTTGCATACTAAACTACCACTAATCAGCGTTTGGTCACCTGGTCCGATTTAGATATAATTTTTTTGTTATAAAATGACCCCATTCCATGTGCAAACGTGCCATTAGTAATTCCGATACTTTTGTTACCTAGTTTTTTCTTATTCGTTGCTTAAATCTTGAATCCTGTAATTTCTATTTGTGGTATTACTCGCAAGAACTACTATAGAGTGGTTCTCAACTCTACACATTTATTAAAAAGTCGTCATGATGTTTAATTGGTATTGCTGCCACTCCAGCAATAGATATATATATTGGCGATTGAATATTTATATATAAAAATATTAAAAGCTAACAGACTCATCACAGAAACAACAAGTTATTACTTTGCTTAATTTTCAACTAAAAATGTTATATCTCGAACACAAAAAAACAAAAGAAGAGTGTAAAGTCAAGAAGTAACGGATCTTACACGAAAATTGCAATTGTGGTCAACCGCATCAGTTCATTTCTTCAATTAAATCCAGTTTGAAGTATTCTGAAAAAAAACTGACTGTCAAAGTGTTACCGTAGTCGAAAATCTCCCAAGTCCATAACCCGACTGAATTATTTTTTAACTAGACCTTTTTTGCAGGTGTTAACGTCACATTCACTTACTTGACACGCTATTCGTGTATGATGCATTTATACATCTAGAATGAAAGTCGAACAGTTTTATTATTGAGGGTTTCTTCTGTCAAAGCTCAAAGCCAACAAGTCCAGAGCCTAACACTCACTCTTATAAAGTTATTATGGCAATGTATAAGATTGCTCAAATCATTTACTGTAGACATTAACGGTGTACACTATACTGTTCCTGGACGAAGCCAACACTACAGAAGCCATTGGACTGGTGAAGGAGATTCTATGTGATGGTAGAATGAGAGGAGAGCCATTGAACAGAAAATGTGGGCTCAGGATCGTTGCTGCCTGTAACCCATATAAAAGGTTTATGTTTGTTAATTACTTCCATGTTCCAGAAAAGCCAAGTGAAACGTAGAAAACTCTACTGATTAGTAATAGCTGAAGCCTAGTTGGAATGGCTGATACCTTGTAGGAATAACTAGTACCTAGTAGAAATAACTAATACCTAGTAGGAATAACTAATACCTTGTAGGAATAACTAATACCTTGTAGTAATAACTAATACCTAGTAGGAATAACTAATACCTTGTAGGAATAACTAATACCTAGTAGGAATAACTAATACCTAGTAGAAATAGCTGCTACCTAGTAGGAATAACTAATATCTGGTAGGAATAACTAATACCTGGTAGGAATAACTAATACCTAGTAGGAATAACTAATACCTTGTAGGAATAACTAATACCTTGTAGGAATAACTAATACCTAGTAGGAATAACTAATACCTAGTATAAATAGCTGCTACCTAGTAGGAATAACTAATACCTAGTAGGAATAACTAATACCTTGTAGGAATAACTAATACCCAGTAGGAATAACTGATACCTTGTAGGAATAACTAATAGCTTGTAGGAATAACTAATACCTAGTAGAAATAACTAATACCTTGTATGAATAGCTAATACCTAGTAGGAATAACTAATACCTAGTAGAAATAACTGATACCTTGTAGGAATAACTAATACCTTGTAGGAATAACTAATACCTTGTAGGAATAACTAATACCTAGTAGGAATAACTAATACCTAATAGGAATAACTAATACCTAGTGGGAATAACTGATACCTTGTAGGGAGAACTAATACCTAGTAGGAACAACTAATACCTAATAGGAATAACTAATACCTAGTAGGAATAACTAATACCTTGTAGGAATAACTAATACCTAATAGGAATAACTAATACCTAGTGGGAATAACTGATACCTTGTAGGGAGAACTAATACCTAGTAGGAACAACTAATACCTAATAGGAATAACTAATACCTAGTAGGAATAACTAATACCTTGTAGGAATAACTAATACCTTGTAGGGATAACTAATACCTAGTAGGAATAACTAATACCTAATAGGAATAACTAATACCTTGTAGGAATAACTAATACCTAGTAGGAATAACTGATACCTTGTAGGAATAACTAATACCTAGTAGGAATAACTAATACCTGATAGGAATAACTAATACCTTGTAGGAATAACTAATACCTAGTAGGAATAACTGATACCTAGTAGGAATAACTGATACCTTGTAGGGATAACTAATACCTAGTAGGAATAACTGATACCTTGTAGGGAGAACTAATACCTAGTAGGAATAACTGATACCTTGTGGGAATAACTAATACCTAGTAGGAATAACTAATACCTGATAGGAATAACTAATACCTTGTAGGAATAACTAATACCTAGTAGGAATAACTGATACCTTGTAGGGATAACTAATACCTAGTAGGAATAACTGATACCTTGTAGGGAGAACTAATACCTAGTAGGAATAACTGATACCTTGTAGGGAGAACTAATACCTAGTAGGAATAACTGATACCTTGTAGGGATAACTAATACCTAGTAGAAATAACTAATATCTAGTAGGAATAACTTCTAGGAATAACTAATACCTAGTAGGAATAACTAATACCTAGTAGGAATAACTAATACCTAGTAGGAATAACTGATACCTTGTAGGGAGAACTAATACCTAGTAGGAATAACTGATACCTTGTAGGGAGAACTAATACCTAGTAGGAATAACTGATACCTTGTAGGGAGAACTAATACCTAGTAGGAATAACTGATACCTTGTAGGGATAACTAATACCTAGTAGGAATAACTAATATCTAGTAGGAATAACTTCTAGGAATAACTAATACCTAGTAGGAATAACTAATACCTAGTAGGAATAACTGATACCTTGTAGGAATAACTAATACCTAGTAGGAATAACTGATACCTTGTAGGGATAACTAATACCTAGTAGGAATAACTGATACCTTGTAGGGAGAACTAATACCTAGTAGGAATAACTGATACCTTGTAGGGATAACTAATACTTAGTAGGAATAACTATTACCTAGTTGGAATAACTAATACCTTGTAGGAATAACTAATACCTAGTAGGAATAACTGATACCTTGTAGGGATAACTAATACCTAGTAGGAATAACTAATACCTAATAGGAATAACTAATACCTTGTAGGAATAACTAATACCTAGTAGGAATAACTGATACCTTGTAGGAATAACTAATATCTAGTAGGAATAACTAATACCTGATAGGAATAACTAATACCTTGTAGGAATAACTAATACCTAGTAGGAAGAACTGATACCTTGTAGGGATAACTAATACCTAGTAGGAATAACTGATACCTTGTAGGGAGAACTAATACCTAGTAGGAATAACTGATACCTTGTAGGGAGAACTAATACCTAGTAGGAATAACTGATACCTTGTAGGGATAACTAATACCTAGTAGGAATAACTAATATCTAGTAGGAATAACTTCTAGGAATAACTAATACCTAGTAGGAATAACTAATACCTAGTAGGAATAACTAATACCTAGTAGGAATAACTAATACCTAGTAGGGATAACTAATACCTTGTAGGAATAACTAATACCTAGTAGGAATAACTGATACCTTGTAGGAATAACTAATACCTAGTATGAATAACTGATACCTTGTAGGAATAACTATTACCTAGTAGAAATAGCTGATACCTGGTAGGATTAACTGATACCTAGTAGAAATAACTATCATCTAGTAGGAAAACTCTATACCTACTAAAACAGGTATTAGAGTCTAATCAAGGTTTCTATTTCAAGTTGTTAGCACAAACCTGGAGAAAGTAGAAGCAGACATTTTTATTGGCTGTAATTCACAACAGTGTGTACACATGCTTCGTAAGCTTTTGCAGCATACTGAGCGGAACAACGATACTTTGAAAGGCAACAGCATTTTTATTCAAGTGAAATCTAGATTGATTGCTCTGCGCTACCAAATAAAATGTTTTCTTTTAAATCGACAAATTTTTTTTGAGAAAGTTTTTGCGTATTTTTATTAATGTAGTTCAGCTCTCTAATTTCTCTCTGGTGCTTGCAGACACACACCGAAAATGATTGAGAAGTTAAACAAAGCAGGCTTAGGTTACCATGTCGGTGATGCTGCTACGAAAGACAAATTAGGTAACTTACCAGTTCAGTTGTTCACTTAGAGCCCGACTCTAACTTGTTTGATTTGGTTTTGCTGTAATTGCATTGGTTACTTCAGTTTACCAGTAGCCCTCTGCTTGCCATAGTATGTTAGCCATTTAATTGTACCAGCGGGAGTCCAGCAGATTGTACAGGTTCCAGTGTGAGATTTTAGTGGTTTGTAGATATTTTATTCTGATGTGTCATTTTTGGTGTATTTTGCATCCTTCATCTTGAGTTTTTCTGCTCTTATTATAATCAGTAGAATAATTTATTTTGCCTGGTCAAAGGATATTCTTAATCAGAGACATTGCTGTAATGATAAACAATCTAACATCTCTACTATGTTGACTATTTCTTTGTTTATCATTTATTCGTTGGCTTGACAACACAGGTTATGTAGCTTGCGATAGTATGGCATACATATGTTCGCATGCACACAGACTTGAACTCAGGACCAATAGAGATATATTAGATCTACAGATGAACGTATTAGTAACTGTGTGTACAAGTTCTTAAATGTTTCATCTCAAGAGTAGAGTATTTATTCACCACTGCATTGAATACATCTTCTGGTTTGTCAAACTTTTCATGTTCATTGGTTGGTTTTTTTCTTTAGTTTTTTTTTATATTGTTCGTTAACACATTTACTGTTTATTTTACATTCACTTATTAGCCAGCCCATCTATGGTCCACTGTTAATTTTTATCGACTAATTCGTTTGTGAAATGCTAATGTGAATTGATGTACATGACAACACCTTATGCACTAAGGTACATGACAACACCTCATGCACTAAGGTATATGACAACACCTCATGCACTAAGGTATATGACAACACCTCATGCACTAAGGTATATGACAACACCTCATGCACTAAGGTATATGACAACACCTCATGCACTAAGGTATATGACAACACCTCATGCACTAAGGTATATGACAACACCTTATGCACTAAGGTATATGACAACACCTCATGCACTAAGGTATATGACAACACCTCATGCACTAAGGTATATGACAACACCTCATGCACTAAGGTATATGACAACACCTCATGCACTAAGGTATATGACAACACCTCATGCACTAAGGTATATGACAACACCTCATGCACTAAGGTATATGACAACACCTCATGCACTAAGGTATATGACAACACCTCATGCACTAAGGTACATGACAACACCTCATGCACTAAGGTACATGACAACACCTCATGCACTAAGGTATATGACAACACCTCATGCACTAAGGTACATGACAACACCTCATGCACTAAGGTACATGACAACACCTCATGCACTAAGGTATATGACAACACCTCATGCACTAAGGTATATGACAACACCTCATGCACTAAGGTATATGACAGCACCTTATGCACTAAGGTATATGACAACACCTCATGCACTAAGGTATATGACAGCACCTTATGCACTAAGGTATATGACAACACCCCATGCACTAAGGTATATGATAACACCTCATGCACTAAGGTACATGACAACACCTCATGCACTAAGGTATATGACAACACCTCATGCACTAAGGTATATGACAGCACCTTATGCACTAAGGTATATGACAACACCTCATGCACTAAGGTATATGACAACACCTCATGCACTAAGGTATATGACAGCACCTTATGCACTAAGGTATATGACAACACCCCATGCACTAAGGTATATGATAACACCTCATGCACTAAGGTACATGACAACACCTCATGCACTAAGGTATATGACAACACCCCATGCACTAAGGTATATGATAACACCTCATGCACTAAGGTACATGACAACACCTCATGCACTAAGGTATATGACAACACCTCATGCACTAAGGTATATGACAGCACCTTATGCACTAAGGTATATGACAACACCTCATGCACTAAGGTATATGACAACACCTTATGCACTAAGGTATATGACAACACCTCATGCACTAAGGTATATGACAACACCTCATGCACTAAGGTATATGACAACACCTCATGCACTAAGGTATATGACAACACCTCATGCACTAAGGTATATGACAACACCTCATGCACTAAGGTATATGACAACACCTCATGCACTAAGGTATATGACAACACCTCATGCACTAAGGTACATGACAACACCTCATGCACTAAGGTACATGACAACACCTCATGCACTAAGGTATATGACAACACCTCATGCACTAAGGTATATGACAGCACCTTATGCACTAAGGTATATGACAGCACCTTATGCACTAAGGTATATGACAACACCTCATGCACTAAGATATATGACAGCACCTTATGCACTAAGGTATATGACAACACCTCATGCACTAAGGTATATGACAACACCTCATGCACTAAGGTACATGACAACACCTCATGCACTAAGGTATATGACAACACCTCATGCACTAAGGTATATGACAGCACCTTATGCACTAAGGTATATGACAGCACCTTATGCACTAAGGTATATGACAACACCTCATGCACTAAGGTATATGACAACACCTCATGCACTAAGGTATATGACAACACCTCATGCACTAAGGTATATGACAACACCTCATGCACTAAGGTATATGACAACACCTCATGCACTAAGGTATATGACAGCACCTTATGCACTAAGGTATATGACAGCACCTTATGCACTAAGGTACATGACAACACCTCATGCACTAAGGTATATGGCAACACCTCATGCACTAAGGTATATGACAACACCTCATGCACTAAGGTATATGACAACACCTCATGCACTAAGGTATATGACAACACCTTATGCACTAAGGTACATGACAACACCTTATGCACTAAGGTATATGACAACACCTCATGCACTAAGGTATATGACAACACCTCATGCACTAAGGTATATGACAACACATCATGCACTAAGGTACATGACAACACCTTATGCACTAAAGTATATGACAACACCTCATGCACTAAGGTATATGACAACACCTTATGCACTAAGGTATATGACAGCACCTTATGCACTAAGGTATATGACAGCACCTTATGCATAAAGGTACATGACAGCACCTTATGCACTAAGGTATATGACAACACCTCATGCACTAAGGTATATGACAGCACCTTATGCACTAAGGTATATGACAGCACCTTATGCACTAAGGTATATGACAGCACCTTATGCACTAAGGTACATGACAACACCTCATGCACTAAGGTATATGACAACACCTCATGCACTAAGGTATATGACAACACCTTATGCACTAAGGTATATGACAACACCTCATGCACTAAGGTATATGACAACACCTTATGCACTAAGGTATATGACAACACCTTATGCACTAAGGTATATGACAACACCTCATGCACTAAGGTATATGACAACACCTTATGCACTAAGGTATATGACAGCACCTTATGCACTAAGGTATATGACAGCACCTTATGCACTAAGGTATATGACAACACCTCATGCACTAAGGTATATGACAACACCTTATGCACTAAGGTATATGACAACACCTCATGCACTAAGGTATATGACAACACCTCATGCACTAAGGTATATGACAACACCTTATGCACTAAGGTATATGACAACACCTCATGCACTAAGGTATATGACAACACCTCATGAACTAAGGTATATGACAACACCTCATGCACTGAGGTATATGACAACACCTCATGCACTAAGGTATATGACAACACCTCATGCACTAAGGTATATGACAACACCTCATGCACTAAGGTATATGACAACACCTCATGCACTAAGGTATATGACAACACCTCATGCACTAAGGTATATGACAGCACCTTATGCACTAAGGTATATGATAACACCTCATGCACTAAGGTACATGACAACACCTCATGCACTAAGGTATATGACAACACCTCATGCACTAAGGTATATGACAGCACCTTATGCACTAAGGTATATGACAACACCTCATGCACTAAGGTATATGACAACACCTCATGCACTAAGGTATATGACAACACCTTATGCACTAAGGTATATGACAACACCTCATGCACTAAGGTATATGACAACACCTTATGCACTAAGGTATATGATAACACCTCATGCACTAAGGTACATGACAACACCTCATGCACTAAGGTATATGACAACACCTCATGCACTAAGGTATATGACAACACCTCATGCACTAAGGTATATGACAACACCTTATGAACTAAGGTATATGATAACACCTCATGCACTAAGGTACATGACAACACCTCATGCACTAAGGTATATGACAACACCTCATGCACTAAGGTATATGACAACACCTCATGCACTAAGGTATATGACAACACCTTATGAACTAAGGTAAACAAGGGTTCTTCATGTACTCAGGTATATAACAACTCCTGTACTAACGGTGCATGTGTACTAACTGAACGTGTGTACTTGTATGCGTATTGAGACGTAATTGCATCTCCATTGTTTACCGCAGTGACAGCCAGTTGTGCTTTGCATGTAGGTGAGATTCCTATGAGACACTTGGTGTACAGGGTACAGCCACTCCCTCAGAGTCTGCTGCCCCTTGTCTGGGACTTTGGTTCCATCAAATCAAAGGCTTATGGTAATATTAGTGGCAAAAAACAGGATGCGGATATAGAGGGTGTGTACATCCAGCAGATGATTGTCACTTTTGTAAGTGCAACTTATTACAATCATTTCTTGTTTTAACGAAAATGTATTATTGATAAAATTTTCGTAAAGAATTCTAAATGTTTCAGCCTATAACACTAATTTTTCATGTAGAGGTTAGCTTATTTGTACTTGTGCGTGTTGTGTATCATGGGTATGTACAGTCCGCTGAACACACCGGGCAGACTGAACTGCCAAAGAATGGAGTTATCTGCTTTTAGTGGAGATAACTCTATGGAAAGGGCTATCAAAAACGCACTGTAGCACGCTGATCATAATTTCCAGTCACTCAATTCATACTACTACCTAAACACCATAATAAATAATGTTTATTACTACCCACCACAGCTACAGTACTGTTCCTTTACTATTCTCAATTACTAAATTTAATATCTTCAACAATAATTCTATTAATGAAAGTAGTGATAGATAAAAAAAATAAAAGCAATGGTATTATTATACTTGTATTCATATTAACAATCAATCATAATTTCAAAAAAGTAACCAGTGTTTTAGAACTAGCGGTTTATTATAGCAGCAAATGATAATGAAGTTATTTATTATTTAGCCAGCATGAAACAACAATGAACAAATGGCAGTTACATTTCCACAAATGGACAGTTTAGGAAATGGCCGCACCAGAAAGTACTAGCTCAGAAATGTTCATTAGAAAGTATTAGCTCGGATGTGAAGTTTTTTCAAAAGCACTTTTCATGTTTGGTTGGGTATCACCTGGTATCAATAAAACTTTGTTCTTTTAAAAAAAACCATTCATTTACTACCTATTGCTATTGTAATGAATTCCGGTCTGGTTTCCACGGATATCCACTATTTTGGAGTATTATGCCTCTCTCCCGAGGGGACACTGTGCTGCTTGACAGTGAGAACTATGTAATGCAACTGAATTACCCGGTATAGACAGAGCCCATGGCTCACACAAACAACACAGCGTGCAGTTCGAATACTGGCTTTATTTCTCAATAACCAAAGTCCTAGGGTGGCAATCCACTAGGGTTATCGGCAAGACATTAGAATGAGTGCCAAGAATATGAACAATGCCAGCCCTTTTATCAGTAACTGGCAGGAAGTAATTAGCATAAAGTCATATAACAGTAAAGGCACAGGAAGTGATTAGACCAATGCGATTACATATATAAATAACTAACCAATCATGCAATGAGTAAGGTTTAAATAAAATAAGCACTAAATGGCTAGAGGCGGAGTCCTATCTCCTACTGTCCAATCAGATTGTCCTACAGGGTCCCAAGGCTCTGGATAGCTTGTAGTCTTGACCACTTCGGATACGAGGAAGAGTATCTCCGGTTCTTGTCTTAGAGCAGGATCCTAACTGGTTTTGGAAGTCCTCTGCTATGGCAGCCATCTTTGACCGGCCCTGAGTCACCATACCAGGTCGGCAGGGGTCAATACCGGCCCTGCGCACGGTGGTACCGGCACAGTAAGGCTTTCCTACCAGCACAGCATCTTACCGATGGCTGTGGGTGAAGCTCTAGCACATTCGGTGTTGATATGGTGGAGCAAACTACCAGTTTATGATTGTTCACTAAAATCTACCACACTATTACTCAAATCACAACATCTGATTATAAAACTTAATGATCAATTTAATAGAGTAAAAATAAATCGTCAATTTAATAGAGTAAAAATAGTTATTAGCAATTGTTATGATTGATAGAGAAATGTTCCCGTTTATTTTGTTGCAGTTTCTGGTGTGCCCATCTTCTGAATTGACTGTTTTTTATAACATCCGTGCCCTTTTCATTGTATTGTGATGTTATCATTATTTACTATTGTTTTGATTGTGATCGATCGATCCACCCCACTATGAATCATATCTCTAATGTGCAAGCTATTTTGTTAAGCCAATCATATGTTAATATTTTTAACCACTATATTTTCCTATAAATAGGGAGGCAGTTCGCTCTACACTCAGAGTTGTTTTAGATTTGCTTAGAGTTAGTCAGAACTAGCTTTAGCTCAGGCTGAGATAGTATCTAGTCTATAAGTGTCAGTGATTGCTTGTACCGTCTTAGTGTTGGATCTGAGAAGTCAAGTTACTGTACGCTTGTAAGGACTATTTATCCGGCAAGCTTTTGTGTTCTACTAATAAATTATTATCAATCTGAAACACCAAAGTTCGCATACCTTACTAACCGGATCTGTCTGCTATACCGACCTTCTACAACAGAGAGCCTATACTACCATCCGGTAGCGCCTGCTGTTCATATCTACTACCTTCTACGATAGAGGGCCTTTACTACCATACCGGTAGCGCTTGATATTCGTATTAACTGCCTTCCACAGAGAGCCCAGCTACCAGTCTATTTGCACTCTATATCACCGTACTAATATTATCATACAGTACAGGTGTCTTTCTAACAGTTGTCAGTGAAGGTTGTTTTGAGACCACAACGAAATCCTTCACAATATGATACCCAGTAACTGAGGTGACTCTAAAGGCTGCTCCACACGGCGACGAAACGAAGACGAAACGAAAAGTTTTTCGTTTCGGTGCAGTGTTAACGAAATTTGCTTCACACGCGAACGAAACTGCATGTAGCCGATCAACGACAAACAACTGCCAGCCAATGACAATACACGAATTGTAATAACAACTGCCGCCAATCATAATAATAGTAGTATTCAATACTAGTAGTTCTTCTACTAGTTCTTTTGTACGGACAGCTTCCAGATATTCGCATTTAGTTAATTTATTGGTGAAGAAACTTAATTATTTATCAACTGGTTATCATTATTACTCACTCACCGGGCTAGTAACTTTATGAGTGCTAGGTTCTTTTTAATTCCTAATAATAATAATAAATGACGATGAATCATTTGTTATTTTGTTGCAGTAGGCCCAATTTTTATTAAAAAATTAATTAACTGTACCGTAATAATAATTACTTTAATAATTATAATAATTTTTATTATAATAATAACATCATTAGGCAAAATTTAATAACAATAATAATAAACAACTGCCAGCCAATGGTAGTATTTAATATAATACTAGTAGTAGTAATAATAATTATTATAATTATTATAATAATAAATTTTAGTAACATGTGCTGTGTTTAGCGCCACTAACGCAACATGGACCAATGAAATTACGCCTTGTGTGGCCAATAGCAAAATGCAGAAAAGACTTTTGACCAATGATCGACTAACGAAAAAATGCCAACCAAGCACTGCTAGGTCTGGACGAAACGTCACCGCAACGCTACCGAAGTGCCGGTAGGGCTTTCGTTGGTCAAATTTATATTCGTTACGAAATTAATTTGAAGTTTCGTCCTCGTTTCGTCGCCGTGTGGAGCAGCCTTAATACCCAGTAACTGAGGTAACTATAATACCCAGTAACTGAGGTGACTATAATACCCAGTAACTGAGGTAACTATAATACCCAATAACTATGTTCCACTTATATTTCATTCACAAAAAGTCCCTGTAAAACATAAGTGAATGGCCCTGAATATAATCTATTCATGCAGTGTCCACCTCTAGCCTAGGCTAGTCGACTATCTGATCAAAACTGTCAGCAAGCAATCCAACTTTGTTGCCCACCATGTAGTCATCATTTTGATTGGCGGCGACCAGTCCCAGTTCCATCATTCCAAGTGAGTGTCGACCCTCTCCCACCATCCCGCTCATTCACATACATTCACTGCTTATAGAACATGGACGGCAAGAAGGACCAGGGACTAAACTTCTCTAACCGAACATCGCTATTGTCTGAGATTCTGTCTGCCACTCAGAACTTCATGCGTAAACAGGAGGTTGGTTTACATATGTTATACTGGTATAGATTGTGTTTTGTATAATACACATTTTCGTATAAATATATCATGTGAGAAACTGTACACTCAAATGTATATGACAATGTTCTCTGGTATATAGTAATTGAGCTTTTTGTGTTAATAGGACGAGTGCAGTTTTGTTAGCTTACGGGACATAAAACGCACTTTGGATGTCACTAAATGGTTCTTTCAACAACGAGAAACTCTCTTTCCTGAGATTGACAAGTTGAAAAAGGAACGAAACGGGGAGCAACCAATTCTGACGGATAACGTAATGGTATGCACACTGTAGTAGGCTTCTTGCTTCGTCACTTCCACAACAAGCCCATGTTCAAGATTTTTTGTGTTTTACACTATGCTCCAGTTGTTCAATGTCTATTCTTAGTAAATCGAATGATGCTAACACTCCCGTTAGTCCTGACCAAATCAACTTTCAAATCTGTTTGACAAACCGACTTATAGTGAAAAAAATGTCCTTTATTATTGCATATGGTTATGCAACGTCATACGTTTGATTGGGGAACTCTGGTAGGTTATTCATTTGCCCAAGAGATGACAGCACATTCGACTTGTTGTTAGGGTGTTACTTGTCCATGGAAACAAAGTGATTGCCAACTTCTTTTCACAATGGCTTCAATTTGATGCTGAAGGGTGCTCTGTTTAGATTGCAGTTATTTCACCCTACTATCGAAGTGTTGTAAATGCGCATGTGCTAGCCCGCATTCAATGCTTTCCTATACGTGCCGTAATGCCTACTCCAAATATGATGGGGCCTGCGCCGACAGAGAACAACCCCGAACAGTCGCATGTAATTCATGAACCGATGAAGTAAAATAGTTATTTTCTCTGAAGAAAACGACTCCAAATTCAGAACGACTTTGTTGTCATCTGTAATATGAATTTGTACCAGAGAAGTTTGCTTTGTTAATTGGAGTAATATGAAGCTTACTAAGTGCTAACGCAGAGTATGTATTTAAATGGCTATTGCCACAAAAGGGTATCTCCTTTGTAAACAGTTGACTGTTTTATCATTCTGTGGATTTCAAAGTCGAATTGTCTTAATACAATGTCACAGCATTTAAGCTTTTGATATTTGTTTTTGTGTCGAAACAGCAAAAAGTTATGCATAAGTCTAGGGGGGACAACCAAATGGATCTTTAATTGCTTGCTCAATCTCTCACAGAAAAACCACATGAACAGAAGCGTACTTCTGGCCCTTGGAGTTTGTTATCTGGCAAAACTTGAAGATCCGACCAGGTTCAGATATGCAGATGATCTCAATGACAAGTTAGAAAAATGGATTGGGAGAGATCTAGGAAATGTCTCTGGTGCTGACTACTTTCTTGAACAGATTGATCTGTATGTACACTTAGATGTCTATTGTATGCACTTAGATGTCTATTGTATGTTGTGTGCACTTAGATGTCTATTGTATGTTGTGTGCACTCAGATGTCTATTGTATGTTGTGTGCGCTTAGATGTCTATTGTATGTTGTGTGCACTCAGATGTCTATTGTATGTTGTGTACACTTGGATGTCTATTGTATGTTGTGTGCACTTAGATGTCTATTGTATGTCGTGTGCACTTAGATGTCTATTGTATGTTGTGTGCACTCAGATGTCTATTGTATGTTGTGTGCACTTAGATGTCTATTGTATGTCGTGTGCACTTAGATGTCTATTGTATGTTGTATGCTATAGTATATATATTGCATGTTGTGTGCTATAGTATATATATTGTATGTTGTGTGCTATAGTATATATATTGTATGTTGTGTGCGATAGTATATATATTGTATGTTGTGTGCTATAGTATATATATTGTATGTTGTATGCTATAGTATATATATTGTATGTTGTGTGCTATAGTATATATATTGTATGTTGTGTGCTATAGTATATATATTGTATGTTGTGTGCTATAGTATATATATTGTATGTTGTGTGCTATAGTATATATATTGTATGTTGTGTATTATAGTATATATATTGTATGTTGTGTGCTATAGTATATATATTGTATGTTGTGTGCTATAGTATATATATTGTATGTTGTGTGCTATAGTATATATATTGTATGTTGTGTGCTATAGTATATATATTGTATGTTGTGTGCTATAGTATATATATTGTATGTTGTGTGCTATAGTATATATATTGTATGTTGTGTACTATAGTATATATATTGTATGTTGTGTACTATAGTATATATATTGTATGTTGTGTACTATAGTATATATATTGTATGTTGTGTGCTATAGTATATATATTGTATGTTGTGTGCTATAGTATATATATTGTATGGTGTGTATTATAGTATATATATTATGTATGGTGTGTGCTATAGTATATATATTGTATGTTGTGTGCTAGAGTATATATATTGTATGTTGTGTGCTATAGTATATATATTGTATAGTGTGTGCCAGAGTATATATATTGCATGTTGTGTACTATAGTATATATATTGTATGTTGTGTGCTATAGTATATATACTGTATGTACATTGATATATACATATATTGTAAGTACACTGATATATGTCCATATAGTGTGTACACTAATATATATATATATATATATTGTATATATATCGATATGTATACTGTCTGTACACTGATATATATATTTTATGCACATGTACATTTGTTGTAGCTGCCAAGACTATTACATCTCCCATGTGGTTGATCCCCGGCAACACAAAAACATAGCCAAGAACAAGGCATTGAAGGAGAATGTCTTTATGATGATAGTCTGTATAGAGAACAGAATTCCACTGTTTTTGGTTGGAAAACCAGGCAGTTCAAAGTCTCTATCCAAAGCCATGGTGTTAGATGCCATGCAAGGAAACCGTTCTACGGATCCTTTGTTTAGGAAGCTCAAAGAGGTTTGCATTATTTGACTAGTTTTTGACTATTTTGTTAGTTACATCAACTCTTAATACACTACATTGTTGGTTACAGTACTTGATTTCTACTGCGGTACTTTGATAGAATTCTCTAGTAATTAGTTGCCCTCTCAACCATGATTCTAAAGTCACAAATGCATCAACTTGACAATAAACTTTTCAAGATCTTTTTGATTTCTTGCAGGTATACATGGTGGCATTCCAATGCAGCCCGTTGTCTGAGGCAGACGGAATTGTGGGTGTTTTTAAACACGCTGCCGATGTACAAAAGCGTCAGGAGGATAATGAGAATTTTGTTTCGGTGGTGGTACTTGATGAGGTTGGGCTGGCCGAAGACTCGGAGAAGATGCCTCTCAAGGTATATCTATCGCTCCTTGTTTTCACATAATCATTTCAAATACGCAATTGATCGCAGCAAGGGGCAGGTTCACTCGGCTTGATCAGCTAGAAACATCTAGAAACATCTCTATCCTTAAACAGGCGTGCGCTACTCATTCCTTTGTCTTTCCAGTTTTCCATCTCTATTGACTGGCGGGTTTCTCTTTTCCTTCCGTTTCCTCTCAGTGTCTGCCCCTTCTGATGCCTTCCCCTCCCTCAACCTTATCCTGCAGTCTTTCGTTCTCGTTTTCTGTGATGTTCATTAAATCATTTAAAAGGACCTTATAAATTTGGGTTTATATCATGTAATATTTTTTAGTGTCCAAGTTTATAACATAAATATACATAAATATTGTGTAATTGCACACACAAGCGTAGTAATTACCAATTATAACCACTACTTGTTTCTCAGCTTACTTGTTACAGTTACTAATATTATATATCATACTGAAAATCCTCTTGAACTAACCATCGTTGATTAGAAATATAAATCTTAGCACAAATCCTAATAGCGCATCCATGACCTATAAATTGTCATCTGGTTGATCTATCAAACTACTTTTATTGAATTTACTAGTCAAAAGTGAAATTCTCTGTATCTAGGCCTCCAGAAAAATACATTGGTGATGTTGAGCAAAATTAAGTCGTAAGCCGATTTATGTCACAGCAAGTGGTCCTTTTTCATTTGCAAAGCAAAAAATCGGTTCAGTCGTTGGGATCAAGAGATTGTCACTCACCCAAACTAAGTTTGTATCACAAACTATGTACGTATAAATAAACAAACTCAGTTGGAAAAATTAACGAAATGATGAATGCTTTGTATTGATAATGGTCACTTTGATTATTATAAGTATGCGTTTGATTAATGGTTATTAATTCTATCATAAATGTTGAGCACTATTCATATTCATAATGCCCCTACTCAGTACCTGTTTTACATCCACCCTGCTGTGCGCCCCCACTCTACACCCACCCCGCTGGACATCCACCTTTACACCCACCCTGCTCTACATTTACCCGCTCTACAGCCACTCTGATCTACACCCACCCCCTCTCCCCCGTTTCACCCCTGCTCTTCTCCCGCCTCGCTCTATCTCAATGATTCTGCTCAGTATCCTGTGACGAATTCCTTACCTAATTCACTTTTTAGAGGTAATTTTTTCCTAATGTCAAAGAGTGCCAAATGGTTGCAATATTCATGTCAGCTCATTTTTTGTTTTTATAGTCAAATATTTTGTATTTTAGATTTAAGAAACCATTCTTTTTTGTTACATCAACAACGCTGGGAACTCAAACTTGAAGTTTCTGTTTCACAAATAACTTTTAGATTAGAAAGTTTTAGTCTTTTGCCAAAGAGATCTTGGCTATGTAGCATATCACTTTTAGGTCAGTGTGTACATCTACCGATTACCCATTGATTTTGATTACTGATTGTCTATTTTCCAATGTCCATTCCTGGTAAAATGTGCTAAAGCAATTGGTAACGTTTTATTTGAGGCTATCGGCAAGTTTTGATCTGTATCAAAAAATTGGTAAGCAATTCGTGATTTAACCAGTTATATTACTCCTCGTAGTTTTCCTGTTTGCAATAAAATTGTTTCTCACACGCAACTATTTATATAGGCAAGATCTTTCATGAATGCTCGTTCGTTGTTATTAAAAGCAGTTTACGGCTAACAATGACACCATATACATACATGCAGTGATGTCACATCCAGCGATTTTAACCGGAATTGCATGAGAATGACTAGTAGAAAAAAAGTAAGGAAAACAGCGGGTGTTAATCTCCGATAGGTAAAGGCGATTCAGTCGGTAATTGGTAGATGTACTCGTATCATAATGGCTGATTTACCGTAAACAAGTTGAAATGCTGACTCAACTTGATCACCTTGAAAAAACTAAAAACAGTTTCTGGCCTAATTATTTATGCCCTTGAAAGTCTCAGCGCAATGACCATCCTTGAGAATCCACAGCTACCCAGTTTCTAACCAGAGTTTAACATCTCCGCGACCTCCATCATCTCTCCTTAACTCTGACTGCAACCTCTTCTCGTTAGATAATAGACAACATTCACAACAGATGATGCAAAGTTTTAATACATGTATACATAAATTAGTTGATGTTTATAGTAAAAATTTCCGAGTCCGATCCAATGTGAAGGTTTCAATGCGAAAATTTCATTATCCTGTTTTCTCTGCTCAGTGCTCAACCCAAACCAATACGAGTTGGAGAATTGAATTGAACTCGAACCAATTGAGACGAATCATCATTCCCATGACCCTAACAGACAAATTATCTATCCAACCCAAGCAAATTTGATCCATGAAAACATAATGAATGGATACCATATGGTATTGTAATGGATTCCGGTCTGTTACCACGGACATCCACTAGTCTCGAGTATTGTACCTCTCTCCAGAGTGGACACTGTGCTGAATGACAGTGACAACTGTGCAGGGTAACCGAATTACCCGGTAAGGCAAGAGCTCATGGCTCAAACAAACAGTACAGCGCAGTGCTTGTATAAGTGGCTATATTCTCTATGATAGTCCTGAGGGTAATTATTCCTCTAGGGTTGGCAATGTGAGAATGAATGCAATGGATATATAAAATGTCTCTCCTTTTATAGGAGAGCTCACAGGCATCAAACATATAACAGTGATAGCACAGGAAACAGATTAGCCAATACAATTGATCATGTAAATAAGTAGCCAATCAACAACGCAATATGGTTAAATAGGGGAGGTGCCAAGTGGCTAAGGGCGGAGTCCTTTCTCCTTATTGTCCAATCAGTAGTCCTGCAAGGCTCCCAGGCTGTATATAGAGTTGGGTCCATGAAGTTGGCAATCTAAGGATAGGTGCTTCCTGTTCTTGACCTTGACTGAGCTCCTACACACTTTTGAAGATCCTCATCTATGTCGGCCATCTTGTGCCGACCCGGTACAGCTACACCGGGTCGGTAGGGGGTCAATACCGGCCCTGCAGGGGTCACTACCGGCCCTGCACACTATGCCACCGGCACAGTAGGACTTTCCACCCAAACAGCTGTTAACCGAACGCTGTGGGTCAAAGTCTAGCGCATTGTCTCGCAAGGTTCTAGAGTAAACGACCTGTTCACTACTAGTGTGCATCAAAATCTACCACAGTATTAGCAAAATGTATTTTTTTGTGATTTATCTTGCCTTACATCAATGAGAAAACTAAAAACAACGAAATCTTCAGCTTTAGAGCAGATGGAAAATTTACACTCTGACCACTCATATGGCTGGTTCATGGGCTGTTTGTACATCAGCTTTCAATTCTCTCAATGTTTCTGTGCTACCTACCAAAGTGGTGTTTTTTGCTTGTATTATTTGCACAAGTGGCGTAGGTTACCACCATTCCTGCGTGTTATATCACATGCCTAACAATATCAATTTTAATTCTTTTCTGGTATATTCTCCGCTAAAACGTCTTTTTAAAAATTTTTTTAACAGTTTTATTTAAAGCGTAGTGGCAAAGAAAGCATATACGTTGCACTGCTTCATAAAAGTATATTTTTACTGCGTTCGTGAATAGTTAGTGATCGTTTTTGATTAACAATAAATCACTTTTATCCATGTGTGACCCAGTTAATAAGCAAGAGTTATTATATACCGTTTTTTTTTCAAGTTTGTAGTAATGGATGCTGTCATCGATACCATTAGAATTATTACCAGTTGTTAATGATAGTACTGTACTTAATTGCTAATATTATTTTTATGACTGCTAAGAGATACAGTTGTTTAAAAAATACCAGAGTGAAATAATGCCTTTTAAATAAGTAATTTCAAAATAATTGTTTTTTGCAATCATGTTTTCAAGTTTGATTTGACCAAAAATGTATAGTTTTTAGAAAGGTGGTTTAGTTATCAACTTGGTTTCGGTCAAAACATTAAAAACTGTCTCTACAAAAGTGTGAAACTACTTTATATAAACAAACCTAGTGTAATATGGGTGTTTAAAAAAGTGTAGGACTCGTCTATGTACAAGTACAAGCCTCTCAGTAAAATAGCAATATAAGTATAATGTGTTCTAGTCCTTGCACCCACTGCTGGAGGACGGCTGTGAGGGAAACACAACTCCAGAGCCTTACATGAAGTGTGCCTTTGTTGGTATCTCTAACTGGGCTCTGGATCCTGCTAAGATGAACCGTGGTATTCTCGTGCAGAGAGGAACTCCTGAATCTGATGAGCTTGCTCACATAGCGAGGTAACAGATTTAGTTTGTTTCAAAAATTTGAGTTTTGTATATTCTACTGTGTTGTGCCATAGAGTTGTCCATTGCTGTTGTCCATTATTTCCTCATGGATGTTTGAAAGCAGCGGTGGGCAACCTTACCAGGATGCAATTTGCAGAAATATTGTTTCACTGTTGCAAGTGCACATCGCCAGGATTAGCTCAATGAAAAATGATTGATCTATTGCAGATTCATCGTGGATAACACATAAATATGGCCTAAGGTGCCAGTAAAACAATTTTAGGATTAAATTTCGTAAACTATGGCATCATTAGCCTTAGCATTCACTCATGCTTTTGAGTTTACCTGCAATATGGACCTGGTGGGAGTCATCTCCCTCAACTGATGCAACAGTGACTACTATACTGATCATATCACTTCACATTAAAATTTTTGAATTGTTTAACTATTATCTTGTTTTGACACACTTTTGGTGGTTAATGTTGCAAAAATGACATTGTTGAAGAAGCTCCAGGGATAAATATAGACAAAATTAATTTTGACTTATTCTTTTGAAAAACATTAAATTTATTTGCTCATAAATACTGTGGTGGATTTTTGTGATCACTAACTTTGCACAAGGTCCCCCTGACAACTGTTGAGTGTCAGGCAAGCCTGAATAGAGCCTGGCACAGCCAGAACATAAGCAAGTCAGCCGGTAGAAACCCTACCGGCCCTGCAGCATTCATTGCCTGCCCTGCAGCATTCACTGCCTGCCCTGCAGAGGTACCACCGGCCCTGCAGCACACCCTGCCGGCCCTGCAGCATGTACTACCGGCCCTGCAGTGCCATTACCGTACCTATACCGGGTCGGTGAGCAAAGAACTATTATAGCCTGAGAACCGAAATTGATACCAAAGGTGCAGGAGCCCGACTTTGCCACATAGCTGTCTTCAAACAAGACCAAAGCCAAGGACCACAAGCCATAAGGACCAAGAACCAGGGCTACTCATTGCACCACCATGAGTAAGCAAGATTGACTGAGAAGCTCCGCCCCCTACTTCTGGGCGCCCTTCATATTTAACCTCATATTAGCCAATGACTGTATTGCATATTTATATCTTATGATCTGATTAGAGTAAACACTTCCTGCCATTACTGATTTGTTGCCCCTTGTTTGGGCATATGTTTTAATTATGCTCTGCCTATAAAAGGCAGAACATTTCACTAGACTCCTTGTATTGTATTGGGATTCTACCTGTGCTTAAGCCAAGTAGCATGATACATTTACCCTTATTATACATTGCTGGTTACGCTGTGTAATAAAGTATGGTTAACTCAACAAGTCATTGAGTTGTACGTTTGAGCCGTGGGCTCCGGGAACAGTTGTGGAGTTGGCATACTCCTCTGTTGGAAGTTTACCTCTGGAGTGAGGCGTTGTTGGTGGACGTTTGGTCGGCCCCCCAAAATCCACTACACTGGTGGCAGCGGTGGGATTGTTCTCACGCTGTTGGACTGCGCTACCTTGGAACTGCATATTGCAGCCCGAAAATCCGGATCTGTATTCACTGTACAGACCCCCCATTTGGACACTCTTGAACAGACGTTGAGCTTGCTCCGCCTGAAGAAGTGCTCCCAGAAAGTGTGCGTCACTTTGCTCTGCATAAACGTTGAGTTTACTCCGTTGCAGCAACCAGACAGCCCAGTATCTTTGATACCGGCCCTGCACACACTGATACCGGCCCTGTGTCTTCTGATACCGGCCCTGCTAACACTGATACCGGCCCTGTGTCTTCGGATACCGGCCCTGCTAACTTTGTGACCGGCCCTGCGCTCTAAACGCCGGCCCTGTACACATTACTACCGGCCCTGTGCAATATTGTACCGGCCTTGTGTTACTTTCCAGTACCTTGTTTACTGAGACAACTTGATATAGACAGCCCTAGACGCTGTAGAGACCTGGTGCCGCTAAAAACGGACCAGCACACTATCCATTGTGCACTTGAGTTGAGTTATTCCTCTAAGTCTAGACAATGGCAAACCAACGGGCACGCAGCGCTGGTAGGGTACCACCTGCAAACCCCGAAGCGAATGTGATGGAACGTTTGACAGAAGCGTTACAAGCCGTCATGCAGCCAGCCGCTGCCAATCACCGGTCTTTATTTAAAGCACCGAAGTTCGATGGAGACGGAGACGTGGACTATTTCATAGAACGCTTCATGGGAGTGGCTGAGGCCAACGAATGGCCAGAGCAGACAGCGTTGCTGCATCTGCGAGAGTCCCTGAGAGGGAGTGCACTTGAATGTGGTAAGGCACCACAGTTGCAAGGCATATTTGCTGCTTTACGGACAAGGTTTGGCTTAACCCCCCGTGAAGCAAGGTACAAACTTACTGGCCTCCGCAGGACGTATAAGACTGCGCTGCAGGAGCATGCCACTGAAGTAGAACGACTGGTGCAGGTCGCGTATGCGGACCTCCCCCACAGATCGTTGCAACGAATGATAGTAGATATCTTCAGCTCTACATTAGGCAACCCCTATTTGCAGAGACACCTCCTGGCAATACAGCCAGTGGAACTTTCAGACGCAGTGAGAGCAGGGAACGAATACCTGCAGATCAGGACAGGTCCTGACGAGAGGTCTACTCACGTGCGCATGGTAGACGACGAATCTACAAATGAGGAGGAGTACACGGACGATGAGTCGGACACACCGCATACTGCAGTGAAGAATGTCCGCCCTGCACCGCCAAACAAGGACTCTCTGACAGCGGTCATGGAGGCATTGGCGGAACTCACGAAAGAAATCAAGTCATTGAAGTCAGGAGCTACCCCTACACCCCAGCCTCCTCCACCACTGCCTGATCAACCACCACTCCAGTGCTGGGACTGTGGAGAGTTGGGACACATGCAAAGGCAGTGTCAAAAGAGATCGTGGAGCACCAGACCACAACGGATGCCTGCCCAGGCGGGAAACGGCTGTCGCCCGCAGTAGAGCTACCGGCATCTACCTGCGATTGGGCGAGCCGTAACACCCCCAAACGGAGCCAGAGGACGCAACATCCCTACACAAGCCAGCCCCCTGCTAAGATGCACGCGGCGGACACCACCGGCTCCCCTCATGTATGTCCGTATGAGGCAAGCTATTTCCTCACTGGAAAAATGGATGGACGAGTTGTGTCGATACTTATAGACCCGGGGTGTACTACAAACCTGTTATCTCGGCATGTCTATCAAAGGCTACCCCTGAGTGTGAGGAGCACACTACAGAACAGCGAGTCACACGGAGTGATGGCTGATGGGTCGAAGATCGCGTTCTACGGCACGGTGAAGGTGTCCGTACAGATCTGTGGGTTACAGAGCAATGTCAGCTTCGTGATAAGTGACATAAACGAGGACGCCATCATAGGGATGCCGTTCCTCACCACTCATGAGTGTTTGCTCAGATTTCAAGACTCCGTCATTACAATAGACGGACACGATGTACCATGCACGGACAAGCATGGGAAGCTGCCAAAAGATAGCGTCATGTGGATAGACGCGGCACAAAAGGATGTTATGCCACTTGGTGGTTGGGATGGAGTCTCCCCAACAGCACCTACAGAAAGTGAGCAAGTAGTCTGCAGGACCTCCCAAACGATGGAGAGGGGGAAGGATAGCCTGCACAGAAAATTTGAGCGTGAAGAGATGAAAACTGAGGTCGCCAGAGGAAAGAGAGCGAAATTTACCTCTCAGCCCCTGTTGGCTACGCCCCTGGACAAGCAGGAAGGTCACCAAAAGAAAGCACAGGAGGAATTACCTAATGACCACCCACAGGCAATGAAAGGGAGTGGAAGGAGCTGTTGGTTGCCAGCATCGAAGACAGTGGCTAAAACCACTCATGATGCAATAGCCGGGAAATCCGGGGAAGGCGCCAAAACCGTTATATCCGCCCAAGAAGTTGCACCACTGTGGTCGTATGTGGTTTTAAAAGGATTGCCAGAAGCTGCTCTACCAGATATGGCAAGGCTCCAGCTGAACTCCCCCCGTGAGAGCTACCAGGGACCACCAAAGTTCGCTCCTAGTACCCCTGCTCAGCCGCCTCCTGCAAGCACAGACAGGATGAGTCGGAAGTCTGAGAAAGCGGTTGACAAAAAGGAGACAGTCATTCCCTCTCAAGAGAGTGACCAGGGCACTCCGTGTACTGTCTCAAATAAAGAAAGCCTCGTGCAACAGATTGGCACTAGGGCTACTTCCAACTGTTTGGAGATAGAAGTGAAGAACGAGAGCTTGCTGTTAGAAACTGACCTAGCAGCCTACCACCCTCCAGGACTTGGAGAAGAGGAGTTGTTGGCCATGCCCGCGGAGGAGTTGCTACGGACAGAAACTGCACCTCCCCAGCCAACCCCTGTTGCTGCTGCCATTGATACGGAGCTAGCACCTATAGCTGAAAAAGATGCTGAATCACAGTCAACTGTGGATGTCCAGCCAAACCTAGAGGTGTACTTGATGCAGATATTGCCACCCCCGATGTTGAAAGAGGAGGTTCCAGGAGAGAAGCTGAGGCTGGAGAATGAGCCGGCCACCCCGTACAACAAGGGAGAAGAGAGAAACCCTGAAGGTTCTTTCTCTGCTTATGCATCAGATGCTATGGTAGCAGTCTGTGCAATGAGAAATGTTCTCGACTTCCCCTATGACCCTGGGGGATCGAAACAGGCATGGGAAGCCGCCCCTAGAGATGCTAGGAGGCAGTAAGATGCTCTCCCCACAAACTTGACCGAGCACGGGTGTTGCTCGCCACTATTATTCTCTTTGCTAAATTATATAATTAAAGACAAAGAGATACTGTCTTTAATGGAGAGGGGAATGTGGTGGATTTTTGTGATCACTAACTTTGCACAAGGTCCCCCTGACAACTGTTGAGTGTCAGGCAAGCCTGAATAGAGCCTGGCACAGCCAGAACATAAGCAAGTCAGCCGGTAGAAACCCTACCGGCCCTGCAGCATTCATTGCCTGCCCTGCAGCATTCACTGCCTGCCCTGCAGAGGTACCACCGGCCCTGCAGCACACCCTGCCGGCCCTGCAGCATGTACTACCGGCCCTGCAGTGCCATTACCGTACCTATACCGGGTCGGTGAGCAAAGAACTATTATAGCCTGAGAACCGAAATTGATACCAAAGGTGCAGGAGCCCGACTTTGCCACATAGCTGTCTTCAAACAAGACCAAAGCCAAGGACCACAAGCCATAAGGACCAAGAACCAGGGCTACTCATTGCACCACCATGAGTAAGCAAGATTGACTGAGAAGCTCCGCCCCCTACTTCTGGGCGCCCTTCATATTTAACCTCATATTAGCCAATGACTGTATTGCATATTTATATCTTATGATCTGATTAGAGTAAACACTTCCTGCCATTACTGATTTGTTGCCCCTTGTTTGGGCATATGTTTTAATTATGCTCTGCCTATAAAAGGCAGAACATTTCACTAGACTCCTTGTATTGTATTGGGATTCTACCTGTGCTTAAGCCAAGTAGCATGATACATTTACCCTTATTATACATTGCTGGTTACGCTGTGTAATAAAGTATGGTTAACTCAACAAGTCATTGAGTTGTACGTTTGAGCCGTGGGCTCCGGGAACAGTTGTGGAGTTGGCATACTCCTCTGTTGGAAGTTTACCTCTGGAGTGAGGCGTTGTTGGTGGACGTTTGGTCGGCCCCCCAAAATCCACTACAATACTAGTAGTTCCAGGATGTTACAATTCACCTTCATAAAGTTGTGTTATACATGTTGTGTTATATATGTTGTGTTATATATGTTGTGTGGTACTCAATAGTTTTATACAGCATAAATTAGGTGTAGGGTTAGTATACGTGTAACTGAGGTAAGCTCTGCTCATTCCTCACTATATATAAATCTTTATTTGTCAACCATTGGTCATGCACAGTGCAGTTAAGAAAAGTGCCAACCCTTAAACGTTTTCAGCACAGTATTTTTAAAATCTGTGGCAGCCTGAGTTTAAAAAAGAAAAAGGGCAATTAATTAATAAAAGATTCAGTATTAAGAATAATAAAATTTACTTAGGGTACTTCAAACAACCCTGATTTCCATACTGGAGAAAAACAGTGGAACCTCTGAGTTCCACTGTTTTCTCAAGTATGAAAATATAAATATTAGTCAAACTTTCACTGCTGGGACGACATTATATCAGTTCTGAAATTTTTAGCAAACCTTGGAGAATCCTGATATCTTCCATTTTTAACTTTATGTTTCACATCATCCTCACTTTATACGTTGAAACAGTGGTGCTAAGATGATGTCTATTGGTCCTGAAGTCTTGAGAAACTTTTAAACTTTCCGAATTATCTTTAAACAGCGTAAACTGAATTAAATTATATTATTTACAGATAACAAAAAATGTTGATTGATAATTGAACAAACATGAATTTGTAATTGTTTTAAAATTTGAAAAAGATTACGGTAAATAAGAGCATTAAGTGTTAAAAGGAAATCCTCAGGATTTCTTTAGGATTTCTTAAGAAAAATCAGGACTGATGGATGTCATCCCAACACCCAAACAATTTAAAATTTATGTTGGTTTAGCAATTTTTTAAAATTATCAAATTCTTGAATTCCACTAACTTCACATAAGAGCTGTTGAGACACAATTAGGAAATCTCACAGATTTCCCAGAACCTGCAGAGGTCATTTTGATATGGCATCGTCTTGTACCTTACAATTAATACTGTTCATCCATCTACAGAGAGATTTGCCAACACCCCGATGACACGGAATACAATGACGTGAAGCCGTTGATTGACCATTTAACTGATGGTTATCTTGAAATTTGTGAAAAACAAAAGCCTGATGAGCGAAAATTGACGGAGTTCTATGGCCTTCGAGACTTTTACAGGTGAGTTATGTTGGTGTCATTTAGATGAAGCATTCGATGAAGCTTCATCTGCGGTGAATACTGAAGTACTGGACGCGTAGAAGTAGACCCCTTTTGTTACTAAAATAACTTTTATCTCTGTAATTTAATACTTTTTTACATCATGTACGTCCTTTGGAATGTCCTTGACTGCTACTTTGCTTTGTTGAGGATCCTGCTAAAACTCCAGCAGACACATTCAGCACTTCTAAAAGAAATTAACTGTTTATGGTTTATTCCAAGTGTTCACAGTTGATTCAAGCTCAATGTTGATAACTAAGTTATTTTTTTCAAGTCTTGTTTTGATCTCATTAACAGCTTTACAAATTGGTTTTTCTGTTATTCGACTTACAAGGCCACAGCCAGGTGTTTTTTACTGTGTGGCTCTTTCTTGTCGACCACTGGGCCTTTTCTACCCCCACCGGGCCTTTCTTACCCCCACTGGGCCTTTTTACCACCATTGACTCATTTCTTGAATCGCAGAGCCTGGATGACCACATAAAAGAAATGAATCTAGAAGTTGATGCCGTACATAAGTGATGTCTTCGAAATAAATTAACCATTAGCTGAAACAAATCCAATTTTATAATATTTAAAGGCTGCCAAAATCAATTTATATTTAAAGAAAATAGCTTGAAAATTGCAAGCCAAGCTTTGTCAGAAGTTTACATCATCAATTTTTAGGGCTTTTTGTTGACAATAATGCTAACAAACTGCTGAAACAACTGAGACCAGTTATTCGTATGTTATACAAATGCTTTCAGTATTTACCAATAAGTAGATTAATTTATCCTCATTTGTACAATCTGAATTGAGCGTTTGCATTGAATGTTGTGGTATCGCTGCTGATGAGCATTTGAATTCAATGATCTTAAGTCATAATCTGGGCTTTTGCAATCATACATCAAAAGCCCAGATTGGCTCACACCAAGCCATTATTTAACGAATCTCTGTTAAACATCTACAATCTGTACAAACACCGTATTCTTCTCAAGTCTCATTCAATGTTGTACCAACAGCAACAACTAATCACCCACAATCGCTTCACTCAAAGCTCATCGCATAATCTTTTACTTCCTATGTCAACTTCAGCAGCTGGTCTCCGGAGTGTAGCTTTCTGGACTAGCTTCCAGTGCAATATAGTTTGCCATCTAAGCTATATGACACAGACAGAAAGACTGATTTTAAACGCACCATAAGGCTTCACTAGCTGAGTTGAAGGGGCCTCCTCTTCTCTCTTGGTTTTGGCTGTCGGCTCATACCCGGCACCTGGACTAGCAATGCTATTGCGCAGATGGGCCCAGTCAACTAAACTTTTTATTCTTTGTTTTTTTTTGTTGTTCATTTTTATTGATGAGATAAACCAAACAAAAAAATGAAGCGAGAAGCCTTGCTTCTCTCTAATGGGCCATAGTTACCCTCCACTGTCCACTGGCCCTTTATTACCCGTTGGGTGGAACTACTGACAAAAGTGTGAAAGATTCGTTGACAAGTTGAAGCAGCAGATGATATACTCTCTTCATAATTGCATTAGTGACATTCATTTTTACCTGAGTGGGAAAATTGTCCAGCTGAATTGCTACTCAAAAATAACCAAACCCTCAACAGTGGATCACCTCATCATTCTTGATTAAATTATTTAATCTCTGGCCCAACTATAAGGTGTAGGTGCTGAAAAAAATTTGTTTTCATTCACACAAGTTTTTCTGACTTTGAACCCTAGAGTCGGTTACTGGACCAGTAGCCATTATCTCGAGTTAGTGATTGTTTCCAGATCTGATGGTAGTTCAAAACTGAGAATAAATATTTTCTTCACTATTATTTTTACTAGTGTTAAGAGTTGCAGCAAAGCTGGGAAGGAAAAAACGACTTTTTTCTGTAGGGGAATATTCAAGAGTGAGGTGGACACGGTTATCCCAGTAAAAGAAAAGAATCATCTAAAGGGAGCAACTCCAATACTCAATATTTTGTGTCATGTAACAGAATGTTGTTTTTGAAGGTCTCGGTAGGGTGTATTATCGCAGTAGATTTCCACCATCTGCTACAGACACAACACCAACTTCTCAGTGAACACTCCCTGTGTCCACTTCTCCTTCTTCACTCACGCACGGGGTCTACCACTTCAGAACTGCAGCCGTTCATATCGTTGGCTCTCACAGAGGCAACTGCATTCGGGGTCCACTCCAAACTCTGACTCAAACGACTGCAAAAGGAGTCCTCGGTTCAAACAAACCACCCAATAGTTTAGCAATAAATAGTTTATTAGCTACGATTTTATTTAGCGATATAACATGTAAGTATGCAATCCACTTCTGCACAACACAAGTCAGGGTGCTCCTTTTCTAGGAGGATACAAGGAAACCTCATCCCCTTATTAGGGATGGGCCAATAGCATATAGTGACACATAAAAGGCACAAATAATGACATACAATACAAGTGTCAGTAAACAAACCTAACCAATAACACGCTAAGCACATGGCTATTATTTTTCTGAACTTGTCTCTACCAATCGGTGTAAAGGGGAAGCTGGTACTCCTTATAAGGCGGGATGGATTCCTTAGGTTGATCTCCAATGTCTGCTACTTACACTCTCTTTGGTTTATAGGTAGGTAGTTCATCTCCTGGTCATCAGTCTTTTCTCTCTGAGATTCTCAAACTGATTAAGTCGGGATACTGGCTCAGGGTAGATCCCTTGTAACATATAAGATAGCACTGCTTCTAAAACAGGTATAGGTTATATATGTTAAAAAAAGGGATACCGGGTCCATGGTAAAGTCTTGTTTAAGGGCTGTTAATAGGGCGTGCAGGGGAATTACAGCAAGGAATGGAAGAGGGTGGGGGCATTGCTCAGGTATACTGCCATATGCATTTTGGGCTAAAGACAAGTGTGTGAGACTGAGGTGAGAATCCAGCGGTGCAATGCGGTAAAGGGGTACCTAGGGAGTAGGGAGGTACCTGTTAGCCTATTTACTAAGATTTAACATACTATGATGCCGGCAATAACAATGTCACACAAATAATCATAATACTTGTAGGGTCAGTAAGGGCCATATATGTTGACTTATGGCTTTGGGATTAATTAGACACTCAATAACATATTCAATGCAGATAATATTGTTATAAATAAATAGTGACATCACCTAATAAAACCGTCTTGTCATCATTATCTTGTTATATTTGAAATTTTACTCTTATGCACTTGTTTTATGCAGTCTAATGAAGATGGTGGTCAACTTTGCAAGAACTGACGGCCCATTAAATAGAAATCAGTTGGAGCACAGCATTCGAAGAAATTTTGGAGGTTTCAATCCTGAGGATACAAAAGATTTTGATCCAATGGCTATATTTAAATCTCACATAACAATAGAAAACCTGCCTCTTCCTCCTGCTGATCGGCCTCCTGTAGACCCAATTGGTCTCATAAAGTCCAGCCTGTCAGGAGAAGACACTGCTTTGAAGGGGTAAATTGCATTATTGCTGTCAGCCCAAGTTCTCTCGAGTAGCATGATAGACTGTGATAAGAATGAATTAATGGAGTTTTTAATGTGACTTGTGTAGGATGGAGAGTCGATACTTGCTGATACTCACAGAGAACTTAAGTGTGCTGAGTCCCATATTGGCTGAGTTTGCTTCACATGATCAGCAGCCAGAAGTTGTGTTTGGCAGCAGATTCAAGGATGATGTCACATACACTCAGGTATACAAATTCACTCGCAACTCTGTTTTTTTTTTAATCTTTATCGTCTGTGTAGCCTTACATAAGCTGGTCAAGTTGTTGGCTCTCAAGTTAACTCACAAGAGGTGTATTCGCAAGCTGGATTGATGAACATCTGCCATCATTTATGTTTGGTAACCACATCGGTGGGCCGTGAGCGCTACGATCCAGACCATTACATTCTATTATATAATGATAAGAAATAATATCCTTCGATCCGGATCAGAATGTGAAGATATAAAATTCCTGTGTGGATTATAGCAAGCCTCATTATTTTCACATGTTTAAGATATTCATCAACGATGGTTTTAGTGTCATTGATTCCTGACTGGTACTCATAGCATGATGCTACAAGAAGTAGCAGATAATGGTAGCGAGGCAAATAATAAACATCTATATGTTTGCCCAGTTAACAAAATGGCTCTGATTTTCATTATGATCAATTTATCTACAATGCATTATTACTTTATATGATAATCACAATGATTAATGATAATAAACAACATATATATAATGTGTGAGACGCCATCGTTGTCAGCAACCATTTCCATGACAACCTTTTATATATGTATATAAATTAGTAAAATAATATGGCTGGTGGGGCACAAGGTGTGCACAGGGGCATAGACTGAATAGAAATAATCAAATTAATAAATAATAAATTATTAATATTAGATGCCCGAGAGATGATGAAAACCAGTTAAGACTGAAACAAGTAAAACAGTGCTCAACAAGAAAAAAATGAGGAACTAGATACTAAGAGATAAAATAGTAAAAGATGGTAAAACTGTTGGCTGACTACAAATTGTTTCATGTGCCCAAAAAAAGATGGAAAAGGAAAAGAGTTCAGGCACAATCATCAGGTCGGCTCTCAACTTCATTTTTGCAGTTGAGAGCCGACCTGATGATTGTGCCTGAACTCTTTTCTTTTTCCATCTTTTTTAGGCACATGAAACAATGCAATGCCGGTGCTTGTTTGTTAATTGCCTGTGACAAGTTTCAAATGTTGCTGACAATAGTAAAACTAAATGAATGTGCTCAATATTTTGATTAGCCAGCTAATAATGGTGCTTATGGTTATATGAAAATTTAAAATTATAGCTTGTTCTAGAGTATCCATTTAATAAGAGAAACAATTATTCTTGTGTATAGTATCTTGAGTATTGCCTCACGGATAGTTTTAACCCCCTTTTGTGTCTGCTTGCTGGAGTTGTGTTAAAGAAGGAAATAAATTAGAAAAGTACAATAATTGACTTGTCCTTGACACATGAGAGTTTTGAAACATGAAATACGTTGAGATCTTTGGGGGATGAACCCAAGTGACGGGTTAAACTTTGTTTTCAATTAGGCACCTTGAAGTTTACTGCAGTAGATCAGATGAGTTGTTGCTCTTGCATAGCCGGTCTATGGTGGTGGTTTAATAATCACTAGTAATGAGTTTTTGAATTGGTCCAAGTGTATATTAGCCATAAATTCTTAATGTAATGTGATCATGTAGTTTGGACCCGCAAAGTCTGCTTTCGTATTACAAAGTTTCACATGATAAAATTGTGTTTGCAATGTTTTCTCTATTAAATTACGAAACAAATGGTTTATTGCATGCATAGTTATATATTATTCATGGTTTACAAAAGAAACATGATATCCACACAGATTTGTCTGAACATCAACAAAATCAAGACATGCATGGCTATCGGCAAACCAGTCATTCTACTCAACTTAGATGATTTATACGAGAGTTTATATGATGCACTCAACCAGTACTTCTCTACTTGGGGAGACAAGAAATTTGTCAATCTTGGATTAGGAACTGACAGAGTGAAAGCATATGTGCATAACAACTTCAGGTAAAGTTTCTGCAAACTTTAAGGTTGTTCTTAATCCTGCTTCAATTATATATTTCATTAGAATTGGGTTGGTATCAATAGTCGGCCTCCTCAATTATTACTAACTTTCCATGTAGCGCTACATAATGGTGTCATGGCTCAGTGCTTCTCAATAGCGATAAACCATCACGCTTTTCCATGAGCCAGCAATTACAGAAAGCCAAAGGTCATGAACCCTAATTAGCGAGTCAACGGCGACTTTGAGCTAATGAGTCAATGAGTGAAACTACTGTATGAAGGAAAATTGTTTCCACAAACAATTGGTTTTAAATGCTTTTCTTGTGTTTGTTTCATCTAATGCTACATACTCCACAGGAAAAAGTTAGAAGCAGCAGTGCTTGGCTAATGTGTAATTTATTTATTAAACTGAAAATAATTAATTATTTTTATTATTATTTAACCACGGCCAATTCATTATTTATTATTATTATTTACTTTTTATTATTATCAATATCTAAAATAGGGAAAAAAACAATTAATATAAAATAAAACACATAAATATATTTGTGATCACTAATTCTGCATCATTTTTAATTAATATAAGTGGTCTTGAAAGGCAACTGTCTCATATCACTGAAATTTCTGTCCAAATTATTTAATTATATTGACTGCAGTGATGCTGGAAATACAATACACGCATGTGCAAACCAGTAGCGCTACGGCATTCCCTATTTCCATAACGCTTCAGTGGTCTGGCGTTATTATAAGTCGCTACTTAGTAGCGACTTTCAATAGCGCCACATAATCACGACTTCAGTAGCGATATAGCCATTTCCAAGAGGGGAAAACCCGTGGCGCTACGGCGTAGCGCTACGGCGTCGCGTCATGGAAAGCCACTATAAGTTGACTCTCGTTGTGCTAGGGAGATGCTTAATCACATTCACCATAGAAAGGATTGAGTTCTTTTGTCTTAGTATTTTTTATAAAGGAACGTCATCCATTTTGTTTACATTTCTATGTTTGGTGCCCTTTGTATTTCTTTTAGCGATGAATGCTTGTTTTAAGAAATTAGTTACTCATGAACCAAAAATGTGTGTACATTAAAAGATGCAGTAATATAGTGAAAATGTTATTGGTGATAATAATATAATAATTATTTATTCTAGCCTTTGCCGTAGTCTCATTATACACCTAGAACTCTCATCGCATATAATAATGTAGTAAATGTGAGGATTTATTTTTTAGAATTTGTATTATGACTTACGATATCTTCAAAATTTAAAGCAATCAAAATTTCATGTTAATTTAACAATTAATTAACATTTTTTGTTATTATTAATCAAATAAATTTAATTAACTTTTCGCTTGAGTTAAACAAAGATAATTATGAGGTCTTATAGATTTCCCAGGACTTCATGAGCTATAGATGTCATCCAAGCTCCAAATAAAAGGTGCCAAAATATTCAAATTTGGAGTTGAAAATACAATCATATTATTGTCAAACACAAACAAGCTGAATAGTGGTTAACGTAGCAAGAATCTCAAATAGCCGTGCATTGTGCATTTGTGGTGGATTTCACTGACTACCTACAGTGACCACTACTGCACAGAGGCCCCCCCCCTGTTGGTGGTTACCACAGGCATGCCTCCCCTGATTATGACAGACGAAGGCCAGCATCTGTTATGGCAATTATATTGCTCTCATAAGTATTTATTATTACTTCGGCACTCAGTATTTACCATACCGACCCTGGGTTGCTATCCCGGGTCGGCAACAAGATGGCCGCCATGGCCAGGATGACGTAACCTAGCCTAAGAGCCTTCAGATGCCACCTCCCAAAGATAACTACCCTTGGATAAAGGAGACAGTGGACCCAAGGCTGTGTAACGCCCAGGAACAATACTAACCAATCACTGGCCAAGTTACTTGTGAACTCCGCCTCTTACTTATGGGCACCAGTGATGTTTTACTTACCTAGCTATCTTATTGGACAATGTCATTGTTATATATATTATATTGTGCCTTTGTATCATATAACTTCCTGCCATGCTTCCTGTGCATGGCAGTTATTTTCCACAACTCTTCCTATAAAAGGGAGAAGTTTTCTCATAATCATTGCACTTACTGATATGGCAAGAGTGTGTTCTCTTGCTTTGTATTGCCAGTCTTACCTGTTATTCTGTAATGAATAAATGGTCTATACACACAAAACTATGCTGTGTATGTCTGAGCTGAGGGCTCCTTGCTACCGTTGTTAAAGTTGGCCACTCGCTTTGCAACACTGCGTTGTACCGATTCGGTACAGTGTCACCTCTGGGTTGAGGTCGACCACCACTTGTCAGGCCTGAAGAGGCTGACTGCCTTGTTGTGGCTGCACAGACGGCGCGTCTGCCAGCACAACCCCCTAGCGGAAGGTAGTGGACATAAAAATCCGCTACACATTAATACCTTAGCTAACTAGTGCAAATATCTATTGCTGATTGGCTGGCTCCACAAAGAGGAAGGGAAGTCACTTCTTCTTTTTTAACCGACTGGCACACCATGCCAGTAGCCCTGGCAGTAGCTGGCACCTCTAGCCAATCCTACTGTCAGCTGACTCAATACTCAATACTCAGTAGCGCAAGTAAATAAGTTGTAATGTGGTAGATTTTTGCAAACACTACTGGTAGGAACCATACTCACCACTGAGACACCAATTATATATGAGCTGAAGTGCTACCCCAGCCCTAAAACAAGGTGCTGTGCTGGTAGTACAATTTGCCGTGACAGTAGCGCAGCCTGCAGAGCCCGTATTGACCCCTACTGGGTTGCTATTGCCCCCTTGCTAGGCCGGTATGCGCGTATTCGGCTGGCACGAGATGACCGCCTTGGTGAAGAAGCTTTAAAATATTCTAAGATCCTTCACCAGCCCTGAAGCCGAAAGTACCCATCCTTAGATGAACGATACCGCTGTCCCCAGGATAGGTATGGCCTCAGGACCGCCAGAAAACTTCTGATTGAACAATGGACAAACAACTCTTCCTCCTAGCCACTTGGCACCATTTACCTTTAACCTTATCACATTTCGTGGTTGGCTAACTGTTCGTATATTATTTTGCATTGGTTGATTCGCTTCCTGTCAATGTGCTTCTATATGTTATATGCAAATTACTTTCTGTCAGCCTGCCTATATAAAGGCTCATTTTTTCGATATTCTGTACATTCATTCATGTGTTGCCAACCGCCTTAGAGGATTGCCTCCCTAGGACGTTGTATTTGTGGATAAGGCCATTTATCAAGCTGACACTCTGTGTAATTGGTCTGTGCCGTGGACTCTGTGCTTGCCAACTGATCCGGCAGTAACTGATCATAAGTTGTAACTTTCATACCAGCTCAGGGTCCTCTCTGGAGAGAGGTAGAATACCTGAAACTTGTGGTACTTGGTGGAAACTTGACCGAAATCCACTGCTATACTAAAACGTGGACGGTGGAAAACAGATGCGGAAAACACGAATTCGTTTAATTTTCATGTTTTCAACTGAAATTGCTTTTGTTTACAAACATAGCTTTTAAGATATAAATAATTGAGCAAAGACATATTTTTAATTTAAAACTATCTGTAATATTAAATATATAATGTAGTATGTAAAAATAATGAAACATAATATAAACGAGGTAAAAAAATACACTATTTGTTCTTACAGAAGTCATTTGATGATGTTGCACAGCTAATAAGTTAAAAACTGTATCACTCTTTCACTTCAAAAGAGTATTTTCTTCTTTAACATTGACCAAAGAATAAAATTAGAGAAACAGAAACTGTATTTTGAACATGAAAAAAACTTCTGTGATTGCATTTCAGGCGTTGTTGTTGTGCCCGCCAACAATGTAACAATAAATCTGATTAAAAATTTTTAAGCTGAAAATTTTTTTCAAATAAAACTAAAAATTAATCATATGCTAATTATTACATTTTTGACGTTATTTGACATTAAATACATGTATATGGGGCTTTTCACAGGAACCATATTTATAAAGTAGACAGCTCCAAAAATGAAAGTTCCATTATGATTCCGCGAAATCTATTTTGACAATATATTATACAAACTTTTCGTTTTATTGTCATTCAGTGTGGTGCAAGTAGTGCTTGGTACAGCTTGCCCACAAGTTTTGCCCAAAAACTAGACTAATATGTAGTTAAAGAAGATGATTCTGAAGAAAAACAAATAACTTTTGTGAATTCTGTGTTTTCTAAAGCTCTTTTCCTTGGTCCACACTTCAGTACAAGTGGCTACATGTGCATGCAGTGTATATTAAATAGACGTATGTTCCACTGCCAGATAGGGACCACACTGCTCAAATCAAATCAAATAGCATAAGCTCATTTATAAAACATCAGGGGTGCTGGGGGAATAGAATTCAAAGCATCAACTTATTTCTGTATTTTTCAGGCTGGTAGTTGTTGCTCACAAGGAGAAAGTACACAAACAGTTTCCGATACCCCTACTCAATCGTTTAGAGAAACATTACATGTCTGCCACTACACTTCTTAATGAAAAAGCGCGACCAGTGAAAAAAGAGCTAGAGAAATGGGCCTCATCTTTTGTTTCACCCTCAGATGCCAAACTTTCTGGGTAAGTTATTGTCACTTATGTTCATGTATCACATTTATTTCTCGTTGAGTTATATATGTCCGTAAAGACCCATCTGTGTATGTGGTAGCAGTAGACTTAAGGCCAGCCTCCTGCCACCACACACACACACACACACACACACACAGATGGTTTTTTATGGACAAAATAAAAAAATGGTAGGTAGCCAGTCAGACTAAATAATACTGGTGCTCATTGTTATGTAACAAAAAAAGCTCCTATCAAAATGGGTAAGAGAGGAGTGAAGTGGAAAAGGGTAGAACAAATCCAGAAGGAAAATGAAATGGTGCAGAGGTTTATATAAATAGTGTGGGGGAATTTGGTAGTTGCTACCCCCTGTAACCAGTTGTAGCAGTTGTGCACCCTTACCAGATCATAGACAAGCCCAGACGAGTACGAATTATTGCTAGCAGAGACCACTGCTAGAGAAGGCAAAGGCTCCGCCTGCAAATTTACAGGATTGGACAATGAACAATCTTAACAATATTATTGGTTAAATTCATGTATGCTTGAGTGAGCCTGTCGTTTTGTATATGTTAACATTCTCTTATAAATTGTGATGTTGGAGCCAGAGAGCTCAGAAATAAATAACCCTTATACGTGTAAACGCCTCTCTATTTACTTGGAATACTTGGAGTTGCAGTAGTCTCTGGCAGAATTGTATACCTGCCAGGACATTTGGAGCAGATCTTACCCTGTTATGCCAGTGTTGACTGGGTAGCTAGGGAATTGCACAGGGCTTGCAAGGCAGTAGTTGAGTCCTTGCACAGCTGGTAGTAGTTGTGTCCAGTAGTGGGCGGTGAAATCCATTACAATGGTGCGTACAACAGGTTAGGATGATTGACTAGGCTGCAGGTTTTTTCAGTTGGGATACTGAAGCATAAGCGACATGTGACAATTGTGGTTTGAAAACCCTCTAGTGAGAGAAAAATGTTATAACTCACAAGTGGCAATCATTTGTGATCCACCTGTTTTATAAGCACCTATATGCGTGTGTCCAAGGTTAGGAAATTATTACGAGAGGAGATTTTCTCAGAAAAGATTTACAAAAAAACACCCCCTCCATGCTAGTGGTTTTGATTCTCTGTAGAAAAGTTCAGCATAATAGTCAGCTTCAGCAACTGTTTGGCATCTAGTTTTATTTATCTTGTTTGTTCGTCTCATTGTGTTTTTTCTTTGGGCCGTGGTCAATGAGAGCAACACAATTAACTAACGTATTATTTATCATTAATAAATGTTTGCACCTAATCAAGCAATAACTTACCTAGGTCATTTTCGCAAACCAGACCAACACATCATGGCAAATTTAAAGTTTGCTGGCGATTTTTAATTGAAACTCCACTGGTTTCCTGATCAGAGGTGAAATATGGTTTCGGTTTTCCCCAACTTCGCAACATTTACAGATACACAACTAAGCGCTATTTCTGTCTTTGAATAGCTATGGAATGTGGTAAACATCACTAGAAAAACTCTGAGAACAGGCATAGCATCTCTGTTGTTACCATAAATTTATGTTCTTGGAAGCTCCTTGTCATTTGACTACTCACACACAATCCAAAACCTCTCCAAGTTGTTACACCCTGATCTCTAGAGTTAGACGATAATGTTAGAGTCGAAGGGATAGCTTCTGGGTCAGAAGGTAGATCCTGGGTCACAGGAGTAGCTCCTGGGTCACAGGTGTAGCTCCTGGGCCACAGAAATAGCTCCTGGGTCACAGGAGTAGCTCCTGGGTCACAGGGGTAGCTCCCTGGTCACAGGGGTAGCTCCTGGGTCACAGCAGTAGCTCCTGGGTCACAGGAGTAGCTCCTGGGTCACAGGAGTAGCTCCTGGGTCACAGGAGTAGCTCCTGGGTTGCAGGTGTAGCTCCTGGGCCACAGAAATAGCTCCTGGGTCACAGGAGTAGCTCCTGGGTCACAGGAGTAGCTCCTGGGTCACAGGAGTAGCTCCCGGGTCACAGGAATAGCTCCCTGGTCACAGGAATAGCTCTTGGGCCACAGGAATAGCTGCCGGATCACAGGAGTAGCTCCCGGGTCACAGAAATGACTCCTGGGTCATAGGAATAGTTCCGTAGCTGAAAGGATAGTTTTAGGGTCAGAGGGATAGCTTAAAGGCTATAGAGATAGCTCCAGTGGGAGAGAGAGATAGCTTTAGGGTGAGAGAGAAATAGCTTTAGGGTGAGAGAGATAGCTTTAGGGTGAGGAGATTTTTCCTGGGTTGAAGTCTAGTGGCTCAGCCAGTTTGTGGGATTTTGTGGCACTGCACTATTGCACACCCCTACCATCTATAAATATATCCTTGGTATAGTGACAGTTGTCTGCCTTTGTTCACAATCAGAAGTATGAAGCCAGAGATTTGTGAACAAGTTGCCACTGTGTTACCTAATGAAAAAAGTTACTGTTGCAGTAAGTATTTTCCCATTAAAATGAAAAGATAATGATTTAAAAATTGGAAATCAACCGATTAGCAAACTTTATGATGTTGTGTACTGATCTCATAAGCATCTGCTCGACATGGGATCTATTTTAATTGTAGTTAAATTTGATTTTATTAATATTTTACATATTAAGGCACAAAGCTGATGGAATATGCTGGCAAATTGCTTTTTGGTTAATTAATGTGAAAACAAAGAAGGCAACTCTCAGTACACTAAGGATTTTTCTGGACTGAAAGGGTGTTTGATATGGGAATACCACAATGTCCCACCAGTAGGCTAGGCTTCTAGACTAGGGTCGAAGTGATAGCTGCAGAATTGGGGTCTGATTTGCAATTCACAACTCCACCAGCAGATTTACTAGACCCAAAAATATGCTGCATTGTACCAAGTTTTTGTCATATGTCATTTATATCCTCTGAAACAGCGATTACTATACCTGACCAGTACAATGTCAATGTCAAGCTGATCCAAGGAGATTGCGCATGAGCTCTTTTAGAGTCATCCCACAAGGTTTCAATAAAATATCAGCACACTTTTCCAAAAAATTATATCGATATATATTTATCACAAAATAAGTTTTCACAGGACATCTTATTGTCGCGCCCATGAATGTAGTGCTTCTTTTCATTTTTCATTATGGTACGTTAGGTAGCATTTGTTCATTTGATCATATAGTAAAATCTCCTCCGCTGGCTCCGATTTCATGCGGTTTTAATGCAAGTGACCAAGACACATGGTCGTCGCAAACAAGAACTAAGACTTCAAACTTATCTTATATACTCTTTGTGGTCAACTTCACGTGGTTACGTGGCATGGTACGATTCTCGCCATATCTATGAGCAAATGGAAGTTATTGCTGCCATTACACACAAAACGCTTATGCTCCTTCTTGATTGTTATTACGTCTCTAAACACCAATCATGGTCCCGGAGACTATTATAAATCAATTCTGATTTGCCGCTTTTTGCTCAGTTTTTAACTGGTGTTGCTTCATAGTTTAAAAATTTTGCTACATGAAGCCCAGTGACAGAAAATATCACATTATGATTAGATGGCAATAAGTAGATCGCCGTTTAAATGTTTGTTTTGGTCGTAGTTTGCTGTTGAAAAAGGCTAATAAGTGCATGGATACACATCCAGATCAAGAAAAGGCAAAAGTTTTTCCTAAGTTAAGTTATATATTGACCATAACCAACCATTTCGATTTTGTGCATGCGCACTGCAAGTTTAACCCAGTTGAAAAATGACATGTAATAGTAAAACACTAGTAAATCGTAGAACCTCATTTTGATGGGATATTTTCAGAAGAGTTTTCTATCCCAGATGCAAGGGCATTCAGTAGACCCAGGGCTAATCGCGTGTGTATATTGTATCCATGTTGGGTAATACATGTGTATATTGTATACATGTTGGGTAATACATGTGTATATTCATATGTGTGTAATGCCCTGGTCACACGAGACCGAATTTCTGACGAAACTATAACGAAACTATTTTTTTCAGGCCCAGCGAATTCGTTGCTCAGCAAACCGAGCGAATAATTCAGTTTCGTCGCGATCAAGCGATGCTAGGTTTGGGAAAATCTTCAGTTGCGATGCTTGCATGTGATTGGACCATTCCACCAGATAAGCTCATTAATAGGTTTATTTTCTATGTTCTGTTATTGGCTGGTCTACAATGTCAGGGTCATTCACAACGAACGCATGGTTTCCATAGTAGTAGCACATTTGTTTTTTGAATAAATAATTATTTATTATATTATATTCATAATGAGTTTTAAATAAATGAGAGATAATAATAATATAAAAATATAATCAAACAATTGGAATAGTACTGGCTGGTCAAACTTAGCTATTTATTAAAATAATCTATTCCAAACATCAAAAATAATAATAATTCTTCCATGCTTTTACATCACGCAGTAAAGTATGAGTAGGCCCGCGCACAAAACACAATCCTCTGTCATTGGATGAAACTAGTGATCGCTAGGCGTAACGAACTAATTATAGTTCTCGTGTGACCAGTACAACGAAACTATTATCGTCGCATCTCGGCGATTTTCTAAAATAGTTTCTTATAGTTTCGTTTATCGGTCTCGTGTGACCAGGGCTTAATGCATGTATGTAAAACATACTATTATATAATGTTTGTAGCTTACCTTTCTAATGTAACACCTGCTTCTCTCAACTGTGTATTATTTATACAGTGTTTGTCTCTTGCAGGTGCTCCATCAATTCGTTTCTACACCCGATTTGTACTAATGGCTGAAATATTTATTTCTTACTCCTTAAGTTTCTTCTGCTTTCACAGGAGCATTTGCCCCTTGAAGTGCCATTCATGTGGATCAACTCTCAACAAGCCGTACAAACTACCTTGTCATCAACACTACATTGGTCCATGTTGTACCGCTCAAGTGACTACCGATGCAAGGTGCCCTCTATGTGAGACTGCTATCAATGCTGACTTTAAATGGACTGTAGATGCAGAAGCCTTAAAGAACAGGTTTGTGCTTATTTCCTGTTTCAGCTTCTCTCACCATGAGCGCTATTTTTAATCGATTATTGATTATGTTTGGAAATTATTCTATTGAATCAGTCAAAAATTTGTAAAATTTGGTTGATGGTATCAATAACAACAACAACAATATTTAACCGGAAATTGAATTGTTTTTTAATGGTCAAACAACAGTATTTTAAAGATAGAGCAACAAGCTATAATACCGATACGGTTTAAACCCAGAAGTTCCTAGTAAAAAGCCAAACATTGACATTCACCAAATCTTTTAGAGTGAGAGAGTAGAAAAGATTTTATAATTGCAGTTTATTTTGTATATCACAGTAGTATTGTGGTAGATTTTGTTGAACAACCATAGTAAACTGGGAGTTTGCTACACCATATCCACACAAAATGCTCTAGAGTTCCACCTATAGCCATCAGTAAGATGCTGTGCCGTTGGCAGAGCTATACTGTGCAAGTAGCACCGTGTACAGAGCCGGTGTGATGACTCAGGGCCGATCTAAGATGGCTGCCATAGTTGAGAGCTTCCAAAATTAGCTAAGATTTTACACTCAGCCAGAAACAGAAGCTGCCCTTCCAATATCCGCAGTAACCAGGACTGAAGCTATCAAAAGCCTTGGGACCCTGTAGGGCACTCTTATTGGGCAATGGGAGAAAAGACTCTGCCTCTAGCCACTTGGCGCCTATTCTATTTAATCCATATTTATCGCGTGATTGGTTGACTCTTTATATGTGCAATGGGGTCCCGGCAGATTTTTCTGCGGAGCTACTATCAAAAGAACCGGAAGCATGCTTTCCATCGATAGCACTGTTAAAACGAAAGTCGCTTCATTTTATCCGACACTGAAGGACTTTTTTTTCTATTCACGGCAGCTGATGGGTTTGGAGGTGTATAGAACTGACGATGCGCCGCTGACATAAGTCATCTTATAATTTATTATTATTATAAAACAATAATAATTTATTATTATTATAAAATAAAAATAATAGATAAAATAATAAGATATATCAATAATATTAATTAATTAAATAACAACAACCGCAACAGTTGAAATTAAAAGATAATAAAATTATAACTATATGCCATTAATTATTATTATTGTTGTTATTATAATAATTATTATAATTGTTCTTGAAGTTGTTGTTCGTAGTTCGTTGTTCCAACCGTTATTATTACTATATTAATAATAATTATAACCTGTCAATCAGCTCCTTCTTGCGTTCAGTTGTCCGTACATTTTTGTTTTTTTTTAGCAATTCCTTCAAACAAGATAGGGTGAGGCTTTCATAATCACACTTGATGATGATTCCAACTAATGCAATGGCGGCCAATGATTTGAAATTAAGACAGTCCTATAGCAAGTGAACACGGCCACGGAATGTTTTTGGCCCGTGCTTGACAGATCACCGAAATGTTCTGCCAGGACCTGGCTCATAACAAGGGCGTTAATTTATGTTGGCAAGCTCAATGAGCCGCGAAATACAAAGCTATAGCTCTACACACGAGCATAATATTTAATTAATTTTTAACAAGTGAATGAAACAGAATATTAAAAAAAAAAATTGTTCAAAGGCTATATTGATTCCTTGAGCTTCCTAAACTGCATAAATTTTGTTATATCAATGGCTTAAACTGTCTAAAATCTAAATAATAGTCAAGCAAGTCGTGATTTCTAATGATAAGTTATACGATCGACCATGCTATTTCCGGTTGCATCGCTAAAGCGAAACTACTCTGCCGGGACCCCATTGTATTGGTTCAATCACTTCCTGTGCTCTTACTGTTATATAAGTTATGCTAATTACTTCCTGTGAGTCCTCCTATAAAAGGAGAGACTTATGCCACAGTCATTGCATTCATTCTCATGTCTTGCCACAATAACCCTAGAGGCTTAATACGCTTTAGGACTTTGTCTTATGAGAATACAACCATTATTCAAAACCACTTTGTGTTGTTTGTGTGAACCATGGGCTCTAGCTATACCGGGTAATTTGGTTGCCTGATTGCGCAGTTGTCACTTTCGAGCAGTACAGTGTCCTCTCTGGAGAGAGGTATAATACTTGAGCTTAGTGGATATCCGTGGAACCAGGCCGTAATCCATTACAGTTTGGAATGGTTTTGTATAACGCAGTAGTATGGAATGGTTTTGTATAACACAGTAGTATGGAATGGTTTTGTATAACACAGTATGGAATGGTTTTGTATAACACAGTATGGAATGGTTTTGTATAACACAGTAGTATGGAATGGTTTTGTATAACACAGTAGTATGGAATGGTTTTGTATAACACAGTAGTATGGAATGGTTTTGTATAACACAGTAGTATGGAATGGTTTTGTATAACACAGTAGTATGGAATGGTTTTGTATAACGCAGTAGTATGGAATGGTTTTGTATAACACAGTAGTATGGAATGGTTTTGTATAACACAGTAGTATGGAATGGTTTTGTGCAGTAGTATGGAATGGTTTTGTATAACACAGTAGTATGGAATGGTTTTGTGTAACACAGTAGTATGGAATGGTTTTGTATAACACAGTAGTACATGGAATGGTTTTGTGCAGTAGTATGGAATGGTTTTGTGCAGTAGTATGGAATGGTTTTGTATAACACAGTAGTATGGAATGGTTTTGTATAACACAGTAGTATGGAATGGTTTTGTATAACACAGTAGTATGGAATGGTTTTGTATAACGCAGTAGTATGGAATGGTTTTGTATAACACAGTAGTATGGAATGGTTTTGTATAACACAGTAGTATGGAATGGTTTTGTATAACACAGTAGTATGGAATGGTTTTGTATAACGCAGTAGTATGGAATGGTTTTGTATAACGCAGTAGTATGGAATGGTTTTGTATAACGCAGTAGTATGGAATGGTTTTGTATAACACAGTAGTATGGAATGGTTTTGTATAACATAGTAGTATGGAATGGTTTTGTATAACACAGTAGTATGGAATGGTTTTGTATAACACAGTATGGAATGGTTTTGTATAACACAGTAGTATGGAATGGTTTTGTATAACACAGTATGGAATGGTTTTGTATAACACAGTAGTATGGAATGGTTTTGTATAACACAGTATGGAATGGTTTTGTATAACACAGTAGTATGGAATGGTTTTGTATAACACAGTATGGAATGGTTTTGTATAACACAGTAGTATGGAATGGTTTTGTATAACACAGTATGGAATGGTTTTGTATAACACAGTAGTATGGAATGGTTTTGTATAACACAGTATGGAATGGTTTTGTATAACACAGTAGTATGGAATGGTTTTGTGCAGTAGTATGGAATGGTTTTGTATAACGCAGTAGTATGGAATGGTTTTGTATAACACAGTAGTATGGAATGGTTTTGTGCAGTAGTATGGAATGGTTTTGTATAACACAGTATGGAATGGTTTTGTATAACACAGTATGGAATGGTTTTGTATAACACAGTATGGAATGGTTTTGTATAACGCAGTAGTATGGAATGGTTTTGTATAACACAGTAGTATGGAATGGTTTTGTATAACACTGTAGTATGGAATGGTTTTGTATAACACAGTAGTATGGAATGGTATTGTATAACACAGTAGTACATGGAATGGTTTTGTGCAGTAGTATGGAATGGTTTTGTATAACACAGTAGTATGGAATGGTTTTGTATAACACAGTATGGAATGGTTTTGTATAACACAGTAGTATGGAATGGTTTTGTGCAGTAGTATGGAATGGTTTTGTATAACACAGTATGGAATGGTTTTGTATAACGCAGCAGTATGGAATGGTTTTGTATAACACAGTAGTATGGAATGGTTTTGTATAACACAGTAGTATGGAATGGTTTTGTGCAGTAGTATGGAATGGTTTTGTATAACGCAGTAGTATGGAATGGTTTTGTATAACACAGTATGGAATGGTTTTGTATAACACAGTAGTATGGAATGGTTTTGTGCAGTAGTATGGAATGGTTTTGTATAACACAGTAGTATGGAATGGTTTTGTATAACACAGTAGTATGGAATGGTTTTGTATAACACAGTAGTATGGAATGGTTTTGTATAACGCAGTAGTATGGAATGGTTTTGTATAACACAGTAGTATGGAATGGTTTTGTGCAGTAGTATGGAATGGTTTTGTATAACACAGTATGGAATGGTTTTGTATAACGCAGCAGTATGGAATGGTTTTGTATAACACAGTAGTATGGAATGGTTTTGTATAACACAGTAGTATGGAATGGTTTTGTGCAGTAGTATGGAATGGTTTTGTATAACGCAGTAGTATGGAATGGTTTTGTATAACACAGTATGGAATGGTTTTGTATAACACAGTAGTATGGAATGGTTTTGTGCAGTAGTATGGAATGGTTTTGTATAACGCAGTAGTATGGAATGGTTTTGTATAACACAGTATGGAATGGTTTTGTATAACACAGTAGTATGGAATGGTTTTGTATAACACAGTATGGAATGGTTTTGTATAACACAGTAGTATGGAATGGTTTTGTATAACACAGTAGTATGGAATGGTTTTGTATAACACAGTAGTATGGAATGGTTTTGTATAACGCAGTAGTATGGAATGGTTTTGTATAACACAGTAGTATGGAATGGTTTTGTGCAGTAGTATGGAATGGTTTTGTATAACACAGTATGGAATGGTTTTGTATAACACAGTATGGAATGGTTTTGTATAACACAGTATGGAATGGTTTTGTATAACGCAGTAGTATGGAATGGTTTTGTATAACACAGTAGTATGGAATGGTTTTGTATAACACTGTAGTATGGAATGGTTTTGTATAACACAGTAGTATGGAATGGTATTGTATAACACAGTAGTACATGGAATGGTTTTGTGCAGTAGTATGGAATGGTTTTGTATAACACAGTAGTATGGAATGGTTTTGTATAACACAGTATGGAATGGTTTTGTATAACACAGTAGTATGGAATGGTTTTGTGCAGTAGTATGGAATGGTTTTGTATAACACAGTATGGAATGGTTTTGTATAACGCAGCAGTATGGAATGGTTTTGTATAACACAGTAGTATGGAATGGTTTTGTATAACACAGTAGTATGGAATGGTTTTGTATAACACAGTAGTATGGAATGGTTTTGTATAACGCAGTAGTATGGAATGGTTTTGTATAACGCAGTAGTATGGAATGGTTTTGTGCAGTAGTATGGAATGGTTTTGTATAACACAGTAGTATGGAATGGTTTTGTATAACACAGTAGTATGGAATGGTTTTGTATAACACAGTAGTATGGAATGGTTTTGTATAACACAGTATGGAATGGTTTTGTATAACCCAGTAGTATGGAATGGTTTTGTATAACACAATAGTATGGAATGGTTTTGTATAACACAGTATGGAATGGTTTTGTATAACACAGTATGGAATGGTTTTGTATAACGCAGTAGTATGGAATGGTTTTGTATAACACAGTATGGAATGGTTTTGTATAACACAGTATGGAATGGTTTTGTATAACACAGTAGTATGGAATGGTTTTGTGCAGTAGTATGGAATGGTTTTGTATAACACAGTAGTATGGAATGGTTTTGTATAACACAGTAGTATGGAATGGTTTTGTATAACACAGTAGTATGGAATGGTTTTGTGCAGTAGTATGGAATGGTTTTGTATAACACAGTAGTATGGAATGGTTTTGTATAACGCAGTAGTATGGAATGGTTTTGTATAACACAGCAGTATGGAATGGTTTTGTATAACGCAGTAGTATGGAATGGTTTTGTATAACACAGTATGGAATGGTTTTGTATAACGCAGTAGTATGGAATGGTTTTGTATAACACAGTAGTATGGAATGGTTTTGTATAACACAGTAGTATGGAATGGTTTTGTATAACGCAGTAGTATGGAATGGTTTTGTATAACACAGTAGTATGGAATGGTTTTGTATAACGCAGTAGTATGGAATGGTTTTGTATAACACAGTAGTATGGAATGGTTTTGTATAACACAATAGTATGGAATGGTTTTGTATAACACAGTATGGAATGGTTTTGTGCAGTAGTATGGAATGGTTTTGTGCAGTAGTATGGAATGGTTTTGTGCAGTAGTATGGAATGGTTTTGTGCAGTAGTATGGAATGGTTTTGTGCAGTAGTATGGAATGGTTTTGTATAACACAGTATGGAATGGTTTTGTATAACACAGTATGGAATGGTTTTGTATAACGCAGTAGTATGGAATGGTTTTGTATAACACAGTATGGAATGGTTTTGTATAACACAGTATGGAATGGTTTTGTATAACACAGTAGTATGGAATGGTTTTGTGCAGTAGTATGGAATGGTTTTGTATAACACAGTAGTATGGAATGGTTTTGTGCAGTAGTATGGAATGGTTTTGTGCAGTAGTATGGAATGGTTTTGTATAACGCAGTAGTATGGAATGGTTTTGTATAACACAGCAGTATGGAATGGTTTTGTATAACACAGTAGTATGGAATGGTTTTGTGCAGTAGTATGGAATGGTTTTGTGCAGTAGTATGGAATGGTTTTGTATAACGCAGTAGTATGGAATGGTTTTGTATAACACAGCAGTATGGAATGGTTTTGTATAACACAGTAGTATGGAATGGTTTTGTGCAGTAGTATGGAATGGTTTTGTATAACGCAGTAGTATGGAATGGTTTTGTGCAGTAGTATGGAATGGTTTTGTATAACACAGTAGTATGGAATGGTTTTGTGCAGTAGTATGGAATGGTTTTGTATAACGCAGTAGTATGGAATGGTTTTGTATAACACAGTAGTATGGAATGGTTTTGTATAACACAGTAGTATGGAATGGTTTTGTATAACGCAGTAGTATGGAATGGTTTTGTGCAGTAGTATGGAATGGTTTTGTATAACACAGTAGTATGGAATGGTTTTGTGCAGTAGTATGGAATGGTTTTGTATAACACAGTAGTATGGAATGGTTTTGTATAATGTGGTGGAATTTTATGTCTACTACCACTGCGCAAGGTCCCCCTGATAACTGTTGAGTGTCAGGCAAGCCTGAATAGAGCCTGGCACAGCCAGAACATGAGCAAGTCAGCCGGTAGGAACCCTACCGGCCCTGCAGCATTCACTGCCTGCCCTGCAGCATTCACTGCCTGCCCTGCAGCACTCACTGCCGGCCCTGCAGAGGTACCACCGGCCCTGCAGCACACCCTGCCGGCCCTGCAGCATGTACTACCGGCCCTGCAATGCCTTTACCGTACCTATACCGGGTCGGTGAGAAAAGTTCTACGATAGCCTGAGAACCGAAATTAATACCAAAGGTGCAGGAGCCCGACTCTGCAACATAGCTGTCCTCAAACAAGACAAAGCCAAGGACCACAAGCCATAAGGACCAAGAACCAGGGCTACTCATTGCACCACCATGAGTAAGCAAGATTGACTGAGAAGCTCCGCCCCCTACTTCTGGGCGCCCTTCATATTTAACCTCATATTAGCCAATGACTGTATTGCATATTTATATCCTATGATCTGATTAGAGTAAACACTTCCTGCCATTACTGATTTGTTGCCCCTTGTTTGGGCATATGTTTTAATTATGCTCTGCCTATAAAAGGCAGAACATTTCACTAGACTCTTTGTATTGTATTGGGATTCTACCTGTGCTTAAGCCAAGTAGCATGATACATTTACCCTTATTATACATTGCTGGTTACGCTGTGTAATAAAGTATGGTTAACTCAACAAGTCATTGAGTTGTACGTTTGAGCCGTGGGCTCCGGGAACAGTTGTGGAGTTGGCATACTCCTCTGTTGGAAGTTTACCTCTGGAGTGAGGCGTTGTTGGTGGACGTTTGGTCGGCCCCCCAAAATCCACTACACTGGTGGCAGCAGTGGGATTGTTCTCACGCTGTTGGACTGCGCTACCTTGGAACTGCATATTGCAGCCCGAAAATCCGGATCTGTATTCACTGTACAGACCCCCCATTTGGACACTCTTGAACAGACGTTGAGCTTGCTCCGCCTGAAGAAGTGCTCCCCAGAAAGTGTGCGTCACTTAGCTCTGCATAAACGTTGAGTTTACTCCGTTGCAGCAACCAGACAGCCCAGTATCTTTGATACCGGCCCTGCACACACTGATACCGGCCCTGTGTCTTCTGATACCGGCCCTGCTAACACTGATACCGGCCCTGTGTCTTCGGATACCGGCCCTGCTAACTTGTGACCGGCCCTGCGCTCTAAACGCCGGCCCTGTACACATTACTACCGGCCCTGTGCAATATTGTACCGGCCTTGTGTTACTTTCCAGTACCTTGTTTACTGAGACAATTTGATATAGACAGCCCTAGACGCTGTAGAGACCTGGTGCCGCTAAAAACGGACCAGCACACCATCCATTGTACACTTGAGTTGAGTTACTCCTCTAAGTCTAGACAATGGCGAACCAACGGGCACGCAGCGCTGGTAGGGTACCACCTGCAAACCCCGAAGCGAATGTGATGGAACGTTTGACAGAAGCGTTACAAGCCGTCATGCAGCCAGCCGCTGCCAATCACCGGTCTTTATTTAAAGCACCGAAGTTCGATGGAGACGGAGACGTGGACTATTTTATAGAGCGCTTCATGGGAGTGGCTGAGGCCAACGAATGGCCAGAGCAGACAGCGTTGCTGCATCTGCGAGAGTCCCTGAGAGGGAGTGCACTTGAATGTGGTAAGGCACCACAGTTGCAAGGCATATTTGCTGCTTTACGGACAAGGTTTGGTTTAACCCCCCGTGAAGCAAGATACAAACTTACTGGCCTCCGCAGGGCGTATAAGACTACGCTGCAGAAGCATGCCACTGAAGTAGAACGACTGGTGCAGGTCGCGTATGCGGACCTCCCCCACAGATCGTTGCAACGAATGATAGTAGATATCTTCAGCTCTACATTAGGCAACCCCTATTTGCAGAGACACCTCCTGGCAATACAGCCAGTGGAACTTTCAGACGCAGTGAGAGCAGGGAACGAATACCTGCAGATCAGGACAGGTCCTGACGAGAGGTCTACTCACGTGCGCATGGTAGACGACGAATCTACAGATGAGGAGGAGTACACTGACGATGAGTCGGACACACCGCATACTGCAGTGAAGAATGTCCGCCCTGCACCGCAAAACAAGGACTCTCTGACAGCGGTCATGGAGGCATTGGCGGAACTCACGAAAGAAATCAAGTCATTGAAGTCAGGAGCTACCCCTACACCTCAGCCTCCTCCACCACTGCCTGATCAACCACCACTCCAGTGCTGGGACTGTGGAGAGTTGGGACACATGCAAAGGCAGTGTCCAAAGAAATCGTGGAGTACCAGACCACAACGAATGCCTGCCCAGGCGGGAAACGGCCGTCGCCCGCAGTAGAGCTACCGGCATCTACCTGCGATTGGGCGAGCCGTAACACCCCCAAACGGAGCCAGAGGACGCAACATCCCTACACGAGCCAGCCCCCTGCTAAGATGAACGCGGCGGACACCACCGGCTCCCCTCATGTATGTCCGTACGAGGCAAGCTATTTCCTCACTGGAAAAATGGATGGACGAGTTGTGTCGATACTTATAGACCCGGGGTGTACTACAAACCTGTTATCTCGGCATGTCTATCAAAGGCTACCCCTGAGTGTGAGGAGCACACTACAGAACAGCGAGTCACACGGAGTGATGGCTGATGGGTCGAAGATCGCGTTCTATGGCACGGTGAAGGTGTCCGTACAGATCTGTGGGTTACAGAGCAATGTCAGCTTCGTGATAAGTGACATAAACGAGGACGCCATCATAGGGATGCCGTTCCTCACCACTCATGAGTGTTTGCTCAGATTTCAAGACTCCGTCATTACAATAGACGGACACGATGTACCATGCACGGACAAGCATGGGAAGTTGCCAAAAGATAGCGTCATGTGGATAGACGCGGCACAAAAGGATGTTATGCCACTTGGTGGTTGGGATGGAGTCTCCCCAACAGCACCTACAGAAAGTGAGCAAGTAGTCTGCAGGACCTCCCAAACGATGGAGAGGGGGAAGGATAGCCTGCACAGAAAATTTGAGCGTGAAGAGATGAAAACTGAGGTCGCCAGAGGAAAGAGAGCGAAATTTACCTCTACGCCCCTGTTGGCTACGCCCCTGGACAAGCAGGAAGGTCACCAAAAGAAAGCACAAGAGGAGTTACCTAATGACCACCCACAGGCAATGAAAGGGAGTGGAAGGAGCTGTTGGTTGCCAGCATCGAAGACAGTGGCTAAAACCACTCATGATGCAATAGCCGGGAAATCCGGGGAAGGCGCCAAAACAGTTATATCCGCCGAAGAAGTTGCACCACTGTGGTCGTATGTGGTTTCAAAAGGATTGCCAGAAGCTGCTCTACCAGATATGGCAAGGCTCCAGCTGAACTTCCCCCGTGAGAGCTACCAGGGACCACCAAAGTTTGCTCCTAGTACCCCTGCTCAGCCGCCTCCTGCAAGCACAGACAGGATGAGTCAGAAGTCTGAGAAAGCGGTTGACAAAAAGGAGACAGTCATTCCCTCTCAAGAGAGTGACCAGGGCACTCCGTGTACTGTCTCAAATAAAGAAAGCCTCGTGCAACAGATTGGCACTAGGGCTACTTCCAACTGTTTGGAGATAGAAGTGAAGAACGAGAGCTTGCTGTTAGAAACTGACCTAGCAGCCTACCACCCTCCAGGACTTGGAGAAGAGGAGTTGTTGGCCATGCCCGCGGAGGAGTTGCTACGGACAGAAACTGCACCTCCCCAGCCAACCCCTGTTGCTGCTGCCATTGATACGGAGCTAGCACCTATAGCTGAAAAAGATGCTGAATCACAGTCAACTGTGGATGTCCAGCCAAACCTAGAGGTGTACTTGATGCAGATATTGCCACCCCCGATGTTGAAAGAGGAGGTTCCAGGAGAGAAGCTGAGGCTGGAGAATGAGCCGGCCACCCCGTACAACAAGGGAGAAGAGAGAAACCCTGAAGGTTCTTTCTCTGCTTATGCATCAGATGCTATGGTAGCAGTCTGTGCAATGAGAAATGTTCTCGACTTCCCCTATGACCCTGGGGGATCGAAACAGGCATGGGAAGCCGCCCCTAGAGATGCTAGGAGGCAGTAAGATGCTCTCCCCACAAACTTGACCGAGCACGGGTGTTGCTCGCCACTATTATTCTCTTTGTTGAATTATGTAATTAAAGACCAAAGAGATACAGTCTTTAATGGAGAGGGGAATGTGGTGGAATTTTATGTCTACTACCACTGCGCAAGGTCCCCCTGATAACTGTTGAGTGTCAGGCAAGCCTGAATAGAGCCTGGCACAGCCAGAACATGAGCAAGTCAGCCGGTAGGAACCCTACCGGCCCTGCAGCATTCACTGCCTGCCCTGCAGCATTCACTGCCTGCCCTGCAGCACTCACTGCCGGCCCTGCAGAGGTACCACCGGCCCTGCAGCACACCCTGCCGGCCCTGCAGCATGTACTACCGGCCCTGCAATGCCTTTACCGTACCTATACCGGGTCGGTGAGAAAAGTTCTACGATAGCCTGAGAACCGAAATTAATACCAAAGGTGCAGGAGCCCGACTCTGCAACATAGCTGTCCTCAAACAAGACAAAGCCAAGGACCACAAGCCATAAGGACCAAGAACCAGGGCTACTCATTGCACCACCATGAGTAAGCAAGATTGACTGAGAAGCTCCGCCCCCTACTTCTGGGCGCCCTTCATATTTAACCTCATATTAGCCAATGACTGTATTGCATATTTATATCCTATGATCTGATTAGAGTAAACACTTCCTGCCATTACTGATTTGTTGCCCCTTGTTTGGGCATATGTTTTAATTATGCTCTGCCTATAAAAGGCAGAACATTTCACTAGACTCTTTGTATTGTATTGGGATTCTACCTGTGCTTAAGCCAAGTAGCATGATACATTTACCCTTATTATACATTGCTGGTTACGCTGTGTAATAAAGTATGGTTAACTCAACAAGTCATTGAGTTGTACGTTTGAGCCGTGGGCTCCGGGAACAGTTGTGGAGTTGGCATACTCCTCTGTTGGAAGTTTACCTCTGGAGTGAGGCGTTGTTGGTGGACGTTTGGTCGGCCCCCCAAAATCCACTACAATAACACAGTAGTATGGAATGGTTTTGTATAACGCAGTAGTATGGAATGGTTTTGTATAACACAGTAGTATGGAATGGTTTTGTGCAGTAGTATGGAATGGTTTTGTATAACGCAGTAGTATGGAATGGTTTTGTGCAGTAGTATGGAATGGTTTTGTATAACGCAGTAGTATGGAATGGTTTTGTATAACACAGTAGTATGGAATGGTTTTGTATAACGCAGTAGTATGGAATGGTTTTGTATAACACAGTATGGAATGGTTTTGTGCAGTAGTATGGAATGGTTTTGTATAACGCAGTAGTATGGAATGGTTTTGTATAACGCAGTAGTATGGAATGGTTTTGTATAACACAGTAGTATGGAATGGTTTTGTATAACACAGTAGTATGGAATGGTTTTGTGCAGTAGTATGGAATGGTTTTGTATAACACTGTAGTATGGAATGGTTTTGTGCAGTAGTATGGAATGGTTTTGTATAACGCAGTAGTATGGAATGGTTTTGTATAACGCAGTAGTATGGAATGGTTTTGTATAACGCAGTAGTATGGAATGGTTTTGTATAACACAGTATGGAATGGTTTTGTATAACACAGTAGTATGGAATGGTTTTGTGCAGTAGTATGGAATGGTTTTGTATAACACAGTAGTATGGAATGGTTTTGTATAACACAGTAGTATGGAATGGTTTTGTATAACACAGTAGTATGGAATGGTTTTGTATAACACAGTATGGAATGGTTTTGTATAACATAGTAGTATGGAATGGTTTTGTGCAGTAGTATGGAATGGTTTTGTATAACACTGTAGTATGGAATGGTTTTGTATAACGCAGTAGTATGGAATGGTTTTGTATAACGCAGTAGTATGGAATGGTTTTGTATAACACAGTAGTATGGAATGGTTTTGTATAACGCAGTAGTATGGAATGGTTTTGTATAACACAGTATGGAATGGTTTTGTATAACGCAGTAGTATGGAATGGTTTTGTATAACACAGTAGTATGGAATGGTTTTGTATAACGCAGTAGTATGGAATGGTTTTGTGCAGTAGTATGGAATGGTTTTGTATAACACAGTATGGAATGGTTTTGTATAACGCAGTAGTATGGAATGGTTTTGTATAACACAGTAGTATGGAATGGTTTTGTATAACACAGTAGTATGGAATGGTTTTGTATAACACAGTATGGAATGGTTTTGTATAACGCAGTAGTATGGAATGGTTTTGTATAACACAGTAGTATGGAATGGTTTTGTATAACACAGTAGTATGGAATGGTTTTGTATAACACAGTATGGAATGGTTTTGTATAACACAGTAGTATGGAATGGTTTTGTGCAGTAGTATGGAATGGTTTTGTATAACACAGTAGTATGGAATGGTTTTGTATAACGCAGTAGTATGGAATGGTTTTGTATAACGCAGTAGTATGGAATGGTTTTGTATAACGCAGTAGTATGGAATGGTTTTGTATAACGCAGTAGTATGGAATGGTTTTGTATAACACAGTAGTATGGAATGGTTTTGTATAACGCAGTAGTATGGAATGGTTTTGTATAACGCAGTATGGAATGGTATTGTATAACACAGTAGTATGGAATGGTTTTGTATAACACAGTATGGAATGGTTTTGTATAACACAGTAGTATGGAATGGTTTTGTATAACACAGTAGTATGGAATGGTTTTGTATAACGCAGTAGTATGGAATGGTTTTGTATAACACAGTAGTATGGAATGGTTTTGTATAACGCAGTAGTATGGAATGGTTTTGTATAACGCAGTATGGAATGGTATTGTATAACACAGTAGTATGGAATGGTTTTGTATAACACAGTATGGAATGGTATTGTATAACACAGTAGTATGGAATGGTTTTGTATAACACAGTATGGAATGGTATTGTATAACACAGTAGTACATGGAATGGTTTTGTGCAGTAGTATGGAATGGTTTTGTATAACACAGTAGTATGGAATGGTTTTGTGCAGTAGTATGGAATGGTTTTGTATAACACAGTATTATGGAATGGTTTTGTATAACGCAGTAGTATGGAATGGTTTTGTATAACACAGTAGTATGGAATGGTTTTGTGCAGTAGTATGGAATGGTTTTGTATAACGCAGTAGTATGGAATGGTTTTGTATAACGCAGTAGTATGGAATGGTTTTGTATAACGCAGTAGTATGGAATGGTTTTGTATAACACAGTAGTATGGAATGGTTTTGTATAACGCAGTAGTATGGAATGGTTTTGTATAACGCAGTAGTATGGAATGGTTTTGTGCAGTAGTATGGAATGGTTTTGTGCAGTAGTATGGAATGGTTTTGTATAACACTGTAGTATGGAATGGTTTTGTGCAGTAGTATGGAATGGTTTTGTATAACGCAGTAGTATGGAATGGTTTTGTATAACACAGTAGTATGGAATGGTTTTGTATAACGCAGTAGTATGGAATGGTTTTGTATAACACAGTAGTATGGAATGGTTTTGTATAACACAGTAGTATGGAATGGTTTTGTGCAGTAGTATGGAATGGTTTTGTATAACACAGTATGGAATGGTTTTGTATAACACAGTAGTATGGAATGGTTTTGTATAACACAGTATGGAATGGTTTTGTATAACCCAGTAGTATGGAATGGTTTTGTATAACACTGTAGTATGGAATGGTTTTGTGCAGTAGTATGGAATGGTTTTGTATAACGCAGTAGTATGGAATGGTTTTGTATAACGCAGTAGTATGGAATGGTTTTGTATAACGCAGTAGTATGGAATGGTTTTGTATAACGCAGTAGTATGGAATGGTTTTGTATAACGCAGTAGTATGGAATGGTTTTGAAAGTCTTATTCAGTCATTTTTGGTGGGTGTGAAACCTTGTCTCAGGATGGGGGATGACCTATTGCGGTAGAACTCGGGCTTGCATTTCCCACTGGCTTTCGCTGCAATGTTACAGCTATTCCATTATCTCCAGTAATGGATGTTGTTGCCAATTTTTTTCTCGTCTTTTTCATACATTATTGATGGAAAATAAACCAAACTTACTGGTTTGCAAGGACGTGTGATCCAGTGGCTAAACTGCTTGTGCATCAACCACGGATCCGTGGTTCGTTTCCTAGCCCGTTTACTTGTCAGCGAAGTATTTGATTTCTTATATAATGCACTACCCGTCAAATATGGGCATTAAATAAAGTGTTCCTTGACTTAATTGCACTCTCCATATTTGGCGCTTTCAGCTAAGATCGTGAGGAATGGGCGGATTTGGTTAGTATTGGTGTCTACAAAGTAGGATTTTTGTTGATGAGCTTTTTGTTTTTTTAAGTCATTTACAGTCTCTGAAAGTCTGTTTGAAGATCTTTTCATACTTTATGTAGCTATGATTAAAAAAATTCCAGAAGGTGGTTTTTTTAAAATTATTCAACTGAAGGGTTAACCATTTTTTTAAACACTGCTACTCATCCTATCATTGTTATACAGAGGGGCGGCGGGAAACTGGGAAAAAGAAGCAAAGTAGAAAACATAGCACCAGGAAAAAATAGCATTTTAGAGAATCTGAAATTCCAAAATAAGTAACTGGTGAATCAACAGTGTGTGGAGTAGAACTTATAAATGTATACCAATGTATCTACACCTTCATACTGTAGTAGATTTTTTCCCTCTACTACAGCCACAACAGTCAACTCTCGTTGTGTACCCTTTGTGCACACTCCCCTACTTCTCACACCCGGGCTTTATCCCGAAAGTAGACATTAGCAACTTCCACTTGGTCCACGACCCCGACAAACTACACAAATGTTAGAGTTAATGTGCTTTATAACAGCAATCTATTTAGCATTGTAATAATGCTTGCTACACGATCCAAAAGACATCTGCCTAAATCAGTACAGCAGCTTCTATTTATAAGAGGTAAAAAGGAACACTTACCCCTTTTTAAGGGGTGAGCCCAGTTATGCAAAACAAGGCAAACTATACACCAATACAGTTGAATATAACAAAACAATGTAAACAGGAACTACTAATCACATAGTCTGCACATGGTCCAGCTCTCTCGGGTGATGTTCCATCCAATCACAGGTAAGTGGAAGTTAGCTCTCCATATATGGTATGCCAGTTTTCCTTAGGGTAAGCTCCGGCTTTGTACATGTTCAGTCTATGTGAGTTATTAGTGGATATCCTAACCTCTGGTCCTCAGGCTGTCCTTCCCAGAGATTTTCTTCTAACTGGGTCAGGATACTGGCCCGGGATAGGCTCTCTATACTCTATATGTTGAAAAGAGGTATGACCCGGTATAGCAGACTCCCTCAACCCGGTATGGGTTACATATAACATAAAGCGGTGATCCTGCGTCTATATGAAAGTCATGGTAGAGGGATGGAGAAGGGGTAAAGGGGAAGTTAACTCAAAGGGTGGAGGGGGATGGGTGTTATAGTCAGCATTACTATGCAAATCTCCCTCAATATTTATACATAGATGAGTAATAAAAGAGCATTATTTATTAATGACGGTGGAAACGAGGATGCTTATTATGACTACTGGTTAGTACTTGTAATAATAAACTTTTTATGGTGTCATGGGCTACCCAGTTTCAATAACTTTTAGTGATGTAACTGTTGCTGGTTTGTTTCATGAGTAAAGGTAATCAACAGAACCTGTGCAAGTGGCGAGGAGTTTGGCGTTTTTTTCTTGGCCAGCTAAAAATTGAAACTTTAACACTTGGGCTGAACAAGAAAAAACGCTTGAAACTATCACTGTTTATACACAAACACTGCTAGACCAATCGCTGTAGTTTGGCAGAGCTAGAGTATGTATTGCCATGCAGTTTTGTGAGTCAAATGAGCAAGGCTTAGTGCGAAGGATTAGTAGTTTGTGGGCATAAACATGAACCAGCATGACCCTGCCAACTTAATGTCATTTCTTCTCTTGGTACCTTAGTCTACACCTGCTGCTGCCGACCCCTTTCAACTTATCTTGGTCACATTGTATGACTCATAGTCACCATGATTGGAAAGGAAACTAGTGTCATGATTTATGTTGACAGATAGAAGTTCTGTGATGTTATCATTTGTGTTTTTTTCTGCCCTATCTCCGATTAAAAAAGGCTTCCTACAATTTTAAAACGAGTGTTTCCAACTGCTTATTATCATTTCGACCAAATGACATATTAGTTCACAGGTATCTTAGCAGCAAGGCGCAACCTATTATAACTTTTTTCTATCCCAACGCATATTTGGAATCTTGTTCCCACCCTTCATTGAATGTATTTCCCCCTCCCTCAAATCGATCGTCTATCTGGCCACCCTAATGTTTCACCCCTCTGAACTCCCAATAAAATTAAAGCTGTCATTTTTTAATTCTATTTTTAAATTTGTACGTTAATATGTGGTGAATTCATCATTACTCTCTAAATGTATATTGATTTTATTTTGCATACTAATTATAAATTGAAATCTCTATACCAAACACCCTTACTGTGACAAGTGTGGAACATCAGTGTTGCTATTTTGGGATCTTTTAGGCAATACTTTGATAATTGCTCAAGAGAGACTGCATTTGTTGGCTACAGCACAGATGCTACTGCCTTGGCTGTGCAAAAGGCCATCGGCGAGATGAAAGGAGATGTTAACTCTGATGAGGTTGTACCCACCAATGTACTTATACGATACGTCCAGAATTGATATGATGAACAAATAATATGAATAGTGGTATTTCTTGTGATTGTGTATCTCAGGAACAAACTGCTTGCTGTGAAACCTGTTTTCTAACAAGTTCATTTTATTAAAAATCTTTATGATTTTAGTTGCTGGAGAGAGCAAAGTTTCACTTATTGCAATGTGCCACTGGAGAAGCTGTGTTACGTCTCAACAAAACAGAGCTGTTCAGGGAGGCTCGTAAAATACAAGACAGATATCTGCAGGAGCAGTACCATGAGACTCTACTGAAATATCTGTTAAAACAGCTACCTGGCTGTGGACAACCTCTGTACATCCAGGTGTGTTGTTCTAGTCAGCCGAGTACATCCAAATGCGATTATTTAGCCAGTCATTATTTGTGTACATCCAAGCGTATATTTATTTGGAAAGCTATACATGCAACTATCTGAATTTGAAGCAGTATCATTCAACTTCTTTCTATAAATCCCCTGTCCTTTTGTTGTTTTTTCCAAGTTTATTCATTTGCTAGTAGGAGAAAATGGAAGTGATTGGATACTGTGCACTACCATTGAATTGAGTGTGACCTTAGTTTTTTAGGTAGCGTGTCAGTGGTAGTCAGAATTTATCATCAGTCGATATTCTCTGATTGATGAGAGAAATACTGCAGAGCAATGGTTTTAAGGTTCTATTCTCTGTGATATTTTAATGGATTCCGGTCTGTTACCACGGACATCAACTAGTCTCGAGTATTGTACCTCTCTCCAGAGGGGACACTGTGCTGAATGACAGTGACAACTGTGCAGGGTAACCGAATTACCCGGTAAGGCAAGAGCCCATGACTCAGACAAACAGTACAGCGTAGTGCTTGTATAAGTGGCTTTATTCTCAAAGACAAGGTGCTAGAGAGTGTTTAGTCCTCTAGGTTGGCAACATGAGAAAGAATGCAAAGAGTAAGACAGTGTGCTGTCCTTTTATAGGAGAGCTAACAGGTACAAAACATATAACAATCATAGCACAGGAAGCAAACCAGCCAATACAATCAATTATATAAATAAGTAACCAATCAAATAATGCAACACGGTTGAATAAGGGAGGTGCCAAGTGGCTAAGAGCGGAGTCCTATCTCCTATTGTCCAATCAGTGGTCCTGCAAGGCTCCCAGGCTGTATATAGAGTAGGGTCCATGAAGTTGGTAATCTAGGGGAAGGTACTTCCTGTTCCTGACCTTGACTGAGCTCCTACATACTTTTGGTGATCCTCATCTATGTCGGCCATCTTGTACCGGCCCTGTGTCAGCATACCGGCCCTGCAGAAGTCACTACCGACCCTCTAGAGGTCACTACCGGCCCGGTACCAGCCCTGTGTACTGTGCTACCGGCACAGTATAGCTTTGCTACTGGCACAGCATCATACCGATGGCTGTAGGTGCATTGCCAGCGCATAGAGTGGAGAAGTGGTGTAGCAAACGCCCTGTTCACTATGAATATTCACCAAAATCTACCACAATATCAACTTACAATCTGCCTACTATATTTTAAAATGATTTGTTCTCCTCGTTTTACTTTCTGATTGATTTCTCTCACCTTCTCTTCATGCTAACAGTCCGGGCCAACCCCTCAACCACTATAGAAACCCCAGCTATTAGGTGTTGGGCAGAGATCTCAGGCTGTAAGATCAACTTTTGTATTATCCCATAATGCTGACTGCAAGCCCACCTAAAATTATACCCATTAAATAGTACACCATACTACTGAGATCCTGAGAGAACACTTGATTGAGATTGAGGAGATTAATGAAATAGACCTTGTCTGCTCACCCCTGGATAGGTGGTAAAATGAGAATCCCCCCTGGGCACAAAGGAGTGTCACAAACACAAGTTACATACCCAGCTTGTTGTGTCCTATGAACTGCATGAAGCCTATACAAACCGCACTTACCTGAACATCAGAAACGGGCATAGTTCAGTACAGAAAGAGTCCCTTTTGAGCCCACCATCCATACGTAGATCCTAGTAGACAATGCTTCGAATGTAGTTGAACACAGCTCCCAGCCAAGCCTGGAAGGCATTATAGTAAGGAGAAAAGCTATCCCATCCCTCTATCCAGAATTGCCAGCACCTGGAGTACCAATTCGACTCACTGAAATCTCATCCCTTGGCTTAGAAGACCAATCTGCTCTTGAGAGATTGTTCCCACCTCACTACAACATTCAAGTCAAATTCTCTGTGGATTTCAGGATAATTGACCAAACGGTGTGGCCATTGCAGTCATTGCTTTGTCTGTCGTTGTTCTAGTGATATAAATGTATAGTTGGTAGTGTTGTATGTGTTACCTATACTAGGTAAATGAAACTGATGTCATTACTTATATAGGCGACAACCTTCGCTGACGAGATGAACTCGGATGATGTAAATGATTTCAGAGCCGAGATAAACAAACTGAGTGACTTTGATGTGGAGCTCCTTCATGTGGATCTAAAAGACTTCACAAGGGAGAGTCAGTTTACTGATGCAATAAGGTAGAGCATTCTAGATACACCTGCCACCCATGGAGGTTGGCCATCATTTTATCTCTGTTGTATATATAAGTTATATAGTTTTATGTTTGTTGTATATATAAGTTATATAGTTTTATGTTTGTTGTACATAAAAGTTATATAGTTTTATCTTTGTTGTATATATAAGTTATATAGTTTTATGTTTGTTGTACATAAAAGTTATATAGTTTTATGTTTGTTGTACATAAAAGTTGTATAGTTTTATCTTTGTTGTATATATAAGTTATATAGTTTTATCTTTGTTGTATATATAAGTTATATAGTTTTATCTCTGTTATGTACCTAAGTTATATAGTTTTATCTTTGTTGTCTATCAGCAATATCTGGATTTGCAGCGCTTTCTACCATAAGCAGTTTTCAACTCAGTGCTCAAATCAGTGCAAACTGTTGTTGGTACAATCTGACTCAGCTAATGAGAGTGGTGAGCTGCTAGATTCTGTTCGTTACATCATCAATCGAGAGGGCAGGTCCACCAATGAGCGTGATAGAACACTCACCCACACTGTACTTCTATTAAACCTACCTCGAGGCCAACCCTTCACTGCCTATCAAGGTTTGTGCTCCTAATTCTACTTTCCAACATAGGCGATATGCCCTCTTTCCAACATATGCAATGCGCCCTTTCCAACATAGGCGATGCGCCCTCTCCAACATAGGCGATATGCCCTCTCTCCAACATATGCAATGCGCCCTTTCCAACATAGGCGATATGCCCTCTCTCCAACATATGCAATGCGCCCTTTCCAACATAGGCGATATGCCCTCTCTCCAACATATGCAATGCGCCCTTTCCAACATAGGTGATGCGCCCTCTCCAACATAGGCGATGCGCCCTCTGCAACATAGGCGATGGGCCCTTTGCAACATATGCGATGCGCCCTCTCCAACATAGGCAATGCGCCCTCTGCAACATAGGCGATGGGCCCTTTGCAACATATGTGAGGCGCCCTCTCCAACATAGGCGATGCGCCCTCTCCAACATAGGCGATGCGCCCTCTCCAACATAGGCGATGCGCCCTCTCCAACATATGCGATGCGCCCTCTCCAACATAGGCGATGCGCCCTTTCCAACATAGGCGATGCGCCCTCTCCAATGAGTTTATCTCTTGGTGAATGAAAGTTTCTAGCGTTGTGTTGAAGAAATGATTTGTTGACAGGAGGAACATGGCAGTGTGTTCACATTGATGACCGGAGATGTGCAGAGCTTCAACTTCCCCCACTCGATAAATGTCTAGATTGCACACCAAGCCAGATTATAGAGATGTTGATTAAGGACATTAAGGGACCAAAGAGCAAGGATGATGACCAGCCTCCTCCATTGGAGGATGAGGAAGAGGTACAAAGCATGTGCTTGTATACAACATGTATACATTGTGTGTGCATGTTGTATGTATGTTGTATGGCCAGTGTGTGCATAAACGCATTGTGAACACTTTGTTTACATGCACACAAATATATATGTACATTTACATATATCCCTGCTTTATGTACATGTACATTTACTGTATTACATATATACCTAATATATGTACATGTACAATTACTGTATTACATATGTACGTACTATATGTACATCTACACATACTGTATTACATATGTACGTACTATATGTACATCTACACATACTGTATTACATATGTACGTACTATATGTACATCTACACATACTGTATTACATATGTACCTACTATATGTACATGTATACTTACTGTATCACATGTTCACCGACTGTATCGCATGTACACCTACTGTATCACATGTACTTCTACTGTATCGCATGTACACCTACTGTATCACATGTACTTCTACTGTATCGCATGTACACCTACTGTATCACATGTACTTCTACTGTATCACATGTACACCTACTGTATCACATGTACTTCTACCGTATCACATGTACACCTACTGTATCACATGTACTTCTACTGTATCACATGTACACCTACTGTATCACATGTGCACCCATTGTATCACTTGTGTTCTTGTACCCTTCAGGAGGACTATCCTGACACGGAGTACATTCCGGAAGCACCAGAATCAGACTCATTCCCATCTTTGGGCAGCTGGGTCCTTGTTGATAACATGCTCAAGTTTATCATCAGGTGTTTGCCTGCAGCTCTCTCTATTATAGTCACAGACCATCAGTACAGCCAGCAATCTGACTCTCCTGAGCAGGAGACTTTGCTCAAGGAGTTGTCTTCTTCTCTGAGTGAAGACCAAGGTCAGTGCTTTATTAGGAGTGAAATTTAGTGGAAGTTGTGCTGCCACAAATAGAAGTTTTAATATTGCACTCTGTTAACAACACATGAATGTTTTACACCCTTTGCAATCAATTTTTGTTTAGATTCACTTCTGGTGTCAACAAAAGCTCAGGCTAGACTGACATTCACATTATCGTGTTACTTTAATCAAAATTATTGCACGATATGGAAAGGTGAAATTCAATTCATACCATCAAGTTTAATTGATAGAAATTATAAATGATGGTTCATTCAAAGTGAGGTAGTATAAAGCATTGCCCATTGTTGATCTTTCGTTAACTTGCGTAGGACGGGCTTTGAGTACAGAGTTGTTCTCTCATCGAGTATTGCACAATTGTTAAAAAGCTCACTTGCGCCAGCATAAATGCAATGGCACTGTAGAGGTCTATGTAGGTCTATGACAGTGTGGTCAACACTTTACAAAAGGGGATATTTTCCATTATGATATTATATAGTATAATCTAATCAGTAATTTGTACAATTTTTATCAAGTTTTCGTTTTAAAAATAGCTTCCAAAAATTTATTATTAATATTGTGGAAATAAATTATTTTAATAAAATTCAGTTAATAATTATTTTGACTTTCATCACAAACACTGTCACTTGAAGGCTGGTGTGTACATAACAGCGCACATACCAAAAAATAACAACTTTTTTGAGAAAAACAGTTCCAAAAAAATTATAATTTGTTCCAATTCCATTTTTTGCAACCAAAGAAGTCTCTGCACAATGCCAATATTTAGGGGGTCCTATTTCTACACAAACAAACCAGAATATTGAAACTCGCTGTATAACTTTATATAACATGTTGTATATTCGGGAAGCAATTGTGTCTCGGTGAGTGCTGGCTGCGTCTATAGGAATCGCCTTACTGGTGAGAGGACAACTCCAGATACTTTTTTACCACATTTTAACCTCAAAAAGTTTGAATTAGATCAAAAATTCTCTCCAAATTAGGTGTCCTAAGCCTTTCAAGTGTATGAGGGCTAGATCAGTGAGCATTGCCGATGCTGCAAGGACAATGTGGTTTTCGACTATTTTTGTTGATAGATATTGCCCTCAATTCCTTTCACGAATCTACTGGTCAATTCTCTGTGCAGATCTATTTTTGTGAGGTTGTTAACTTATTGCTGGGTAGCCTATCTGGGTAACCTATCGGGGCAGCCTGTCTGGGTAGCCTGTCTGGGTGGCCTATCTGGGTAGCCTATCTGGGTAGCCTATCTCGGCAACCTTTCTGGGTGGCCTATCTGGGTAGCCCATCTTGGTAGCCTATCTGGGTAACCTATCTGGGTAGCCTATCTGGGTGGCCTATCTGGGTAGCCTATCTTGGTAACCTATCTCGGTAACCTTTCTGGGTGGCCTATCTGGGTAGCCCATCTGGATAGCCAATCTGGGTAGCCTATCTGGGTAGCCAATCTGGGTAGCCTATCTGGGTAACCCTATCTTGGTAACCTATCTGGGTAACCTATTTGGGTTACCTATCTGGGTAGCCTATCTGGGTAGCCTATCTGGGTAGCCTATCTGGGTAACCTATCTGGGTAGCCTATCTGGGTAGCTCATCTGGGTAGCCTATCTGGGTAGCCTATCTGGGTAGCCTATCTGGGTAGCCTATCTGGGTAGCCTATCTGGGTAACCTATCTGGGTAGCCTATCTGGGTAACCTATCTGGGTAGCCTATCTGGGTAGCTCATCTGGGTAGCCTATCTTGGTAACCTATCTGGGTAATCTATCTGGGTAGCCTATCTGGGTAGCCTATCTTGGTAACCTATCTGGGTAACCTATCTGGGTAGCCTATCTGGGTAGCCTATCTGTGTAGCCTATCTGTGTAGATGGTGATATGCCTAGTTTGATGGCACTTTTCATCAAAAAAAACTTGTATTGGTGGACAGTGGTGCCCTCTGGTGACTCTGTTATTGGTCAATGTTTAGACTTCCAGCTGCCATTTCTGAAGCATGTTTCTAAACTGCTGAAGGAGGGAGAGAGCGAAGAAACGCACTGGGTGACATCTGATGCTGTTAATGCATGTAACATGAAGCAGTCTGAGACTTTGAGGTGTGTATTAGACTGCCTGCTGATTATACCACCTTATAGTTAGCACTTCATACCTCCTCCAATTTTTACAGTTTTGTGATCCTTTCTTTGATTGGTTTGGTGTCCCTTTAATATACCTTGGTTTGGTGCCCCTTTAATATACCTTGGTTTGGTGGCCCTTTAATATACCTTGGTTTGGTGCCCTTTAATATACCTTGGTTTGGTGCCCCTTTAATATACCTTGGTTTGGTGCCCCTTTAATGTGCCTTGGTTTGGTGTCCCTTTAATATACCTTGGTTTGGTACCCCTTTAACGTGCCTTGGTTTGGTGTCCCTTTAATATACCTTGGTTTGGTGCCCCTTTAATATACCTTGGTTTGGTGCCCCTTTAATATACCTTGGTTTGGTGCCCCTTTAATATACCTTGGTTTGGTGCCCCTTTAATATACCTTGGTTTGGTGTCCCTTTAATATACCTTGGTTTGGTGCCCCTTTAATGTGCCTTGGTTTGGTGTCCCTTTAATATACCTTGGTTTGGTGCCCCTTTAATATACCTTGGTTTGGTGCCCCTTTAATATACCTTGGTTTGGTGCCCCTTTAATATACCTTGGTTTGGTGCCCCTTTAATATACCTTGGTTTGGTGCCCCTTTAATATACCTTGGTTTGGTGTCCCTTTAATATACCTTGGTTTGGTGCCCCTTTAATGTGCCTTGGTTTGGTGTCCCTTTAATATACCTTGGTTTGGTACCCCTTTAACGTGCCTTGGTTTGGTGTCCCTTTAATATACCTTGGTTTGATGTCCCTTTAATATACCTTGGTTTGATGTCCCTTTAATATACCTTGGTTTGGTGTCCCTTTAATATACCTTGGTTTGATGTCCCTTTAATATACCTTGGTTTGATGTCCCTTTAATATACCTTGGTTTGATGTCCCTTTAATATACCTTGGTTTGATGTCCCTTTAATATACCTTGGTTTGATGTCCCTTTAATATACCTTGGTTTGATGTCCCTTTAATATACCTTGGTTTGGTGTCCCTTTAATATACCTTGGTTTGGTGCCCCTTTAACGTGCCTTGGTTTGGTGTCCCTTTAATATACCTTGGTTTGGTGCCCCTTTAATATACCTTGGTTTGGTGTCCCTTTAATATACCTTGGTTTGGTGTCCCTTTAATATACCTTGGTTTGGTGCCCCTTTAATACACCTTGGTTTGATGTCCCTTTAATACACCTTGGTTTGGTACCCCTTTAATACACCTTGGTTTGGTGTCCCTTTAATATACCTTGGTTTGGTGCCCCTTTAATATACCTTGGTTTGGTGTCCCTTTTAACGTGCCTTAAAATACGCAAAAATTTCCGAATTCCGTCGCTGGGAAAGATGGTCTTTAACAATGCTAGCTTTTGTAAAAGTTCTTTTAAATTTTTTGTGTTGCCAATTTCAATGCTCATTCCAGCGGTTGCTTGTTAAATTGTTCCCAATTGGCTGATTAATTGAAAAAGTAATCTCATGTTTGCAGGCACGCACTGGAGGATTCCCTGGAGAGAGCATTGGTTCCTGCATTGGCTGCAGTCATCTCTTTCATAGATGCCAGAGAGAATCTACACCTCATGAAGCTTGGTTTACCTCTCAGGTCTCTCTGGATACAGATATTTACAAATTGTGATGAAATGGGACTTTGTTTTGAGAAATTGAGAATGCTCAGCAACCGGAGTAGGGCTCGATCAGGCAAATTACTCCTCAAAGACAGATTGGTAATTGTCTAATCGTCGTATGGTTTTACCCACTTACAAACAGCGTAAAATTATTTAGCAATTTTTGTTTTATTTTGAGGTCTATATGTATTGCTAGTGAACACATCGCACAGAACCTGTTCATGTTTTCCTTCTCAATGTGTCAGTGTACTGAGTTGTATTACTTGCTGGAACCTTGTTGCCTACATGTATTTTCAGATTATTTTACTTGGAATGCTTCAGTATAAAGTTTGAAGATATGCTTGATTTGATTGTTGAAAACACAGTGCACCCTTGCAATATGTGTATAAACAGCACAAGTCTTATAATAATGGTGTGTGCTCTGTTCTACAGAAATTACCAGACTCCTACAAAGTTCAACAAAATGAATGGAAGCGGCTGATCAGAGATAAAAAAAACAATTGTAAGTTTCCCTTTTCCTGGTTGATCAAAGAGGAAATTAGCAACCTTGCAGCAGCATCAGAGAAACCTGAGTATGGTGAGTGAGATAAAAACTAATATGTTCCATACTAATTTCTATGTAGACTTACATGTGCCATATTTCCTTTTTATATTTAGCGGTAATACTGTAAATGAAACCGGTGAGCTATGCAGTAATAATACCTCTCACGCTCTGCACCTTCATCCCCAACCTCTATCCCAAATAACTTGAGTACACTCACTGTCCTCATCCATGTCCTTTAACCCCGCCCCCTTCCCCATTATACCAGTTACTTACATACCAATGATGCCTAGAAAAAGAACGAGGAAATAATTCTGGACAAACTCCAGGGTTCCCATACAATGTTCATTGCTTATTGCCTCCTCTTCCAAAATTCAAAGTCTAAGAAATGAAAAAAAAAATTATTAGAATCCGGTTCAGGATCCTCTCAACTACACTATACCATGAAGAATGAACCATAGAAACCCCCGGAGTGTGATAATTGGTGTACATAAGCACCCAGTGTGATCCAGTGCTAACCAGGATGGTAAAAAGACCGGGGACCATGAACCTGGAAGCAAATCGGGTTTCTCCGCCACTCCCCCTACCTCTTTCTGTAAAAGACATGGTAACCCAGATTTAGACGAGTGCGATTGCAAGGATTAATGAACCAACTGTTAGGAAAGGGCAAACCAAGTGACAAGCTGTGGAATTGAACCAAAGCTATGGGGAGATGTGACTAGAGGGGCCTTGAAAGGGTTGGATGGCAATAGCTGATGCAAGTTGCAACATAAAATGGCCGTGCTTGGAAAGAGACTGCTTGAGGCAGGAGGAGGGTAGCGGCTGTTGAATGCAGCTGTTGTGTCACTCTTGCGATGAGCATTGTATGGGATCCCCGCATTTTGTACAGAGTTATTTCCTCGTTATTTTTCTAGTCATCGTTGGTATGTAAGAAACAGGTATAATAAGAAGGGGGGGAGGGGTAAGGGGCGTGGATGAGGACACTGAGTGTTGCTTTCTGTGAACCACCGTACCTTTTTACAAAAGATTCTAAGAGCATCACAACAAACATTGGATGTTTACTGCTCAAAGTGTTTGATTGTCACAACCTCAAGTAACAGTCCGAAATTGAAACAATTGAGCTGCTAGTGGTACAAGGCCTACACTGCTCTTCATATACTGCAGTCACTCACTATCTGAACTGGCCTACCCTCACAGCATAATGCCCGTAAGCATCGCCATTCAGGGTTTGTCCCTTAAAGGTTACCTTTGAAGGAATTATGAGGAAATGGAGGGGCCCTTCTTTAGTCAAGACAAGTGGGAGAGGAGAGTAGGAGGAGCCAGTTTTAGTATAAATTCAGTGTCACTTACAAAAAAAAGAGAGAGTTTTGTGAGAGCCACGGCTGATAGGTTTATTGGCTGTCTATGCGCCATGTTGTATGACTGTTTGTTGTGCGTAGAAGACTGCACAATGGTACAGCGCAGTAGAAAGCGGTTTGGTTTGTGCACCCTGAATTGTGGCTCAATGTCGTGTTCGTTGTGTGAAATCTGTCTTATGCATCTGAGTGTACTGACTACCTGAATAGTTGTTGTTGGGTGTAGAATTCTCCCGGCTTGATTATAGATGAGGGGTTGTAAAATGGGCAGGAAAGTATAGATAGCAGCTAGTGAGAATAAATCAATGGAGGACCAGTCGCTTGGTTTGCCCTTACGCCCTTGCCACAGCTTGTTTTTGTACCCAGAGACAGAGTCTGACGACGGATAGCATGCCATACTAGCCTGACTAACAAGTGAAATCACGGGCGTAGTGTGTGATTGAGCAAATAAGAGTGGGTTTAATATTTTGTGCGTTTCACATGCTTTCCTGTTTCTGATTAATTTTATTATATTTTGTTTTTTATTGAAACAAGTTTTTTATTGCTAATTTTATCATTATTAGTCATTTATTAATTTTAATAAATTATTATTGTTAGGTATATGATTCGTTATCATTCATAACTTTTAGGAATTCTACTTCGTTATTTTTAAACTTTTTCCACCACAAACAATAATTATTTTAACAATGATACGCCAGCATTAGTTTCAGGTGAACTCCAATGATCACACACTTATTATAATCTGTACTACCATCTTACAAGTATATATGATCTTTGTAAACAAGCATAAAAGCAATATAACATTGTCAAATGGAATCGCTGTGGGTTAATGGACCAATCACACTACGATGAACAGGATGGAAAACCGATCTTGTTCGTTCTGCTTCATCCTGCGCTGGATGTAAAATCCTGAGTGACGGAAAGGCGGATAGTGGTGATATTCCTGATCGTGTGGCAGGGGCATTAGGAGCAAGTGTCGTTGGCAGAGGTTGTTGAGCTCTCCTACCCCTGGTCTGGACTTACTAGGCTATCCCTTCCCACAACCCACCTTCATTTAGAGGCTGTGCTTTACTCACAGTGCTCAATTTTATGGCCGAAGTAAGTCATCGAGTTAAAAACTTGGTTGCTGATCACTGTAAACTTACTGTGTGCCCCTACCATCAGTAGAAAAACCGAGAGCTTGTAAAAGAAAAGTCGTTAAATAGAACTGTTAGCACCCTTAGGAAAGTCCCAAGGCTATGGGAGCTATACCACAACTATGGGGACTGCAACGGTCTTTCTGTCATTTGATCCTAGAAACTTCCACCAGACTACAGTAATCCTAATAAATATATATAAAAAGTTTTTTTCGTTTGATTAAAATAAACGTAAAGTTTGTCAATAAACCAGTTTAATAAATTAAGTAAACAGAAGTAAAATTATTCATCTCAAATTACCGACACCAACAGTTTTTTGCAGAAAAAGAAATTATACTTTTACAGCTCTAGAAGTACTTACTAACTTGTTAATAATTTTACTAAAAACAGCTACACGTTATCATCATTATTTTGACTGAGCTGTCTGCTTTTGAGGTAACAACTCCGTAAGTGTAGCTATTTGGTCCTGGAAACTCTAGCGACTCTTTGCATATGTACTCTTATTAGTGTAGGCCCCATTTCTGCAGAGACCAACAGTACAAATGCGATTATTATTTGTAAATATGAATGTGATTATCTGCTGCCTCATTTATTAGAGATGCTTAGTTGCTGTGATGCAGTCTATGTTAGCTAGACAAATGGCACTGTGTGACCGTTAGCTGTATGCTCTCATGTATCAAAGTTTTTCTACAGCATGAACGCATTTTAACTAACTTACGTTTTCACACCACTGTATATCTTGTTTGACTACAACCACTACAACTGTGTGATTGGATCTGCTTAGTCTTCTTGTCCCAAATGTTGGAGCTCACTTAGTAGTAGCGACCCAGATGCAATCGAGTGGAGAGAACTTGACTTGGACAATGAGCTTAGTTGGCTGACTCAATTTGACTCTTGAATCCTGTTACCTCGGTTTTAGTTATCTTAAAGTAGTGGAAGCGTAGTTGTGTTGTAAATACACTGAAGCCCTCTACAATTTTATGTTTGTTTAATTACGTCAAACTATGCATATATACTTGAATATTTAAAAAATTTGAGCTCTGGGCTCACTCTAGTAGAATGGCCAATAAAATCCCGATAGTGTGGCTGGAGCTAAAGGTTAACATGTCATGTTCGCTGAACTTGTTTTAGAAGTGTTAGCGGATCAGTTCAAGCAGACAACTATCGGAAGAATTGTGATGTCTTACGGAGATGGTGGTGTGGGTCAGCAGATGTTTGATGCCTATATCACAGACTTTGTGTATATGTCTCATCCTTGCACTTGTGAAGCTGAACACTTTGTGAGTGGTTATATCCCATGTTCATTAGCTTTTCATCGATCCAAATTTTGTAAGATGTTTTGATAGTCGCCATCTTTGGAGAGGGAAGTTAACCAAAATTGCGAACTTTCAAAACTTGGATGAACTTTTCATTTCGGCCGATGCTCATTGGGCTCTTTTTCAAATCTTTAAAGTTTTTTCAATTAAGAACTTTTGGCGATAGGGTAATGAAGGGGTAGGGTAATGAAGAAGTAGGGTAAAGAAGGGGTAGAGTAAAAAAGGGGTAGGGTAATGAAGGGATAGGGTATTGAAGGGGCAGGATAATGAAGGGGTAGTGTGATGAAGGGATAGGGTAATGAAGAGGTAGGGTAATGAAGGGATAGGGTAATGAAGGGGTAGGGTAATGAAGGGGCAGGGTAATGAAGGGATAGGGTGATGAAGGGACGGGGTGATGAAGGGATAAGGTAATGAAGGGATAGGGTAATGAAGGGGTAGGGTAAAGAAGGGGTAGGGTAATTAAGGGATAGGGTAATGAAGGGGCAGGGTAATGAAGGGGTAGGGTGATGAAGAGATAGGGTAATGAAGGGGTAGGGTAATGAAGGGGCAGGGTAATGAAGGGATAGGGTGATGAAGAGATAGGGTAATGAAGGGGTAGGGTAATGAAGGGGTAGGGTAATGAAGGGGCAGGGTAATGAAGGGGTAGGGTAATGAAGGGGTAGGGTAATGAACGGGGAAGGGTGATGAAGGGACGGGGTGATGAAGGGATAGGGTAATGAAGGGGTAGGGTAATTAAGGGATAGGGTAATGAAGGGGCAGGGTAATGAAGGGATAGGGTGATGAAGAGATAGGGTAATGAAGGGGTAGGGTAATGAAGGGGTAGGGTAATGAAGGGGTAGGGTAATGAAGGGGCAGGGTAATGAACGGGGAAGGGTGATGAAGGGACGGGGTGATGAAGGGATAGGGTAATGAAGGGGTAGGGCGATGAAGGGGTAGGGTAATGAAAATTAAAAAAACTTGGTAGTTTTTTTAATAATGTCATGCTAACAAATAAGATTCAATGACACTGTAATAAATAATTATTTTTTATTATTATGGTTTCAAGTGTTAACAGCAACTGAACCAGGCTCAGCTGGCTATTAAACCCATACACATGCTGTATTATAAATCATAAAAAGCATCGTGTTGTGTTGATAATCAGCTGTAGTTCAAGTGATCAGGATTTCTACGACTGGTGACAGACAACTCACTCGTTTAATAAAGAATATTTGTCTCATTTTTTGTTGCTCTCCTGTTTATAGAAATCCTAGCATTGCACTCATCACAGCAGTATTATGATGCAATCTGCTGCCAATTTATAGGCACACGGGCAAACACTTTGCATGGCTCTCTAGCCATTCGGGTAGATGGAAATCTCTTCATTGAAACTATATTCAAATCAACACATTGAAAATTTCAGCAATTGTAGGCTCAAAAAGCTTTCAACCAACGATAATGTGGCTCGCAAATAACGTATAAAAACAGTAGCCCACTATATGTATGGCAGCTTATTTACTTTGTATCACATGTTATTAATGTTAGGGCGCGTTTTGCTAGATGCACACTGGATGTAGAGTTGTTCTCTCTTTGAGCATTGTAAAACTATTGAGAAAATAAACTAGCAGCAACCAAATGCAATAGGTCTATTGAAGTCTATGACTGCATGGTCGACAAAAGGAGCTATCTGCAAGCGGCAGTTATATTATAATATTATCTAGTAGGTAGTTCCAATATTTTCCGAACATTCCAGTTCAAAATTAACTTATAAAAATCTTAGTCATTATCATTGGGAGTTTTTCATTTTTTTTCACAAGAAAAATGCAAATATTTCAGATTTGATTATTATTGGTGTTGTGAAAAAACAACAATGCAGTAATAGTAATTTCTGCAATTTTAGTTGTTTTTATCTCATATTATTATAAGGTTAAACTAATATCATTGTTTCATTAGTTTTTAATCTTAAATTGTTTTTTTTATAGAAATTATCTGCTAGTTTTTTTTATTTAGATCACAAACACAGTCACATGAATGCCTGTTTGTACATAATATTGGCTTTACCAATGATGTTTGTTGTAATCGCATTCTTTTGCAATCATGAGTCTCTGCACAATAGCAATATTTGGGAAGTCCTACTTTTATACAATTAAGCCCAAATTTTAAAAACTCAATTTATATAACTTGTTGTCTTCGGGAAGCAATTACCTCTAGGTCAGTACTGACTGCATTTATAGGAATCATCTCATTGCCGAGAAGGCAACTCCTGGTAGGTTTTTAAATAGATTCCAGATCCAAAAAGTTTGAATAAAATCCAACCAAAAGTACTCGTCCCTTAAAGTATAATGCGCATTGTATCACACGCTACATTGTATCACAGGCTACATTGTATCACACACTACATTGTATCACACTCTACATTGTATCACACTCTACATTGTATCACACGCTACATTGTATCACACGCTACATTGTATCACACTCTACATTGTATCACACGCTACATTGTATCACACTCTACATTGTATCACACTCTACATTGTATCACACTCTACGTTGTATCACACTCTACATTGTATCACACTCTACATTGTATCACACTCTACATTGTATCACACGCTACATTGTATCACAGGCTACATTGTATCACACTCTACATTGTATCACACGCTACGTTGTATCACACTCTACATTGTATCACACTCTACATTGTATCACACTCTACATTGTATCACACTCTACATTGTATCACACTCTACATTGTATCACACTCTACATTGTATCACACGCTACATTGTATCACAGGCTACATTGTATCACACGCTACATTGTATCACACTCTACATTGTATCACACTCTACATTGTATCACACTCTACATTGTATCACACTCTACATTGTATCACACGCTACATTGTATCACAGGCTACATTGTATCACACGCTACATTGTATCACACTCTACATTGTATCACACTCTACATTGTATCACACTCTACATTGTATCACACTCTACATTGTATCACACTCTACATTGTATCACACTCTACGTTGTATCACACTCTACATTGTATCACACTCTACATTGTATCACACTCTACGTTGTATCACACGCTACATTATATCACACGCTATATTGTATCACACTCTACATTGTATCACACTCTACGTTGTATCACACGCTACATTATATCACACGCTATATTGTATCACACGCTACATTATATGTTGAAAGTGATGCGCTGTGTATTAGAACTTGTATCTTGTTGATTTCAGATTGTTGAGGAATCTATCAGGAGACACTTGAGGGATAGAGTAGAGCAATCCTCTGGAAGCTCTTGGGACATGGTGCACATACACCTCGCTTTCAAGTATCTCCAACCTGTCTTTGAAAATCTTTCAAACATCGCAGCTTTATTTGCAGTAGTCGATGACTTGCAACTGTTGCAAGCCAGTTTTCAGAAAAAGGATAGCAGATATGTGGTTAGTTGTCATATCTATGTACTTGATGAAAATCTGTTATGCACATGGATGTATAAGTGTTAAATATATATATGTATAGTAGTGGTCGTCATATATGCGCATGAACATACATGTATAGGTTCTTATAAGTAAATTACATGAGGTATACGTCGGAGATAGCTGTTCAAGTTTAGGAATTTTAATCAGCTATTAGTTTCACGTCGTGAGTATGTGCATACACGTGTATGACATTATGGTAGTTGATTCTTCTCATTTGTTCTTACAGAGAAGTGATGTTTTGGCACTCAACCAGCTCATTTGCGCTCTCTCCAATGTATCCATGCACGATATTCTGAATGATCCCAGATTGTGGGTGGAGAAAGTGAACAGGTGCGAGTGGGTTGCATCCAACATTCTCAGTTATAACGAGACAAATGAGGAGAGTGATGACCCACATCTGGCAGAATGCAGGTTGGCCGTTGTTGTGTGACTCCTTGTAGAGTTGTCTGACTAGCCCAGTTCAGCTTTTTCTCTTAACTCCAAAACAACATTTTCAATTTGAATGGAGGCAACATCCTAAAAATTAAGCGAGTTGCATGTGTACGGGTGGTGAGAGTAGAAGGTAGAGCACAAGCTTGTACACACTCTCATCGAAATGCATTTTTGAGTTTTTACGTATTCAAGTACGAATGTCACTCTTCCAAAATTATTTTTAAGCAAGATTACCAGAACTTTGTACTTGTGTGCAAAAGGTTTTAATTATGCTTCAAAACTTTAACAATGTATTTTTTTATTCGCACCAGTTTGATATTGTGATGGATTTGTGTTAAGATACACTAATTTCCTTGTCTCTTTCTACCACATGATTCCCCCTGCATTACTTATCAATGAAAGCTGTCTCCTGTGACTAGGGGATTAATTACCACTGCCGATGCTGCCTGGTTAAGCTGAAATGAGACCATAGTCTTGTCTCCCCCCTCTCAGCTATGCTACCAAGACCCTCCCCCCCCTCTCTTTTCCTCTCCACCATTTCCCTCCATCCTTTTCCCCTCCACCCTTCCCCTCCCTCCCCCTTTCCCTGTCCCCCCCCCCCCCCTCTACCCTTCCCTCTCCATATAATTCACTATCCAACCTTGCAGAGCAACGATCCATATAATTTACTATCCAGCCCTGCGGAGCAATGCTCCATATAGTTCACTATCCCTCCCTGCAGAGCAATGCTCCATCTAATTCACTTTACGGCTCTGCAGAGCAATGCTCCATATAATTCACTAGCCAGTCTTGCAGAGCAATGCCCCACATATTTTGTGATAGGATGTACCGATACCTTTGTGTCTTATAGGAACTTGTGGCTAGCTCTTGTTTTCAAGAAACTTGTTGTCGAGCACATTATTATACCTACTCCAGCAGGCCATGCAAATCAGACTGCTGTTGAATTTGCTCAGGTAAATATTTTGTATTAATCTATCAGCAATTTTTACTCTAATTTTATGGTTATTTGGATAAGAGAGTTTTAGCTCTACTGGTACTTTGTAATGTAACTAAAGTGATTTTCGGGTAACTGTCGCATCCTTGCAACAGCACTTCCTTCCTTCCTTAGTTTAATTTTGGTTGTCAACCTTGTTAAAAGCGAAGATGTGAGAGCCAATCACATTATGTAGAGAGTGCAGGATTATTTTTTTAGGGTCAATCTTCTCTGATATATTTAATGGGAGCATTACACTTGTCGCTTTTCCACAATAGAAATTTTACTTGCATTGAGTTAGACAACAATTAGCTAGTGATAGGTTGACAGTTAGCATGAATTGCTTTTGATAAGTCATTTGGAGTCGTTTGTTGGATAAATTCTACTGGGAATTTTTTATTCATTACAAAAGATTTACGATAAATTTTTTGTATGAATAATAGAATAGTTGTGTATGTAGTACGTACATATACACATGATAATCAGGATTATTAATAATCAGGATTATTAATAATCAGGATTATTATAAGCAGTCTTATTATTTGGTTTTTCGCACAACTTGAATGATGTAATTTTTTGCTAGCCACAGTAATAAATGTTATTATTACTAACTAAGAATACTAAATAGTGGTGCAAAGCTCTACTAAATATAATAATTAAATTGTATATATTACTACTGCTTTAGCCATAGAAATAATCATTAAAAACCCGTAAACTCACGAAGGATGAGATAGCACTGGAGGACACAAGTCCTCAGCACATGGTTGTAGTCGAATGCTTCAACATGATTCTGTTACACGTCAAACAATTAAACCCAGTCAGAAATGACCTTATATAACCCTCGCATTCTGACATTACCGTGGCATAAAAGCTGAAAACACTTCATTTGTGGTGCCTTTTATCCCCAACAGAAAGTGCTTGCAGTCAGCATCAGCTCATGACTCTTCTCTCAATGCCCATTCCATCATTTGATCAGGACTCTGTTCTTTTTGCGGAAACATTAACTTTCCCGCATTCTTTCCTGCTTGCTTAACCTCTGTTTGAACCTCCGTCTTTTCTCCCACTGTTTATTCTCTCCCTGCCTCTTCTCTCGCTGTTTCTTCTTTCTCTGTCTCTTCTCTCTCTGTCTCTTCTCTCTCTGCCTCGTCTCTTTCTGTCCCTTCTCCCACTGTCTCTTCTCTCTCTGTCTCTTCTCTCCCTGCCTCTTCTCTCGCTGTTTCTTCTTTCTCTGTCTCTTCTCTCTCTGTCTCTTCTCTCTCTGCCTCGTCTCTTTCTGTCCCTTCTCCCACTGTCTCTTCTCTCTCTGTCTCTTCTCTCTCTGTCTCTTCTCTCTTCGTATCTTCTCTCTCAGTGTCTTCTCCCACTGTCTCTTCTCCCACTGCTCCTCCCACTGGCTCCTTTCTCAATGTCTTCTCTTTCACTGTTCCTCTACCCTTGTCCCCTCTGTATTGTCCATTCTTCTGCTGTTATCCTCCTGGTGTCTTATTCTGCCCTCATTCCACCATACATCCCTCTCACCTTGTGATGTTGATATTGCTATGTAATACTTACAACAAAGTTTTAGCTATTTGCAAGAGGTTGATTATAGTTTGAGTGTATGTTTATCAGTTGCTAATACAGTTTAAATTTAATATTATGTTACCATGCAGTGTCAATGTGGACACAAAACCTCAACGTTGCATTCATTTGGTTTTAATTTTTTCTGGTAAGCTTTTCATTTGTAAGCCTGTGGTTGATGACTCATATAAAAGTACTATAAAGGTCAGGCTACATATCGATCATTTATTTCACAAAAATCGTGGTTTATTTACATCGTATTTTTTTAATTAGCCAAGAAACCGTCAGATTTTCTATCAATCAACATGTTAAAATTTCACAATACACTTTACACAATGCATCGTGGATGACTGATTGTGATTGGCTGCTGCAGTGACGCAATTTTTTGAAGCTTGGAAGAGTTTCATTCCTCATGCGTCGCATGTATGTATGTTCATAGCAACGCACATAAACCAAATAAATATGACATCAATCAACATCATTTACCAATGACCACATAGTATCTAGCATTGAGCATTTACAATCATAATAACGACAGCCTTTGTTTTTAGTTGGCCTAGTAGAACAATGAATTGTCTCTAAAAAATTAATAATCATTTTTATTGTAGTGAAACAAATAATAATTAATTTCAGCAGGAATAATGCATTATATTTACATAATTGTTGTTGTCAGAGGCGGATTCAGAAAAGCACAAAGGGGGGAGCCAACCGGGGTTCAGGGCAGAGCCCCGAAAAAGTTTTTTATGGCTCCCCCTTTGTGTTCATTGGCACCCCCTCCAAAACCATAATAAATGATGTGGTGTGTTTTCAATATGGTTGCTAGAATAGTATGTATTATTCTTTATTCAACATCATCAACCATTGGTAATTGTGAAACATACACCCTCAGACACATACACACGTATGTTTCATTCAAAGTGGGCGAGCATGTATGTTGCATTGAAAGGGGTTGGTTGAACAATAATAACAAATAATAATAATTTTTTAAAAAGTGGAATAATTAATAATAATTTAGCTTTAGTATGTAGTAGTATAGTAGCGGTAGTAAGTAGTGGTAGTAGCAGAAGGAGTAGTAAGTAGTAATGATAAAGTAAATAATAATAATTAATAAGTTGGCTGTTATTTAGAAGAAAAATTGATTCTTTTTAGCAGTGTTGTGCACATATTCATTCACCAATAACATGAATAATAGTAATAATGTGACGGACGGCGCCATCTTTTATTACACTTCTATTACACTTACTAGTTCTATGTATCCGTTCTAGAGCAGAGAGTTCTATGTAACTTATATATCATATACTAATCATTCATGCATTATCCGAACTCCACCCACTGTATTATTATTTGTGCATTCTAGCCAACCACTTGTGCTAGGTGTGGCTTCTTTTGTCTGTACAATTTATGTTATATTATCATTTGTATAAATGCTGATGTCTTGGATTAATAAAGTCAGAGTTAAGCTTGCACACTCTCAGAAGTTTCTTGGTCTTACAAACAATATCTTCACTTGAATAGTAATTAACAAGCAGATCACCGAACCTCTGCTGGTCGAACATAGCTTTAGCTAGTTCGCCCTTCAAAGTTCGGCCTCTGGCTTGCGCACCGAACCAGCTAACGCAACCGGCAGTTAGACAGTAACCTGAAGTGGTCGAACACCATTACTAAGGAGACCTGTCGACCTGTGGGCGGGTTGTATCGCTCATCAGTATACACCAAAAGCCATCAGCAGTTAGGGAGGCTGTGCAGGCCTAGCTACCAAAGTACATACCCCCACAGTGAATTCCTGCACAATAAATGAATTTAATGATTTATTAATATATTAGTAGTAATAATAATAGTGCATTACTACAATGCATCGTTGCTATTGCATTGAAGAGAAAGACAAGAAAATAATAGATTAGACATATTATTATTATAATAATTTAATTATTATAATATTTAGTTAACATATTGTTATCTATTTTATATATATAGCAATTAATTATTAACACAAAAATCAAATGATAATTATTACTTTGGAGGTGCAATGAGAAAATCTAGAATGCTTGTTGCTGCCTTGTGCTTCTCCATGGCCATACTTTGGTTGATCAACTTCTACAAGGTGTTTTATGATGACAATTATCAATGGGCACTTCACTAACTTGCGCAATCGAGAGCTGTTGCTATGGGAACAACAAAAACATGGCGCCAAGCTTAGCAAATTTCTTCACTTATTCTTATGGAGGGGGCCGCCATGGCTCCCATGGCTGCCCCCCTGAATCCGCCACTGGTTGTTGGTATGAAAAAGATATATTTAATTTCAACCCAAAACTTCAGAGTGCGCTCGAAACTAATTATTTAGGATGATCCTATTGGCTAAAAAATAATGAAAGAGGTGGAAACCCTTCCTTGCCCAAATGACATTGTGGAAAAAATATCACTGTGTAGCACCTACCTAAATGTACCATGTCCTTGTAAAATGTAACATGTGTAAGTACGTACGGTCGAAACGCCCTGGCTTAAGAAGTGTTAGATTAACATAATCTAGTTAGATAAAATTTGATTTTTGTGTAAATAGCTGTGTGAATATTTTGTAACATATGCTGATTCCTTGGATGAAGTGTTGTGGTTCATTGGTGTTTGTATACTTTCAGAGAAAACCTAGTGAACAGATTAGGGAATGGACATTCAAACATGTGATTGAGCATATCAATGTGGCAATGAACAGAGGATTGCACGCTTTATATGGGTATGCATCTAACTCGCTCTCCTTGCTGAACTATCTGCCTGTGTTTATGTCTTGTATATTGTAGTGGATTTTGGGGGGCCGACCAAACGTCCACCAACAACGCCTCACTCTAGAGGTCAACTTCCAACAGAGGAGTATGCCAACTCCACAACTGTTCCCGGAGCCCACGGCTCAAACGTACAACTCAATGACTTGTTGAGTAAACCATACTTTATTACACAGCGTAACCAGCAATGTATAATAAGGGTAAATGTATCATGCTACTTGGCTTAAGCACAGGTAGAATCCCAATACAATACAAGGAGTCTAGTGAAATGTTCTGCCTTTTATAGGCAGAGCATAATTAAAACATATGCCCAAATAAGGGGCAACAAATCAGTAATGGCAGGAAGTGTTTACTCTAATCAGATCATAGGATATAAATATGCAATACAGTCATTGGCTAATATGAGGTTAAATATGAAGGGCGCCCAGAAGTAGGGGGCGGAGCTTCTCAGTCAATCTTGCTTACTCATGGTGGTGCAATGAGTAGCCCTGGTTCTTGGTCTTTATGGCTTGTGGTCCTTGGCTTTGTCTGATCTGAGGACAGCTATGTCGCAGAGTCGGGCTCCTGCACCTTTGGTATTAATTTCGGTTCTCAGGCTATCGTAGAACTTTTCTCACCGACCCGGTATAGGTACGGTAATGGCACTGCAGGGCCGGTAGTACATGCTGCAGGGCCGGCAGGGTGTGATGCAGGGCCGGTGGTACCTCTGCAGGGCAGGCAGTGAGTGCTGCAGGGCAGGCAGTGACTGCTGCAGGGCAGGCAGTGACTGCTGCAGGGCCGGTAGGGTTTCTGCCGGCTGACTTGCTTATGTTCTGGCTGTGCCAGGCTCTATTCAGGCTTGCCTGACACTCAACAGTTGTCAGGGGGACCTTGCGCAGTGGTAGTAGACATAAAATTCCACCACATTCCCCTCTCCATTAAAGACTGTATCTCTTTGGTCTTTAATTACATAATTTAGCAAAGAGAATAATAGTGACGAGCAACACCCGTGCTCGGTCAAGTTTGTGGGGAGAGCATCTTACTGCCTCCCAGCATCCCTAGGGGAGGCGTCCCAGGTCCTGGTGAAACAGGAGGGAGTGGGAAAAGATTGACGGATAGCTGGATTCGGTGGAGGCAGAGCAGGGAATTCTTCTTCGTAGGTAAGACTGACTTCCGCTATCTGGTGACAATAGGCTTCACCGTATCGGGTGGGTGGTCCTACATTCCGTCGGGGGCGTCCTCCTGTGCTGTCTTGCTCGGCTCTCCTCGGAAGCTGGGTTGCCGTTAGGTCGTTCTCCGGCAAGGGTGGTGCGGCTTCGGCCATGACTGGCTCAGGGGGCGGCACCGAATCCTCAAGAATAGGAGTTCGGGCCGTACCGGCTCGTTCTTGACGAGTTGGGGGTGTTAGCTGCTCTAACTCGGGGGATCTGGCCCGCGGCTGTCTTCTCCTCACTGCCCCCCTCATGTTAGGTCGTCGAGTGGGTTCCAGCGCAGCGGGGGCTTGTCCCCGGGGGTCTGTGCAGGGGTGATACGGTTTTAATCGGCAACCGTTCTGTACAGATCTTTGGCCATGCCTAGCAATTAAATATGTGTGATTGCTGTAGGCTTCCTCTATCTCATAAGGCCCCACAAATTTGGCCTGGAGCTTCGGATTTTCTCCCTTACGCCGTCTCATGTTCTGCAGCCATACTTGATCACCAGGTGCAAACAGGGTAGGTTCTTGTCCCTCCTCGGTCCTAATCTGTGTCTGTCCTTCCCGTAGAGTTTGGTGCACCTCTTCGAGGCGTTCTTTGAGTGCCTGGGCATAGGCATGTACCGGCAGACTGTCCGAGAGTGGAGGGTGGTAGGCAATCTGGTCCGGCAAACGGAGCTCTCGACCCAACATCAGGAAATTGGGCGTCTCGTCCGTCACTGTATGGGGCGTAGCCCGAAAGGCTCGCATCAACTGTGGTAGCAACAGGTCCCATTCATTGGGCTGGCGCTTCAGTAATAATGATCTTAAAGAATCTCCTAAGATCCTATTATTCCTCTCAACCACTCCATTGGCCTGAGGGTGGTAGGGAGTGGTCCGAGTTTTCTCGATGTTCCACAATGAACATAGCTCCCTCATTAGACTGCTCTCGAATTGTGCTCCCTGATCTGTGTGGACTTGCTCGGGGATGCCAAAGTAAGCAAAAACCCTTTCATCTAGGGCGGTTGCCACCACTGTAGCCGTGGCATCTGGTAGTGCTAGTGCGTCTTGCCACCTTGTAAAATGGTCCGTCAGGACGAGGATCCAACGATTTCCCCTCCTTGTCTCCGGTAGTGGCCCCACAAGATCAACTGCCAATTTCTGCCATGGTCGTCCAGCGTACATGCGCTGCCGAGCAGGGTTGGGCTGGGTGCCCCCACTTTTGGCACGTTGACACACCTCGCAGCTCCGAACCAGTCTGCGGGTGTCAGCATAGATTCCTGGCCAGTACCAGGTCAATAGCAACCTTCGTTGGGTGCGTTTTATGCCCTGGTGTGCCAGAGCATGTGTCTGCCACATAGTTGTGCCTCGGAGGCCGGGTGGGCAGAGGGTACACCACCGCGCCCTTTTGTTCATAACCATCCTGATTTCTAGGACACCGTCTGGCCTAATCCTCATAGAGGATTGACGACGGGCGAGTACTCGTAGTTCACGACTTCCTAGGTCTAGTTGCTCTTGAGTTAGGGCATGGTTATTTCTAACGGCTTCATAGACCACGGCCACCGGGTGTTGTCCAGTTCTCTGCATAAGGACTAGCCCTGCATCAGGCGGTGCCGGGTCTCTTCCGTGTATTGCCCCCACGGTATCACCGGTAAGGGTTTTTGCAGTGTTAGAGGGCCCCAAGGGCTTTGTGTCTCCAGGAGTGGGCTCTCCTGCTACCTCCTCTTTTGTTGGCCCACCGTCCCTTTTTTGAATGTGCTGGCACTGTCGACAATCGGCTGGGCAACGTCTACTAAGCCCATCAGCGTTGCCGTGGTGGATGCCTTTTCGATGTTCAATCGAGTATTGGAATTCCGAAAGGATTTCCAGCCACCGGGCTACCTGGCTAGTTGGTTCCTTCTTGCGACAGAGCCATAATAGGGAGGCATGGTCAGTTCGTAACTTGAATTTTTGCCCATACAAGTACGGTCTGAAGTGGCACACCGCTTTTACTACCGCCAGGAGTTCCTTCCTGGTAACACAGTAGTTACGTTCGGCGGGGTTGAGCGTCTTACTGTAGTAAGATATGACTTTTTCCCGGCCATCTTGCACCTGGGAAAGGACTGCTCCTAATCCGTCATTGCTGGCGTCCGTGTCCAGCACATAGGCACCCTTGTGTTCGGGGTAACCCAAGATAGGAGCCGTGACCAAGCTGGTTTTCAATTGCTGGAAAGCTTGTTCTTGCTCTGGTTCCCACCTCCAGGGGGTGTTCTTCCCGGTCAGTTTGGTGAGGGGTTTGGCTACTGTAGAGAAATTGGGCAAATACTGTCGGTAGTACCCGACGGTGCCAAGAAATGCTTGGAGGTCCCTTAATTCTCTCGGCGAGCTCCACTCTTCTACTGCCTTCACTTTTTCAGGATCGGTTGCCACCCCGTCCTTGCTGACCACATGGCCCAAGTAACGAACCTGCTCCTGTAGCAGTTCGCACTTATTGGGTTTGAGTTTTAACCCGGCTTTTTGTAACCGGTCAAACACATCTGCCAACCTTTCCAGGTGAGTGGAGAAGTTTGGTGCAATCACGATTATATCATCTAGATATAAGAGAAGGGTCTTCCAGTGTAGCCCATGGAGAACTTTCTCCATGAGCCGCTGAAAGGTAGCGGGGGCGGAAGTGAGACCAAATGGCAGCACCTTCCATTTAAACAGTCCAGCCCTGGTGGTAAATGCGGACTTCTCCTGCGCATCTTCATCCAGCGGCACTTGCCAGTACCCACTGACAAGGTCCAAGGTGCTGAAGTATTTACTCCCTGAGAGTGCGTCAAGACTCTCATCTATACGTGGCAAGGGGTGAGCATCCAGCTGAGTGACAGCATTCAGTCGCCGGTAATCGATGCAAAACCGCCACGACCCATCTTTCTTCTTCACAAGTACTACCGGAGCGCTCCAGGCTCCTGATGCGGGCTCGATCAGGCCTTTCTCTAGTAGGTGGGCTACCTGTTTCTCCGCCTCTTCCTCTTTCTGGGGCCCCAGTCGATGGGGGCGTTGGCGCACAGGTTTGGCGCCAGGTAGGAGGGGAATGCTATGCTCTGCAAGGGTGGTACGGCCTATGTCATGATCTCCCGTACTGAAGGTAGACCCGTACTGCTCCAGCAATTGAGCTAGTTTCTTTTTCTCCTGAGAGTCCTTGCAGTTGACTACTGCCTGATGGTAGAGATCTCGTAGGTGTAGTGGTACCAGATACTCTGGGTTTCTCTGAGGTTTGCCCTTGGGAGGGGAACAGGGTATGGCGTCAGGAGTAGAACACTGGTCCGTGTCTATGCCCGTGTACCGACCTATGGTCTGGCCAGCTTTCAGCTCCAAGGGTTGGTCGGTGGGGTTTAGGCACCGAATTGCCAGGCGGCACTGTCCGTCTGGTTGGTTGATGCTTGTAGCTAGAGGGGGGGCATCAGGATGGCCTTCTACCAATCCTAGGGGGCTGTGGTTTTTGGCGTTGAGTCTACACGTCAACGTAACCTCTGAACAAGCGGGTAAGGTAATAGCTCGTATCACTTGCACCCGGTTAACTAATAACCTCCCGTTCCGGTCGGTACATTGTAATTGGCGGTCGCCAATCATAACAGCCGCTTCATCAACTTTGATCCTACATTTATGCGCAGTTATGAATGGCTCGCCTAGGATGGCATCCTCACGGATGCGTCCAACGACGAAGACAGTTTCACACTTGAAATCTCTGAGGCGCAGGGGAACCGTGATGGTTCCGTAGAAGGGCACCTGTGAGCCGTCAACCATGGTGTCACAGGGGCGGCTGCTTTTTAATGTATTTCTAACAGCCGGGGGAAGGCATTGGTAGACGTGGTAAGACAACAGGTTGGTAGAACAGCTGCCATCTATGAACACTGACAGAGGCCTACCATCAATCTTCCCTGGGAGGAAGTAATTGAGTGGCGGCGTGCCATTTTCAGGAGCAGCTGGTTGGTTTCCAGACCGGATTCTTGTCGAATCACACGGGGTCGTTGCTTCCTGATGGTGCCTTCTGGGTTTGTGTTGCTCGTCCTTGACTGGATTAAATTTCTGTACGCGTTGTAACTGTCGGGCACGCTTTGTTGCCAGCCAGCTGTTGTTGCTGGAGGAAACATCATTTGAAGGTTTATCTTGTAATACTGATGGAGTGTCTTGGATAGCTGGTTTGTTGGCCCGCTGGGGGCACGTTCCTACCGTATGACCGACTTTTCTGCCACCTAAGCATTGCCGCATGGGCAGTGGTGGAGGAGGCTGAGGGGTAGGGGTAACTCCTGGCTTCAATGACTTGATTTCCTTTGTGAGGTCCAACAATGCCTCCATGACTGATGTCAGATGGTCTTTTTTGTCCGGAGGTGTAGGGCGGACATCCTTCACCGAAGCATTCGGTGTGTCGGGCGCATCATCCACGCGCTCCTCTTTATCCGTAGATTCATCTTCAACCGTGCGCACGTGAGTAGACCTCTTCTCCGGGCCCGTCTTTATCTGCAGGTAATCATTCCCTGCTCTCACTGCGTCTAAAATCTCTACTGGTTGTATTGCCAGGAGGTGTCTCTGCAAGTAGGGGTTGCCTAATGTAGAGCTAAAGATATCTACTATCATTCGTTGCAACGATCTGTGGGGGAGGTCCGCATACGCGACCTGCACCAGTCGTTCTACTTCAGTGGCATGCTCCTGCAGCGTAGTCTTATGCGCCCTGCGGAGGCCAGTAAGTTTGTATCTTGCTTCACGGGGGGTTAAACCAAACCTTGTCCGTAAAGCAGCAAATATGCCTTGCAGCTGTGGTGCCTTACCACACTCAAGTGCACTCCCTCTCAGGGACTCTCGCAGATGCAGCAACGCTGTCTGCTCTGGCCATTCGTTGGCCTCAGCCACTCCCATGAAGCGCTCTATGAAATAGTCCACGTCTCCGTCTCCATCGAACTTCGGTGCTTTAAATAAAGACCGGTGATTGGCAGCGGCTGGCTGCATGACGGCTTGTAACGCTTCTGTCAAACGTTCCATCACATTCGCTTCGGGGTTTGCAGGTGGTACCCTACCAGCGCTGCGTGCCCGTTGGTTTGCCATTGTCTAGACTTAGAGGAGTAACTCAACTCAAGTGTACAATGGATAGTAAGCTGGTCCGTTTTTAGCGGCACCAGGTCTCTACAGCGTCTAGGGCTGTCTATATCAAGTTGTCTCAGTAAACAAGGTACTGGAAAGTAACACAAGGCCAGTACAATATTGCACAGGGCCGGTAGTAATGTGTACAGGGCCGGCGTTTAGAGCGCAGGGCCGGTCACAAAGTTAGCAGGGCCGGTATCAGAAGACACAGGGCCGGTATCAGTGTGTGCAGGGCCGGTATCAAAGATACTGGGCTGTCTGGTTGCTGCAACGGAGTAAACTCAACGTTTATGCAGAGCTAAGTGACGCACACTTTCTGGGAGCACTTCTTCAGGCGGAGCAAGCTCAACGTCTGTTCAAGAGTGTCCAAATGGGGGGTCTGTACAGTGAATACAGATCCGGATTTTCGGGCTGCAATATGCAGTTCCAAGGTAGCGCAGTCCAACAGCGTGAGAACAATCCCACTGCTGCCACCAGTGTAGTGGATTTTGGGGGGCCGACCAAACGTCCACCAACAACGCCTCACTCTAGAGGTCAACTTCCAACAGAGGAGTATGCCAACTCCACAACTGTTCCCGGAGCCCACGGCTCAAACGTACAACTCAATGACTTGTTGAGTAAACCATACTTTATTACACAGCGTAACCAGCAATGTATAATAAGGGTAAATGTATCATGCTACTTGGCTTAAGCACAGGTAGAATCCCAATACAATACAAGGAGTCTAGTGAAATGTTCTGCCTTTTATAGGCAGAGCATAATTAAAACATATGCCCAAATAAGGGGCAACAAATCAGTAATGGCAGGAAGTGTTTACTCTAATCAGATCATAGGATATAAATATGCAATACAGTCATTGGCTAATATGAGGTTAAATATGAAGGGCGCCCAGAAGTAGGGGGCGGAGCTTCTCAGTCAATCTTGCTTACTCATGGTGGTGCAATGAGTAGCCCTGGTTCTTGGTCTTTATGGCTTGTGGTCCTTGGCTTTGTCTGATCTGAGGACAGCTATGTCGCAGAGTCGGGCTCCTGCACCTTTGGTATTAATTTCGGTTCTCAGGCTATCGTAGAACTTTTCTCACCGACCCGGTATAGGTACGGTAATGGCACTGCAGGGCCGGTAGTACATGCTGCAGGGCCGGCAGGGTGTGATGCAGGGCCGGTGGTACCTCTGCAGGGCAGGCAGTGAGTGCTGCAGGGCAGGCAGTGACTGCTGCAGGGCAGGCAGTGACTGCTGCAGGGCCGGTAGGGTTTCTGCCGGCTGACTTGCTTATGTTCTGGCTGTGCCAGGCTCTATTCAGGCTTGCCTGACACTCAACAGTTGTCAGGGGGACCTTGCGCAGTGGTAGTAGACATAAAATTCCACCACAATATGTCTTGTATAACTCTATTATCTATGGCTCTTCTATATATCTTAACTAACTGCATCTTGTATATATCTTGTATAACTCTATTATCTATGGCTCTTCTATTTATCTTAACTAACTGCATCTTGTATAGATCTTGTATAACTCTATTATCTATGGCTCTTCTATATATCTTAACTAACTGCATCTTGTATATATCTTGTATAACTCTATTATCTATGGGTCTTATATGTATCTTAACTAACTGCATCTTGTATATATCTTGTATAACTCTATTATCTATGGGTCTTCTATTTATCTTAACTAACTGCATCTTGTATATATCTTGTATAACTCTATTATCTATGGGTCTTCTATATATCTTAACTAACTGCATCTTGTATATATCTTGTATAACTCTATTATCTATGGGTCTTATATGTATCTTAACTAACTGCATCTTGTATATATCTTGTATAACTCTATTATCTATGGGTCTTCTATATATCTTAACTAACTGCATCTTGTATATATCTTGTATAACTCTATTATCTATGGGTCTTCTATTTATCTTAACTAACTGCATCTTGTATATATCTTGTATAACTCTATTATCTATGGGTCTTCTATATATCTTAACTAACTGCATCTTGTATTGATCTTGTATAACCCAGTTTAAGTGGGACCTAGCCTGTGAGCTTTTTGAAAAAAAAGTGATGTTTTTGTGAGTGAGTGTGCAGATTTTAAAGCCCTACTAACGACAAGTGCCAGAAAATTTTGCGGGTTATTGGTTTGTTACTCAATTACAAGTTTCATGCTACTGGTATTTACATTCACTGTACCTTACATGGGCAGCCAACTATCCAACAGACACTGAAAGAACTGAGAAACCTCATTCGTAATTTTTAGGAATACATGTCCCAATTGTGTCACACCCCTGGCAAACTCAGATCGCTTTCCTACGTGCAACTGTGACAAAAACTTCTTAAAAGACATCAAATCCGATCTGTTAGATCTTCCTTTGGAGTAAGTACTGTTAATTTTCTTGCATGAAATAACTCTGCTTAGCTTCTTTCTTCAATGCTAGTAGTAATATATGAGCAGATCTCCCTACCAAGTGTTTTTTTGTGGATTAGACCTTGGGGTTGAGACAATGGGTTACGGCGTTGGATGAATTCGCCGAGTTTATATTGTATTTTACTTGAGGGGTACTTGAGTGGCATTTGAATGGCATTTAAGTGGCATTTGAGTTTTGATTAGTTTTTTACTTAATTTGAACTTATATGGCATATAGATTTTGAATGTATGGCATTCAAGTTTTGATAACTTTTTTACATAACTCGAACTCATATGGTATCTTGAGGGAGAGGAGAGAGGAGAGAGGAGAGATGGGAGATGAGAGAGGAGAGAGAGAGAGGAGAGAGATTTTTTAGTTTTCTATACATTCATGTATATATGGTTAGTTATGTACATATTTATGGCTATATTTATATCTACATAGAGAGAGGAGATATATCTACATTGAACAAATATATTGATCAAAAATGAAAATTATATGATTATATACCTGATTACATAATAAGTAGGGAAAATCTTCTGGAGAGAGGGGAGAGGAGAGATGAGAGAGGAGAGAGAGGAGAGATTTTTTTTTAGTTTTTTATACATTTATGTATATATGGATAATTATGTACATATTTATGGATATATTTACATTTACATCATTGAATAATATACATTTATTACATAATAAGTATATTAAATGCTATAAAATATGTTGGAAAATTACCAAATTAGATCTCTAGATGGTTAAAATCTACAGTATTTGGGAAATAACTGCAAGAGAGGAGAGAGGAGTATTTGGTAGAGGAGAGAGTATGTTGAGAGAGAGGAGAGATAAAAAGAGGAGAGAGGAGAGAGGAGATATATCTACATTGAATAAATACAGTGATTAAAAATGAAACAATATGTGAATATATACATTTATTGTGTAATAAGTAGGGAAAATCTCATACAATATAGCTAGAGTCAGTAAATATTAAATAATACAAACTTAGGAAGGAAGACTTCTGTTCTATGTACTTTTGATTCCATAACGAACTAAAATAAAAAGTTATGTATTAGTATAGAATGGTTAAACAGAAATTTAAAACAACTACAAACTCTTACTAAATAGTACTTTTTTATTAATTATTACCTTATCATCAAAAATTGACTGTTAATCGGATGTTTTTGTAGCTTTTCGTGTCTTACGTTGTTGAGTCCTTACCCTTCTAGCTTGTCTTTGAGCGGACTGTCGCTGCATGTTTCTTCTTTTTAGAGCAAGTTCTTTACGAGCACACTCGATAGAAATTGGTGTGTTTACCTGTTGTAGTTGATATTGTCGTTGTTGTAATACATAATGTAATCTCTGAATGTCTGACGTAACATCATTCCCTAAGAGCTTTAATGTTAGAAAAGATTCAGTTCGAAAACTATTTAGCTGCTCTATCAAGTCTTTCTGTATGAATTTACAATTGTTTGAGATAATTCGCACTCTCTCTTCAATTTTCTTATTGCATATGTTTTGTAGAAGTATCAAGTCCTCTTGAGTCAAAGATTTAGGCTGAGTTTCTGATTCTGTGTTGTTAACTATTTCCATTTTTTGTCATTGAATCTGAAAAAAACAAAAAAAAACAGATGATTAATTTTGTTCAGTTGTTTTAGTATAATAAATAATATATGAGTAAAAACTATAATTTATTAAGTTTTTACCTTGATGCTCTTCTAATAGCTGTAGTAGATGTTGCTTCTCTGATAGCTGTTGTAGAACTGGATGCTTTCTGTGTGAAAACTATGACTCTTATATAGCTAAAGTTGTACTGATTAAACCCTATGAACACCATCTCGTGTCAATCTCTATGAATCAACATTTGTTCACGCGAAGGAAAGTCAATGCTTTCGCGGGAATAAATAAATAATTTTCACGCGAACACAAACCAATGCTTTCGCGGGAATAAATAAGCTATTTTCACGCGAATGGAAACCGTTGCTTTCGCGGGAATAAATATTTTATTTTCACACGAATAGAAACCAATGCTTTCGCGGGAATAAATACTTTATTTTCACGCGAATAGAAACCAATTCTTTCGCGGGAATAAATAATTTATTTTCACACGAATAGAAACCAATGCTTTCGCGGGAATAAATAAACTATTTTCACGCGAATGGAAACCGTTGCTTTCGCGGGAATAAATAATTTATTTTCACGCGAATAGAAACCAATGTTTTCGCGGGAATAAATGATTTTATTTCCCGCGGATGAAAGTCAATGTTGTCGCGGGAATAAATACTTTATTTTCACGCGAATGGAAACGGTTGCTTTCGCGTGAAAATAAAATATTTATTCCCGCGAAAGCAACGGTTTGTATTCGCGTGAAAATAAAGTATTTATTCCCGCGAAAGCAACGGTTTCCATTCGCGTGAAAATAGTTTATTTATTCCCGCGAAAGCAACGGTTTCCATTCGCGTGAAAATAAAGTATTTATTCCCGCGAAAGAATTGGTTTCTATTCGCGTGAAAATAAAGTATTTATTCCCGCGAAAGCATTGGTTTCTATTCGCGTGAAAATAAAATATTTATTCCCGCGAAAGCAACGGTTTCCATTCGCGGGAAATTAAATCATTTATTCCCGCGAAGGCAACAGTTTGCATTCGTGTGAAAATAAAGTACTTATTCCCGCGAAAGAATTGGTTTCTATTCGTGTGAAAATAAATTATTTATTCCCGCGAAAGCATTGGTTTCTATTCGTGTGAAAATAAAATATTTATTCCCGCGAAAGCAACGGTTTCCATTCGCGTGAAAATTATTTATTTATTCCCGCGAAAGCATTGGTTTGTATTCGCGTGAAAATAATTCATTTATTCCCGCGAAACAATTGACTTTCCTTCGCGTGAACAAATGTTGATTCATAGAGATTGGCACGAGATGGTGTTCATAGGGTTTAATCAGTACAACTTTAGCTATATAAGAGCCATCGTTTTCACACAGAAAGCATCCAGTTCTACAGCGACTAACAGAGGAGCAACATCTACTACAGCTATTAGGAGAGCAACAAGGTAAGAAGCACTAAAATAATTATTTGTTTTTAATTAATTGAAACATCTAGGTTTTTGAATCTTAGTTTTTAAAAACAATCTTTTAATAAAACAATAGTTTCAGTATATTTACATCATTAAACTAAGTTCTTTTACTTTTTGCAGGTATGATGACATCACACTCCAAAGCACTTCCTAAGCTCCATATTGAACCAATCACAGCTACCAACAACACTAACGCTATTTCCACTACAACCATCATTTCCACCACCAACGGCATTCACATTGATGATAGAAGATCCAATCCTAACACCTTTAATGATACATCTTCTCGCTCAAACACCAATGCTCATGCTGATATAGCAATGAACCATCATGTAGTTTCAGCTGACTCTCCTTTGAGTCCCACACCGGACTACACATACCTGCATGAGAACAGTGAAGTCAAACGAACGGAGGATATCAAAAAACCGATAGTGACATTATCTCAAGCTTCAATTTCCTTTTTATTCAGCAACTGCAAGAATAATACCGCAAACAAACTTAGAGAGTTTGAATTGCTCGAGATGGGTGGAATAATGACAGGAGCTATGCAGAAAGGAATGTTGGAAATCGGAAATTTTGTGAGTTTGTTGGATTTACCAATTCCTACGATATTGGAGGTTTTCGATGTTAATTACGTTGAAGATTATGGTATATTGGACTATGAATATGTTTTAAAAAACAATCATCGAATTCGAGTCAAGTCACTGATTGACAAAGAACTTACGGTGGAGCTACAGGAACTTGATCCCGGCTCTTCACAAATCCTAGTGTACATGGGAAAGCTAGAAGAAAATCAACCCGATCTACGTATTGTAGGAGATAATCATCGTCATCAAGGGCTAAAACAACGAGTTGTAGCCAAAATCTTGAGAAAAAAATCATTGAAACAGTTGCAAGCATACTTTGATATCATCACTTTCGATAATATTCCTGTCAACACTCTTCTGACATTCACTAGACTTTCAGTTTGGAAAAATTTGAAGTCGAAGCAGCGAAAACGAAAACAAGATACATCGCCTTTACGTATCACTCACACTGTCACTTACAGATACATGATGAATGACGGATCTTTGATGACTGGGAAGATTGTTGTCCCTCCTGAGAACGTTTTGAAGATCAAAAATCATGAATGTGGTATGATCCACTATAAAAGTACGATGACAACTGAAAGCGGCACAAAGAAACACATTCTCACGATTCTGAGCGTTGAAGAAGCTTTGATGCTTCTATCTACTTCAAGTGAAAAAGAAGGAATAGCTTTCAGACTTTCTCTATTTGATGATGCTGAGCTGATGAAAAGTTATGATGATGATGTTGCTGCTGATGATGCTGCTGATGATGATGATGATGATGATGATGATGATGACGATGATAACATCGATGCTTATACCGATGAAGAAGATGATAATATGACGGATGATGACTCTAAGAACAAAAAATTTGAGGAAAAAGATGAAGTTGTCGACAATGATAGTGAGAAAAGCAATGAAGATGACGACAATCACATTTCAAGCGAAGCTAGCAGGATTTCAATATCGGAAATTTAATTAAGGTATGTTAATCTTCACTAGTAATAAGTAACTACTAATAGACGTATTTTTTACCATAGTATAATGTAGTTGTTATAACGACATCTATGTATGCTTTTAGATAGAATACGTGTACAAGTGAATGACCGTCGACTCGCCAAAATCTATCAGCAACAACTCATGAACATTAAATTACATATTATTTGTATTGTGCAATAATTTGTATATATTTAGTGTAATAAAGTATTTTATTCATATTTAACATTAGTTATTTAGCCAATTTGTAAAACTTTCGGGCTACAACTCTAAAATGTTACAAAAAATTTCAATGTTCCGACACAAAAATAAATATTTCAAGTTATCGTCTCATTTTTCAAAAATGTTAAGACAACTCCCATTTATAATTTCTAAACTTTGTTTTTGAAAAAATATGTAAAAGTTGTCGGCACATTGTGTCAAAATGATAAGACAACTCCGCTTTTGCACAAAAAAAATTGTGAAAAATGTTTTATAATTTGTTTGAGAAACCAAAACAGTAGAAGGCTTTTTACAACCGCAAGCATTATACTTTAGGTTTTACAGTTTTGTGAATTGGGTGTTGATAGTTTGTCACGATATGACATAATAATTAAGTAATTATAGTCTTTTTCATAACAATGCTATAGATTCAGTAATACAGATGTGAAATTTACTGTTTCATCACTTGAATGCAGTATGAAGGTAGTTGATGTAATATTTATTTTGTAATATTATGTAAAGTAATACAGTAAGAATGAAGCATATGGAGTTCTCAACCACAAAACAAATAAAAATAATGCATTAGGGTAAACTAATGACAGAACAATTTTACATGAAGTGTATACATGTGAATAAAGTATTCATAAAAACACAGACTATTGTCTGTATATATAATATATATATATAGAGAGTATTTATAAAAAACAGCCTATTAACTATATATTTTGTGGTAAGAAATTGTAAAATAGGATAGTTGCATAAAGTCTATGGTAAACTAATGACAGAACATTTTTTACATGAAATGTATTCATAAAAACACAGACTATTGTCTGTATATATAATATATATATAGAGAGAGTATTTATAAAAAAACATCCTATTCACTATATATTTTGTGGTAAGAAATTATAAAATAGGGTAGTTGCATAAGACCTATTCCAGAGCCATGATAATATTAAAAAATATAGTGAAATAAAAATTTTAAAACTCACCTAAGAGTGCAGTTAGTACAAGAACTTCTTCTTGAGAAAAGTCTGAGTTTTTCTGCATTTTTCGTCTAATAGACGCTAATTTCAATTTAACACAATCATTAAAACCCTTTTTTTTCAGTCCATCTTTTATATTCAAAATTAATTTAAGTGAAGTTAAATCAATTTTCTTATCATCAATCTTTTGGCTTTCTTTTAAATCTACTTGGGTTTGAGGTTTAACTGTTATAGTATTAGATTCTAAAACACTGGTTTTTGGACTGCACTGTGAACTAGCAACAGAAATTAAGTCATTATTACTTTCTTCAGTTTCTGAAAGATCAGAATCTGAAGATATAAGCGCTCTCATTTTTTTACACTGGTTTTTAATCAAAAGTTTTCGATCTTCAGCAGCAGGTTTTTTAGCTATCGCCAACCATTTACTCCCTAATTCAAAATCTAGAACAATGTTTTCAGAAAAATAACCTTCTATTGGATAGAGATACACTAACGCAAATTTTTTCGGAAAAGTAATATCCATAAGTAATTCAGAATATTTTCTATTAATAAATAAAACAAAATTATTGTAACTAGCAATATCAACAATAAAAAACATTTTAGTTTTTAAAATACAACTATGTTGCTGAAGATCTCTCAAAGTTGTATGCGATTTTCCACATAAACAATAATAAATAAACAAGTGAGCACAAAAATGTCTTGAAAGAACTCGGCCAGGCTCATGCAATCCCCCTAATTTAAACTTCTTACCACAAAATATACAAGAGACGTTGTTTTTGTTTCCTTTCACTGCTTCACTCAACATCTTTGTGCCATATGTGATCAACAGCAATGAGAGCACTGAAAGGAAATACCTAGGGCTTTTGTTATCAATATCTACAAACAAAATAAACAAATTCTCATCATATATAGATAACTTTCTTAAGCATGGTATATGTATATATATATAAAGATAATGCATGTCACTTACACTTAAAACACTCTCTATCTTCTTTTATATTTCCGTCTAGAAGACTTATTTCTTTATACTCCCTTAATTCAGGATTCTCCGCTTGAACTAAAATAGAAAATACGAATGTAGTTATGCTATTTTTTTGAAAAAATTCGAAAATTTTTTATAAATTGAATGAGTATATAGTAAGTAATATTTTCGTCATACTTACATTCAAATGTGTTCTGTTCATAGTACAGGAAGTTTTCATTCTTCCCAACACATTGCTTACTTCCTATGAATCGAGAAGATGCTTTTTCTACAAAAAAATAACATAGTAAATGTAAAGTCATTATTATTGTACCTACAGACAAATTTACATTTTTCATAAAACAGAAAAACTTACTCATAGCAATATGCGTGCTAGCTTTGCTCTTTTCCGTCTTCTCTTCATCTTCAAAACACTCCTCCAACCACCTTAGTGTTTCATCATCGGTAGAACTTAATAAAACAATAAATCAAGATTGTAATTATTTAAAAACTCTATATAATACAGTTGAATATTGAATAATAAAGTTTCAATAATATACTTACATAGTACTGAAATCTATTTCGTCTATATTTAGTTCTAATGCAACATTTGAGGATGTAGACCTACAAGTAATATATATATATATACATTTGTATAAATTTATAAATGTAACTGCAACAAAATTGTAAAAGATAGTATAAATAACTTACTCATTTGTTGTAGGGATATTGCTAGCCATTGTTGTTTTGCAGAGTAATACTTAAAATGAAGTATAAATGAAAACTGATACTGTTTAAAAAAATAGTTTCTCTTATATACAAAACATTGAAGTCATTTATCAAGATTAATTTGTAGACTGATTTTCTGATTATTACTATGATAAATGATATTGTTTTTTAAAAAAGTGGAAGACGATTAGGAAGTTGGTTAAAAAAATAGGAAGATAGAGATTAAATAGTTTAATAAGCTTAACCACCACAAACACTCCTGTAAACTGTCTTTCCATCTAGCTAAAATTTTTGAATGTAGAGCGTTGGATAAACAAATTTTACAACCTCTTTTAAATATAACTAGCTAGGATGAAACTTACATTTCATTTGAATGACACCTCACATCCTTCAAACATATTTTTATAGCAACAATTTTCATATAGACACATCAACAGCAAAACAATGATGCGATGTAGTTCCATCTTTATATCATCAGACAGTAAATTAATATGTGAGAGCTTCAATTATAGTTTACACCATTAAGTATGAGTTCGGAATGTAATAAAATACTTTACAGGTACTGATAGCATTTAATAACTAGTTCAATTGCAGTTTATTGATATACTCTACTATAACACACACTACCACAAACAATCATATAGACACATCATCAGCAAAACAATGATGTAGTGTAGCTACATCTTTATATCATCAGACAGTAAATTAAAATGTGAGAGCTCCAATTATAGTTTACAACATTAAGTATGAGTTAGGAATGTAATAAACACTTTAAAGATATCTGATAGCATTTAAATATGTATATGTAACATATAACTCTTGATTTATTAGACAAAACAGCTTCCTAAAAATAGAAAATATACTATGTATGTTGATACATTATTATTTCACACAAAAAACAATGAGATATTTTAAAAAAAGTAACAGTCTAACTAATAAAACAAGTGGATAAAGTCATGCTTTTGCTCATGTTTTTTAGATGATAGCGGAGATAGCTAGGATTAAAAGTAAAACCACAAATCCGTTTTGGTGGAAGGCTGTATCTATATTAACTAATATGTAATGAAACAATAAAAAACAGGAGATAGATGCAATCAAGTTCTCTTCCTTTTTAGGTTGAATTCGACCTATAATTCCATCATCTATGGATGTTTGTTGTTTTTGTTTTAAATAGAAATAGCATGATAATAAATAGTGCTTAGGTGTAACTAATGACTTTTCTCGAGCGACACACTTGATATTAAAAAGATCAAAACATATAGGATTAAGCGAGATGATGATTAATGTCTTTTCTGGAATGAGTTTATTAGTAAAATGACACTTGCGGGACACTTGCGCTATATTATGATTAATTACTTTTTAAAAATGAACTGGTAACATTACGTCGATTGAAATAATACCTAAAACGTCTCGCATAAATTTTGATCTGACTGAAAATGGACTGAAAACCTTCAAGGTGCGTAAAAATTATCGTAACTCGCTATAGCGGATATTCTAAGAAATATTTATTTTCTCGTTGGTAACTTGACGTAAAATATTTTGTAACGGATGTCACATGATCTCAATCGTTTTTTTTTTTCAACTTAAACACTTAGTTACTCGTAAACATTTGATACTCGCTTGATTTCTTTGATAACAGTAATATCCCAATTGTGTTTATCGTAAATATTTCAAAAACGGATATTGCGCGTTTCAGTTGGTTTTTCCTGCTAAATCGCTTAGTTACTCGTAAACATTTGAAAATTGTTTGATTTTTTCGCTGATAAAACATGTTGCAAGTATCTTTTACCAAATATTACCGTGATTTTCAATCAGTTTTCCTTACTAGATTACTTAATTACTCACCAACATCCATAATTGTTTTTATTAATCATTGTTGCAAAGCAATGCTGTATTTAAATAATATTACTACGTTTCCAACCAATTTCCTTACTGAATTACTTAATTACTCGCCAGTATTTCATAATTTCTTTCACTAATAATTACAAATAATATTGTAAATAAATAATTTACCAGGAATATTTATGCTCAAGTCTCCTCTCTCTCCTCTAAACACTCTCTCTAGATATATACAAACACAGTTATTTTTATTGTACCTTGCACAAAAACACCCCTAAAACTTGTTTTTAGGCTGAGTCTTATGGGTTATTTTAGGGGGAGTATCAGTCCTGGGAGTAGATACTAAATTGACACAAATTTTTTTCATATGAATTTAAAACTTAACTAATGTAGTTTTTTTACCAAACATCAGTACATCAAAAACATTATTGTAAAGGTATATTATATAGGAAGATTTTCCATACTTATTATGTAATAAATGTATATAATCATATAATGATTAATTTTTGATCAATATATTTATTCAATGTAGATATATCTCTTCTCTCCTCTCTCCTCTCTCTCTCCCTCTCTCCTCTCTCTCTTTCTTTATCTCAAGATACCATATGTATGTATACATTAATTATCATTACAAGTTGTAGTGCTTTGTATTACTTAGTATTTACTGACTCTAGCTATATTATATAGGATGATTTTCCCTACTTATTATGTAATCAATGTATATAATCATAAAATGTTTCATTTTTGATCAATATAGTTATTCAATGTAGATAAAACTCCTCTCTCCTTTCTCTCTCCTCTCTCCTCTCTGTCTTCTCTCTCCTCTCTCTCAAGATGCCATATGAGTTCAAATTATGTGAAAAAAGTATCAAAACTTAAACGCCATACATTCAAAATCTAGATGCCATACGAGTTCAAATCAAGTAAAAAAATAATCAAAACTCAAATGCCACTTAAATGCCATTCAAACGCCACTCAAGTACCCCTCAAGTAAAATACAATATAAACTCGGCGAATTCATCCAACGTCGTAACCCATTGTCTCAACCCCAAGGCCAGAACCACAAAAAAACACTTGGTAGGGAGATCTGCTCATATATTACTACTAATGCTAGTTGTTTATTTCATACCCATCACACTGCAGATAGTGCTTACATTCGCCGATACACGCTTTATGTGATTATTTATACATTTCAGTTATACGTTGTCTTGCCCAAGCACACCTTTAGAGTATTAAACATTGTAGCTGTAGTAGTTGTACATGGTAATGTAAGTAATAATATATGAACTACATGGATACTTCCAGACATTCTTTTCCCTTTGACTTACATCACAATGTGAGTAAGTTTCAATAATAATTGCAGCTTACTAATGAATTCTTTTTATTTTAATATTTATTTCTGATTATTTTGAAGTAAATAATGAAAAATAATAGAAAAATAATTTAGTCTTGCTTATTACTTATCAACCTATAATATTTTATGATTTAATGGCAATAAACAATCAATCAAAAATGTACCAATAATTACTAATTTACCAATATCAACTGCATTTTTGTTATCTCGTAGAAGACACATGCTTAGATTGCTTTGACTTGATAAGATTTGTGTTTTTTATGGGTGGTTGATAGCCTCTGAACTTTGCTGTATTCTAAGATTGTTGACATTTCCGTAATAAAAAAAACTCACCAGTTGAAGATTCCTGCTAAAGTGTCTGAGTTAAAACGTTTAAAACTTTAGCCAATTACATTGTAGGATTATCTCTTTGTTAGAGGAGGTAATTTTATCAGTTAATTAGCCTACAATCTACGCTTATAAAAAATTATGCCGTGTAAAGCCATAGAAAAACTTTGCTAGCAAGCACAATGCTTTATCTGAGGATTTTTACGAAATCTACCTGAAATTTAGTTTTAAAAATATAAAATTGCATATTGTTCTGTCGAACTAAAGATGATAATATTGAAACGTGTGAAGTTATTTTTGAAGGTTGATGTTTGGGACCTTCACTGTTACATTAAATAAACTGGTTTATTGATTTCTAGGAAGTTGATTTATGCAGGTTTTACTGTAATTTCTAATAAGCCTACAGAGCTAACAACAGGTCATTGTAAAGAGGCTGCTTATAAAATAGAACCAGATATAAAAAGCATATGGAGTTATAGATCCTTTTAGACAGTGCTCTCCATCGCCATTCTACACACCATCCCACACCCAACCCCACACCCCATCCCACGTTCCATCCCATGCCCCATTCCATGCCCCATTCCATGCCCCATTCCATATGCCATCCCACGCCCCATCTCACATCTCATCCCACACTTTATCCCGTACACCCGCCACGCCATCTCACGCTTTATGCTCAGCCCCACCCCATTGATTGTCAATTTTCCTGATAAAACTTTTGTGGTCCGGTTCTCTAATGTCCCTCTGAGGAAGAGGTAAAACAAACTGCTTAGTTTTTCGATGCTAGCGGTAGGATGGTTGTATTTGTTACAGTCAAGGCCAAACCACAATAGCTGTCTATTTTTTGAAAACTTCTGCTTATGCTTCTGTGGCCTAAGTAAGCTCTTTGCTAAAGTTTTGCAGTCAATTCCTTGGATGCTTCCGTAACAGTTTCCACTGATGATTTGCTCTTTTTAAGGTTTTTTTTTTGAAATAGGAGAACCTCATCAGCTTTAGCTTTTGCTGAGAAATGTTTGTAGTTGTTATTAAATGATGATAGTATTCAGTATTTTTCAGCTGCGTTAGATATATTTTTACCTGGTGAACCAAACTCTAAAGAATCTGGTAGTAGCAAGTCTTTTCGAATTGAAGAGTCTAATCAGATTATCATGGGTGCTTGTATGTCAACAGGCTTGCTCAATGCTTCTACGAACTGTGTATTAGCCTTTCATTAAATTGATACGACATGATAACAGGATTGCTTACAAAAACTTAGTGTTTGTCAAACTCGTCTACTTGTTCGTAGTGTTGAATAACAGCTTTCATTTAGTTCTTTGGATTACACAGTATTGCGAGGTTTCTGAGTCTGCTATCACTCTATCTATAGCAAGTAGTTGTTCACCTACTAATTAATGAGTTCACCTATGAAACAGTTATTTTTCTGGTTCCAGCTCGGATCCTCCTCTTAGCTTAATCCCCTCTAGTTCATAAAAACAAAACCAAGACTTGATATGTATGGTTTACATCAAAGTTGGTGTCAGTGTTATTGTCGGAAGTTGGACCCTTTGATTTGGTCATCTTATTGCCAGAAAGTCTTTTTTTGTCCTTAGCAAAAAATATTTCCTTCCTCACCGCAATAGACTCAAGCAAGAGGTAAAAGCTTTGCCGTTGAAGAACTCCTTTGTTTCCTGTCGCATTTCTACTTTGCTTCATTATAAAACTTGCCTATCACTGCATTAATGGTGCCAGTATTTTGTATTTGACACTTTCTATTCAATTGTAGTGGCACTGTTGTGCAAGAGTTTAAAGCACTACGCAAAAGGTGGATCGCATTCCTTATGAGTTTCCTCTCTGAGATAATTTTTGACCGCGTGAATGCTGACTCAAAGTACTTCATTGAATGGTTTCTGGATCGCATTCTACCACATGACACAAGAAAGGCGCTAGACTGCCTTCTGTTCAGCCCCGATCTTGACTTGGATTTATCCCATCAGAATGTTCTCAGCCCATACATTCTGAAGGTCCTTCTCAAACTTAACCTCAACACGGTGGATGATTATTTGGATGGACTGCTTTCACAGCCAGGAACAAGCCAAAAGCTCCATCTGCAAACCATTTTCCTGTTGATGAATTGCTATATGGTAGGTTACACCAGTTTTTGTTTACCCTATGAAATGTATAGTTTTATGTACTTTTGCAATCTATGATATAGTTATCTATGGCTGTGTTATATATTTATTTTATTTATTTAAATGTTCCTGTTATGTATAACATGTTTCCTTGTGTACTACATACATACGTGCGTACATACTTACATACGTACATATTTACATACATGCATGCATACACACATACATACGTACATGCTTACATACAAACATACATGCATACATATGTACATATTTACATACGTACGTACATACATACGTACATACATGCATGCATTTCATGCATGCATACGTACATACATACATACATACACGCACGCACGCATGCATACATACATACATATTTACATACATATATACATACATACATACATACATATTTACATACATATATACATACATACATACATACATGCATACATGCATACATGCATACATGCATACATGCATACATGCATACATGCATGCATGCATGCATGCATGCATGCATGCATGCATACATGCATACATGCATACATGCATACATGCATACATGCATACATGCATGCATGCATGCATGCATGCATGCATACATGCATACATGCATACATACATACTTGCATACATGCATACTTGCATGCATACATACTTGCATACATACATGCGTACATACATGCATACATACATGCATACATACATGCATACATACATGCATACATACATACATACATACATACATACATACATACATACATACATACATACATACATACATACATACATACATACATACATACATACATACATACATACATACATATATACATACATACATGCATGCATGCATGCATGCATGCATGCATGCATGCATGCATGCATGCATGCATGCATGCACATACACACATAATTATGTATGTGTGCATGCATGCATACACACATACATACATATTTACATACATATATACATACATACATGCATACATACATACATATTTACATACATATATACATACATACATACATACATATTTACATACATATATACATACATACATACATACATACATGCATACATGCATACATGCATGCATGCATACATGCATACATGCATACATGCATACATGCATACATGCATACATGCATACATGCATGCATGCATGCATGCATGCATGCATGCATGCATGCATGCTTGCATACATGCATACTTGCATGCATACATACTTGCATACATACTTGCATACATACATACTTGCATACATACATGCATACATACATGCATACATACATGCATACATACATGCATACATACATGCATACATACATGCATACATACATGCATACATACATACATACATACATACATACATGCATGCATGCATGCATGCATGTATGTATGTATGCATGTATGCATGCATGTGTGTATGTGCATGCATGCATGCATGCATGCATGCATGCATGCATGCATGCACATACACACATAATTATGTATGTGTGCATGCATGCATGCATACACACATACATACATATTTACATACATATATACATACATACATGCATACATACATACATATTTACATACATATATACATACATACATGCGTACCTACATACATAATTACATACACACACACATCGATACAGAATATTTATTTATTTACTGCAGTGTTCTATATCTATGCACTTCTATGTCACTGTGATATTCAGGATATGTACATTACAAAGATACCACAAGATGTCACAAAGCTGTGCCAAGCATTGACTTCTAGAGTTGCTGCTATCTCTCGTCCAGTTCCTATAGCTAATGTACGGCTTCTGAGAGAAGCAGCTGAAGTTCAAGTTTTAATCACTCATATTGTTGAACAAGTTTGGTCGCTTCATCCCAACAGTGAAACTTCGCTAATGGAAACTACTATCACTGATTTCATTGAAGATTTGGTGGAAGCTGGCAATCTCCAACCGAGGTACCATACCGTGTATTAGTAAAAAGTGGTAGAAAAAGTTAATTTTATCACGGCACAAAAGTTTGTGTGCCCATTTAGCCAACTAGCACGCCTGTTTTGCGTGATTTTTTTGCCGCAAGTTCGCGAACCCAAAATGGTTGTTTTTCTGTCCTGATTTCAATAATTAACTGTTTACGAGCCTCCAATGGAGTGGTGGGCGCAGCTTTGCTATTCAATAATTTTGCGTCATTTTGCTGTTTTAACGTAGCTGAAAATCCAATCAGCTGAAAATCCAATCAGTTTCACAATAAAGAATTGATGTATTGATCACTTTACTTCCAGTAAAAAATTGGTTCATTTATCTGTCATGAAGTTTGGGAAATTGAAGAAAATATGGATGTCATGCTTTTAGTAACATTATATTGTATACCCTACCAGATCATTTGAGTACGCAAGAGTATTCACATTCCTCTTCAATGGATTTGGTATCACAAAGGACTGACAATTCCTCAATTACACGGCTACACCTACAGTTGTTAACTCCCTCTTTCCTCTTTCAGATACCTGATTGCCCGACAGCTGTTGGCTACGCGTGGTGAGTCATTCATCAAGGACGTTATCAACTCACCACACGGCTCTCTCATACCTGATGATGTCAAGCAGAGCTTGGACTCTTTCACTGCTCCCATCATTGACAGGAGCCGATGTTACAGGAAGGCGAAAAGAGATCTTACTGACTCCCTAGCCCCTAAAGCTTCAGCCGAGGTTGTTGAATCATTTTTACAGGTACCTGTTATTGTTAGCTACTTATCACCTACCTAGCTGGTGTATATTACATACCTAACTAGTGTATATTACATACCTAACTGGTGTATATCACCTACCTAGCTGGTGTATATTACATACCTAACTGGTGTATGTTACATACCTAACTGGTGTATATCACCTACCTAGCTGGTGTATATTACATACCTAGTTAGTGTTTATATAATATCTTGTTAGTGTTATTGTCAAGCTGGTATGTTTTGTAGAATTATCACGATAAAGCAGATGTATTGGCTCAAGTGGCATTCACAGCCATTGTTTGTCGACCAGATGTGGAAGGAGGAAAAGATTTTCTTGTTGATTTGTGTGAGCTGCTGGAAAATCAAAGGCAGCAGTACAACAAAACTTCACCTTTCTGGGTAGGCTCATTATATTTATATATACTAACAGTATAACTTGTCAAATCCAAATATCATTATGTCATCTGGCTCTATTTCAGCCCCGCTCTACCCCTTTTCCCCCTTTTTTGCTCCCACTCCGCTCCACTTCTCACTGTTTACCCGCTTCATTTCTCCCTTAGTCTCTTTCTCTTCTGCTCAATTTGAAAGATGACACGGTGTACTGAGCTAACAAACTAGCGAAACCAACATTATAAATTGTAATAATGTAAGCCATAAACCAGCATGGAGTTGCTTGATTGACACTCCAACCATTTGTGATTTGTCTCCACATTCATTATTAAAAAAAGTATTAATATTAAATCGACAAAAATAGGTGTATTCGTCAGCAGGATCGATGCGGTCAATGGACTAAATAAATATTGAATTTTTTAATGCAAAATGTTTAGTAGCTATATTTCAATGGATCCCAAATTTCCATTTCCACTGAACAATGAAAACGGTTTGCCAGGCACACTCATAGGTTGTGAACACTACAGATCCATCACACAAAGTTAACATATACAGATGTGGGTGATGTTTATTTCAAAGCAGACCATTCCCGGTGCAATTATTTTATGATCATTTATTAATCACTTAAATTATATATGTTTATTATTATTATTATTGTTATTGTTATTATTATTATTGTTATTATTATTATGATTGTCATGTACAATAATAATATATTGCAGATAAGTTGAACGAGCAAAGCCATTTTTTTAAAACAGTAAAAACAAACTTATTGTTATATTTAATAAAGAATGAGTTGCTTCCAAATAAGCGTAGTCAACCAGACAAGTGTAAAGATTATTCTTTGGCTCTTAGCATCATGCTATGAGTACCAATAAGGAATCAACGACACGATAACTGTCGCTTATGAATTGCTTACACATGTGAAAATAATTATGCACGCTACAATGCGGACAGGAATTTTATATCTTCACAATCTAATACGGATCGAAGGATATTATTTCTTATTATTGTATCATAAAATGTAAACACCTGGATCGGTGCGTTCGCCACCCAGCGGTGTGGTCCCAAAATATAAATAATAGCAGATGTTCATTGTACCAGCCTGCAAATACATCTACTGTTAAAAATACTCAGAACAAAAACGAATACCAAACAAATGATGTGTTATCATTGATAGTTTTGAAATAATTATATATTATAGTTGTATTGTTATTATTTGATATTATTGGAATTTGATTTTCTTATTACCATCATTCTGTTGTTATTTATTTTCTTACTAAATACACTTGATAGTTACTGTCAAAGTAGGTAATATTGACAAAATTTTCATGAATTGTGAGGAGGTAGCCTCAGGATGAGCCTACCAATGTGAGGAGGCGGCAACGATGAGAGACGACCACGAAAAAAGGCGACCACTGGAAGAGGCGACCATTGGAAGAGGGGACCACAGGAGCAGGTGACGGTGGGAAAAGGCGACCATCAGAGGAGGCTGCCACCAGAGGAGGCTACCACCAGAGGAAGCTACCACCTGAGGAGGCTACCACCTGAGGAGGCTACCACCAGAGGAGGCTACCACCAGAGGAGGCTACCACCAGAGGAGGCTACCACCAGAGGAGGCTACCGCCAGATGAGGCTACCACCAGAGGAGGCTACCACCTGAGGAGCTGACCGCCGGAAAATTTGACCACAGGAGGAGGTGGCTATGGGAGGAATTGCCTCGGTAGGTGGTAACCACGGGAGCAGCCGACCACCAGATGAGGCGACCGTGGAATTAGGCGATTACTAAAGGAGGCGACCATGGGAGAAAGCAAACACGGAAGGCGGTGACAACAATACCAAAGGAAACAGGGCAATGCAGAAGGGCAGCAATATGCCTAACTATATCCATTTATTGTAGTTCACAACGGGTAGGCCAGCTGGCATATATACGTATATATATATACGTATATATATACACGTATATAAATGTATATACGTATATAAATGTATATACGTATATAAATATATATACGTATATATATATATATATATACTCAAACTGCGGACAGCGGCTGTTTCGGCATTTGTTGCCTCATCAGTGCAGTACAGAGGTTAGCAGGGGTGACAACCCTCGCAATGATACAAAAATTTGCATCAAAGCATGTTTAAAGGATTGCCGTCACCAAACACTACAGTGCTCAAACCATATGGTGAGCTTTGCACAAGGCTAATAGTGTTTGGTGCCCCTGCGAGAGTGCTCAACCAAACCAAGGTGATGGAGCGTAATACTCAAACTGCGGACAGCGGCTGTTTCAGCATTTGTTGCCTCATCAGCGCAGTGCAGAGGTTAGCAGGGGTGACAACCCTCGCAATGATACAAAAATTCGCATCAAATATATATATAATGGAACATTATATTGAACTAGTTTGATGTTTGGCTGTTGTTTAAATTTGCCATTCATTCTCAAACCAGAGATATTAGTTGTTTTTTTATTAATACTCTTTCAGTAATGTATGTGGAGGCGAATAACAAACAGTTACCTTTTGCTAATACGCAATGGTTAGAATGTCAATCAAGCCGTGTTGGTTTATGGCGTGTTATTACCTTCCAGTACGCAACGATTGCAGCATTCTGTAAAGTTGCGTCCACACTAGGACGTTCTTTGAGCCATTTTCATTCTAAGCCAAAATCGTTTGTGTGTGAACAAAACTTTGCCCGATTCTTTACACATTGCCCATTTTCTGCGAGTTTTGGAAAGTGCTCAAATTTGCAGACGATTTCGGTGCCATTGGCCAATAAACGTCCGACATTCAATCACTGCGGGATTGTTATTTACAAGTAGTCAGGATGGCAACACCTCTTAAAAATATTATGAGCAGTATTGTGACCAATTTAGACATGTACACAGCTGTTTGGGACAGCAACGATCCAGCTTATTCAAATCAAAACCATAAACGAGACCAAATCAAAGAACTTGCTGCTGTTTGCAATACAACAGTAGAAATTTTTAGTGTAGCCATCACACTCCTATTTGCTTCGTGATATTCTCTATCACTGACAAGCTTACTTATCCAACAACTCTTTGAAGAGCAGGTTTGCGCTGTTAGATATTCAATTACGCTTTGGACACCAGCTAGTATAATTCAGAAAGCGGCGATTGCCATACAGTCGTCGTAGTTGTTGTTGTTATTCATTTTTGCTTATCATTCAAGAAATAAGTTATTAATTAATTAGCTTAATTACCAGTACGAAGATGACCCAAACTTTACTAGCTTGCTTACAAAATGTTTAAGAAACAGTCTGTTTATGATGATTTATTTTAATAATTATTTAATTGTAAACCATTAAATATAATAATTATAAACTACCGAAAGACAAAAAATCGCTGACGTAATTCCAATTGCTTGCAACTATTGGTTACTTTCAGGAATTTATGACAGTCCGAGCCTCTTTTAGAAAAGATCACTAGACTTCTTGTATTTTTCGGGCGATAACTTTTGGCAACAATCTCCAGTGTGAACGCAGTCATGGATAAAAAAGGGGCACAACCCCAACATGATCAACTTTTTAACAAAAAGCGTCCTAGTGAGGACTAGGCTTAATAACATTGTTTTTGCTAGTTTGTTGTCTCAGTAGTGAATGCAATGTGCTAGCACACCGTTTACCTGTGTCATCTTTTGAATTAAATGGAGAGTGAGAATGGGTGAAAGGGAGAGATGGAGAAGGTGTAGCTGGGCAGAGATGTGACATGGCGGGGGTGGAGCTGGGCAGAGATGAAACGAGTCCGGGGTGGATTTGGGCAGAGATGTGACAGGGCTGGGGTACAGCAAGGTAAAGGGCAAAAATTGAAGTGGAGCGGCGAAGGGTGAGGTGGGGGAAGAATGAGCCGAGATTAAAGCCGCTCAGTATTATGGTATTAGAATGCAACGGGTAATGGCTCTAGTATTATTTTAGTTAGGTCATACATTGTAATTGTCTTGTGTCGTGTCATTTTCTCTATTTTTTCTGACTTGCAGACTCTTCTGAAATTGTTCCGAGACAGAATGTTGCCAGAAGCAATAGATGTCAAGTCCCCTGGTAATCGCTGTGCCAAGATGTCTCTTGGGTTGTTGCTTATCAACATGTACTCCTGCCTGAATAGAAAATCCAAACCCCATTTGGGTTCACTGAATGAAATCTTCCACCAACCATCTGACGAGCCTGTGAGTATGGGAGTTAGATTAGTTGATAATACCAAGTACACACCTGGTGTGTACTCCAGGTGTGTACACACCTGGTGTACACACCTGGTGTACACTGTTATCCCTCATCGATAACTAAATCAGTTTATCACCTCACTTTCCTTATTTTCTTTCATATTTAGAATTTTGTTTTGATTTGAAAGAACTTTGACAACAAGCATAATAAATTAATACCATGTTTTAGTTTGCTTATAATTTGAACACAAATCGATTGACTTCAAGGTTATCTGAAGGTTGACTTCTTCCTGGCAGTTGACACCTGTTACTGGTTTAGTTTTGCCCAGAATCCTATGGCAAGTTTATGGTTTTGACTCTCATGGGGTAGTTGAGGTACTTCTAGGAATTGGCAAATGAGCCACTGCTTAGATAAAACACAATTTCAACACCAAATGAGCAATTGCAATGTAACAGAATTATGAATTGTGGTGGATTCTAGCACTTGCCAACCCTACACACTCCTTGCTATCTATCATGCAGCTCAAGGAAACTGCATCATGCCAGAATTTTTTTATCTTACAGAGCATAATGAAAGCTTATGCCAACGTAGGATCACTGCCCATTATGCTGCAAGACACATTGGCAAACTTAAAAAAAAGTCCCTTCTTGTAAACGTTGCTTAATTTTAAAATAGTTAAAATGAGAAACTGTAATTGAACAGCAATCCATCCATGATAGTTTACTTATATATTATGTCTAGTTATACACCCAATACTTCACTTATATAACATGTCTAGTTATATACCCAATACTTTACTTATATATTATGTCTAGTTATACACCCAATACTTCACTTATATATCATGTCTAGTTATACACTCAATACTTTACTTATATATTATGTCTTGTTATACACCCAATACTTCACCTATATATTATGTCTAGTTATACACCCAATACTTTACTTATATATTATGTCTAGTTATACACCCAATACTTTACTTATATATTATGTCTAGTTATACACCCAATACTTCACTTATATATCATGTCTAGTTATACACTCAATACTTTACTTATATATTATGTCTTGTTATACACCCAATACTTCACCTATATATTATGTCTAGTTATACACCCAATACTTTACTTATATATCATGTCTAGTTATACACCCAATACTTTACTTATATATTATGTCTAGTTATACACCCAATACTTCACTTATATATCATGTCTAGTTATACACCCAATACTTTACTTATATATTATGTCTAGTTATACACCCAATACTTCACTTATATATCATGTCTAGTTATACACCCAATACTTCACCTATATATTATGTCTAGTTATACACCCAATACTTCACCTATATATTATGTCTAGTTATACACTCAGTGATTGTGCCATTTACCTACAGAGCGATAAAAGAGATCAATGGAAGCTTTTGCCAACTATGAGTGATGAACCTGATCACCTACTCAGACATGCAATTGAGCTGCATTGCAGATCAGGTGCTTCTGTTGAAGGGTTAAAATATTCCAGTAAGTTGCCACTTGAACAGTTTTGTATATTCAGTTCGCTCACACGTGATATCGAATATGAAATGCTCGTTTTTAACATTTGAGGTTATCGGGAGAGACTTTTCAGTTTTGTGTATGTTTGACTTGTGTACTTACGTTTTCTCTTTACATCAACTCCAAGTCGACTTGTTCTTGATAGGAACTTGCTTCATGCATGTTTGGTGCCAACAACAATTAATCTCTAACAGCTTCAACTTGCTAATGAGTATTTCATGTTAATTTATTCATCCCTGTTTCATGCATGAAGTGATGGCTGTTTGCTTAATGGACTCAGCGGTAGATATATCTGAATGTCTATCCATCCGTGACTTTACAAGTACATGTATTCATTTGTGTATGCATGTATGCATTTATATACAAATTATATGTGTACTTGCCTAGGGCTTGCTCATAGGATTTTTACTTCTCTTGTAGGATGCGTCAAAGGTCATGTTATCTTTCATGATCAAGTGAGTATCTCTTTCTCTATTTTCTTTCATTGACAAGTAATTGTATGCATGAGTGAGTTCAATAGCTTTAAAAGGGTCGAGCCCATCGAATCACGTCAGAGTTTGAAATGTATTTTCTGATTGAGCTGATTTTACTAGAAGGAAACTTCACCTATAATTTGCCTCCCCCCCCCCCCCCCCCAGTTGAGCTAATTACACTAAGATATCCAGTGCGGATCTTGACCAACTTATTGCATGGGTATGTAACAAGCCAGGTTTTCTCTGCAGAAAACCCTTACAAAAATACTAACTTTCTTTGAAAAAATCTTTTTTATTTCAAAATTATGAAAGAAACAAAATAATCTATCACTTTTGTTAATATTTAACGATAAAAAAGTTGTTTTAGTTTACTTATGTTTCTTGGTGGAACTGAAGAAATGTTAGCTTTCAATATTGATAATAATTATCCAGAATTTATTTTTAAATTGATGCGTAATATTCACGTTTTTAGTATTCCATCAAATGAACCATATGTTGTACACATACAATGTATTTAGTGTTTATTGTAATACCAATGTGACCTTTTATGTAATCACTTGAAAGTTATATACTTGTAAGTATGAATTGTACTGAGTGTATATTGTAGTTAATACTAACTAATATGCATATATTGTAGTTAGTACTAATAAATATATATTGTAGTTAGTAGTAGTAAGTATATATTGTAGTTAAAACTAATAAGTATATATTGTAGTTAATACTAATAAGTATATATTGTAGTTAATACTAATAAGTATATATTGTAGTTAAAACTAATAAGTATATATTGTAGTTAATACTAATAAGCATATGTTGTAGTTAATACTAATAAGTATATATTGTAGTTAGTACTAATAAGTATATATTGTAGTTGGTACTAATAAGTATATATCGTAGTTAATACTAATAAATATTTAATGTAGTTAATACTAATAAGTATATGTTGTAGTTAATACTAATAAGTATATATTGTAGTTAATACTAATAAGTATATATTGTAGTTAATACTAATAATGTGGTAGATTTCAGTGCACTCTAGTGGTAAACGGGTAGTTTACACTAGGAACCTTATGAAGCAATGCGCTAGGCTTCTGCTCACAGCATTTGGTTAATGGCTGTTGGGTAGGAAGTCATACTGTGCCGGTAGCATGGTAAGCAGGGCCGGTATTGACCCCTGCAGGGTCGGTAGTGACCTCTACCGACCCGGTACAGCTGTACTGGGCCGGCACAAGATGGCCGCCTTAGACGAGGATCTGTAAAGATGTCTAGGAACTGAGTCAAGGTCGTAAACAGGAAGTGACTACCCCTAAAGTGCCAACTTAGTGGACCGGATTCTATATACAGCCTGTGGACCCTGTAGGAGATGTCATTGGACAGTTGGGAGAAAAGACTCCGCCTTTAGCCACTTGGCACCTCCTTGTATTATCTTGCATTGCATTGTGATTGGTTAAGTATTTATATAATTGATATCATTGGTTGCATTACTTCCTGTGCATTGTATCTTATATGTTTTGTGTTCCTTAGCTCTCCTATAAAAGGAGAGCTCCTACTGATAATCAGTGCATTCATTACAATGAGCCATAGCATGTATTCTTATATTGCTAAACACCTAGAGGAATAATTACCCTCAGGACTGCTTTGTAATAAAGCCACTATAGCAAGCACTACCTCGGTACTGTTTGTCTGAGCCATGGGCTCTTGCCTTACCGGGTAATTCGGTTGCCCTATACAGTTGTCGCTGTCGGTCAGTACAGTGTCCCCTCTGGAGAGAGGTAGAATACTCGAGACTAGTGGATGTCCGTGGTAACAGACCGGAATCCATTACATTGGTGGCAGCAGTGGGATAAACGGTACCTTCCCACGCTGTGCTCTTTCAAGCTACCCTCTGGCCCTGCGAATGCACTGCAGGCCAGCTACCACTGAGGAAGGAGAAGTGATCTACCGGGTGTAGATCTGGAGAGAGGAGGAGAAATTGATCTACCGAAGTAGTAGATCGGAAGAGCAATTGACGCAAGATACTACCGGATTTCTCTGCAGGTTCGTTTGAGTGCGCTCCGAACTGCAGCAGCTATCCCGGCACAGTATCCACTACTAAAGGCTGTCTGCATCAACCGTAGAGCTTGCTCCGTTTGCAGCAGTCCAGTACAGACGCTACCGTATCTTCTACAGGCTCGTAGAGTTCGCTCCGACCTGGACATAGAGATACCGGCACTGTGCGAAAAGAAGAGAGAGTCGTGTATCAGCTATACAGACTCAGCTACCAGAGGTTACTCAGCTTGGAGTGTTACTCAGCTGGTAACAGTGACCCCGGCACTGTATCCATTTACAGTGTCCCTACACTACTGCCTGTAGGCCCGTAGAGCTTCGCTCCGCCCTGCAGCAGTACAAGAAGTTTCGTAACGGTTGTTACAAGCGACGGAGTGCCAGATACTGCCACAGTATCCATTGGACCAACCCCTAGATCTGCTAGAGCCACTGGAAACACAGCTACCGACCCGGATCTAACCTATACCGGCCCGGGATCCAGTTGTACTGACCATTTCTTAGATTTGAGTTGAGATCACTCCTCTATCTGCAAAGAATGGCCACCCAGAGAGCACGCAGCGCTGGTCGAGCACCCGCTGGCAACCCAGAAGCTACAGCCATTGATAGATTGACCGAAGCATTGACGGCTATGATGAGGCCCAACCAAGACAATGCACCAGCTAGGCTAAAGGCTCCGAAGTTCGACGGCGAAGGAGACGTTGAGTACTTCATCAGCCGATTCATTGAGGTAGCCGAAATGAATGAGTGGCCAGAGAACACGGCCATGTTATACCTAAGGGATGCATTACGAGGTAAAGCATTGGACTGTGGAAAGCCTCCACAACTGCAGGGTATCTTTGCTGCACTACGAGCACGTTTTGGGCTAACACCCAGGGAAGCTATGTCCCGGCTGACCAGCCTACGCCGCCAACACAAGACGTCGCTCCAAGAGCATGCAAGTGAAGTAGAGCGCCTAGTGCGCGTTGCGTATGCAGATCTACCTCACCGACCCATGCAGAGGATGATGCTGGATATCTTCAGCACCACGGTTGGAAATGCTTACCTGCAAAGGCACTTGTTGGCCATGCAGCCCATTGACATTGCTGAAGCAGTCAGGGCCGGCAACGAGTATATGCAGATAAAGACACCGTTTGAGGAGCGCCAGGCTCATGTACGAATGTTGGAAGAGGATGCCGACGAAGAGGAAGAGGAATGGATGAGGACGGTTACCAAGGGCCCGTCTCAACGTGTCTCCACCACTACTGCCGTACAGCAGACACACCACACCCCTACACCTGCCATACCGGATCCTATGACAACAGTCATGGACAGCCTAAAGCTACTAACAGAAGAACTACGGTCGCTGAGAGCAGCAAGACAGGCGGCTCCCGCTCCACAGTTGGAGGCAGAGCCTGCAACACGCTGCTGGGGCTGCGGACAACCAGGTCACATGATGAGTACCTGCCCCCGAACTCAGCGCGCAGCTCACTTCACAAACAACCCCAGACAGACGGGAAACGGCCGGCGCCCGCAGTAGCGCCACCGGCAGCTGACTGCAGCTGGGCAAGCCGGACCACACCCACAACCCCTTATAGTCCTGGAACTCTGCAGAAGAGTGGACAACCTCCCAAGATACAACCGACAGCAACCAACCACAGCTGGACAAGCCAAGCAACTCCTGATGCCCCGTACAGTCCTGGAACTCTGAAGAAGAGTGGACAACCCCCCAAGAGAGCATCAATACCCGCTGACTGCAGCTGGACAACTCCTGACACCCCATACAGTCCTGGAACTCTGAAGAAGAGTGGACAACCCCCCAAGAGAGCACAGACGCCCGCTGAGGACAGCCGGACAGCTCGACAAGCCCCCATTAGTCCTGTAACTCTGCAGAAGAGTGGACAACCCCCCAGGAGAACACAGACTGACAGTAGCCGGATTGCTCGTCAACCCCCTTACAGTCCTGGAACTCTGAAGAAGAGTGGACAACCCCCCAGGAGAACACAAATGGCAGCGCCACCGCTGGAGCGACCTTACCAGGCCAGCTACTTCCTGGCTGGAAGGTTAGCCGGTAGACCAGCCTCCCTGTTGATTGACACAGGCTGCACAACCAACTTGCTGTCGAGACGTCTGTACCAGCAATTGCCACAGTCAGTGAAAGACACGCTGCAACGCAGCGAGGCACATGGACTCATGGCTGACGGGTCGAGGATTCCCTTTTATGGTACCCTGCAAGTAAGCTTGCAGCTTCGTAAACTGAGAACGAGCGTAAACTTCGTCATTAGTGACATCAATGAAGATGCCATAATTGGCATGCCGTTTCTCACCTTACACGAGTGTGCCCTAAGGTTTCCAGACTCCCATGTCATCATTGACGGACATGTGTTGCCTTGCACAGACAAGCACGGGCGGCCACTTGATGATAGTGTCCGTCTAACACAGGCAGAGCTGACGGAGAACACCCCTTACACCCCTGAAGAAGAGGACGTCCCCACACAACCATCCACTGTAGAGAGAACTACAGGTGGAGTATATCAGGCTGTGAAGAGCCCCCCGCCACAGGTAGATGGCAGAAGATTTGAGCCGGATCGGACAACAACTGTAGAAGCTATAGGCCAAACAGTGTTTCCCCCCCCGTTGGCTACGCCCCTGCGCTGGGGAGAAGGGAGCCCTGCTGCTGGAGAGAGGCAGCTGCCCTTTGACTATCAACCCTCTGTTAAAAGATGCAGAGATGAAGCAAACAAGCACCACACAGAAGCAGGCTATGAGAGCGCTCAACTGTGCATAGATGGGAATTCCCACCACCCGCCTAGAGGAAAGGCAAGGAAAGCAGTAAACAGACCCAAAAAGGCTGCAAGGGAGGTGCGGACCACATCACGCTTGGTTTCAAAAGAATCCCCAGGAGCTCCCCGACAACCTCCAGTGAACAGGATCACTGTAGCAGACCGTCGGAAGAAGTTGGAGAAGCGGCCAAAAACCCCCAGTACCCAAACACTTCCTGTGGAGCCAGACAGAGTGAGTCAGAGTTGTGAACAACACTGCAGCTCCAAGAAGCCACTCATACCCGCGAAAGTCGTCGACAGAGTAACACTTGCTCACAAGATGTCCAACCACTGTCTAGAACTAAGTGACGCAGAGGATCTGCTACTGGACTTAGACGACTACCCACCTACCCAGAAAGAGCTGGAGACCATGCCCACGGCAGAGCTGTTCACCAAGCCTGACCAAGGAAAAGCTGAGGAGAAGGAGATCCAGCTGGCCAAGAAAGAAACAGAAGGTGAGCAATTAAACGCAGCGTTTTCGAAATGGTTGTTTGAAAACTGCACGCCACGAGATCCGTTAGCACTACGGAGTGGCAGCCCACCTGGCTATGCTAAACCTGTACCTCTAGACTTACCATGCGCTGGTGACAGTAGAGAATGCGCTCTCCCACGAGTTGGGACTGCTGACACCCTCAGAAGGGCAGTAGATAAAAAAGAGCGGGAGATCAAGTGCCCACCACTTGATGCTGCCTGCCTGCCGGCCCGGGATGACTCCCTACCGGCCCGGAGCACCTCTATGCCGGCCCGGGGCAACCCTGTACCGGCCCGGGGTCCTCCAGAGATTCAGTCAGGAGGGACTGAGAGGTTACAAGGCAGTAATTACCCTTGTAGAGCCTACCGAAGGAAGAAGCCTGTGGTGGCAGCTAAGGGTGAACGTCCCACGACGTCTTCACCACCAACCTTAGTGCCACACAGCACAGTGCACCACACCCCGGCACGGGATGTTGCTTGCACCCCCACGGTACAGTGGGAAGAGGAGAAACGGCGCTGGCTTTCCTTAAATAAGGAACGGCGTTCTCCTAGGAGCAAGATACGGAAGGTTCTGTCGGCGCTAGAACTTCCAGGGCCGCTGCTCTCGCCCATACATGACACTATGGTAGAGCAAGCTCCGCTGCAATATAGGCAGCCCATTAACACATTGCATAAAATCTATCATGCACCTTGTGTTGTAGATTCACGCTCCCAAGTGGACGTGACACCGAGGCTCACCATCCGGTTGGTGCAAGCGCCTAGCCCTACTGCAGAGGAGAAGGCAGAGGAGACCGAGGAGAAGGTGCCGGCCCCAGTCACCCCTACGTTGGACGATGAGCCAACCACCTCATGGAAGGAGGATGGGAGACGAAACCCTACAAGATGGCGCATGCTGCGCTGGGTCACCTCGGAGACGGAGGAGCGGGTGGAGCACCTGTTACAGGAGGCCGTGGACCATACATGCACCAAGTGCAACTACCAGGCCAGGAACATGCGGCAGCTCAGGGTGCACACCCTGCAGCACTATCTACGACATTACTGTCGGTGCCACTATGCGAGCGAGAGCCGCGACGCGGTATACTCGCATCAGAGCAAGTTCGATGCACCAGGGAATGAGATGCACTACCAGAAGACGGGAATCATATACACTGTAGATCGGCCGAGCTACTCCCGTTTCTGTGAGTTTGTTAGATGGAGTAACGCATCTAAATTCAGGCGATGCCAGCCCACACATCAAGGGGAACCAACTCCCAAGGTGCCTGTGAAGAAGCGACTGGGCTCTCCAGTACAAAGGGAAGCTCCTAAGAGGAAGGACGACAAGAGAGGCAAGCTCACCCTCACCGGGTATAGAATACCCAAACGGACGGCTAGTCCGCCTAGCGCAACTTGCCTACCAGAGCCAGAAGTTGCCAGTACGGAGCCAGGAAAGTTGGACGTACCCAGACCATCACTGCACTTCCTGCAACACAGTGACCGTCTAGCCACCCAGATAGAGGAACATGTCACTACTCTGGAGAAGCAGCTGGGAGAGCTGCGGAGGCTGCTGATCAGCCAGACTCTGTCAGAAGAGCAGACGACTGTGGCTAAAGCCGAAGCGCGGCTTGTCACTACCGAGGTCGAGCGGTTGCGCCAGCAAGCCACCAGCCTCAGGGGCGTTCTCTACTAAATGAGACGCCAGACATTGTATATATGCTACTAAATATATACTCTTGTTCTGTTATATATATATCTGTTACATAATCAAATATATAACCTGGGTACAAGTGTTACCCCCCACACATATCTACTCTTAATATTTTATTATTAAAGCCAGGCTATGACTTTAATGGAGAGAGGTATGTGGTAGATTTCAGTGCACTCTAGTGGTAAACGGGTAGTTTACACTAGGAACCTTATGAAGCAATGCGCTAGGCTTCTGCTCACAGCATTTGGTTAATGGCTGTTGGGTAGGAAGTCATACTGTGCCGGTAGCATGGTAAGCAGGGCCGGTATTGACCCCTGCAGGGTCGGTAGTGACCTCTACCGACCCGGTACAGCTGTACTGGGCCGGCACAAGATGGCCGCCTTAGACGAGGATCTGTAAAGATGTCTAGGAACTGAGTCAAGGTCGTAAACAGGAAGTGACTACCCCTAAAGTGCCAACTTAGTGGACCGGATTCTATATACAGCCTGTGGACCCTGTAGGAGATGTCATTGGACAGTTGGGAGAAAAGACTCCGCCTTTAGCCACTTGGCACCTCCTTGTATTATCTTGCATTGCATTGTGATTGGTTAAGTATTTATATAATTGATATCATTGGTTGCATTACTTCCTGTGCATTGTATCTTATATGTTTTGTGTTCCTTAGCTCTCCTATAAAAGGAGAGCTCCTACTGATAATCAGTGCATTCATTACAATGAGCCATAGCATGTATTCTTATATTGCTAAACACCTAGAGGAATAATTACCCTCAGGACTGCTTTGTAATAAAGCCACTATAGCAAGCACTACCTCGGTACTGTTTGTCTGAGCCATGGGCTCTTGCCTTACCGGGTAATTCGGTTGCCCTATACAGTTGTCGCTGTCGGTCAGTACAGTGTCCCCTCTGGAGAGAGGTAGAATACTCGAGACTAGTGGATGTCCGTGGTAACAGACCGGAATCCATTACAATAAGTATATGTTGTAGTTAATACTAATAAGTATATATTGTAGTTAGTACTAATAAGTATATATTGTAGTCAATACTAATAAATATTTAATGTAGTTAATACTAATAAGTATATATTGTAGTTAATACTAATAAGTATATATTGTAGTTAATACTAATAAATATTTAATGTAGTTAATACTAATAAGTATATATCGTAGTTAATACTAATAAGTATATATTGTAGTTAATACTAATAAGTATATATTGTAGTTAATACTAATAAGTATATATTGTAGTTATTACTAATAAATATTTAATGTAGTTAATACTAATAAGTATATATCGTAGTTAATACTAATAAGTATATATCGTAGTTAATACTAATAAGTATATATTGTAGTTAATACTAATAAGTATATATTGTAGTTAATACTAATAAGTATATATTGTAGTTAATACTAATAAATATTTAATGTAGTTAATACTAATAAGTATATATCGTAGTTAATACTAATAAGTATATATTGTAGTTAATACTAATAAGTATATATTGTAGTTAATACTAATAAATATTTAATGTAGTTAATACTAATAAGTATATATTGTAGTTAATACTAATAGGTATATATCGTAGTTAATACTAATAAGTATATATTGTAGTTAATACTAATAAGTATATATTGTAGTTAATACTAATAAGTATATATTGTAGTTAATACTAATAAATATTTAATGTAGTTAATACTAATAAGTATATATTGTAGTTAATACTAATAAGTATATATTGTAGTTAATACTAATAAATATTTAATGTAGTTAATACTAATAAGTATATATCGTAGTTAATACTAATAAGTATATATTGTAGTTAATACTAATAAGTATATATTGTAGTTAATACTAATAAGTATATATTGTAGTTAATACTAATAAATATTTAATGTAGTTAATACTAATAAGTATATATTGTAGTTAATACTAATAAGTATATATTGTAGTTAATACTAATAAATATTTAATGTAGTTAATACTAATAAGTATATATCGTAGTTAATACTAATAAGTATATATTGTAGTTAATACTAATAAGTATATATTGTAGTTAATACTAATAAGTATATATTGTAGTTAATACTAATAAGTATATATCGTAGTTAATACTAATAAGTATATATTGTAGTTAATACTAATAAGTATATATTGTAGTTAATACTAATAAGTATATATTGTAGTTAATACTAATAAGTATATATCGTAGTTAATACTAATAAGTATATATTGTAGTTAAAACTAATAAGTATATATTGTAGTTAAAACTAATAAGTATATATTGTAGTTAATAGTAAAAAGTATATATTGCAGTTAATACTAATAAGTATATATTGTAGTTAATACTAATAAGTATATATTGTAGTTAATACTAATAAGTATATGTTGTAGTTATTACTAATAAATATTTAATGTAGTTAATACTAATAAGTATATATCGTAGTTAATACTAATAAGTATATATTGTAGTTAATACTAATAAGTATATATTGTAGTTAATAGTAAAAAGTATATATTGCAGTTAATACTAATAAGTATATATTGTAGTTAATACTAATAAGTATATATTGTAGTTAATACTAATAAGTATATATTGTGCAGGATTTCACTGTGGGGGTGTGAGTGGTAGCTCGGCCTACCTGCACAACCTCCCGAACTGTAATGGCAACTGTGTCTTGTATGCTAGCGATACAACCCTTCCACAGGTCGACTTAGTATACTGGAGAATGGTGATCGACCATCTCAGTAACTAGTGAGCTGCCGGTTGCGTTAGCTGTTGTTTTATGTGTGCAATGAGTTCGAACTTTGAAGGGCGAACTAGTTGAACTAGATTCGGCCAGCAGAGGTTCGGCTGTCTTTTTGTAGTGCTGTGCAGAGGTCGAACATTGAAGGCGAAGTTAGTCAAAGCTAAGTTCGGCCAGCAGAGGTCCAGACTGATCTGCCTGTATATTACTACTCGAGTAATGGTGCGCAGTGAAGTTGATTGTATGTACAAAGAAACTTCTGAGAGTGTGCAAGCTGACTCTGATTTATTACTGCCTAACACGGCTATTTATGTAAACAGTTACATAACATGTCTTGGATAAAATGCATAGAACAAAAGAAGCTCCACCTAACACAAATGATTGGTTAGCATGGACAAATCATGTACAAAAGGGTGGTGCCAGAATAAATGGTTGGCTGCATCCACATGGTGCACATATAAGTTTACATGTTAAGAGAATAATTATTATAAAATGCATAAAGTGATTTGCCCTAAAGCGCGGGCATAGAACGAGACAAGTAGACAGTATCATAGAACAGGACATACATAGAACAAATGTAAGTGTAACGGTAATGTTCGCACTAGTACCATAGAGTTAGTTAGGGAAGATGGCGTCGGTCCTCTACATACTCCCCCCCATTGGCGATGGTGGCCAATCAGAATGTGTCGACGGCATCGGTCGGTGTGTATTAGTCCCTAAATGGGCGAGTGAGTTCTTTCTTAATATCTTCTGCTCTTAACAAGAGCTGGCATGCCTCATGAGTTATTGCATGTAACTCTCTATCCAGCGCTTCCATTCTATGTCGATACTCTCTGCGTCGACGGTGCCTCTCTTCTTCTGCTGACCGTTCACGGTCGGTGCGCCAGTTGTAGTTGGTTGGCGGCTGTCTTTCTCTAGGTGGTGTTACCGACCTGGGTGGAGGAGTTGTCCTCTTGCGTTTGCGTGGTGGTGATAACTCGGTCGGTTTTCCTAGCCGCTTTCGTATGGGGGTTTTCTTCTCTTCTTTACTCTTCTCTGTCTCAATGATGGGTGTCGGTACTCCAAATGGTGGCGGTGCTGACCATTCCATTGCTTTGCAAAATTCTTCGTACCTTGTCTCGTCGACCTCATAGAGTGGCTTGAGTTTCCCACCATGTTCTGGAGTGCCTCCCTGGACTCTAATGTGTTTTAATATAGCATCGCGTGATGCACTGCGTTTTCCACATCTGCAGAAAAAGAATGTCAGATGTTGGCGCACATGGTATATGACTCTCTTCCTAGCTTGTTGGTAGTTGCACTGTCGACATCGCCACTCTTCGCTGCCTTCTACTGGTACAGCCATGTCCTTGATTTCTTTTAGCGTCTCTCCACTTAGCCAAATCTCTCGGTTGGCTGGTTTGTATACTGGCAGGGGGGCGTCGTCTACAACATCAATGCGTCTTATGTTGATTGTCGGTGAAGGAACATTTCGTTTCATCACATCCTCCTTATGAGGAATAACTACAGCAGGCTTCGTCTGTCGATCGAGTGCCTTTGTCAGTGAGGTGATAGAGATGTTCGGTAGGTTCTCACCTGTAGTAGTTGATGTTATGTCGATGTTGTCTTTCTGTATTTGGGTGGTTCGAGCCATCGTCGGTTGCAGGGAGTTGTCCAGTTGTTCTACACTTCGAGTGGGTAGTGAACACCCTCGCTGCTGACTGTGAACTGAGCGTTGGCGGCTTCTCCCTCTCTCTTTATTTTGATTGGTGCTGATGCTCACGTGTTCTTTTGTCGTTGCTCCCCACGTGGTTCCGGTTTGGTGACGTAGGGTGGCGGGTGTTTGTTGGTGATAACTCGAAGTTATCTCTCCTTGTTTATTAATTTTTTCTGAGACGATTTCATGTTGTTGGGAAGTTGTCCCCTCTTTCTCTTCACTTCTTGCTCGCCCCTTTTTGTGATAATTCGTCTCTCTCTCTTCTATCTTTCTCTTGTTTCTCTTTCGTTTTATTTCTACCCATCCAATTTCGTCCGGGTTTTCGGTTACTTCGTCCTGTGGGGGGGTACTTGACACTGGTCGTAAGGTGACTTCTCTACTTTCTGTTCTAGTAGATGGGTTGTTGGGTGACTGTAACTCTTCTAGGGTGGTATAGCAATGGTAGTCAGCCAACCTCTGTGGCCGGTGTCTCTCTCTCTGGGGACGATCTAAAGGTGATGTGGGTGCCCGATTTTGGCTCAGAGTTGGCCAATCCTCCTCATTGAGGGGAGGGGGCCTCTGAGGACTGGGTGCCCTTAGGATGACCTCTGGTGGGGGCGTGTCTTCTTCTTCTTCATTTCTTCTTGCTTCTACTTTGATTTTACTGTGTCCGATTGTTTCAGGCCTTCTGGTTGGACTGTGGTGCGCCGTAGGTGGAACCGGGGGCGACAACTCCCGAGCGGAGGGTGTCCTTTCTCGCCGGGGAAGATTTCCAGGCTCCTGGAGGTGCGGTGAGCTGGGGAACTCTCTGGCCAGCGGTGGCCTTTCTGGTGGGGGTGACGGCAATGGCAATGGTAATGGCTCGGGCAGTGGTAGGGGCAGTAACTCTAGGTTCTCAGTGGGGGCTGGACGTGCCTTGGGGGGTCGTCCTCTTCTGGCCCCTTTCATGTTTGGTTGGAGGGCGGGCTCTCGGCACGGGGGTGCTCGGCCGACTGGTTCCTGGCAGGTCCTATAGTGACGCAGTCGCATCCCATTCTGAATGGACCACTGCCCATTTCTCTCTACTTTGTAGGTGTGGTTTGGGAAGGCTTCCAGCACCTGGTAGGGTCCGACGAAGCGTGGCTGCAGCTTCGGATTGCTTCCCTTCACCCTCCGTTTGTTCTCTAACACGACGAGTTCCCCCTTCTGAAATACGGCGGGCTCCTCATCGTCCTGACTCCTAGTCTCTTGCTGCTGATGCCTTAGGTATTCATGTGCCTTCTGGAGATTCTCCTGCACTTCTGCTGTATGCTCTGAAACGTTGCGAGGGTCCAAGGAGGGGGGAGTGCCTGTTAGTTGGTCCGGGAGGCGTACCTCCCGTCCCATCACTAACATGTTGGGCGTTTCTCCGGTTGCCGAGTGCGGAGTGCTACGACAGGCCCGCATGATTTGCGGTAGCAGACTGTCCCACTCGTCCTGGCCCTTTGTCAATATCAACGTCCTGAGTGCATCTCCCAGTGTTCGGTTTTGACGTTCCACCATCCCATTCCCTTGCGGGTGATAGGGGGTGGTCCTTGTCTTCTTGATGCCCCATAGGCTACACAGCTCTTCTAACAGCACGGACTCAAACTGAGCCCCTTGGTCGGAGTGTAGTTGCTCGGGCAGGCCCCAGTAAGCAAACACTCGTTCGTCCAGCGCGATGGCGACCGTAGGTGCTGTGGCATCAGGTAGCGCTATAGCATCTTGCCAACGGGTGAAGTGGTCGGTGAGGACCAACACCCACCGGTTCTTCCTTTTTGTCAAGGGCAGAGGGCCGACTAGGTCGACCGCCAGCTTCTGAAAAGGTCGTCCCGCATACATCCTTTGTCGGTGAGGGTTCTCTGTCTTCTTCCCGTTCTTGGCGACTTGGCATATCTCGCAATCCTTGATTAGTCTCCTGACCAGGGGGGATATGCCCGGCCAGTACCAATCCATCAGGATACGCTGTCTTGTCCGATGAATCCCTGCATGGATCATCCTGTGCGTCTCCCAGACGACCTGTGTCCTCCTACTTGGTGGGCAAACTACACATTGCTTTGCTCTGGAAGGGTGGTGCAACGTGATTACGAGCACCCCGTCAGGGCGGATCTCCATCGCCTCCTTCCGATCGTACAGTGTCCTCAACTCGACACTTCCTTCGGCCAATTCTCTCTCTGTGACGCTTCCCGGCCGTCTCAGCTCGGCATAAATCCGGCCTACCGCATCCTGCCCGTCCCTTTGCTCTTGGGCTAAGGTTTGGGCGGAGTGTACCGGGTTTGTCACGGTGAGGTTGACCCGCTCCTCCTTCTCTCCTTGCTCCGTAGACTCCCTCTTCGCCATCTCTCCCGGCCGTCTCGGCTCGGCGTAAGTCCGGCCTACCGCATTCCGTCCCTTCGGCTGGGCCGAATCCTGGGGGGAATGTACCGGGTTCCATGTGTCGAGGTCGTCTCTAGCCTCTCTCTGAGGTCTCTGTCCAGCTTCTTGCTGCAGCTCTACATGGGAAGGTCCCCCATCTCTCTGCTCGATGGAGCTACACTGCCTGCAGTCCGCACAGGGTCCCTGTCGGCTGAGTCCATCAGCATTGCCATGGTGAGTCCCGGCTCGGTGTTCGAGCTTATATCGGAACTCAGCCAAGATCTCTAGCCAGCGAGCTATCTGGTTTGACGGCTCCTTTCTTCTGCATAACCAGCGGAGGGAGGCGTGGTCCGTCCGGAGCTTGAATTCCCGTCCATAGAGGTAGGGGCGGAAATGTTTTACTGCCTTGATGACAGCAACCAGCTCCTTCCGGGTGACGCAGTAGTTCCTCTCTGCTGGTGCTAGCGTCTTGCTGAAGTAGGCAATGACGCGTTCCTTGCCTTCCTGTACTTGTGAGAGCACAGCACCGACTCCTACTGCACTGGCGTCAGTGTCCAGTATGTACGGTAAACTGGGGTCGGGGTACCCGAGTACCGGGGCTCGGATGAGTCGGTCTTTGAGCTGGTCAAAGGCTGTCTGCTCTATCTGTCCCCACTTCCATGGCGTCTCCTTGCCTGTCATCACGGTGAGAGGTTTTGCAATAGTGGCGTAGTCAGGGAGGTACTGGCGGTAGTACCCGGCTGTTCCTAAGAATGCCTGCAGCCCCTTTACGTCCGTTGGTGCTTCCCATCTCTTAACTGCTTCCACCTTTCCTGGGTCGGTAGCTACTCCTTTTGCGCTTACTATGTGTCCGAGGTACTTGACCTCTTCTTGTAGCAGTTCGCATTTGGAGGGTTTTACCTTCAGGTTTGCCTGGTGGAGTCGTCCCAGCACTTCTCCAAGCCTCTGCAAGTGTGTCTGGAAGTCGGGCGCGATGATAATCACATCATCTAAGTACAGGAGTAACGTCTTCCAGTGAAGACCCTTGAGGACCTTTTCCATGAGCCGTTGAAAGGTGGCGGGAGCTGACGTCAACCCGAAGGGCAGCACCTTCCATTTCCACAGGCCGCTTCTCGTGGTGAAGGCCGACTTGTCACTGGCGTCCTGATCCAGGGGAACCTGCCAGTACCCACTAGTGAGGTCCAGCGTAGTGAAGTACTTGCTCCCGGCTAGAGCATCCAGCGATTCGTCGATTCTGGGAATGGGGTAGGCGTCCTGTTTAGTTATGTCGTTCAGCCTCCGGTAGTCCACACAGAACCTCCATGTATCGTCCTTCTTCCTTACCAGTACCACCGGGGAGCTCCAAGCTCCATCGGCTGGCTCGATTAGATCCTTTTCTAACAGGTCCTTAATTTGGCGTTCTGCTTCCGCCTCCTTCTCTGGCCCCAGCCGGTGTGGTGGACATCGGATAGGTCGGGCCCCTTCCACTGTGGGGATTGAATGCTCTGCTAGGGCTGTTCTACCCAGGTCTCCGCTATGGCTACTGAATACCGTCTGGTATTCGATCAGCAACTCCTTCACTTGCTGCTCCTGCCATGGGCCCTGGCACCCTTTCTTTGCTTGCTGGAAGAGGTCGTGCAGATGGGGGGGCAACTCTCTTCCTCCCGTCTTGCTCCTCTGCTGTCCGTCTGGTCTCGTCAGCTCTTGGACGCCACCCTCTTCCACTCCCGTAAAGGTACCAATAACCTCTCCTGCGGGTAGTCTTAGGGTGTCCTGCGTCGGGTTCAAACATCTAACCAGCACGTGTCCCTGAGCGTCAGGCTTGTTGACGCTGGTGGCGATGGGTATCCCACCCTGGATGCTTTCAATCACTCCCTGAGGGAACGTATCCCTGGAGCTCAAGTGACATGGAATGGTCACTTCTGTCTGTGGTGGAAGCTGGGTGTCCTGTCGGACCTGCACCTTGGACACGAGATTTCTCCCGTGGCGGTCGGTACAGACCAACTCCTTTCCTTGTATCACCAGCACTGGGCGGTCGAATCCCATCTGGCATCCTTGGCTTGTCAGGAAGGGCATCCCTAGGATAACGTCCTCGTTGACTTGACTGACCACAAAGGTCTCTTCAAACTTGACGTGTCGTATCCTCCCCTTCAGTGAGAGCAAGCCGTAGAATGGGAGCCTGGTACCGTCGGCCATGATCCCATGGGAATCGTAGTGCTGCAGATTGCGTTGTACATGGTTCGGTAGCCGATCAAAGACTCGCTTGGACAACAGATTAGTGTTGCAGCCTGTGTCTATGAGGTGCGTTACCGCCTCTCCTTCTACCCTTCCAGGTAGGTAGTAACTCGAACGATATGGTCGTTCGATCTGATTGCTCTGGAGTGTCACCGGCTTTGGAATGAATTCCTCCTTCAGTGGGGGCGTTTGTGTTTGCTTGTCCTTCCTCCTGGGCCTTGGTTCCTGCTGCTCTGGAGTCCCGTCGCCGTCCGTTTCTTCCGCCACTGAGCTGTCGAGTGCCGACAGGCTGGCAAAACGGTTGTGTAGGGCGATAGGGGGACTAGTCAGGAGGTCCAGGGGAGGAGTCGCTCGACGCACTGTCGCCGGTCCACTGGAGGGCGCCTGTGCCCTTTCCTTCTGATATGCCGTTGCCCGTGTGCAGCCAGCGGGTCTCCCTACTGCTGCGGGCGGTAGTCGTTTCCCTGGCGGCTAGGCCAAGGGACGGTTCTGCATGCCTTCCGGGTGTGGCCTGTCTGCTGGCATCCCCAACATCTCTTGGGTGGCTCAGGCTTCTTCTCCATCTTCAGGCTGGCAACCTCTTTGCTCAATCCTTCTATGGTCTTGAGTAGCTGTGCCAATGGGTCTTGCACCTCTTGGTGTCGAGCCGTCTCTCTTGGTGGAGTTATCTCCTCCTCTAGGGGGTCGGTCTCCACTGTCCTGATGTGTGGTCCTCCCACTGGTTGGTGAGGCACCTGCAGGAACTCGTTTCCCGACAGGATGGCTTCTTCTAGGTTCTGAGGGCGTACTGCCAACAAGTGGCGTTGCAGGTACGTGTGCCCTAGAGTGCTGTGGAATGTCTGCATCACCAGCTCATCCCTATTCTGTCGCGGCAGGGTGCTGTGGGCTGCCGTAACGAGGTGCTCGACCGTGCGTGCATGGTCTCTGAGACTTTCTCTGGGGTTTCGTCGGTAGCTTAGCAGTTTTGCTTGGGCCTCCGAACGAGTCATCCCAAAGGTTGCTCGTAGCGTTCGTGCTACCTCTTCTGTGGTCTCCCCTCGGCCGCACTGTTCGGCCTTGCCTGTTAAGGCTTGGCGTAGGTGGATGACTGCTTCCTCGGCCGGCCAATGGTTGGCTCTGGTCACCTCCTGGAACCGCTGTAGAAAGTAGTCCACATCTCCCGTACCATCGTACTGTGGTACTCTAAACTTATCTCTGGCTGTGGCTACTGTCATACGGTCTAGGATGTCGGTGAGCGTTCCCATCATCTGCAGGCTGGAAGGATCCCTGTCAGTGCTTAGTGCTCGTCTCCTGGTTGCCATTCTTCCTCTGGGAGTTGCTTCTTGTGGGTGTCCGTCAATCCCACTGCTGCCACCAATGTGCAGGATTTCACTGTGGGGGTGTGAGTGGTAGCTCGGCCTACCTGCACAACCTCCCGAACTGTAATGGCAACTGTGTCTTGTATGCTAGCGATACAACCCTTCCACAGGTCGACTTAGTATACTGGAGAATGGTGATCGACCATCTCAGTAACTAGTGAGCTGCCGGTTGCGTTAGCTGTTGTTTTATGTGTGCAATGAGTTCGAACTTTGAAGGGCGAACTAGTTGAACTAGATTCGGCCAGCAGAGGTTCGGCTGTCTTTTTGTAGTGCTGTGCAGAGGTCGAACATTGAAGGCGAAGTTAGTCAAAGCTAAGTTCGGCCAGCAGAGGTCCAGACTTATCTGCCTGTATATTACTACTCGAGTAATGGTGCGCAGTGAAGTTGATTGTATGTACAAAGAAACTTCTGAGAGTGTGCAAGCTGACTCTGATTTATTACTGCCTAACACGGCTATTTATGTAAACAGTTACATAACATGTCTTGGATAAAATGCATAGAACAAAAGAAGCTCCACCTAACACAAATGATTGGTTAGCATGGACAAATCATGTACAAAAGGGTGGTGCCAGAATAAATGGTTGGCTGCATCCACATGGTGCACATATAAGTTTACATGTTAAGAGAATAATTATTATAAAATGCATAAAGTGATTTGCCCTAAAGCGCGGGCATAGAACGAGACAAGTAGACAGTATCATAGAACAGGACATACATAGAACAAATGTAAGTGTAACGGTAATGTTCGCACTAGTACCATAGAGTTAGTTAGGGAAGATGGCGTCGGTCCTCTACAATATTGTAGTTAATAGTAAAAAGTATATATTGCAGTTAATACTAATAAGTATATATTGTAGTTAATACTAATAAGTATATATTGTAGTTAATACTAATAAATATTTAATGTAGTTAATACTAATAAGTATATATTGTAGTCAATACTAATAAATATTTAATGTAGTTAATACTAATAAGTATATATTGTAGTTAATACTAATAAGTATATATTGTAGTTAATACTAATAAGTATATATTGTAGTTAATACTAATAAGTATATATTGTAGTTATTACTAATAAATATTTAATGTAGTTAATACTAATAAGTATATATCGTAGTTAATACTAATAAGTATATATCGTAGTTAATACTAATAAGTATATATTGTAGTTAATACTAATAAGTATATATTGTAGTTAAAACTAATAAGTATATATTGTAGTTAATACTAATAAGTATATGTTGTAGTTAATACTAATAAGTATATATTGTAGTTAGTACTAATAAGTATATATTGTAGTTGGTACTAATAAGTATATATTGTAGTTAATACTAATAAATATTTAATGTAGTTAATACTAATAAGTATATGTTGTAGTTAATACTAATAAGTATATATTGTAGTTAATACTAATAAATATTTAATGTAGTTAATACTAATAAGTATATGTTGTAGTTAATACTAATAAGTATATATTGTAGTTAAAACTAATAAGTATATATTGTAGTTAATACTAATAAGTATATATTGTAGTTAATACTAATAAGTATATATTGTAGTTAGTACTAATAAGTATATTATACTGTAGGTGTTAGTAATAGATGTATTCTGTAGCCAACGATAAAAGTGCTATGTTCTATTACAGGACATTGAAACCTGGTTGTGTGAGGAAAGTGGATGCGGCACCTACATATGCCACTCAGATACCTACAATCCAGCGATGAGCTCTGCACTGTGAGTGCTTCTCTATGGGTTGTGTTTTTGTGGTAGCTCATCTATTACTGCTTCTCTTCTGGTAAAATTTCTCATGCCGTGAAGGCTTTTAAAGAGTTCATAAATTTGTAATATGTGTATTGTAATTGTGAAAGTGTGTGTGCGATCTTGAACACACACAAGTAAGCGTGTTCAGTAAGGATTATTAAATTTTCTTTGCCTAAATATGCACTTTGAGTCACGTTTAATTGTTGTAGTGGTGGCGAGAGCAAGCCTGGTCACATTCTTGGATCACACGAGACCAGGAGCAGTGCACAGCCTGAAAGAGAACTCAACTCTCTATCTTGTGCTGTACTCAGGTGTATAACACATCTGTGTATGTTTACTGCGTCTCTCTTTCATAGACCGCAGGTGAGTAATCTCATTGCATCAAGTAATTGTTGTCTCCACATGTATCCCTACATACGTTTTTATATGTGTAACTTATATGATTGCAGGTGTATAAGATGATTCAGCCGTTCCTTGCGAAGGACAGTGATGTGCAGCCATTTTTAGAGGGTCACATACAGGTTGATATACAAAATATCTCAGAGTGCTGTGGTAGGAGTACAGATGATTGCATTCTGCTTGTTCATGATGTCATCCACAGAATGCGAGAATGTACGTTTAGTGAACCCATTGTTATTTTGGGAAAGGAGGCTTTACTCTGTCACTCGTTTATGCTTGCAGTTTATTAAATATAAACATTCTGCTGCATGTTTTAGCTTTAGATTCCAACGGTGAGACACAGTTCAAACTTGAAGATGTAAACAGTGAGATAGAAAGAAGACGTCGGTGGGAGTGTTTGTTTGATAGCTTCTACATAAAACCAACATTCAATAACCAGGTAGGCTGAAATGCCTTTGCTGCTGCTTTTTATATGTTTCTAATGTTTTGTAGTGCCTGCCAGCTTTTTGTAACAAATGCAAAAGATTTGACACTGCGTTCAGTGTTAGATTTAATTAGCATAAATGCCAGTCACATAACTACAAATGGTTTGCTGTTTCTCTTTTACTACAAATTAAAGGTTGGCTATTTAGTGTTTACAAAACTCATGTGAGCGCAGCGTGTATTAAGACAAAGGATTTATATGTAAACTTGTCGCAAACGGTGTTTTTAAATTTTCAAAATATTTATGCGTGGCTAATTTTTTAATAACTTTGGGGCCAGAAGCTGCTAGAAACAAAAGGTAAAAAGGTGTAAACTAGAAACACTCTACCACTTAGGCTTAGCTAATCATTGCACTGCCTACATAGCTGTGGACTTCAAAAATAATGTGGTGAAAATGCATTGTAAATTTTCAATTTCCTATAGCGACACGGGCCTTTAAGATTTCAGTACATGTCATTCAAATTCTCTGTTATTTTACCGACCCAGTGGAGCAATCAGAGCAATCACATTATGTGGACAAAAAATTAATTTTACTGGAGAGTCATATTCAAATGAACAAAAAAAAACTTCTATACCGCACCATTAGCTACTTTCAGCCACGTATCGTCACACGTCACTGATTTAGCTTCACTGTGACAATACCATTGTCAGTAATATTTAATAGTGTGACCACAAAACATTGTGCTTTTTTTTGCAAAGGTACTCTTTCTCAATTATTTTTCTGAGACAACCACTGGTGTGACACAAATAATTTTTTCACCAATGCATGGACAACAAATTTTTGCTAAAAGCTAATGCTCTATTTGAGAAAAAATGGTCAAAATAACAATTTTACTTGTGCTAGCTAGATTATTGATGATTGTTTTATTTATTTTAAGGTGGAGCGGCTTCGTGACCTGAAAGATGCGATATCGTGGAGTGCTAATGAAACTGGTGTGAAGGGACTTTTGTCTACTGACAAACCAATAAATGATACAAACATTCTTGCTTCTCCTGGACTCTGGGAATACAGGAGACCGCTGACCATGTCTGCCCTGCGTAGTCAACTCAATTCTACTGAACAAGTAAATTCTAGCCACCGCTATACTTCACCCTTCCATCTCTCCTTCTTTCTCTCATCTCCTCTTACTTCCATGTTTTTCCATTTTCTCTCACTTTCCTTTTGCTTCCTTCCCCTCCTTGCCCTGTCCTTTTTTTCCTTGCCCTGTCCTTTATTCCCCTCCTTGCCCTGTCCTTTCTTCTCCTCCTTGCCCTGTCCTTTCTTCTTCCCTGCCCTGTCCTTTCTTCTCTTCTTCGCCTTGTCCTTTCTTCTCCTCCTTGCCCTGTCCTTTCTTCTTCCCTGCCCTGTCCTTTCTTCTCTTCTTCGCCTTGTCCTTTCTTCTCTTCCTTGCCCTTTCTTTTCCCTCCTTGCCTTGTCCTTTCTTCTCTTCATGCCTTTTCCTTTTTCCCCCCTCGTCCTGTCTTTTCTTCTCTTGCTTTCCCTGTCCTTTCTTCCCCTCCTTACGCTTTCTTTTTTCCTCCATGCCCTGTACTTCCTTCCCCTCCTTGCCCTGTCCTTTCTTCCCCTCCTTGCGCTGTCCTTTTTCCCCTCCTAGCTCTGTCCTTTCTTCTCTTGCTTTTGCTGTCGTTTATTATCTTCCTTGCACTTTCCTTCCCCTCCTTGCCCTGTCCTTTCTTCTTCTCCTTGCCCTGTAATTTCTTCTCCTTCTCCTTTCTCCCCCTCCTTGCGCTGTCCTTTCTCCTCCTTCCCTGCCCTAACCTTTCTTCTCTTCCTTGCCCTGTCCATTATTTTCTTCCTTGCCCTTTCTTTTTTTGTCCTTGCCCTCCTTTTCTTCCCTCGATGCCCTATCCTTCCTTCCCTCGATGCCCTATCCTTCCTTCCACTACTTGGCCTATCCTTTCTTCTCCTCCTTGCCGTGTTCTTTCTTTCCTCCCTGCCCTAACATTTCGTTTCTTTCTTACCTGTCTTTCTTGGCTCCTTGCCCTGTCCGTTCTTCTCTTCCTTGCTCTGTCCTTTCTTCTCCTGATTGCGCTGTCCTTTTTTCCCCTCCTTGCCCTGTCCTTTCGTCTCCTCGCACTGTTTTTTATTTCACTTTTTTTCTCTGGTCTTTTCCGTCCTAATGATTTCTTGTTCGTGCTTTAGTTCCACTCCCAAATAGCTTATCACTTCCTATCAATACAATCCTTGTCTTCTTGTTGATGTTCTCTGTCATATGATTGTCTATAGACAATGCGCCTTACCACTTAATAAGTCGTTTTTTTATGCGGGTTTGTCTATTTTTGCATGCAGACTTGTCCGCACCTACGTAGAGCGGTAGACTACAGTGAGATGTTGATAGCCATGCGATGGTTACCAGACATTCTTTCACTCATTCACCTCCTGAATGACAAGTTTCATAGCAAACTTAGCAGAACTGAGGCTTCTAAGGTTAGCATTGCTGACCTGCTTCAGCAGAATGCTGGAGATACACCCATCTTAAGAAGATTGGTAGACAATTTTCTATCTGCATGGAATAAAGTGTTTAGGCACAATGGTGAGCATTATTTTATTATCAAGCTACTTAAACTCTTTTTGCATTTTGTGGCGGAGGCAAGTTTTATGCTCAGCTCATTTAGCATTCCCAATGCTCTTTCATTACCGTTACCAGCATTTAATTTAGATTCCCCCAGAGGAAATATGAACCAAGCGCAACTGTCAATTGCTTTGCACCATTCTGCAAACTAGGAGATTTTTTTGCTTGACTGGCTTGAAGCTTGCCGATTTTCAATTAGCACATGCAAGCTGACTCATGGCTTTTCAGCAAGAATGCTGCTTTTCGGAATTGCTTTAGAATTCAGCAAAAGTAGGGACACGCTTTTCGATTATAGTATACTGCCCCCTTTGCTTTGTGTTAACATTTACTTCAAAGGTGCAGATCTTTTGGCCGAGCTTAACCAGTTTATTTGTTTCAAATCATTATTTTGAAAAAGAAATTTGTCCCGGAGTTGTGCTCTCGTTAATTCGATTTATAGTATAAGCGCAATAAATGCTGGTTTCTACGTAATTTTTTTCTCATACGCAACAATATATGTAAGGCCATATAGCGGAGTTGCAAACTGTTGGCTTCTTTGTCTAGAAGGAAGGCTTTCCAACAATTTTCATTGTGCAGAGACTTTCAAAAGCATAAAATATTGGGTTTGCAATTAGTTTTATGTCTATCGGAGGCGTTATAGTTGAGTAAGCATTTTCATTTATTGTTGATAGGTTTGCTGTTTTGTACAGACTGGTATTCGCGTGATAAATTACATGGTAATATCTAAAAATTCTATTACAAAATTATTTTTAAAAGTGGCATGTCACTTTTTGACAGGCAGCGCACTAGTCGAAGATGTCTTTTCTTTAGCGTCAAAGAACGTTAATCAGCTTCCGCCAAATTATTGAGAATGATCATAAATTATTTCTTATTTATTATGTTTTTTGAATTTGAATATCATTATTTGTTTACAGTCCATATTGTTTAATTTTTTTCTCGACAAACAACGTTTATTCAAGTTTGAAAACTATTGTTGTTGTTAATAGTAACAAGGAGTTTGATTAGAACAAGGTTCATCATGTGATCAAAATAATTTTTTTATATATTCCGTAAGTTGCGACAGGTTTACACTAATATGGCCGACAGTTTTGAGAATTATTGGCATCACAAACTGAACCTAAATAATGCTAAACCGCCAAATTAGTACTTTCATAGGGTTAAAGTTCATTCAGCTTCATTACTCCTAAAAAAATAGCTTATCAAGTTGCTAATTTTTGTAGATAACCATCCCCATACTCATAACAAGCTATCATATTATGCCATTTTTTTCTTCCTAAGTCTTAAGGAATATACCCAAATCTAAACTCTAGCCACAATTTTATTGACACGGAGTGCTAAAGAGTTTTTTCATCAGTGTCCGGAAATATATAGATTAATATTAGAGTGAGCAAAAACAAAAAAAGTTATTCATTTTAAAAAAAAATATAGTGTTTTGACGAAGAAAAACTGTCAACTTGGAGGCAGGTGAACAGGTTTATTTTGGCACCCAAGCCTGCTGAAAATAATTTTTACACAAAGTTTCTGGGGTTGAAATCGCAATAGTAATAATTTCTTTGCCACCTTTTGCTGTAGGTTTCTATATAAATTGATTAAATTCTCTGGCAAATTCGTTTTTCATAGATAATTAGAAAATGGCGCATGGTTTATTGCTGTTGTTTTTATTTGGCGGCGTGCAGATTTTATTGCCTTAACCTCATTGATGAGCGCAGGTAAAGATGTCTAAACCAGGCTTCAACCGAGTTCCCCTATATAAAGAGTTAATTGTTCATGTGACGATTCGTTGCATGAGATCAGTATGTCTGTGGATTGGCCGTGGCCTCAATTAATCAAATAACATACAGAAAAAGTTTCAATTAATAGTCATTACGAAATTTACTTGCTTGGGGCTTCTAAAAATTATAACCGCCGATACCAAAAGTAATTTATTGACCTTCAATTAACTGGAAGCAAGAAGGAAGTTATACCACAATACAGCATAAATGAATATACATACAATACTACAATGTAGGACCAACGAGTTTGATTAGTCAAATTAGATTAATCGAACTCCTTGGTAGGACATATAGAATCTGCATTTTATTATGAGGCCTATGAGACCCACTTTGTGCGTGATAATTATTGTTTTAGGTAGAATTGTCTGATAAACAAATATTTCAGGATATATTTGTTATTTATATTATATATTGTTGATTCCTTGTGGTGCAAGGCATAGCCTACTACTTTTTTGTTTTACGATATTATGAATTCACACTTTTATATTAATTTCTCTAAATCTATGGTATGTTACTTTCATTTATTGCTGTGCTCTCATCCAATAACTTTTGAATACTTGTGTGCTTGTTGAATTGTCCTCAAGGCATTCGTTGTATTGGTATCAGTAGCCTATATAATGTTGAAATAAAACAATTGATATTGAGACTCTGAACTTACAGGACTTGATTATTTATGAATCAGTAAGAATGGAGTCAACTGCACGAATAACGAGTTAACTATCTATTTATATTATTTGTGTCCGGCTCTAGAGAGAGCTTGCTTGCGTGGTGTTCCTGCTCTGAGATAGATAAACCTTTTCGGCAGTAGTCATCTCCACCTAGCTGTATGAACAACAAGATATATCAGTGCCCAGCTCTGGAGAGGGTTCTGCTAGCCTGATATCAGCATAGAGATAGATAGACTCCCAGCCATAGACATCTTTACTGGTTACCGGTGTAACTCAACACGTCTGTGCCCAGTTCTCACAAGAATACTGCTAGCCAGACCCCAATCAAGGAGCAGTCGAACTCCAATCATAGTTGTCTCCCCCTTGGCAATGAGGTAACCAGCTTTAGTTATCCCCAGACTCATCAAGAGTTTTGCTAGTTCACTAAAGACAGAGATACGGTGGCGACTTGTCATCAACACCTCTCTGAAGAAATATCTCGGACCTCGAGTCACCCAGCCTTTAGCAGTCTAAGTTATGCATCAGTTTACACTTGACATCAATCTACCCTTGGGGTCGAGGTAGACAACAGGCAAAGAATCATGTCCCACCTGGCCCTTCTATTTGCAGTGGGTCCTACAATAGTGAGTTGTGCTCTCCTACAGTGACAAAAGAGACCACTACTTCAGCCTTATTTAAGTTTTTGCGTATCGAGAAATTCATTGCATACAAGTCAGCATTTATTGCGCTTATACTAAAGACGAAATTAACGAGAGCACAACTCCAGAAAAAACTTCTTGGGTAAAATTTACCGGAAATAAATCAAATAGATTTAATTCAGCCCTAAATCACTGACATAGCACCTTTAAATCAAATAATATCAAAATAATTAAATTGTCATAATTCAGAATTGATTTTTTAAGCAATAAACCCACACGATTTGTGTTTTTGGTGTCATTGTTGTTGTTGTAAGCAACAACAACAATAGTTTTTAAATCTGAATTGCACATATTTGAGTGAAAAACTTCGGGTGGTTCGAAAAGTATTTGATTGCCAATTTTTAAATACAATAAATTAAAAAAAATCAGCGATTTTATATATTTAAAAATTACATTGTCATATTACCTGCTTTTGTACATGTATATCAAACTGTATTATGCATATAACCTTGAGTGATACCATTTTGGTTGAGATGTACTATATTATACATATAAACTGAAGTTATACCATTTTGGTTGAGATGTACTATATTATACATATTTCATACAGCTGATGTATCAACAGAGTTTGTCGAGCTGGATAACAACTCAGCTGTGTCACAGTTTCTAATAGATCAGAGAAATAGATCCCCTGCATATGTACTTGTGAAGTTACTTACTGATGTACACAACTCAATGTTGACTACTCTTGCAAGCAGGTGTGTGTAACTTACTAATTGTAATACACAACTTCACTCATGCTCTGAGTTATGTGCTGTGAACACTTTTATTTAATTTTGTGAAGCATAAACGATGTATGAAATGTGAGTTGTTGTGTGTTCATAAGTTGTTAGGAATTGTTTGCCCTTTGTCTTGTAGCCGTCCTATACAACTGTCAGCAGTTACACAGCTGAATATTGTATGCATACAAGGTGAAGATGAGATATTAAGTCTGGTAGCTGCACACAGCGAGTATGAGCTGAAGGAGACCAACTGTACTACCATATCATACAACTGGTCTGCCATTGATAATCAACTCTTACAAAGATATATAAGTAACAAACCGAAGATTCACTTCTCTGATGAGCAGCTGCCATGTTATGTCTTTGAGGAGGACTTCAATCTACACAACCAGATGCAAGCAATCAGCGACTCTCAGGTAAACTTGAAAAATATCTGTGGTCTGTGTATGCATCTAACCGTGATTCCATCTTTATAGAAGCCTACACCCCTACACTGAGAGAAAGACAAACTGCTGTATGAACTCTCCAGATCATAATTCCAACGTATTGCAGGGTGTAAAATTTGTCATTTGGTCTCAAGCCTCAAACGGTGATATTAGTAGATTCAATATTTTGTCAATAACAGTAATGCAGGTGGAGACAACCACAGTTTGATTATTAAAGTGTCGAATATATATTTACGCCTAAACCGTGACACTGAGAGAAAGACAAACTGCTGTAAGAACTCTCCTTTATAACAATTATCTAATGTATGGCGGGCTTTAAGTTTCTAATTTGCTCTCAAACCGGAGATTTTGAAATTTTTTGCATATTTAAATGGTCAAAATGAAACTAATTTGTGAGACGCTTGTGCTTCGATCCGTGTATTTCATGACAAACTATATTGAAGATAACACACTATACCGAAGTGCACAATAACTTGCGATGGTTGGTTTATTGCTTCAACTGTAGAGTGATCTCTAGAAGATAATTCTATGACTACAACTACATTATTTGGTTCTGAATTTCACTTATATTGCTTGAAAAAAAATTATCAATTGTTGGGTAACACATTGTTTTAATATTACAATAAAAGTTATTGAGTAAATAATAATGATACATGATGATCGGTAGTGATATAAGTTAGATTATTATTATTATTGTTACTACTAGAGAAAAACGCGCGGCCTAAGCAAGTTTTCAAACAGTGGGGAAACCCTAATTATTTATGGGGATTTCCAGAAATTGTCAATTGTTTTATATAAGCCCGCAATAATTATTTTTGGGGATTCCCCAGTAATAAATTTTTTGCACAGGCTGCTCGTTTTTCTCTACTGTTCATTATTATTATTACTTTCTATTATTATCCCAGTAGTTGTGGTTTTTTTTTTGTTGAAAAAATGCTCAATATAAACAGTAATTATAATTTACTTTAATCCAAAATAATTATTAGATTTACTAATTATTACTGCTATATTTATCAAGTCTTTTTTCTTATATACAACGCTTATTCCTGTTTTATCAGATGGTTTTACTGTTAATAATTTGTTTTTTTTATTATGGTTACTTATCATCACTACTTATTAACACTTATTGGTTTATTGATTGCTTTTTTATTGTTTTACTTGCTGTAGTAACACGGTTTATGACAACAGTGATAACGCTGTTAAAAATAATCATTACATAATGGACTACCAAACAAAAGACTCTGATCATTGATCATCATGAAATAATAAAACAATGATCGATCTTCATCATGATAAAGACGATGATATTATTAATGAGTCAGCGCATAATGAAACAATGATACTGTCGCTATCGTGTTATTGTTATTATTCTTTAATGTGATTGGTATTTGATTTTATCATTACCACGATGCTGCTGTTTCGTTTTTTACTGCCAAAATAAGCATTAATGACAAAAGTTTTAATAAATGTGAGGAGGTAGCCACAGGATGAGGCTGTCACAGAAGCAGCCTACCATGGGACGAGGCAACCATGAGAAGGCGAGCACTGGAGCAGGCAACCATGGAAACAGGCAGCCACAATAGGAGACCAATCTGGGAGGAGGTGGCCAAGGCCAGTGGCGGATTTGGAGGGTGAGACCAAGGAGCCCAGGCTTCCAAAGTTGCAAAGTTGAGAGTTGCAAAATGGCGCTAAAGTTTAGTGTGTCATAGCAGTTTTTTCAACACTGTACATGGGAAAAAGCCAATTTTGTGTCAGAGGGCGAGCAAATCATTTAAAGGGAAGGAACATTCTGCTTTGAGCGAAGGCTCGCTCTGGGCTCCCTCTCCATGCATTTCCAGATCTGCCACTGGCCATGGCAGAAAATGTCAACGCGAGGAGGCGATCACGGGAGAAGATGACAACAGGGACCGAGGGCAACAGGGCTTTGGCGATGGGCATAAAGATGTCTGACCATATTAATCCATTGTTGTTTACAATGGATAAGCCAGCTAGTTTATCATACAAAGAAAGTACTAATATATTATTTATTACAGTTTTTCTTTTCATTATTGTTGTAAATTAATTATTATTAAATCATCAATCTTATTATGGTTGCTAAGGCTGCTGCTGTTGGTCAGGCTGCTGCTGCTATTGTTACTGCTACTATCAATATCTTTATAATGATCATCACAGTGTAATAATTCTCCCGGAGGCCTTGAGAAAAAAATTATAATAAATAATAGAGGTAGGTGCAGAACTGGCTATTTTGTGATGCCGCCCATGTTATTTTCCTATCTAACTAACAAAAATTGTCTACCTTTTGTCCCGAAGAGTATTATCGCAATAAATCGCCAGTTCTGCACCTAATTGATTTTTACTGCAAAACTATTAGGAAAAATTATGACTAATTATTATTATTTATTACTAGCTACTACTACTACTATATCTTCATTGCTTGACTTTTTATTGTTTATGCTTGTATTATGAAAAACGACTAATAGTCAATCTGTACATAATAATTTGCTAAATTTTACTATCAATTGTTTCATTATACATTTAAAAATAAATGAAAATGATAGATCATCTTCTTACTATCATTTTACTATTATTAGTAATTTAATAACATTGTCATTTGATTTGGTTGTTACCCCAAATGCCGCTTACTGTTCACTCTACATAGTTCCGGTCTCAGTATGCATTTGTGACAATATTGATATAAAATGTGGGAAGGCGAATATCGGAGCGGTGACCTTAGGAGGAGGTTCACACACAAAAAAGTGACAACGGGAGGAAGTCACCATAGGGGGAGACTGCCACGGGGATGAGTGCCATGAAAGGAACCTACCATTGGTTCAGGTGGCCACAGCAGGAGGTGAGCACAGGTGGAGGTGATCACGGGAGGAGGCGACCACTGGTGCAGGTGACCATGGGAGAAAAGGACCACAGTAGGAGGCGACCACAGGAAGAGGCTACCATTGGAAGACGCAACCAAAGGAAGGGGTGACCATTGGAGGAAGCAGCTACGGGAAGAGGTAACCATGAAAGAGGTGGCCATGGAAGAAGATGGCCGTGAGTGGAGGTGGCTATGGGAAGTGGTGACCATGGGATGAGGTGGCCATGGGAGTTGGTGACCATGGGAGGAGGTGGCCATGGGAGGTGGCCATTGGAGGTGGTGACCATGGGAAGTGGTGACCATGGGAGGAGGTGACCATGGGAGGTGGCTATGGGAAGTGGTGACCATGGGAGGAGGTGGCCATGAGTGGAGGTGGCCATGAGTGGAAATGGCCATGGGAAGTGGTGACCATGAGTAGAGGTGACCATGGGAGGAGGTGGCCATGAGTGGAGGTGGCCATGAGTGGAAATGGCCATGGGAAGTGGTGACCATGAGTAGAGGTGACCATGGGAGGAGGTGGCCATGAGTGGAGGTGGCCATGAGTGGAAATGGCCATGGGAAGTGGTGACCATGAGTAGAGGTGACCATGGGAGGAGGTGGCCATGAGTGGAGGCGACCATGGGAGGAGGTGGCCATGAGTGGAGGTGGCCATGAGTGGAAATGGCCATGGGAAGTGGTGACCATGGGAGGAGATGACCATGGATGGGAGGTGGTGGCCATGAGTGGAGGTGGCCATGGGAAGTGGTGACCAAAGAAGAAATGGATGGGGTGAAGGGCAACAATATGTCTGGCTATATAGTTTTACATTGTTGTTTACCACGAGTAAGCGTGCTGGTATGGTTATATAGTAACGCACAGTATAACAGAGTAACATGCACAGTATAACAGAGTAACACGCACAGTATAACAGAGTAACACGCACAGTATAACAGAGTAACACGCACAGTATAACAGAGTAACATGCACAGTATAACAGAGTAACATGCACAATATAACAGAGTAACATGCACAGTATAACAGAGTAACATGCACAGTATAACAGAGTAACATGCACAATATAACAGAGTAACATGCACAGTATAACAGAGTAACGTGCACAGTATAACAGAGTAACGTGCACAGTATAACAGAGTAACATGCACAGTATAACAGAGTAACATGCACAGTATAACAGAGTAACATGCACAGTATAACAGAGTAACATGCACAGTATAACAGAGTAACACGCACAGTATAACAGAGTAACACGCACAGTATAACAGAGTAACACGCACAGTATAACAGAGTAACACGCACAGTATAACAGAGTAACATGCACAGTATAACAGAGTAACATGCACAGTATAACAGAGTAACATGCACAGTATAACAGAGTAACATGCACAGTATAACAGAGTAACATGCACAGTATAACAGAGTAACATGCACAGTATAACAGAGTAACATGCACAGTATAACAGAGTAACATGCACAGTATAACAGTATGATATATAGTTAGTTGACTAGAAACATGTACATTATATATGAATGGTATATAGTTAAATAGTACAGTGTATGCTTATAGTGTACAATTATATAGCAGCATGTACAGTATATATGAATGGTAAAAATAGCTATATAGTACAGTAAATGCGTATAATGTACTATTATATAGTAACATGTACAGTACATGCATATGGTATATAGTTATATAGTACAGTAAATGCGTATAATTTACTATTATATAGTAACATGTACAGTATATGTCTCTGGTATATAGTTATGTACCATATCAACTACTATGTACATGTTTGTACGTACATGCATACTCTATACTGTACATACTGTGTGTACATGCCTATGTGCAAACATAGACATGTACATGCAGTGGATTTGTAAAAGCATGCAGTTATGTATACGGACATGAATATACGTTATCTACGTACACAAACACATGGATACAAATAACGCACACAAGTAGTCACATTTGTACGTAACACTTTGAAGCCTTTACAGGAACAACTCTCGACGGACTTGCATCATAACCTAGTCAACAAGCTAGGTTCTTCAGTGCAATCTCTTACATTGTATCTGAAGGAGCTAAAGGTGGTCATCAACTTCCTGTCAGTGATGACTCACATAAAGAGAGACAACTCCCTCGCTGAGTACGTGGAGACCACATTTGGCAGAGAGCGAGATTACTTATCCAAAGACATCCAGCTAAAACATGTTAAACATGTTTGGCTAATAGTGAAGTACACACAGACAGACTTGTTGATGAGAGAAAACCATCAGGTATTGTTCTCTCTCAGTGCTCAGTGCACTTTGTATCACTCTTCAGTCTATAGTATACCGTGTACGTTACATCATCTCTTACTAGCGATTAGGTCAGAAATTGCATTATGGATCTACTTTACTTATCTACTGATAATGTCTGTTACATCTACTGTATCTATTTTATTTACTGTATCTACTGTATCTACTATATCTACTTTGTCTAATGTATCTACTGTCTCTTACTATAACTGGTTATGTATACTATACCTATTGTGTCTGACTATATCTGTGTTCACTGTATCTACTATATCTGTGTCCACTGTATCTACTATATCTGTGTCCACTGTATCTACTATATCTGTGTCCACTGTATCTACTATATCTGTGTCCACTGTATCTACTATATCTGTGTCCACTGTATCTACTATATCTGTGTCCACTGTATCTACTATATCTGTGTCCACTGTATCTACTATATCTGTGTCCACTGTATCTACTATATCTGTGTCCACTGTATCTACTATATCTGTGTCCACTGTATCTACTATATCTGTGTCCACTGTATCTACTATATCTGTGTCCACTGTATCTACTATATCTGTGTCCACTGTATCTACTATATCTGTGTCCACTGTATCTACTATATGTGTGTCCACTGTATCTACTATATCTGTGTCCACTGTATCTACTATATCTGTGTCCACTGTATCTACTATATCTGTGTCCACTGTATCTACTATATCTGTGTCCACTGTATCTACTATATCTGTGTCCACTGTATCTACTATATCTGTGTCCACTGTATTTACTATATCTGTGTCCACTGTATCTACTATATCTGTGTCCACTGTATCTACTATATGTGTGTCCACTGTATCTACTATATCTGTGTCCACTGTATCTACTATATCTGTGTCCACTGTATCTACTATATCTGTGTCCACTGTATCTACTATATCTGTGTCCACTGTATTTACTATATCTGTGTCCACTGTATCTACTATATCTGTGTCCACTGTATTTACTATACCTACCAATAATTAGTTGGTGTGCCTTTTAGGAATCTTTTGATGATATCGATGGAGAGTGCAGGGAAGATTTAACCAAAGAGCAGATGAAAGAAGTGGACACTAGTTGTATGTTTAACTCACAGGAAACTAATCTATTACTGCATCACCTCTTTGATTATATTATATTGAAACTAAACAAGGATGCTCTATCCCAGGAAGCTCTTACCCAGGAAGCTCTTTCCAAGGACATATTTTTTGATATCAGGTTTGTGCTATTGAAGTATGGTTTAGCCTTCATCTATACAATATGTGGCTAAACTTTATGCGTTCTCAGTTAATATATACAGAATGTAGATCACCTACGTACGATGCAATTGACCTTTATGGTGTAGTTGACATATATAGAGTGTAGTTGAACTATATAGAGTGTAGTTGACCTATATAGAGTGTAGTTGACCTATATAGAGTGGAGTTGAACTATACAGAGTGTAGTTGACCTATATAGAGTGTAGTGGACCTATAAAGAGTGTAGCTGACCTATATACAGCATAGTTGGCCTCTACAGAGCGTAGTTGGCTTATATAAGCCAAATACGCTCTGTAGAGGCCAACTATGCTCTATATAAGTCAACTATGCTGTATATAGGTCAGCTACACTCTATATAGGTCAACTACACTCTATATAGGTCAACTACACTCTATATTTGTCAACCCAAACTTTATATTTAACTAGAACACACTCCATATTATGGAGTGTGTTCTAGTTAAATATAAAGTTTGGGTTGACAAATATAGAGTGTAGTTGACCTATATAGAGTGTAGTTGATCTATATATACAGCATAGTTGACCTATATACAGCATAGTTGACCTATATAGAGCATAGTTGGCTTATATGGAGGGCGTTCTAGTTAAATATAAAGTTTGGGTTGACAAATATACAGTTCATTTGTTATTAGCTAATTGTTTAATATCAGGTATTTAAGTGCTAGATAGAGTTTGGAGCAAAAGGCATTTCGCTAAACAAGTTATGCAGATATGAAATTGTGTCAACAGTTATGACTGCAGTCATATTGTGGTAGATTTTGGTGAAAGATACTAGTAAACAGGGCGTTCGCTACGCCACTTCTCCACTCTATGCGCTGGCAATGCGCCTACAGTCATCGGTAAGATGCTGTGCCGCTAGCAGAGCCATACTGTGCCGGTAGCACAGTACACAGGGCCGGTACCGGCCCGGTAGTGACCTCTACAGGGTCGGTAGTGACCTCTGCAGGGCCGGTATGCTGCCACAGGGCCGGCACAAGATGGCTGCCTTAGCTGAGGAACTTGGAAATTAGCCAGAACTTCTCACCAAGCCAGGAGCCAAAGCTATCTACCCTAACATCGACGGTAACCAGGACCACAAGCTAACTGCAGCCTTGGGACCTTATAGGACAGCCTGATTGGCCAGCAGGAGATAGGACTCCGCCCTTAGCCACTTGGCACCACCCTTATTTACTCTATTGATTACCTGATTGGTTGACTATTTATATAAGCATTTACATTGGTCTAATTACTTCCTGTACTGTTATTGTTATATGTTTGATACCTGTGAGCTCTCCTATAAAAGGAGAGACATTTCATGTGTTCTTTGCATTCATTCCTATGTTGCCATGGCATTCACTCTTATATTGCTAACCCAAGAGGAATAATTACCCTCAGGACTATCATAGAGAATATAGCCATTTATACAACCAATAAGCTGTACTGTTTGTTTGAGCCATGGGCTCTTGCTTTACCGGGTAATTCGGTTACCCTGCACAGTTGTCACTGTCGGTCAGCACAGTGTCCCCTCTGGAGAAAGGTACAATACCGGAGACTAGTGGATGTCCGTGGTAACAGACCGGAATCCATTACAATATTTATTTGATTGAGTCATTTAAACCCTTACGTTGGTGGTATTATTAGTGGTGCTATCAGCACTATGCTTGAGGGTGGCCATGCTTGCTCATCATTGAAACAAATAGACTTTTAAGAATCAAAAGTTTGATCTTTGTAACTGGAGATCATTGGGCGCTTTTGGTTTAGTGAACACAAAGACACAATCATGATGAATGGGCAAACTTCTCTTGTTTCGGCATGTACAAAATAGGATTTCTTCACTCTGTGGCTTCACGAGAAACTCAAAGTAAAGATGATAATGAAAAACATCTCTGGTTTTAAAATCAGGAGTTGTATTATCTAAATTTATGTTTTGTGATTAATAACAGAGTCGTTTTATGGCAATCAATATTTCCGTTTTGGATAGAACAACAAAAATCTGAGTCTTCATCATTCTATCAACGATCGTTGATGTACGGCCATAGAAATTATAATTTATTATGTCGAAGATCTTTGTGTCAGAGCAGCGATGCCAAAAGTAATGATTCAATCGTTCCCCTTGTTTAAGTAGAAATAATTATTTATCACTCATACAATAATAAATATTAGTTTGTAGTTATCAAGTTCTCATTTTTTAACCTGTGCGACTTATAGCTGTTGTAGGAGAAGAGAACTTGATAAATTTATTTTTCTATACTGCCACATGTTTTGCCAGGCACAGTTTTGAAAACACTTGAAAATTAGCAGAATTCTTCGCGCTAACTTTGCCGAAAGCACCTATTGTCTCCCCATAAAACTCCCCACAGCTGGAATCATTCCCGTGTGTTCTATTATTATGAATGTCTAATGAGTGGTTTAGTTTGTAACATTCTAGAGTAAACTGGGAGGAACTTGGTTCATTTGAGAGATGGGGTAATCTCCATGCCGAGAGTGTATAGTGATGGGGGAGTTCTATATCTAATGAGTTGATATAGAGGAGTGGATAGTGATTGGGGTAGTTCTATATCTAATGAGTTGATACGGAGGAGTGTATAGTGATGGGAGTAGTTCTATATCTAATGAGTTGATACGGAGGAGTGTATAGTGATGGGGGTAGTTCTATATCTAATGAGTTGATACGGAGGAGTGTATAGTGATGGGAGTAGTTCTATATCTAATGAGTTGATACGGAGGAGTGTATAGTGATGGGGGTAGTTCTATATCTAATGAGTTGATACGGAGGAGTGTATAGTGATGGGGGTAGTTCTACATCTATTGAGTTGATACGGAGGAGTGTATAGTGATGGGGGTAGTTCTATATCTAATGAGTTGACATAGAGGAGTGTATAGTGATGGGGGTAGTTCTATATCTAATGAGTTGACATAGAGGAGTGTATAGTGATGGGGGTAGTTCTATATCTAATGAGTTGATACGGAGGAGTGTATAGTGATGGGGGTAGTTCTATATTTATTGAGTTGATACGGAGGAGTGTATAGTGATGGGGGTAGTTCTATATCTAATGAGTTGACATAGAGGAGTGTATAGTGATGGGGGTAGTTCTATATCTAATGAGTTGATACGGAGGAGTGTATAGTGATGGGGGTAGTTCTATATCTAATGAGTTGATACGGAGGAGTGTATAGTGATGGGGGTAGTTCTATATCTGATGAGTTGATCACTTGATAGGTGGTACCTTACTTTTTATTTAAAATGTTACGTTTTTTGTAACAACTCACCTTCCTCCTTAGTAACAACTGGCAGGTAATTTCCCACAAAACTTGATGCACAGATGTAGTTTGTATATTGGTAGACCATTCATGGTTTCTAAAGTGATTGCATACAACGGTTCAAGTACTTTCAGATTAAAAAAAATAGAAACTTCCTTGAAGAAATAAATTTCTTTTTGTTTACGCCACAGTACTTGACTGTTAATGCAAAAATATTTTGTTGAGCGTTTATGGTAACCGGAAAACTACAACTCTAATTCTCACAGTCCTTGTACGGCTGGATTGAACCCCCACAGCATATAAACACCATTTGCTCCATTCCTCTCTGATGGCAACAATTTTATTTTAGGAATAGATTATCTCATTATAATGACTTTTAGCCGTATGTTTGTTCGTGGATCGTGTATGAAGGCTAAAAGTATGAAGTTACAGAATTTGAAAATTTTCAGACACTATTTAGCAAAGTAAATCAGCAGACCAAATATTATAGGGTGGTTATTACAGCCTTCCTCTAAATTCACTTATGTTATGGTGAAATAAAGTTTAGTTTACTTCTTAAATGTATTTTCGATTTTTTCTTATTTTAGTAGCATGAATTTTTATAGGGTTGTTTTGTCATGATGGTGGTGATACCCACAAGGTGGATATCACTCTGTCACTACGGACAGAGAGAGAGCAACTTTCAATTTAAATTTTCAGTGCCAGGACATTATCAGTCCCGAACTACTGAGAAGTATTTTAGCTTTCCTATTTGATGTTAGTCAGCTCTCAACTGCTTGGTTGAATAGATGTAGACTTAATGAATTTTGATTGTTTAATTATTAACAAAAGTGTTTACTTATTGGTTGAATGAGCATAAAATTTTACTCATTTTAAAACTTGAAAATGAATAGGGTAGTGAAAGGGAAATCCCATGACTTTTTACGGATTTCCTAAAAAAATTCAGTGGATTGAAGACATTCCAACACCAAATTTCATATCAACTTCTCACTCAAGAGCTGTAAATAGGAAAAAAGCCATGTCTTAGTTAAGGAAGAGAGTGAGGGTTAAGGTAGAAATAGGGAAGGGGAGAATTAGGAGGGTGTTCAAGGGTAGACAAGTTTGGGTTGTAAATCTCTGCCCTGCATGAGCTAGTTTGATGGCTGTGACACTCCCAGTAGTAGATGTGGCTATTTGGTGAGGGAGCTCGGGGTTGAAGTGGTAATGTTGGGGAGAAAGTAACAAGAGAATAAAATCTTATATAAAAAAATGCTTAAGTCTATTAGAACTCCCCGAGACTTGGCACAAACTATTATTATATGTCATCAGGGTGCACTAGTATGGAGTCTCTGATAGTCGTAGGGTGCAACATTCGGTTCGCAAAGTCAAAATTGCATGTTCAAATTCATTTTGAGATTTTCCTTCATCTCAGAAATGCTAACAAACCAACTCTTTGTCTTGCTCTTAATACTGTAGTGCTTTTTGCTGCTACTTGGCCACAACTGCTAATCTGCTTGTCTATCTGTTAATCTGCAACTCCCTATATAGGGCACCAACAAGACTAGTCTTGAAGTTTGAGCTTTATTGCAAGAAATAAAACTGAGCTCTCTGGCTCAATCTCTCATATTTATACAAAAGTATGGTATATACAATATAATACAGAACCAATCAGATTACATGATAATAATGAAACAAATAGTAAGTCACTTAAGCATAGCGCTTATTCACTGTCTTATTGGTCTTTAACAAGAATAGGGGCGGACTCCTGTCCGACCTTTGACCCCTTGATATCATTTGTTCAAATTGTCTAGAATTGTCTACTCTTGATACTGTTTGGGGGAGACAACTGGTAATCTTTGTATAATTCTTCACTAGCGATTATGGTCAGCTACAGCTGTCTCATTTATTGAGCTCGACTCGCCAGCAAATTCTCCCACAATACTATCTCCAAGTTATCTGTTATATGATCTATCTCAGAGTTATCTGTTATATGGTCTATCTCAGAGTTATCTGTTATATGGTCTATCTCAGAGTTATCTGTTATATGGTGTATCTCAGAGTTATCTGTTATATGGTCTATCTCAGAGTTATCTGTTATATGGTGTATCTCAGAGTTATCTGTTATATGGTCTATCTCAGAGTTATCTGTTATATGGTCTATATCAGAGTTATCTGTTATATGGTCTATCTCAGAGTTATCTGTTATATGGTCTATCTCAGAGTTATCTGTTATATGGTCTATCTCAGAGTTATCTGTTATATGGTCTATCTCAGAGTTATTTGTTATATGGTCTATCTCAGAGTTCTCTGTTATATGGTGTATCTCAGAGTTATCTGTTATATGGTCTAAAAACAATCCATGTATGACATCATGTTTTTTGGTTCTTAACACTGATAGTATTAGTATTGTGTACATAGCTCTATAGAATATGCTGGACCAGTATCGCTATATCACGTCGTGTTTATTCTTATATATGCTGTATATTATGTTTTAGTCTGCGCGATGCCTTGAATCAGTTTCATCCATTCACCTGCATGTCAGACCAGTCATGCTGGCAGCAAATGCCGGAGAGTCTGAAGGTGAAGCATGCAGCCAAAGCTTGGTCATACATTTGGAAGTGTTACACCATTCAAAGAGATGTAGATGACTAAATGGTTGGTTTTCGTTGGAGCCATGTAAGGGCTGTACTCCTTGGCATTGCCACTTTACCGTACCCTCGGCTCAAACCTTTATAATAAGGTCTGCACATGGGCTTTTGCATCTTTGATTAAAATTTTGTGATTTTTCTTATTTAGCCTATGATTTTTTTTGAAATTTGAAAAACTATCACCTAATTCTTAGATTTTTATATACATTATTGTTTAGGTTTTATCAGTTCATTTTTGTATTTTGCATAAAATTAGATTGTATGAAGCTACCCAGATTACTCCTGAATTATTTTCTATTGGTTGTTTCAATTAGTGCCATTTTGTGATATGCCAAAAATTGCTCTACAATACACACTTTGATGTTGTAACAGCCCACGTCCATGTCCTTGGAATAATCAAAGATTTGTCGGGATCATCATTCAATTATGCCATGAGTGAGGCGTGATAGAGTAACAGGTTTTGTGGAGGCTGTAGGCAGCTGACTCAATACGTCTTTGCTAGCTTGTATAAAACAACTACATGTACCACAAAACAAATGCCTGTAATTTGGCCGAGTTGAAGCTGCTCCAGCAAAATCTAGTGAATTCAGTGTGAATTAACAGTAATAGATCGAAACCCTGCCTGGAAAAATACACAGTCGCTGGCTCTCTAGAAATTCTTCAATCTGTGGACTAAATGAGGGCAAGTACTCATTAATCACCACCATCACCTTCATGTATGACTATTGTGCCTGTGTTATTGCTTTTGACTGTGTAAATGTTGTTAGTTGTAGTAGATTTCACTGACACACATCAGTGGCTACACCTTCATACAGGCTCTTCTAATAATTTTTGTGTATCAGATGTGCCTCCCACGAGTCTGATATTAATTGTAAACATACAAATAGTCAGAAATAATAATAATTAGCTATACCGGATTTTCTGAACTTACCGATACAGGCTTTACCGACTTCAGAAAGATATCTCAAACCAGTGACAACTTGGCTACGACAGCCTGAGGACCTAAAATAGATTCAGTTATTTTTGAAGTCTGTATCCACAAGGTATGTACCCACAGATTTACCTGGTGACGCTATAAGAAGAGATACGTGAATCATTGACATCCGGTTTTGATGCTTTCTAATTACTCATAGAACTTTAATTCATTAGAGTTTTCCGATCATGCTAACATCTTGAGTGCTCCCATGCTTAGGCTATTCTATAGTTAACTCTATTCTTCTGTTGTAGTGATGATTAGAAGCGCGCACTAAGTTGTCATTGCCATGGCGGGAGATTGATAGCCAATATAATTCTAGTGTTGCTGGATTGCTAGCAGTTGTCCAATGAAAATTATGTTGCCCTAGCAAGTTGTACATTTATATCCAACACATGTTTTAAGATCTGCCCTTTTATGTTACAGACGCTGATGAATCAAGATCTGCACATATTGCCTGCATCACAGAAGAAGGTGCTCCACGTAGGTTGTGGCCTGCCAGAGAGGCCCAGAATCACCTGGCTATCCATCCATCTGAGGAGCGACATATTGACGTATATTTACTCCTACATCCTATTTCTCTCTTCAGGAGTTCAGCTTGTGATCTAAGCTTAGCAACTTCCGTGTCGGTTAGAGTCCCCGACAACACTCGCATCCTGAGTTCCTGGAGCTGGGTGTCTCGATCTGCTGCACTGCGTTTAATGGCAGCGGCCCACCTTGCCCTTTTCTGAAGAAAGCGAACCGACAGATCGACTCCACTGGACGGAGGTTCCGTGGTACGAGCAGGGGGTGAATGTGCTCTGCGCGCTGCTTGGGGTGCAGAGGCAAGGGGGGAAGGAGCACTATAGGCATTTTCGGATCGAGAACGTTCATTCCAAAATGGGCGAAATTTTCGTTTTTCGGCGAGTACAAAACCTGTTTTTTGGAACTCTATGCTGAACGGTGGTTTTACCGTTCAGGGGGTCGTCCACCCTATGACGTTCTTGATCCGAATGCGTAGAGTTCTCCTATAATAAATATTTTTGCAAATAATGAGCCCTTTTACGTTAGTTACAATAACAAGACAAGAGTGATGAGGCCTCAAGTTTCATTTCTAACAATAATAATAAAATAAATAATAACAAGTCTTGAAGCATGTTGATGTTGAAATTATTTTTGGACACATTTTACTGAGGATGGTGAATTAAAATAAAAAAATTGTAATAAATAATTATAATATAAGAAAAATGTATGATAATCATTATTAATATTACTGTTATTCAAATGATATCATCATTAATATTATTATTATAAGTTCTTATAGTTTTTTTAATTATTTTATTATACTTTAGTTAGTAAAAAAAACAATTGTTCAAATAGCCAAACATCACCAACTGATAATAAACATTGTTAAAAATGAAAAATAGTAATTAGTAAAACACATAAGTAACTGGTAATAATTATCAAAATTATTATTTACTTTTTTATAATATATAACCAAAAAGCTGTCACCTCAGCAGGATGCGCCTTTTACTATTCACTGCGACACTAGAAAAAAAGAAGAAGATAACTCCGATGAAGTGAACTTTTGATTTTGAACGTTCATGCATAGAAATTATGCCAGGAACGAACGTCAAAATTGCATTCGGAAGCGCTTTCCCGTGCCAATTTTTTCAAGGCATGGACGTTCTTGATCCGAAAATGCCTTATGGGTTACAATTATAGTCTCCGGAGCAGGAGTGGTCACAGTGAAAGGCTTCTTCTTGGGAATCTTGTATCCAGAAAGAGGGATGTCCATCAATGGAACAATTCCGATAGGTGTAGAAGAAGAGCATGGTAGGGGTGGAACCATGGCAGGGGAAACGGGGGGAGGTACTTTGACCAGTACTTTGCTTGTTTGTGTAGGCCGGCACTGGCCAAACTCAGCAGGCGCCGCCCACTTCTTGTACCTGCAAAATGCAAGGTAAATTTCACCATCGACAGCGTAAATATAGCCCAGTCATTGGTCGGGGTCATCAGGTCCACCTCGCTTCTTTTGATGACCGTACACGCTATCTCTGCTGCTGCTGTACTGGCATCGGCAGAAGTATTGTACACAATGCTGATGTACATGGACGGAGAGCTGTCTCATGTTCTTTGCCTGGTACCTACAGAGAGGCCATATGGCGCGTCTTGATTTTGTGAGCTGCTTCCGGATAGCTGCCTCAGTAGAGAAAGCAATCCACTGGAGGAGACGGCGAACAATGGGTGGCTTCCTTCCAGTAGAATGGGGGGGGGGGGCAACCACTTCTTTGGTCACCAAAGGCAACAAAGGGCAGGGAGCAGCTACATCTACAAGCTGGAGAACAGGGGTAGGTGCTGAAGAAGGTAACTCTTCCTTCTTCAATGGTACGGGGGAATTACAGTCTTGCTCCTCTGCTTGCACCTAGAAGGCATCAGGTCCTCAATAGGTATCTGTGGCTTAGTACTAACCACTAGTACTTGTATAGGAACGGGTGCCGGTTCAGAGGAGGGGGTGACTGTAAGAGAGTTGTTCCGTTCAGGGAACCCAGTCAAGAGCGACGCTCCTCTCCTCTTAGACGGCCCGAAGTCTGCATATGTTCACGTGTTACAGCGTGTGGCATACGGGTATCAGCAGCTGGCTTTGCTGACACAATGACCTTGCTTGAGCTCGACTCCGTACTACACGGAGGAGGGAAAACGGGGTCCCAAACAGGAGACGGGATACTCACAGCACAGTGAGAGGTGGGGGTACCATGGAGGAGGGGATACGGGGTGTGCTGCCTTGGTTGCACTTTGGTTGTTGGTTAAAGTGGCTGGGGCAGTGGTCATACGGGAAAAAAGGGGTGCAGTAGGAGTGGGGGAGACTCCGTTTGATGCGCGGGGAGAGGGTTGCTAGTCGAACCATGCTTGCGTAGCCAGCTCTCTACAAGAGCAGCTTGGTCACTCACGCCTAAGATAGCATCCTCTCTCTTGTCTTCTGCTGTACAGGGGGCCACAGCGGTAGAAGTAGCTGGCTGTACAGGGGGAGGGTGACGAACGGAACTTCGAGATTAAGGAAGAACTGGAGGTGGTGATAACTTTGCATCATTCAAAATCTCCATTAAGAAGTCTTCTTCTTCGAGCTGTAGTTCTCCTCCTCTAGGCTCCTGAAGAAAGTCTTCTGAACATCCATCGTAATAGAAAGGTAGCAATCCGTAAAGATATCAAAAACACGTCTTGACACTGTAGAAGTTTCAAAGCAATGGCGGTTCTTGCATGGGCGGTTGACCTGTCCTTGGTCAATACTGGAAAAGGGTGGATGGACAACAATGGAATGATTAACAGGTGCAGTATTAGTGCGCCCGTATTTTTCCGCAGGGGGGAGGTGCTTGCTTGAAACCTGGCTAAAATGTTTGCGAGACTGTGCTATTTCTAACGACGCCCAGTACCGGGGTGTGGCTACATCCACTTGGAATTTATTTTTCATTCCGTTTGGCCTTAGCCATTTTGGCAATTTACAGACCTTTCTACTGATACCCAGTTAGCAAGATTCTCCATCAAAACTTTGCCCAGGAGAACCGCTTGAAATTCAGGTATTTGCACACTTGCACTTTTTATCTCCATTCTTTTATTTGTTATGTTCGCACAACATAGTGGCTGGTCCTTGTGTGTAGGGGGCACACGCTCTTGCGTAACCGTTAATCTGACACACTGGGTGGTAGACTCTCAGTCTGTGTGGGGAGTGGAGCTGCTTCAGGTTTTGAGGGGGATAACTCCTGCACATTTGGCTCCTCTCTGGCCAAGCTACTTGCTCTATTCTCCTCAAACTTCTTGGACACAACTGGTGGGGTGGCTTGGTCCTGTATGTCTGGCCGCTCCAAATTGGACACACTTTGCTAGGATAGGGAGACAACTCCATCCTCTCACATGGTGATACTGGCTCGATGCTAGGGGGAAGCTGCACCATTTTGAGACTCCTCCCACTATTAACCAGTGGTGTCCCGTTTTTGTCAGTACATTGCATTCTGCTGCCCGCTACAACTATGGCGCATTCACTGAACTTGAGGCGGCAGCATGACTTGTGAGGAAAAGCATGCCTAGGATGGTATCCTCACTTAGCTGACTGGCCACAAATGTGGCCGAGGTGTGCACTTCTTGCAGCTGCAGATTAGTGGTTATTGTGCCAAAGAAGGGGATACGAGTGCCATCTGACATAACTCCATATGACTCACTCTTCCGTACCGTCTTCATTGGCTGTCTCATCAATTCGAACTGCCTTAATAACATAATCAAGTGTTATGTTCTCATCCGACTCTCTCATAAGCCGGTCTCTCATCCCTACATCATCTAATCCAAATAGCATTTGGTCCCTTACCAAACTATCATGCTGGTCTCCAAAATCACCGCCTTTCGCTACTCGACGCAGACGCATCAAAAACACATATAATTGCTCACCATCTTGTTTAGCTGAGTGAAACTCCAACCATTGCACTGGTACGTGGGTTACAATAGGAATTCAACTTTTTGATTACATCCCCCAATTGCCTACCCTTTTCTCCCTCACCTATCGCTTTCACATAATCTGGATCCGTTTCATCTAAAAACTTCATTTGAAAGTAAACCTCACGCACATCTTCTACACCAACATGGCGAAACAATGCCAACTTCCTTCTCTCAACGGCTACAGCATCATCAATTACATTAATGGCCAACAAGTAGTCCTCAAATGCTCGGACCCGCTTTCACCACTCACTGGATAAATCACTGGTCCTGAGATTTAAAGAACTAGGGAGAGAAATGCCATCCATACTATAAAATCAGACCGTTAAACGGCTGCCACCATGTTATAGGTGAATAGGATTATATATAGAAGTATAGGTTGGCAACACTTACTAGCATAAGGTAATTAACATCTGTGAGAACTGAAGAGGTCGATAGAGCCAGCTCTGAAAAAACATCTCCTGTCCGTAAGAATGATGACCTTGACCTGATCTCATATAATGTAATATATCGGCAATAGTCGATTGGTATGAAATGCGTAAGTATCAATGTACTATTATAGCAGTCTTGAATGGCAACTGTCTCATATCACTGAAATGTCTGTCCAAATTGTTCAATTATTTTGACTGTAAATGATACTGGAAGTTCAATGCACGCATGTGCAAACCAGTAGCGCTGCGGCGTTACCTTTTTCCATAACTCTTCAGTGGTCTGACGCTATTGAGAGTCACTACTTAGTAGCGACTTTGATTAGCTCAACATCATCACTACAGCAGTAGCGACAGGCCCATTTCCACGGGAGGAAAACCAATGGCGCTGCATGGAAAGCCACTAAATGTTGCAACAGTTGAGGGAAATTGAGAAGTGTAATAGTAAAACGTGGGGGAGTTATGAGCTGGCATTGAGGGTCGGTGGTTGGTGGCGTAGCAAAGCAAGGCCATGCAATTCTTGGTATTATTGAACGCACGTTACTGTACAATTAAAATTAGTGAGTAAAACTAATCCCTATTTGTGTCGACTTTAACAATATAAGGCTACTACTGAAAAGCAATGGTTAAAGCCTTTTCCTAGTCTGTGGTCAGATCCTTCACTAGTCACCAAGATTTTGAAGTGGACACATCTTCTAACCGAGAGCTCTACGTTATAATGTAAGTTTGATTCCAATATGGTATTCTGATACTTCATTGCGACTAGAGTAATAACTGTTGTAAGAAATCAGATTCTTGTTGCTGCCAATCCCTATTCCAGCTAGTTGTGCTCCTGGACTAGTGGCTGATTATTATTCTTTGCTCAAAACCTTTATCGATCAAACACTCTACTATTCCCCTGTAATGTGTGAGATGTACATTATATTTTCACTGTAAGTAGTAAAGCAGTAGCAGATCTTTGGCATGTGCCTAAGAACAAGAAGGTTCTCCTGGTTCCAAGTGCCTTTTTGTTTGCACCAGTTACCACGTAAACCTGAAAGGGTACATTTTTTATGCATCAGTTTTTATTGTTCTTAATTTTGTTTGTAACTGTATGTTTAACTAAGTATTTATTGTGTAGTGGCTGTTTTTATTAAGGTTTGTATGATGATTTAGATTGAAGGGTTTGAGTATTGTATAAAATTGAAGTGTTGTATTATTGTACAACTTTATTATATAAGAAAAAAACGATCATAGATATGCAGCGAAAAATATGTGTTTTTCGTGCGCAAATTCTTTTATAATGTATAAAGACATTTATTTGCGTGAAACTCTTTATATACTATAATGAATTTTTGCGCTTAAAAGCAACAGTCTTTGTGCAAAAAAACAATTTTTTAGCTCGAAAATCCATTTATAACATATAAGGATTTTCACGCAGAAAATTGTTTTTTTCGCATGAAGATCCTTGTATATTATTAAGGGAATTTCACATGAAAAAAACAACATTCTTTGCCCAAAATAGTTGTTTCTTAACGCGAAAATAACATTTTTAGCGTGAAAAAATTGTTATTTTTGCTCAAAAATCTCTTTACAGCATCTATGGATTTTTGAGCAAAAAATAACTTTATTCGTGTTAAAATCATAATATATTATAAAAGGTTTTTCGCACTAAAAAACAATGTTTTTCGCATAAAAAAGTTGCTTTTTTTGGGTGAAAATCTCTTTATAGCATATAAGAAATTTTTCCGCAAAATCTTTTTAATTTGCGCAAAAAATCCTGTACTGGGATGACATCTATTGGCCCTGAAGTCCTGAGAAGTCTTTGAGAATCCTTAATTTTCTTCAATTAACTGTTTTGTAAACATAATTTAATTTGATTGTTTAATGATAACAAAAAATGTTAAATAATAGTTAAATAAACAAAAAGCTTCAATTGTTTTAAAGTTTCAAATTCATTATGGTAAGTTATGACACACTTTCTAAAAATTAACTCCTCAGGGATTTTTCAAGATTTCCCAGAAAACTTCAGGGTCGATAGATGTCATACCAACACTGAAAATCTTATATATTATAAAGGGACTTTCAGGTGATTTCAGATGGGGTCAGTTGGTGCAACTTTGGTTAGTTGAGAACCACTGCTTCTACACAGATAACAGTACCGTTGCATTTCTTTTCAATTTTTGCTGCAGTCCTTTAGTCATTATATTGTACAGGATTTCGTGTCTGGGTGGTAGCCACCTGTACACTCTCCCGATATGCTCTGTTTCAATCCTAAGTCAGCGCTCAATAATGTGCTATTATTGTTCACAGTGCGTACATTGGCTTGTGCAGTTTTGGGGGCGGTCGAATCTGATTGCTGGCAGTTTACAATAATTATCTAGTAATTATTGGCTGCGTCCGAACATGTCTATGTCCGACAATAATTGCGCTGTAATTATTGTTTAGTTTATAGTTTGTTGCGAACTGTTGCTATTGACAATACTCGTGCTGAGTGATTGTCTAGTTTATAGTTTGTTTCGAACTGTTGCCACCGACAATAATTGCGCTGGAATTATTGGAAGTCGAATCTGACTCAGTCAAGACCGACGATAATAATTGCACTATAATTATTGCTTCCTAACTTGTGTTGGATTCCCCGAATCCGAATTTAGCATAAGCCGAACTATTAGGGCACTAAGCGTTGTGTCGTATTTCTCACCTCAGGTGAGGGAACACGCAGTGATTGATAGGGCGAACCGTTCTCACTTTCCACCTAGCTTCGTGCTTGCCAATAGTCGACCAGGTCAGCGCTTGTAGTTATGTTGCTTCTAGTGGTGCTTGCTTCTTGAGAGAAAGAATCTTCTGAGAGCCAGGCTAACTCTGATTTTTATTATAACAACACAGATATTTATACAGGGAAGGCGGGTACAAGTTACTTAACCACGCCTGAGAAAATCTTGGGGCAAGCCACGCCTTGCCCTTACATTAGCACCAAAATGCATTTATATAATTATTTCGTGGAAAAAGTATAACAGAAAATAGTAATACTTATTATTTGGGCACATCAGTAGTAATATATGAGCAGATCTCCCTACCAAGTGTTTTTTTGTGGATTTGATCTTGGGGGTTATGCAATGAGTTACGTCGTTGGATGGATTCGCCGAGTTTATATTGTATTTTATTTGAGGGGTATTTGAGTGGCATTTGAGTGGCATTTAAGTGGCATTTGAGTTTTGATTATTTTTTTACTTAATTTGAACTTATATGGCATATAGATTTTGAATGTATGGCATTTAAGTTTTAATAGTTTTTTTATATAATTATATACATAATTCTAACTCATGTGGCATCTATATTTTTGAATGTATGGCATTTAAGTTTTGATAATTTTTTTACATAACTCGAACTCATATGGTATCTTGAGAGAGAGAGGGGAGAGAGGAGAGAGGGGAGATGGGAGATGGGAGATGAGAGAGGAGAGAAAGGAGAGAGAGAGAGAAGAGAGATTTTTTAGTTTTCTATACATTCATGTATATATGGATAATTATGTACATATTTATGGATATATTTATACCTACATCGAATAATATACATTTATTACATATTAAGTATATTGAATACTATAAAATTAAATTGAATAAATACATTGATTAAAAATGAATAATTATATGATTATATGCATTTATTACATGATAAGTAGGGAAAATCTTCCCATATAATATAGCTAGAGTCAGTAAATACTAAGTAATACAAAGCACTACAACTTGTAATAAATACTAAGTAATAATCATTAATGCATAGTTTGTTCCTTTACATCAATGTCTTTGATGTACTGATGTTACATCTTAGGAAGGAAGACTTCTGTTCTATGTGCTTTTAATTTCGTAATGAACTAAAATAAAAAAGTTATGTATTAGTATAGAATGGTTAAGCAAAAATGTAAAATAATTACATGAATTTGAACTTTAGTTCTAGTTACATTGGATAGTTTACATTATATAGAAAAGGGAAATAACTCACCAAGTTACATTGTTCAGCTTGTTCTTTCTTGAGCTCTATTTTCACCAAGTGCTTTTGATTCTCTTTCATCTATCTAAAACAAAACAAAAAATACTTGCTTTATAAATATGTTGTAAAAATTACACTAATTACACCAAAAAAGTGCATTTTTTTTACCTGGAAAATGTATATATTCAAAATTTTGTTGTAAAAAATACACTAATTACACCAAAAAAGTCCTTTTTTTACCTTGAAAATGTATATATTCAGCATTTTGTTGTAAAAAAATACACTAATTACATGAAAAAAGTCCTTTTTTCACCTGGAAAATGTATATATTCAGCAATTTGTTGTAAAAAATACATTATTTACACCAAAAAAGTCCTTTTTCCCCTGGAAAATGTATATATTCAGCATTTTGTTAAAAAAAATACACTAATTACATCAAAAAAGTCCTTTTTTCACCTAGAAAATGTATATATTCAGCATTTTGTTGTAAAAAAATACACTAATTACATCAGAAAAAGTCCTTTTTTCACCTGGAAAATGTATGTATTCAACATTTTGTTGTAAAAAATACACTAATTGCACCAAAAAAGTACTTTTTTTACCTGGAAAATGTATATATTCAGCATTTTGTTGTGAAAAGTACACTAATTCCACCAAAAAAGTCCTTTTTTCACCTGGAAAATGTATATATTCAGCATTTTGTTTTATTTATGGTAAAAATTAGTAAAACTCACCTATAGTGATATGATTGCCTTGAGTTATATATTAGCTTCTTGAGCTCTTGTTTTGGACAGTTTTATTTTTCAGCATCATCGAAGTAGAATCCATGTAGTTTGAGGAGTCTTCATTGGTTTGGTATCATCGAAGTAGGTGGTAGATCTTGAAAGGAATTCTTGCTGTGTTGCAGAAGTATGATGTCTTCAAAATCCATGTAGTTTGAGTCTTCATTGATTTGGTATCATCTAAGTAGGTGGTAGATCTTGAAAGGAATTCTTGCTGTGTTGCAGAAGTATGTTGTCTTCGAAATCCATGCAGTTTGAGTCTTCATTGGTTTGGTATCATCTAAGTAGGTGGTAGTTCTTGAAAGGAATTCTTTCTGTGTTGGAGAAGTATGCTGTCTTCAAAATCCATGTAGTTTGAGTCTTCATTGGTTTGGTATCATCTAAGTAGGTGGTAGATCTTGAAAGGAATTCTTGCTGTGTTGGAGAAGTGTGCTGTCTTCAAAATCCATGTAGTTTGAGTCTTCATTGATTTGGTATCATCTAAGTAGGTGGTAGATCTTGAAATGAATTCTTGCTGTGTTGGAGAAGTGTGCTGTCTTCAAAATCCATGTAGTTTGAGTCTTCATTGATTTGGTATCATCTAAGTAGGTGGTAGACCTTGAAAGGAATTCTCGCTGTGTTGGAGAAGTATGCTGTCTTCAAAATCCATGTAGTTTGAGTCTTCATTGGTTTGGTATCATCTAAGTAGGTGGTAGATCTTGAAAGGAATTCTTCCTGTGTTGGAGAAGTATGCTGTCTTCAAAATCCATGTAGTTTGAGTCTTCATTGGTTTGGTATCATCTAAGTAAGTGGTAGATCTTGAAAGGAATTCTTGCTGTGTTGGAGAAGTGTGCTGTCTTCAAAATCCATGTAGTTTGAGTCTTCATTGATTTGGTATCATCTAAGTAGGTGGTAGATCTTGAAAGGAATTCTTGCTGTGTTGGAGAAGTGTGCTGTCTTCAAAATCCATGTAGTTTGAGTCTTCATTGATTTGGTATCATCTAAGTAGGTGGTAGACCTTGAAAGGAATTCTCGCTGTGTTGGAGAAGTATGCTGTCTTCAAAATCCATGTAGTTTGAGTCTTCATTGGTTTTGTATCATCTAAGTAGGTGGTAGATCTTGAAAGGAATTCTTGCTGTGTTGCAGAAGTATGCTGTCTCCAAAATCCATGTAGTTTGAGTCTTCATTGGTTTGGTATCATCTAAGTAAGTGGTAGGACTTGAAAGGAATTCTTTCTGTGTTGGAGAACTGTGCTGTCTTCAAAAGCCATGTAGTTTGAGTCTTCATTGGTTTGGCATCATCTAAGTAGGAGAGAAAGTCATGTTGTGAAACATCTTTAAAGGGGTTCTTGGTGTGTCGGAGAAGTGTGTCGTCTTCAAAATCCATGTGGTTTGAATCTTCATTGGTTTGGTATCAGCTAAGTAGGTGGTATATCTTGAAAGGAATTCTTGCTGTGTTGGAGAAGTGTGCTGTCTTCAAAATCCATGTAGTTTGAGTCTTCATTGGTTTGGTATCATCTAAGTAGGTGGTAGATCTTGAAAGGAATTCTTGCTGTGTTGGAGAAGTGTGCTGTCTTCAAAATTCATGTAGTTTGAGTCTTCATTGATTTGGTATCATCTAAGTAGGTGGTAGATCTTGAAAGGAATTCTTGCTGTGTTGGAGAAGTATGCTGTCTTCAAAATCCATGTAGTTTGACTCTTCATTGGTTTGGTATCATCTAAGTAGGTGGTAGATCTTGAAAGGAGTTCTTGCTGTGTTGCAGAAGTATGCTGTCTTCAAAATCCATGTAGTTTGAGTCTTCATTGATTTGGTATCATCTAAGTAGGTGGTGTTTGCCATCTTAATTATCCAATCTAAAAAGACAAAAAATAAAAAATATTTTAAAAAATGTGAGCTATTTATTATTATTTAATCATAATACAAAGAAGATAACATTTTTATCAATATCCAAAGACAGGGTTTGTAACACAAACGGATTTGGTTGTAGGAGGCTATTTTCTCCATAGTGCAAGTAGGTGAGTTTTTCAACTAGTGGTAAATAAATATTTATTATTATTTTATTATTTAGATCACAAGACTTGAACAAAATTCAATAAAGTAACAATGAAAACCAAATGAAATCACAATAATATTAACAATAATAAGAATAATAATAATAATCATCACCAGTAAAAATTATTTTTCATATTAAATACAATGAATAATAACTGTTTTATGCTGATAATGAAGTAAAACAATACAATAATGAAAGTTGTAATCATTTTTTGGATGTAAAGTTCAAAATCAACCTGTTGTTCAAGATGTCATTTAAGGCTAACCTATTTTTTCTCTCGGACCTACGACAATTCTGTCAATCAATGCCAAAAGACTGCGATCTTGAGTGGAAACAGGATAGGTTCTATGAGCATGAAATTATTTAGGAAAGATACTTCTATGGTCAGGCCATATCGTAATAGGAGGATAACTCCAGAGTGCAACTAGTTGAGTTTTTCAACTAGTGTTAAATAATTATTTATTATTTCTCACCTTAATACAGAAAATCTCCTAGTAGTTGTAGTAGATGTTGATCCTTCAGTCACTGCTGTTGAAGTGGATGCTTTCTGTGTAAAACCGGTGCTTCTTATATAGCTAGGTTGTACTAGGTACTAGGTACCGATTGACACGAGTTGATTCCAATGAAAAGCCTTTATAATATATAAGCAGGAAAACTCACGCGAAAACAATGTAGATATAGATATATAGATATAGATATATAGATATATAGATATGTAGATATAAATATATCCATAAATATGTATATAATTATCCATATATACACGAATGTATAGAAAACTAAAAAAATCTCTCTCCTCTCTCTCCTTTCTCTCCTCTCTCTCTCATCTCCCATCTCTCTCTCCTTTCCCCTCTCTCTCAAGATACCAAGAACTTTTTTGCTGTAATTAGTGTAGTTTTTACAACAAAATGTTGAATATATACATTTTTCCAGGTAAAAAAAAGCGCTTTTTTGGTGTAATTAGTGTATTTTTTACAACATATTTATAAAGCGAGTGTTTTTTGTTTTGTTTTAGATAGATGAAAGAGAATCAAAAGCACTTGGTGAAAATAATGCTCAAGAAAGAACAAGCTGAACAATGTAACTTGGTGAGTTACTTCCCTTTTCCAATAATGTAAACTATCCAATGTAACTAGAACAATAATTCAAATTCATGTAATTATTTTACATTTTTGCTTAATCATTCTATACTGATACATAACTTTTTTATTTTAGTTCATTACGAAATTAAAAGCACATAGAACAGAAGTCTTCCTTCCTAAGATATAACATCAGTACATCAAAGACATCATTGTAAAGGAACAAACGATGCATTAACTGTTATTACTTTGTATTTATTACAAGTTGTAGTGCTTTGTATTACTTAGTATTTACTGACTCTAGCTATATTATATGGGGAGATTTTCCTTACTTATTATGTAATAAATGTATACAATCATATAATGATTCATTTTCAATCAATTTATTTATTCAATTTAGATATATCTCCTCTCTCTCTCTCTTCTCTCTCCTCTCTCTCAAGATGCCATATGAGTTCGAATTATGTAAAAAAATTATCAAAACTTAAATGCCATACATTCAAAATCTAGCTGCCATATGAGTTCAAATTAAGTAAAAAAATAATCAAAACTCAAATGCCACTTAAATGCCACTCAAATGCCACTCAAATGCCTCTCAAATGAAATACAATATAAACTCGGCGAATCCATCCAACGTCGTAACTCATTGCATAACCTCCAAGATCTGATCCACAAAAAAACTCTTGGTAGGGAGATCTGCTCATATATTACTACTCACATCATAGAACTGTTCTAGATAGACACGGTAGCAATAGAACTGGGACAAACGTAGACAAACATAAGTGAGTACATATTGAGATCGTACGTAGACAGTGAGTTAATATCTCAGACAATTGCGTAGACAAAGAGAACAAAGGGTGAGATGATATTGAGTCAAAAGCTTAGACTAAGTATGAGTAGATAATAATAAACGTTCGACAAGTACTGGCGTCCCTAACAATATTACTAACCTGTTGCAGCGTTGAACGAATAGTAATTGTATTTATATGCTTTCACTTGGGTGCATATAATATCAAAGGATCCCCCGATGTGAAGTTTCCCAATAGCATGTGTTGATCATTCGTTTGCTGAGTCGTATCTATTCGTAGACAAGAGTATGGTTTCTTTGTCGCATTTTTAAAAGCCTCTTGTACATATTTTACTCTTGAGGGAAAACATTGACCGGCCAATTAGGTAATCGAAAAGCATCTCTAGGGTTTTCAAAAAGAAAAAAATAATGACTATTCAAGGAAATTGTACGATTTCCTTTTAAAAACACAATCTGAACAACAACAAAAACACTTAGGTTCAAATGTTTTGTATAAAGAGCATTGGCATCAGCTTTACCAGAAACTTTATCCATCAGGTCATCAATTATCAACTATCTGTTTTGTCCATCTCTGGGAAAACTTGTTGTTATAGTTATCATTTCTTCATGAAAAATCACTCCAGGTACATCATCAAAAGCTTTTTGGTAGGCTCCATAACAGTAATGAATTTCTGTTGGTGGAGGGTGCGCTATAGTCTGACTAGCTTCAATCATTCTAAAAATCGCTTTTTTTTCTTTTCCGATCCAGTTGGTCCTGCAATCATTGCTGTAAAAGGAGAACGCATCCTTGGGTCATAATCTTCAGGTTTCCCATTCATCATAAAAAGATGTTCATCATCCCACAGTAGTTTCATTTATGATTCCAACAGGAGAGTTTCTCGCTTTTTGTATTTCTTCCATAGCTTCTTCATACATACTAAACTTAGTAACACCTCCAAAAGTGGAAAATCCTACGATAAATACCAAAATCATCATAACTATCAACGCTTTACGCTTCATGCTCGGTAAAACATCTAACATATCGCTTGTAGTACCCTCAACAGTATCAACTTCATTCATCGGTCTCATCTCAACATCATCCTCTGTCGACATCTTAACTTCCAATAACAATACAATCATATCACGATTCATTTTTATACAATGTAAAAACTATCAAAAAGTCAAATGCCATACATTCAAAATCTAGATGCCATATAAGTTCAAATTAAGTAAATAATTATCAAAACTCAAATGCCACTTAAATGCCACTCAAATGCCACTTAAATTCCACACAATATTAACTCGGCGAATCTATTCAACGCCGTAACCCACTGCATCCACCCCGGAGTCAAATCCACAAAAAACACTTGGTAGGGAGATCTGCTCATATATTACTACTAGCATTCGCTAAAACACTTGCGTATGTCATATGTTTTCCCAGAATATTTCGAAGGGGAGACAACACTCATCACATGCTTATTATTAATTGTGGTAAGAAAATATAGAAATCAATTGAATTTTGACGAGGTTGGTATTTGAAGCACTTCATAAGCACATATCAATGACATAGCAGATGAATATAGAAATGACCAGAACCATTCTTTAAGTTTGTATAATTCAATACTATTTATAATTCAATGTTTTTAATATTTCAATTTTTAATGATATCTTATATTCTGTACTATTTCTTTTGAAAATTATAAAATTGATGTTTAGCATTTTTGTTGGGCTCTCTTGTAAAATCACATGTGAATGTTTCCACAAATACTGATTAAAAAAGACTCATACCTGATTAGAGTTTTAATCCATTGCCTTCTGCCAACATCTCCCAGCACATTATTCAGATGCATTGACCGTTACTTCAATGAAGCAGTCCCTAAAAAGGAGCTTCGCCAGTTAATGGTATTTATGTGCTTGATAACCTGGAGTTGTCCTCTTGGGCCAGTGGCTAAACTCAGAGACAACTATCATACCATCCATAACGATATCATACTGTCAAACTTATTTCCCTATTTTTTATTTACTGCATATGTGTTCACAAAAAGATCCACAACTTTGAGAAAGATAGCCATGTAGTGGCGAAACAAGACCAAGGTAGAGCAAGGTAGAGGTTAAGAAATATAGTGAGGTTGAGAAAGCTAGTATCGCTGCTAATATTTTATGCATTGTTCCTTTTTTTAATTGTGTATTATATTTAAATTGTAGATGGTGACATTCTCAATCAAGGAAGCTCTTAAAGTTGTTTCTGCTCATGGAGTTGAGAAACTGAACATGGTGCATGTTCATTTAATTTACACTCAGAAGCTTGACATGTTTAAAAACCTATCAACAGTTGTCACTTTATTCGAGAAAGATAGTGCGAACCTGTCATCGGTTCAGAATCGACTTGAAGAGCAATCTAGTGGCACAAACCCTGGATTAGCCGGGCCAGTATTGAAAATCACGGATAGTGGTAGCCGGGGCCCTAGGAACAGAAAGGCTTTTGTTACTCCTATACCGGAGTAATACGAATGAAGAGAGCAGAGACTAGGAAGTAAGGACTCTATATAAGGAATGGAAAGTTTCCACTACACTCAAAAGAGCGGGAAAGCAGCCCAGATCCTCCCTGCCATGTGCACACCTTTTCTAGTGGCACACAATTTGTTATTGTATTCTGTAGCACTGCTTTCTATCCATGAATGTTTTGTATTATATTCTATTATTGGCTCACTCCTATTAAGGGGGTGAAATTTCCTGCCTTCTCCTATAAAGGAGCCGCTGCACATGAGAGAAGGCAGAAATTTTGTGAATCGTGCTAAATAGTATTTACTCGTATAAATCTCTGTGTAGTGTGTCTGGATTGTGGACCCCGTGAAGTCGTAAAAGTCTATTCGGGATAGAGCCTGAAGTGTGGAGAAGAGAAGAAGTGGATGCCATTGTGTCGGTGATGGAGGACACAAATCTATTACAGTATCATGTGAAATACACTTTTGAAATAATAATCAAATACAATGATATATTTCAAAATATAAAGGTGCTTACAAGATAAAGCTCGATGAAAAATAGCGTTATTGTAAGTAAATGCCAAAAAATCAGAACTACTAAGCAAAAAGGTTATATGGCACAACGTGTGGTCATCTTTATGCAAACATATAAAAATATTTTTGTAAAATCTGGCGTCCAGAATCACTCCTTATGCAATTGTGTTTTACATAGGGCACCGCATTTTTACTGGGATTGTGCAGTATATCGTTTCCAGATGAAGCTCCAAGCAAATGCAGCGTGGATTACATTCAAGTCATCTGGAAGGGTTGGCAGGTCATCCAATATTTTCTTGATGCTTTCTGAGTCACTGTTTGATTTGCAACGGATAAAGTCTCTCAAAGCATCGCGAAGGCTAAAACAAAGTTGTAGAAGCAATATATTGCGTAAGCTTGAATCAACTACTAAAAATCTGACAAAAGTCAAGAGTCAGATATACTTAGGCCAAAGCTTACCACTTCGATGATATATATATATATACATAGGCCAAAGCTTACCACTTCGATGATATATATATATACGTAGGCCAAAGCTTACCACTTCGATGATATATATATATATACATAGGCCAAAGCTTACCACTTCGATGATATATATATATACATAGGCCAAAGCTTACCACTTCGATGATATATATATATACATAGGCCAAAGCTTACCACTTCGATGATATATATATATATATATACATAGGCCAAAGCTTACCACTTCGATGATATATATATATACATAGGCCAATGCTTACCACTTCGATGATATATATATATATACATATACATAGGCCAATGCTTACCACTTCGATGATATATATATATACATAGGCCAAAGCTTACCACTTCGATGATATATATATACATAGGCCAAAGCTTACCACTTCTATATATATACATAGGCCAAAGCTTACCACTTCGATGATATATATATATATATATACATAGGCCAAAGCTTACCACTTCGATGATATATATATATACATAGGCCAAAGCTTACCACTTCGATGATATATATATATACATAGGCCAAAGCTTACCACTTCGATGATATATATATATACATAGGCCAAAGCTTACCACTTCGATGATATATATATATATATACATAGGCCAAAGCTTACCACTTCGATGATATATATATATACATAGGCCAATGCTTACCACTTCGATGATATATATATATACATAGGCCAATGCTTACCACTTCGATGATATATATATATACATAGGCCAATGCTTACCACTTCAATGATATATATATACATAGGCCAAAGCTTACCACTTCTATATATATACATAGGCCAAAGCTTACCACTTCTATATATATACATAGGCCAAAGCTTACCACTTCGATGATATATATATACATAGGCCAAAGCTTACCACTTCTATATATATATACATAGGCCAATGCTTACCACTTCGATGATATATATATACATAGGCCAAAGCTTACCACTTCTATATATATACATAGGCCAATGCTTACCACTTCGATGATATATATATACATAGGCCAAAGCTTACCACTTCTATATATATACATAGGCCAATGCTTACCACTTCGATGATATATATATACATAGGCCAAAGCTTACCACTTCGATGATATATATATATACATAGGCCAAAGCTTACCACTTCGATGATATATATATATACATAGGCCAATGCTTACCACTTTGATGATATATATATATACATAGGCCAATGCTTACCACTTCGATGATATATATATATACATAGGCCAATGCTTACCACTTCGATGATATATATATACATAGGCCAAAGCTTACCACTTCTATATATATACATAGGCCAAAGCTTACCACTTCGATGATATATATATATACATAGGCCAATGCTTACCACTTCGATGATATATATATACATAGGCCAATGCTTACCACTTCGATGATATATATATACATAGGCCAATGCTTACCACTTCGATGATATATATACACATAGGCCAAAGCTTACCACTTCGATGATATATATATATACATAGGCCAAAGCTTACCACTTCTATATATATACATAGGCCAAAGCTTACCACTTCTATATATATACATAGGCCAAAGCTTACCACTTCGATGATATATATATATACATAGGCCAAAGCTTACCACTTCGATGATATATATATATATATACGTAGGCCAAAGCTTACCACTTCGATGATATATATATACATAGGCCAATGCTTACCACTTCGATGATATATATATATACATAGGCCAAAGCTTACCACTTCGATGATATATATATATACATAGGCCAATGCTTACCACTTCGATGATATATATATATACATAGGCCAAAGCTTACCACTTCTATATATATACATAGGCCAAAGCTTACCACTTCGATGATATATATATACATAGGCCAAAGCTTACCACTTCGATGATATATATATATACATAGGCCAAAGCTTACCACTTCGATGATATATATATATACATAGGCCAAAGCTTACCACTTCTATATATATACATAGGCCAAAGCTTACCACTTCGATGATATATATACATAGGCCAAAGCTTACCACTTCTATATATATACATAGGCCAAAGCTTACCACTTCGATGATATATATATATACATAGGCCAAAGCTTACCACTTCTATATATATACGTAGGCCAAAGCTTACCACTTCGATGATATATATATATACGTAGGCCAAAGCTTACCACTTCGATGATATATATATATACATAGGCCAAAGCTTACCACTTCGATGATATATATATATACGTAGGCCAAAGCTTACCACTTCGATGATATATATATACATAGGCCAAAGCTTACCACTTCGATGATATATATACATAGGCCAATGCTTACCACTTCGATGATATATATATACATAGGCCAAAGCTTACCACTTCTATATATATACATAGGCCAAAGCTTACCACTTCGATGATATATATATACATAGGCCAAAGCTTACCACTTCTATATATATACATAGGCCAATGCTTACCACTTCTATATAAATACATAGGCCAAAGCTTACCACTTCTATATATATACATAGGCCAATGCTTACCACTTCTATATAAATACATAGGCCAAAGCTTACCACTTCTATATATATACATAGGCCAAAGCTTACCACTTCGATGATATATATATACATAGGCCAAAGCTTACCACTTCGATGATATATATATATACATAGGCCAAAGCTTACCACTTCTATATATATATATACATAGGCCAATGCTTACCACTTCGATGATATATATATATACATAGGCCAAAGCTTACCACTTCTATATATATACATAGGCCAATGCTTACCACTTCGATGATATATATATATACATAGGCCAAAGCTTACCACTTCTATATATATACATAGGCCAAAGCTTACCACTTCGATGATATATATACATAGGCCAATGCTTACCACTTCGATGATATATATATATACATAGGCCAAAGCTTACCACTTCTATATATATACATAGGCCAAAGCTTACCACTTCGATGATATATATATATACATAGGCCAAAGCTTACCACTTCGATGATATATATATACATAGGCCAAAGCTTACCACTTCTTTGCCACAGTTTTGAAATCCGGGATCTGTTCAACTGCTGCCTTATTCAACTCCAATATGATATACTTGAAAAGTTCATGAAGCAGCAGCTTCGTTCTTGGACTATGCGACACGCATTTTTGGGCCAACTCTTCCTGATGGTGTTTAGAGAGAGGCTCCCGGCATTCCGCGTTGATGTCATCGAATGGCTCCTGCAATGAGCAAACAAATAGCTAGATACTTTTGCATGCTGCTTGTTTTATGTCAAGCAAACTGCCAATCTGTCAATTAATGATATTTTCAAATCTTACTACAAGTTTAAACCAATAACACCAGAAAACTGTTAATGGATGAAAATGGAATAGATTTCAGCCATTTCACTCAGTCAGATACGCTGAAATTAAAAAAACTGATCTGAAATGCACAGTTCAAAGTTGGGATAATAAGGTTACAATGATATTGGTAACTAAACATAATATAATGTAGAGTTTTTTTGCCACCTACTATGTACATAATACTACCGCCAACAAACAGATACTCCTTGTGCTCTATTCCACTCCCTTCACCCTTTCCACTATGCTTCACTACCACAGAACCCACTCTGCTTGGGATCTATTCCCTCAAAGACGTATCCAATTAAGGCAGAGACAGATTACACACCGTTATGAAAGAAATAATTTATTATCCAAACTCTATACAGCAATATAACATAACAACAATGTAATATCCAGATAGCTTCTGCCTAAAATGCAGCAGCTCCTCTCTTTTTATATTAAAGAAGAGAAACCTTCATTCCCTCATTAGGGATGGACCAATAAAACAACGTCACAAACACAATACACAAATAGAAGACCTTGTAATAAAACCCTATAAATAATACTGTCTCATCAACCCAGATGCACAAACTCAAGCTACTCTAGTCGTCACTTCAGCCAATCGGAGTTGATTTCTTAGCCCAAATCCTATCTCTACGGGTGATTTTTCTCCTCGACATATTTTTAGGAATCTAACCTTCTGGTCCTGAGACTCCTTCAATCTCCGTGGTCTGGGAAATAAGGTCAGTAACTGGGCCGGTATCGATTCTCTATTTCAGTTTTTGCGATGTTAGCTTAAAACTCAGGCACTACTAAATCAATTTCAATAAAAAATGAATATTCAGAGTCGTCATTTCCTTCTTTAGGCTATAACACTCTTGAGTTTTCATTCCGCTAAAAGATTGCAGCAATACTCTCAATAAAACCTCATTCTTATCAGTTACGCCAACTTATAGCTGGCCATATTTTTTGCTTTGTGTCATGTTTGGTTTATTTTGTCAACATTACGATTTACTACAGCTTTTTTGATTGGTCGGCACTGGCAGTGGCTACAGCGAACGAAGTATTGATATTTGCGTGTCCAAGAGCATCGCTTTGCTGTTTCGTTAGATTTTATTACTGCTTTTTCACTAAATCACCAACAAATTTTACTTGCTTTTCTCATTCCAGTATTATCTCATTGCTTACGCCAGCCTAATATTGTTGTTTACCAACTTGCCTTGGTGACTGCCACTTCTATTAGAATAATATTAATCATTATTATTATTATAAAAAAGTGTAATAATGCAATAGTAAATAAATGATGATAGGTTTTAGTAATAATATAATAATAAAAAATAATAATAATGAACAACAATCTATTACTGCACTGTTTTTCTTATTCTTAAATACTAATTATTATTGTAATTGTTACTGTAATTGTTAATTATTATTATTGTTATTATTTGCATATTGTTTAATGATGTATCTATCTGGCTATAATAATAACAACAGCAACAGCGGCAGCAGCAGTAACAACAACAAAAACAATAATAACAACAACATTAACAACAACAATACCAACAACAGCAACAACGACAACAATAACAACAATATTAACAATAATAATAACAATAATGACAACAATATTAATAATAATAACAGCAAAGCAACACCTCTCTCAAAGAGGCATTTGCAGCGTCGATCAGACCTGCAGGGTACAACAGAGAAGTTGAGCACAACTTCACTACTAGTGAGCCCTCGGCTCAGAAAAACTAGGTATAGTTTAGGTAATAATACATGTATTCGTCCACATATCATGCTCTAGGGAAGCAATCGTCTAGAGTAGTTGACCACAGCAGCAGTAGGTGATAAGTGGCAATGTACACAAGTAAATCTAGCCTTTTATAGGCTGGTGGCAGGAAGTGCATTGCATCATGCCAAGTCTAGCCAATAAAACATAACAGGAAGTGATTTAACCAATCAGACTAATAATGCATAAGATACCGCACAACAATAAATGTACAAGGTGCCTAGTGGCAAGGAATAATACTATAATACTTTGACAGCCTGAGATCCAAGATAGATGGAATGTAGAGGTAGATAGGTCCTGGATACGTCCTTGTGTATTGACTCAGGCTACTTTGGAATCTCTGGCTACAGCGGCCATTTTTTTGCTGGCCCAGTATGGCATTGCAGGGCCGGTAGAGGTAACTGCCGGGTCTGTAGAGGTCACTGCGGGGCCGGTATAGGTTCTGCAGGGCCGGTAAGTAAAGCTGCAGGGCCGATATCATATCTGCAGAGCCGGTAAGGTAATTCCTTCTCCTTCTGGGGTGATGACTCTCTGACTCATCACTTTGGGAGGTCTGTCTGACTGATAGCTTCCGTCAGAGTCACCTCTAGGTTAATATAAGTGCGCAGGGTATGTGTACTACCAAAATCCACCACACCGGTATAGGAACTATACTGGGCCGGTGTCAAGTATATATGATATAATCGAGGGACTCTGGGTACTATACAGGGTTGAATGATTTGGTTTCAAAACTGGATATAAGGGAATTGGGGAGGGGGGGCAAGGGGTCTAAAGAGGGGGGGGAAGGATGTTAAGAGGGGCGGAGAGAAGGGGGTATAGCGATACACTACTGCTAACTTCTCTCACAATAATACACTTTATTTCAGGTCACGTGTTGGAGAAACTATCAGCAAGAAACCGACTCATAGCAAGTCTTTCATTGTGCTACAGTAAGATCATCAAACCAATTCCGAGAAAACCTCTTTTTGGCAAAATCAGAGTACTTTCGAGAAAAGTCAATTTGAAAAGACTTGTGATCACAAAAAAGAATGTAACAAATTATGTATTTCTATGACCAGTTTTTGTCGACTAGCGGATTTCCAGACCCATTATCATTTGGCAGATATACTGTGGGAAATTTGTGTAGATCCAGTGACCCCCAGCCCTTCTCCCCCCTCAACCACCTTACCCTGCACCCCTTGTCACCCCTGAAAGAGTGTGATAGAACCCCTTCCCCTTGACTAGAGGTACCCCGAAGTGTCAGAAGTAAATCATCTATCCATCATGTATGCTCAGTATACAGGCTATACCGACTGAGCCTGGGATAAATGGCTGCCTATACCGAGTGAGCCTGTGATAAATGGCCGCCTGTATGAGTCATACGGGGATAAATGGCCGCCAAAGGGAAGCCTGAGCTGATGATAAACATAGGAGCCTGCTAAAGCCACACATGGAGATGAGAGCACTGGAGCAGAACACAGGCTAAAGAAGGAGGAGCCTTGGACTTATTAAATGATGTGCCATGTGTACACTACTCTTATTGATTAACTTTGTTTATATTTTTGTATTGTTGGAAACAATTAGCTATTATATTGTAATACTTTGTGAGATTGGCTCACCCTAATAAGGTAACGTGCCTTCCTGATCTCTTCCTATAAAAGAAATTGCTGAAGATCAGGAAGGCAGAAGTTTTGTGGATTGCTTAGAGTAATTGTGGATTGCTTAAAGTACTTGTATATTGCTGAATAAAATGTGTCTAATAAATAATTATTAAGAGAAACACTTGTATCGTTTGTCTGGACGTGGTCTTTGTACCAGTTGCTAAAGTCAGTAGTACAATACTTGGGTAGCCATGCTTTTCGAAGTGTAAGTGCCGAATGCGTAAAAAATATGTAAGCAAAAAACAACGTTTGTAGTTGCTATTCAAATTAACCATCTATAATCAATCAAAAAGTTTAAGTAATTTTACATTTGGCCACCACAAACAACAGACAACACAAGAAAGAAGGAACTTTGACAACTTATTTCAAAACATGAAAGGAGCGAGAGTGAACATTAAATAAAAAGTTAATGAAATGAGCTATAAATAAGACTGCAAACCTCCAGTAATAAAAGATGATGATTTCAAACTAAAATATGTAATGGATTTGCAAAGGTTAACCACTAGCTAGTAGTAGCTGGTGCACTCCCTGGCGTGTTGATTGCACAAAAGTAAGCTCTCACTGGCACAGTGCCAGCTAGTTACTGTTGTTGCTAGTAGCACCACTATTGGTCACTGACACATCAATGGGGATCCGCCCGTAGTTTCTCTTTGTAGATGCAACCGGAAGCAGTTCAATTGCTAATAAAACTTATCATTAGAGTTTATGACTTGCTTGACGTTTATTTTAATTTGAGACATTTAGGCAGTTAATATGATAAAAATGATGTGATTGAGGAAGCTTGAGGGATCAATATTACCTCTAATTTTTTTTTTTAAAAAAATTATTTTGCTTTATTCACTTGAAAAAAAAATAATTTATTAATGATGCTCATAGATAGTACGCAGTTGAGCCAAAGTATCGTATTTCGGGCCTAACTAAGTTTGCCAACGTAAATAAATTACAGTGCGCCCTGTCAATCTATCTCAACAGCAGCGATATACTATTGTGAGAGATTTGTATAAAGTATCCACCCTCACCTCCCCCCCCCCATACCCACCCCTACCCCCCACCCTTGTTGTCTACTGGCCCCCTAAACATAATCTCCAACCCCTCCTTCTTCTGCCTAAACGCAAACTATCCCCACGAAAGTGAGCCCCAAAGACCTAGACCCTGTATAGGCACTATACCACGCATAAGAGTTACCCCGGGTCAGCTACCCCGGGCCTGGGTCAAAAGAAGATGGAAGAGCTAGCCTGGGGTCTATGGAGCCAGATACCCACCTCAAGAAATAGATGAGCCACATATGATAGCTTGGAGGACAGACCGAAAGTTGCATGCCCTAATAAGGGCTGGAAAATACCCAAGCTAAGGAAAAGAGCGGCAAAAAGTGCCCAACACAAAGTACCATGTGCTCAGGACTGTAATTGGTTAACCTTGTAAACAAACTTGTATTCTGTGTTATGATTGAATTACTTTTTCTCTTACGTCTTACGGTTGGCTCACCCAAATAAGGGGGTGAGTCTTCTCCCATTTTTCCTATAAAAGGAGCCATGTTGTGTGATTTATGTCAGAAGTCTAGTGGATTGTGTATAGATACCCTTATATATTGCTAAATGGATTGTATGTAAATATAATATTATTAAGTGAAAATCTGTCATTGTGTGTCTGGGTCCAGGACCCCATCAGTTGATAACGTCGATTCGAAGTGACTCCGAAATATTATTCAGAAGTTGTTGGAGTGACCCCGTTGTGTCGGAGTAGTCAGTGCAAAACTGCTACACTATTATGCTTGATCTACGCGGCGCGTCCTCGGTATTACAAGCTCCATCCCCATCAACTACTCATGAATCGTTTGTTGCAGATTTCGTAACTCTAGTAAACGACGTGCAATAATAATAATAACAAACCTATTATGACCATTCCAAGTGTACCAAACATGTGGTGTGCCCTGTGATATGTGACTAATAAATGGCAATTGTTTATGTTTGTTTTATTTTTTTTACTTTTTAGGGCAAATGATTAATAATTTTTTTGATATTATCATTAGTTTAAATAATCATAATTATTAATTAAAGTAAATAAATTAATTTTCTTCTAAAGGCTTTTGAGTGAAACTTGTAATTTCCTAATCACAAGTTGTATCAAACTTGCGCTTGAATAAAAATTATTTAACACTGAAATAAAATGAATAGTGTTAATCCCTGATGACAACACACAACAAATAAATAATAAGTAATAAATAATAATAAATGGGAGATAACTCTTACGAGCTCACTCTATATTTTTTATAGCGATCTATAGTCAGTATTGTTAGCGTTCGTAAAAAGTGATTATTCGAGTTAATTATCACTGTTTATTGTGCCAAAAAAATTTAGTTAGCTAAAAGAGACACTGGAGCTCATACCATCTCAATATATCAGTGAGAGGAAAACTCTAGAGCAAAAAATAAAAATAAAATTAGTGGATTTTTGAAACTCTTAACGATATTATCATAAAACGGCAAGTAAACTTCCGATATCATCAAATTAGCACTCCCTGGTGAGCACCGAAAATCGGCCGGGTCCCCATTACTTTGTTACTTTGGTTGAAGCATGTGCGCACAACTGGCAGAGTGCCAACTCTACTGTAGGAAATGTGGCTTCCTCTTCAATGAAGATCAAACCATACCAACTCAGAAGAAAATTTTCTGAAGCTGATGCATTGCAGTGTAATTAAATTGTATGACATTATTATTTCCGCTCAGCCTGTTTATATTTAGCAAATGACTGTATTAGAATTTCTACTGCTCATGAGCATATATTAGCACCCTACTTTTCTGTAAATATAGCTTCACTGCATGGTAAATCATAACAGTTTAGGCATTTGTGCATTGAGGTTGTGGGAAATTATCTTGGTGCATTGAATGTGAAACCTTGAATGCATAGGCAAATACAATTATCATAAATCTACTTTGAGACTGATTAGTTTGGCAGGTTGCCATACTGATTACCCAGTTGGAAATCTGACTCGGATTACTAGCCAGTACCGACTACCAGTACCGACTACCAGTACCTTTGGTTGACAGCAGAAGAGACACCGCTTTCAAAAGAGGTTTCTCCCCTTTACACATACATAACACCCACATCTCTTTGACCAAAAACAAATCTCAAATAAATTCTACATGTACAGTTCAACGAGCAAAAATGTCAAAGTTCCCCAAAACCGGATTAGGGTATATGAGCAGTGGACATATCACAATACGAAACCTAAAGCAATAGTAATAAGAAATATCTTCCACTGTTTCCACTGCAGGGTTAACTGCTGTTACAAGAACCAACTGGAGCATAAAGTATCCTACGAAAATAAAAAGATGGAAACGGTAGATATACCTGATGCTTTTTCATCAACAAATCTGTCTGAGCGTACTTCACTATTAGCCACACATGTTTAACATGTTTTAGCAGGATGTCCTTGGATAAGTATAATGGCTCTCTGCCAAATGTGGTCTCCATGTACTCTGCGAGGGAATTGTCTCTCTTTATGTGAGTCATCACTGACAGGAAGTTGATGACCACCCTTAGCTCTTTGAGGTCAGCAGTCAAATTCTGAACACTAGTGCTCAAGGACTTGATTATAGATGCTTCCAAGTCTGCCGACAACAGTTCCTGGGAACCAAAAGAATTGTAACCGCATAGCACGGCAGCGCTTTTGATTTAGCACACTGGTAGGTTTTATAAATATGATTGAAACAAGATACCTGGGAAGGATTGATTGCTTGCATCTGGTTGTGTAGATTGAAGTCCTCCTCAAAGACATAACATGGCAGCTGCTCATCAGAGAAGTGAATCTTCGGTTTGTTACTTATATATCTTTGTAAGATTTGATTATCAATGGCAGACCAGTTGTATGATATGGTAGTACAATTGGCCTCCTTCAGCTCATACTCGCTGTGTGCAGCTACTAGACTTAATATCTCATCTTCACCTTGTATGCATACAATATTCAGCTGTGTGACGGCTGACAGCGATATACGTGGGCTAAAAAACAGAGGAAAGCATTTTCTAACAACTAATGAACACACAATAACTCACTGAACTATATATAATGTTAAAAGTACACTAGCCAAACTACCCGGCGTTGCCCATGTAGATGACGTGGAGAGTGTAAATGCAGTTTGAGGGAGACAAAGAGCGGCCAGTATTATTGGAGGGATGATTAAAATATCATTTGTAGTATCATGTTAAAGCATGCCAGGATTGAATAAGTTTTTGTTGAATTTTTGAATATTCAAGTCAGGTGCTGAACTACAAGCCTGCAAGATACCCCTTTTCCAGAAATGCTCATCAATTTTTACACTGCTTAAAATTGGCGTCATCTTCAGATCGGAAGTATATTTATTTTTTTGCCGTACAGTATTTATTTGGCCAATCACATCCCGCTATTTATTTTTATTTTACTTATTATTATTCTACATACTCAACACTGTCCATTCTTGCATGACTACCATTTATTACTCAATGATAATAATCAACTATGGTGATGGTAATAAGCGAATTGTTTGTGAGTAATTAACAGGCACTACTGATTATTTGGTGTAAGTGGAGCCAACCAACTGCTTTGGCAAATGACAATGAATAAAAAAATGAGATAGCACGATTTTCTGTAAAGTGGGGCTTTGTTTAGCATGTTATAGCGTTAAGTGGTTCAAGCATAAAAAGCGTAGAGATAAAGAGAGTATTCGCGACCTGTTCGTCGAACAAAGTACAAAAAAAAAATTGGTTTTCGTAATTCAATACGTCGTGCAACGGAACATGTAATGTATGCAACGGAACATTAGTTTACATCAACCTAAATATTCAATGGAATGTTACAGTTTACTGAACAAATTATAAAGAAAATAACTCCCAATTTTCAAAATGATCAAAAAAATAATAAAATTTGGACTGCTATAGACTGGGATAGTTTGTGAAACTGCCTTTCAGTTTCATAAATTTTGAAAGTTTGCAATGGTTTTGCATTACTTTTCAAAGATATAACACCGGTCTATGAAAATGGGAAAAAAAAATCGACTCGCTCGTTATAATTTATTTAGCGTTCAGTTTCATTCGCGACCTACGAACAATATAGATAAATACTTGTTGATTATTTATTCAGTGAGCTACTTTTTGTTGACTCACGATTTCCGAATAAAATGGTTATTTGTTGATTAAATTTATCCATGCTAATCTATACAAAAGAAAACACTTTTAGACCAAAACTTATACCTATTGGTTAACTGATGACTTTTATAAAAGAAACCGCAGACAGGCAAAACAAAAAATAGCTCTACGCCCTTCAACCCTGGTATGGTGGCTAAAAATAATGGCAGCGCCCAGCTCGTAGAGAATAGTAAAGACGATAGTTTTTCGTAAATATATTTTTCATCGTAGAGTTTAGTTACATTTTAATACGACCAAGGTACTAACCGGGTAATACCCAATCACAATTTATTTAACTTGTTGAGATTGATTAAGCAGTGCCCGAGTTTCAGGTGTACATCGCAAAAACGGACTTACAATTATACATTAGAGTACTCGGTGAATACAAACTATGCCGGAAGCGGGGGTTAATATGAAGTTGTGTATTACAATTAGTCAGTTACACACACCTGCTCGCCAGAGTAGTCAACATTGAGTTGTGTACATCAGTAAGTAACTTCACAAGTACATATGCAGGGGATCTATTTCTCTGATCTATTAGAAACTGTGACACAGCTGAGTTGTTATCCAGCTCAACAAACTCTGTTGATACATCAGCTGTATGAAATATGTATAATACAGTACATATCAACCAAAATGGTGTGACTTCAGTTTATATGTATAATACAGTACATCTCAACCAAAATGGTATCACTTTAGTTTATATGTATAATACAGTATATCTCAACCAAAATGGTATAACTTTAGTTTATATGTATAATACAGTATATCTCAACCAAAATGGTATAACTTTAGTTTATATGTATAATACAGTATATCTCAACCAAAATGGTATAACTTTAGTTTATATGTATAATACAGTATATCTCAACCAAAATGGTATAACTTTAGTTTATATGTATAATACAGTATATCTCAACCAAAATGGTATAACTTTAGTTTATATGTATAATACAGTATATCTCAACCAAAATGGTATCACTTTAGTTTATATGTATAATACAGTATATCTCAACCAAAATGGTATAACTTTAGTTTATATGTATAATACAGTATATCTCAACCAAAATGGTATAACTTTAGTTTATATGTATAATACAGTATATCTCAACCAAAATGGTATAACTTTAGTTTATATGTATAATACAGTATATCTCAACCAAAATGGTATAACTTTAGTTTATATGTATAATACAGTATATCTCAACCAAAATGGTATAACTTTAGTTTATATGTATAATACAGTACATCTCAACCAAAATGGTATAACTTTAGTTTATATGTATAATACAGTATATCTCAACCAAAATGGTATAACTTTAGTTTATATGTATAATACAGTATATCTCAACCAAAATGGTATAACTTTAGTTTATATGTATAATACAGTACATCTCAACCAAAATGGTATAACTTTAGTTTATATGTATAATACAGTATATCTCAACCAAAATGGTATAACTTTAGTTTATATGTATAATACAGTATATCTCAACCAAAATGGTATAACTTTAGTTTATATGTATAATACAGTATATCTCAACCAAAATGGTATAACTTTAGTTTATATGTATAATACAGTATATCTCAACCAAAATGGTATAACTTTAGTTTATATGTATAATACAGTATATCTCAACCAAACTGGTATAACTTTAGTTTATATGTATAATACAGTATATCTCAACCAAAATGGTATACCTTCAGTTTATATGTATAATACAGTATATCTCAACCAAAATGGTATAACTTTAGTTTATATGTATAATACAGTATATCTCAACCAAAATGGTATAACTTTAGTTTATATGTATAATACAGTATATCTCAACCAAACTGGTATAACTTTAGTTTATATGTATAATACAGTATATCTCAACCAAAATGGTATAACTTTAGTTTATATGTATAATACAGTATATCTCAACCAAAATGGTATACCTTCAGTTTATATGTATAATACAGTATATCTCAACCAAACTGGTATAACTTTAGTTTATATGTATAATACAGTATATCTCAACCAAACTGGTATAACTTTAGTTTATATGTATAATACAGTATATCTCAACCAAAATGGTATAACTTTAGTTTATATGTATAATACAGTATATCTCAACCAAAATGGTATAACTTTAGTTTATATGTATAATACAGTATATCTCAACCAAAATGGTATAACTTTAGTTTATATGTATAATACAGTATATCTCAACCAAAATGGTATAACTTTAGTTTACATGTATAATACAGTATATATATATTGAGTGAGTGTAAAGTGCACATGTCACACATATACACTATTAAATGTGTTTAGCCTTCATAAGTACAATAAAAAAGTAAAAGACCTTGACATTGAAGAAAGCGTTCATCCGCAGAAGTAAACCATACACCATAGAATACCGAGTCTCGTACATGTGTTTTTTTGTAGTTAGTGGTTTAATAAAAAAATCTATAAAAAAAACTCTGTTCCCTGAATATTACAGAGAACTTGAAAGTTTTGCTTATGTCATGTTTCTCGCTGGAAATTTCATATACACCGTAAGGAAGTAGTGAAACATTCTTGAATCTAAAACCTTGCCAAGGCCGACTAAATCGTAAACGATTTTCATGGTCTGAGAATCATGTAATGCTCACCATTGTGTCTAACCACCCTATTCCAGGCAGATAAGAAGTTGTCTACCAATTTTGCTAGGGCGGGTACATCCCCATCATTATGGTGAAGCAGGTCAGCAATGCTAACCTTAGAAGCCTCAGTTCTGCTAAGTTTGCTATGAAACTTGTCGTTCAGGAGGTGAATGAGTGAAAGAATGTCTGGTAACCATCGCATGGCTATCAACATCTCACTGTAGTCTACCGCTCTGCGTAGGTGCGGACAAGTCTGCATACAAAAACAATCTATCAAGTATTTGAGCACATTGTCAAACATAAAGTACTAAAATATCCAGTGCCGGCGTACATTTTTATCATAAGACAAAGCACATTATTATTGGATATCATTGCAATTAGTGGTGTTAGTGAAAAGTATAAATTGACTAACAAATTAATATTGATAATGTACATTGACAACATTCATTATGACAAAATCAAGTGATGCAGTACACTGACTGGGTGGAAGGGGCACAGAGTTATGGTGAGATAGGGGTGTGAGAGTGAAACTAAAGCAAGGAAAGGGAAAAATAATGGGAGAATGGAGGGAAGGAAAAGAAGCACAGGTGAGAGCTAGAAAAGCAAATGAGAAACGGGCATGAGGAGAGAAAGGGCATGAGGAGAGAAAGGGCATGAGGAGGGAAAGGGCATGAGGAGAGAAAGGACATGAGGAAAGAAAGGGCATGAAGAGAGAAAGAGCATGAGGAGAGAAAGGGCATGAGAGAAAGGGCATGAGGAGAGAAAGGGCATGAGAGAAAGGGCATGAGGAGAGAAAGGGCGTGGGGAGAGAAAGGGCGTGAGGAGAGAAAGCAGCGAGAGATATGTAAGGGATAGAAATTCACCTGTTCAGTAGAATTGAGTTGACTACGCAGGGCAGACATAGTCAGTGGTCTCCTGTATTCCCAAAGCCCAGGAGAAGCAAGAATGTTTTCCGTTACTAGTTTGTCAGCAGTAGACAAAAGTTCTTTCACATTATTATCATCATCCGCTGGTGCAAGCTCACGTCTCAAACTTTGCACTACGGCGAGCTGTATAAAATTGTTGACTCAGATAGATTGCACATGCTATAACTTCATCAGTTCTACTCTATTATTATAACTGCAATTACATCAGTGTCTCACAACAATGATCCCTTCAGATAACGCAGCTAATATTTAATTAAGCCGTGTTTACACTAGGCGACTCCGATTCCCTTAAAGTTTGCCGATTGCGTCTTGGCGCTGGAGACTGGCGCTGTTTCCGGTGGAGATGCAGGGTTGTCGGAGGCTGAGATGTAGCAACCCAGCAGTGTTGGGTTCGAGCGTCAAGTCGTAGCGTCTTCATAGCCGCGTGACACAGTTTAACCAACTGAGTTGCTCTATATAGCGGCTCCAATATTTTGTTTATTCTAGCCTGAATATAATGTAAACAATGATTGTTATAAGATCATAAGTTTATTATTAAATAATTAATTATTACCAGCATTGTTGACATGTGTGTTTATTATTTTTCTTATCAAAAGAATCAAACTATGTATGTTCAACAATAATAAATAATTCATATTCGGAGCAGTTACCATTATTATTTTGACTGCAAACACAAAAATAACGCTAGATTTTCTTCAAATTATTATTTAATTTCAGTAAGTGGTATTATTATTTATAGATAAGTTAAAATTTCCTATTATAAGTAAATAAAAATCCACACGACGCATAGAGAACTACAGTTGCCTGGTAGAAAACTGGTAATAATTAAATCACAGCGCATCAATTCAACTGCGTTAGCAGAAAGGCAATAAATTATTTCAGCTAAGATGGTTGGGCAACTCCAAAGTCGCAAATCTCAAAAATTTATGGTGGCGCAGCAGTGTTAAAGCAACATGCGTCTGCGACAATCCATAGAGTCGGAGTTGGAGTCGCCTAGTGTAAACGCGACTTTAGTGTTAAAAATGTGGAAACTTGATAGGGACTTAATACGAGTTATCTCCCAACTTCTATGGCAACCGGATGTTCCAAAATGATTACAGTGAGCAATCATTTTTTATTCAGTTGTTACATGTTGTTATCATTTGTAGTTAACTATCAATTTTAATTTAACGCTGAATCGTCTTTATTCAGGTATAAGTTTGATACTGATGGCAATTATTACAGATCACATATTTTTCTCAATAAACATTACATAACTACAACAAACTCAAAAGTAATAAGACAGTGTGTACAAAAGATCTTAAATTATTGTAACAACCATAAAACAAATCAATTGCCTGACAGTTGGAAAATGCTGCAGAAGTGAACTATATAATTTCTCAACCATGTCCCACTATTTTGGTCCACTTAGTGATTGTCATGATCGGTCACTATTATTTCAGATTAATAAAATACGCAACAAAGAAATCACTAACGGCATATAGCTATGGAATGTATAAATACTGACGGTGCGCTGTGCATATCTATCAATACCATCTTACTACATCGTTACTGTGGAAGCAGGCCACAGTTATTCACAAGAGCGCATCCCCATTAAATTATCTTGGCAAACTCAATTAAACCAATAATATGAAAAAACAGCGTTGCCCCATAATATTTAAGAGCAAATTTAATCAACTTCTTTCCAAATAAACAAATCAGAAATCTTTTACAAAAATAAAATTCGAGGACTATATTGATCGCTTGAGCTTTCGACCATTTTGTTTTTGTCATACAAACTGCTTAACGAGCCTCAAACCAGGGGTAATAATCAAGCGGAGATTTTCAATGATACGTTATATGACTATTATAGGAATTCGGGTGGCATCAGTTGAGGGAAATAACTCCTACCAGGTCTTTTTTACCCAAACAGAGGCAAAAATAATCAAATGTTACAATACAAAATGATACAACAGTGGCGACTGTATTTTCATTTTAGAAAACTTATAACAGGGTAATTGTTTTTCAGATTGCAATCGAATATTGAAGCCAACATTTTGTTTTATGGCAATCGGTTAGATTTGCCATGTCACTCCAATTTTTACACAGCTTTAATAAAAGCAAAAGCTTAAATACCAAAAATTATAAAGATTTTGTAATTTATCAAACGCTTCCAGTAATTTGTAACGTTGGCTGTAAATACTGAGCGATTAAATGTTAGATCAAGTTATATAATACACTTGTACATTGTTAAAACTCATCATGTAGAGCAATCACCGTATAAATCTAAGTCCTAGTTCATGGTTCAACTGACACTCAAATCATAAAAAAACATACTGATTAAAATTTTGGCTTACCATATTATCAAACGATGGCATGATGTAGTTTGTGGCAATGTCTTTCTCCCACTCGCGCCGGCTTTTGATACTTTCTAGAACTTTCGTGCCACTTCGAGATGCTAAAATTCCATTGAGAGATGGTAATTTACCATAAAAGAATGTTATAACCAATGCTAGTCAACTAAATTATAGTTGTAAGACTCAACTGCTTCTTGGCTAGAAGCAGCACACCCCTCTTTACCCGTGGCCAACTACCTTTTGTGAACCTCTACCAAACCCATAGTAGGAAACAGCTTCATAAGCATCTAAAATAACTAAGGCCCAACTTTGCCTGTCATGGTGAGCCATACTGGTCAAGCGTAGGAATACCTAATCCCTCAGGCAGTCAGCATGTCCTTAAAAAGCTGGTCTGAGCAAAGACTCAGTGATGAGCAAAGAGTAAATGGTAGATAAATAAAAAACCACTCCCGCAGTTAGGTATTCCTTTGCAAACGCACTAGTAGGGATTGATACTAGGCTCCAACTTTGTGTCTTCACGGATTCCCCCTCTCTCAAATTACCACAAAAAGCACCCAATTAGTCCCTGAAGAAGAGATACTAAAATTAGGGCTGTGCCATGGTTCAAAAATTTAATCAAGATTAATCTTCTTGTCAAATTTATTGATCTTAATTAATCGCAAAATTAATCTCCTGCGATATATCTATAATTGCCTCTAATTTTCCAATATATAGTTCTGATTTTTCCGCGCCTATTAAAAATTATAAGCATGGGATTGCATTAAGGTGGATTGGAATTTATTTTCAGTCATAGATAAATAAGGTACACTTGAAAGAGAAAACAAAGCACATTAATTCTATATGTGTTTATACTTGTGTTTATTCAGTTTCTGCTTATTAATTATTATTTCTGATTCATATTATTATTATTAGTTGTTGATACTAGTATATTACTATTTACCATAATCACTGAATTTAGCATTTTTATTGATCACTTATAGAATAGTACTATATCATTTTACTAGTGTTACTTATAAAACTACTTCGTTCCTTTATCATATTATTGTTACTGTAAATTTTTTATCACTTCTATTATTATTGCACAGCCAGTCTCATAATAATAATCTGTCACCAATCACACGTGGCGTGGCTCACTCACACTGTGTCTCTGTCATGGTCATGGATGAAATATAACAGGATTGCCAGCTGCGGCCGCGTAATAGAAATTTTGTGACGAGCCAAATGTAGCCGTTTGTGGGAACCGCCATACTGCTCCGAAATTTTCAATACCACTTGGATCTCGTAATAAATATCGTTTTCTTATGAGTTTTTACACTTTAAGTTCACGCCGTGGGCATACTGCGCTAGTTTTGACGATTCAACTATTTTTACTTACAATACCATATCCGCTCCGAGAACAAAATTGTATATGCCAACGATAACATATATGTAATCTTTGGTATGTGGCAAACTTTATGCAGCTTCCGCTCCGAAACTAGAAACTCAGAACATCGCGTTAATAAAATATTTACGATTAGTTTTCCGAGCTGCTATAGTAGTTTGTGTTTCCGCTCCGAACAACCAGCTCAATATGGGCGCCATGGATGACTTCCCATTGGCCAAAATTGGCTACACCCCGTTGGGGTTTCTGGCAATCCTTGTATATTTCATCCATGGTCATGGTGAATACTCCATTCAATTAGGTTGAGCTTGTGAATGAGAGCAGTTTGCTTAGACTTGCAGTCATAAATGCATGCTTGAGTGCACGGCTCAGTTGTTTTGTAACTTCTACTGACTCACAACACAAAGCGTGTCTGCTGCTTGCAGGGCAGGCCATTGCTAACTATTGCCTAGCGTAACCATGGATGAAATATACCAGGATTGCCAGAAATCCGAACGGGGTGTAGCCAATTTTGGCCAACGGGAAGTCATCCATGGCGTCCATATTGAATTGGTTGTTCGGAGCGGAAACATAACTGACTATAGCAGCTCACAAAATAATAGTAACTATCCCAATTGAAGCGATGTTATAATTTTTTAGCTTCGGAGCGGAAGCTGCGTAAGATCAATAAATTGTGAAATGAGTTTGCCACATACCAAAGATTGCATATATGTTATCGTTGGCATATTAAATTTTGTTCTCGGAGCGGATATGGTATTGTAAGTAACAATACTTGAATCGTCAAAACTAACGCAGCATACCCACAGCGTGAAATCATCGTGTAAGAATTAATAAGAAAACGATATTGATTACGAGATCCAAGTGGTCTTGAAAATTTCGGAGCAGTATGGCGGCTCCAACAAACTTGAAACTGGCTACATTTGGCTCGTCATAAAATTTTTATTACGCAGCCGCAGCTGGCAATCCTGGTATATTTCATCCATGAGCGTAACAGTAATCACGTAGTAGTGTTTTATTTCCACATTACAAGCAATAATAATGAAAAATTGCCATTATTCAAACAAAATTGCAATTGTCAATTATAAAAAAGTGAAACACACAAGTCACTACAAAAGAAAAAATATTATTGCTACTAATGGAGATTAATTAGATAATTATCTTTAATCGCGTTAATCTTTTGGGGAAATTGATCGCGTTAATCGTGAAAATGACGCGATCAAAGCCCAGCCCTAACTAAAATAAACCTTCAATTTACATACACTGGATTGCTGTTCCAAAATAGTGTAATACTACCCCCTAATAAGGATAACAAAACATTTTAGGCACAAAGTAGACAACCCCATACCCTGTAAGCATTGTGCATGGAGGCCAGCACGCCCTTATGGTAGCAGACTTCCATCGCCTACTACAGGCACAACAACTTCCTCTCAAAGAACACCCCTTGTGACAATCTTTCTTCTCTCACGGGGCACACTCTGTCAAAACTCCGAGGAGTCCACTCGTTGACTCCCATGGAGCCTACTCCGTTCGGGGTCTACTGTGACCCTGACGCTATCAACTGGAAAAAGTCCTCAACTCAGATGGACTATGCCACATTATAAAACAAAATACTGTATTATGCACACTCTATATAGCAATATAACATGTAAAATAGACAAGATCAACGAGAATTCGGCTTCACAAACAGCAACGCAGGTCCTTTTAAAGAAGGCAAAAGGAACTCTCATTCTCTTATTAGGGATGAGCTAGTTATACATAACAATACATAACATAATACAATACCAAGTAAACAATGATAACCAATCAAGCGTTAAGCGTGTGGTTTAGTTTCTTCCAACTAATCAGGGGTGGAAGGGAGCTAGTTCACCAAATATGGTGACATGAGTTCCTTAGGGTAAGGTAAGGTCCCACTCCCGAGAGTATTTCTTTCCTTCACTTCCAGCGGGTTTCATACTCCTAGTTTTCAGGCTTCTTTGGCAATTAGTTTCTAATTATGTAGGTCTGGATACTGGCTCAGGATAGGGATCCTGGGTTGGCCACTGGGCCTGTATAGCAATCTATACTGGGCCGGTATAGGTTATGTAACTAACAATGGGGGTATACCGGGTCTTATACAGGGTAGAGTTAGGGGGGAATTTAGCAAAGGGTACAAGGGGACAAGGCAGGGGTGGAAAGGGCCTTACACCATTCTACTATCAAATTTTCCCACACCATTTGTGAACTATCTAAAGAGAAAAGAGAGCCATCAGAGGTTAAAGAGTCCAAAAACACTGATGCCCAATGGATCATTATATGGAGAGTAAAACCTACATAAAAAAGGCCAAGACAACCTATCAATCTGTAAATCATATATTTTCTGCTTGACAAGATTGCACAAAAAGTGAGAGAGGTGGAAAATGGGAGCATTCTTGGATGAAAATTCCTGATGGTTACACCACATCACATTTATAAACAGACATGGTATTGTGTGATTGTTGATTGTACCACCAAAAGAGCTGCTTCTTTTCATGCAACCTACAGCTAGGTTTTCCATTACACGCAGTGTAGTATCGTAACTACAAAGCAGTAGACACTAAATGAACATTGATGCAAACTAGTATGCCTGAGCCAAGGACTTGGCCTGACAAACAACAGAACGACTAGTGCACAGACATAGAGGAAAAATCCTAGCACAGGACAGCTCAATCAACGATACTATACACGAAGGTAAGAAACTCGGCTTCACAATTCACTCCAATTTTGCTTGAGCCGAAAGGAGTTCTATGCAATGGGGAATGGAAATTCCAAAATCATAAGTGCATAGTAGGCGGAGTCTGTCGTCAAGCGAATCAAATGCTTATGTAGCCCAAAAGTTCACAAGCTAGTGTGCAAGTGAAAGACCAACTGATCACAGTTGTGCGAATTAGTAGCTGACAAATCCCCTGCGGTGCAGCAAATGACATATGTCTCTGCAGCAAGCTCTAGTCATGTAAGGTATTTTTTCCACATTTTACCTTTAGACATTCTGTTGATGACATCATGAACAAGCAGAATGCAATCATCTGTACTTCTACCACAGCACTCTGAGATATTCTGTAAATCAACCTGTATATGACCCTCTAAAAAGGGCTGCACATCACTGTCCTTCGCAAGGAACGGCTGAATCATCTTATACACCTGCAATCATATAAGTTACACATATAAAAACATGTGCAGGGAGCAGTTGATACATGTGGAGACAACAGTTACTTGATGCACTGAGATTACTCACCTGTGGTCTATGAAAGAGAGACGCAGTAAACATACACAGATGTGTTATACACCTGAGTACAGCACAAGATAGAGAGTTGAGTTCTCTTTCAGGCTGTGCACTGCTCCTGGTCTCGTGTGATCCAAGAATGTGACCAAGCTTACTCTTGCCACCACTACAACAATTAAAGGTGACTCAAAAGACATCAATAGGCAAATATCATGAGATGATCTGATCTGCGCATTCATATTAAAAAATAAACGGTGAAATCTGCGGTTTGGCGGCAACTAACTCAGATCACAAAGCTGAGACTTATTAGCTACAAAACAATACTCTTAAACCTGATGATGAAAGATGTCAAAACACTAAATTATTTCACTCATGTCCTGCGAAGCTCACCATAAACGATGGAAACCCATCAATCGGGGTGGTGGGTGGGGGTAGCAATAAATATTTGAAAACTCTTTACTATAAAAAAGTTCTACAAATAACTACAAGTTAGTTGTCTACAAGCATTTTGAGCAGTTCAGAGCACTTGCAATCGTTTTGACAATGTTCAACTGCTATAAATCAAAGTCTGGTTTACAATTGATCTAATTCTAGGTGATACCAATAACCCCAGTGATAGTAACACACCAGGAGAACTTTAGATCATTGTATGGGGAAGCTTGATTGTTTTAAAAAACTGAATAGTTTTCTCTGCTCAAAAGAACCCTCTTGCCTTGGATTCAACCCCTCAATCCCTTTTTCACTCTGCAGAACCCACTTCAGCTCTTGCTAGCACCATTACATTGTGAACCAAAAGAAGGTATAAGCGATCTCCTCAACCAACTGTAAGTTACCACACCTGCCTACCGCGCTTCCCAGTTTGACATTTGATGATAAGTTACTCAGGCCATCATGGTCTATCAGATTCATGCCGTTGCAAAAGTCTCCCACTTACTTTCAGAAGTGCACCTCTACCGGGCAACTGGTACAAAGAAACTCTCTGGTGAGTTAAAAAACTAATAGTACTATTTGTTTTCACCATCACGTTGTTTCGAAATGTGTGAAAAACTAGAAAATTTTAGAAAATAAACAAACAAACTTGAATAAGATAAAAAGTAATTCAAATTAAAATCTTGGGTTTTCTTTAATTTAAGCACACTGGACTGAAATAACATTGTGAATGCGAGATAAAGAGGTACGAGGAGGCAGCCATGGAAGAATACAATCACTGGAGGAGGAAACTGTGTGAAAGGATGACCATGTGAAAAAGTGGTCATGGTAGATGGTGACCATGTGAGAGAGCGGCCATGGGGGAGGGCAACCATGGTAGAGTGAGGCATGAGAGATAGTGGTCATGGGAGAGTATGGCCATGGGAGAGTGGCCATGGGAGAGGATGGTCTTGGGGGACAGCGGCCTTGGGAGAGAGTGGCCATGGGAGAGGATGGTCTTGGGGGACAGCGGCCTTGGGAGAGAGTGGCTATGAGAGTGAGTGGCCATGGGAGAGGGTGGCCATGGAAGAGGGTGGCCACAAGAGAGTGTGGCCACTGGAGAGTGTGGCCATGGGTGAAAGTGGCCATGGGAGAAAGTGCCATGGGAAGAGGTGGCCATGAGAGAGGGTGGCCATGGGAAGAGGATGGCCATGGGAGAAAGTGCCATGGGAAGAGGTGGCCATGAGAGAGGGTGGTCATGGGAAGAGGATGGCCATGGGAGAAAGTGCCATGGGAAGAGGTGGCCATGAGAGAGGGTGGCCATGGGAAGAGGATGGCCATGGGAGAAAGTGCCATGGGAGAGGATGGCCATGGGAGAGGGCAGCCATGGGAGAGGGTGGTCATGGGAGAGAGTGGCCATAGGAGAGAGTGGCCGTGGGAGAGTGTGGCCATGGGAGAGGGCAGCCATGGGAGAGGGTGGTCATGGGACATTACTACGAAAAAAGTGACAACGGGAGAAAGTGACTATAGGAGGGCCTACCGTGAAATTAGGCTACCACGAGAGGTGGCAGCACGGTATAGGCTACTATGACAGAACTGTGTGATGAGAGTACCCTGCCACAGGAAAGAATTCTACCATGGGAAGAGCAGACTGTGGAAGGGGTCTGAGAAAAAAGGTAACGATATCTCTGACAACATATATTTATTGTTGTGCAAAATGAGTAGGCCAGTCGGTATATAACAGAAAATAAAAAAAAGCTTCATATAAAGTCTCACGATTTTAAAGGCTAATTACAGCCATTAGCGCAGTTTCATTTCATTCTGAAAATGTTTTCACAATTTGATAAGTGAGTGGAAAAAAGTTGCCGCTACAGCGGTGTAACCTAAACTTGCGAGTTTTTTCTTTCTTCTCACTTGATAATCGCCCAACTAAAAATACCAGTTTCTTTCCATGAATAAATGGTGGGAATTTAGTTTTTTATTCATTCTGAAACGCCTCGCAAAAGGGGGGGGGGGGGCGGAGGGGGGAGCACCGGACTAATATCAGGCCTCTATGCTATATAAGTGAGCTTTGATAAAGCTGTATTGAGACCGCCATGTAATCCGTGTATTTGTCTGTTGTGACAATACGCAAGGCCTCTCTTGAGCAGGAAAAGCCTGTTCTTACATTAGTTAACCAGCTCTTAGGCTCCACAGACAAAATGTTACAGAAAGTCAATTATGGAGGGCTGTAATTGAGCACACAATATAGGATGCATAAGGCACTTGTAACAACTTTTCAGCAGGAATGGGGACCAGTAGAAGTTGCGCTAGTAGACAAAGGAGAAAACTCCAACCTTCACTTTCCATCTATGGTTGATTAATTGCAATGGGCGTTATTAGCTCATCTAGCTGACTGTTTTAACAGATTAGTGCTGCGGTAACAACAGTGGGTGGGTTATTCTGTGAAGCAAGAGGTTGAGTACCAGGTGTAACGTTGCTGCAGTTTCACATAAGAAATCATCGAGCAATAAAGAAATGAGAGTTACAATAAACTCTATGACCTACAATTTAGTGAATAAACAATTATTGATAATGTACTAACTCATCATTGGTGGCCATCTGAACATTGCCAGCGGCAACTCCACTATTATCACCAGTGATCTTAGCGTATGCTCTGCAACCTTTCTCCTTGCATTTACTCGTCTCTAAAGACTGCTTTTTCTGAAAAAAAGTATGCATGGCAAGTGAAATCGTTATGAAATCACTGGCAATGAGGTCATACTGATTTTGTGTACGTGTAAAACCTATAAATGGTAGTACTTTTTATCAATGTTTGTTGGTTTTTCATTTATTGTTATCTTGATGATCGGACACCTATTAATTTGTTTGGTACACTGTAATTCAAGTATGTGTATGTATTCATAATTTGTTTGTCTGTACAAATTGATATACCCATAGATCAAATGTAAATTGTTTCAGTTTTTAATAACTATTAAAAAACAATGACACAAGACACATTTTCATTATTAATGAAATTTATTTAGACAGAGGCTTAACCCAAATTGTCCATCATTAGTAAGTAAGCAAACATCATAGTTGCAACCTGAAAGAGCATATTGTATTTATTTTATTAATCTAACCGCTAAGCACAAATTAATATTCAATTACATTATAGTTAGTATTTTACCACAATATTACCCGGTGATAATGAATCACGGCTTGATATGAATGGAAAACAATTTTGTATCACGAGAACCAATTGAGCTCAACTTTTGATTTTTCTATGACCCCAGCATAAACATATATAAAGCGTTAGCAGACTATTGACTCGACATGCATGCTATAGAGCCTTATATGTAGAACCTTTGAGGCGCATGTAGTTTATTGAGGTCACCAAGATTACACTGTAATAGGATAGCAATAGTGGCTGGTACATACCGCAGGTTTAGACTCCTGCCATGAGGCATCACCACTTGTCAGAAACTCTGCTATGCACGCTTGAAACCAAGGGTTGGGCAGACTCGACTGGAAATTATAGGCCACTGTCTCGCTAAATCTCACCCACTTGTGCTTTTCAAGAGAAAAAATTCACACCAGTGGATATAGGAGCATCTTTGTTTATAACAAAGTTGTCACACAAGATGATGAACATGCGAAAAACTTTTTAAAAAAGTAATTTGTTCTATAAAGCTTAGCCTTCCTGTTTCCTATAACACGCTACGTTACTCACTAATATTGTGATTTATTTCTGATGTCAACTGTTATACGCTACTTAAATTTGCTGTTATATATTACTTACATAAAATATTACATAATACATATATTAACTGTTATACACTGTTCACATTGAATATTATAACATAATATAGTAATTATTATATGTAATACAGTAGTTAATGTAAGTACTATATATCACATGCATTAGCTATTGCATGTTACTTACATCTTTTATATATTACTATTGTTAACTATTATGACTAACATGACTCACGATATCTATGATATACATGTACTACTGACATTAACTATTTAATATCACTAACATTAGCTATGATATACATGTACTACTAACAATAATTATTTAATATCACTAACATTAGCTATGATATACATGTACTACTAGCAATAACTATTTAATATCACTAACATTAGCTACTAGATACTAATCATATAAACTGTTAAAATTGTACAACTTAACCTGCCGCCGATCATTTCCACAAAAAATTTCTCATCAATTATATTGGTTGTTGTTTGATACAAAAACTAAAGACTTGCGATCAGCCTTCATCAAATATTGTGTATGTGCAACGGCAAGTTTGTGTTGAGCACATTGCACTGGGTAAACTAGACCTACTTACCTTGCCAACTGCATACAAGTGACCTTTGCTGCATTCTACAAAAGTGGCAACAATAAGATGATAACACAATATGTATAACACTTATTACATAACTGGGCATACAGGAGAATATACAGCACATTATGTACTATATAGTATATAGTACATAATACACAGTATTTAGCATATAATGAACACAAATGCACTTTTAAAGTGTTGGGAACAGGCTTGGCGAAGCGCGCTCTGGGTGCGGAATTGTTCACTCGTTGAGTATTGTAAAACTATTACAAAAATTAACTTCCAGCAGAAAACACAAACAATAGGTTGCTAGAAGTATATGGCGTTACAGTCAGTTGACTGAGCTACAACTGCACTATAATTACATAGTACAATATAACATAACATAGTACAATATAGCATTACATAGTACAATATAACATTACATAGTACAATATAACATTACATAGTACAATATAACATTACATAATACAATATAACATTACATAGTACAATATAACATTACATAATACAATATAACATTACATAGTACAATATAACATTACATAGTACAATATAACATTACATCATACAATATAACATTACATAATACAATATAACATTACATAGTACAATATAACATTACATAGTACAATATAACATTACATAATACAATATAACATTACATAATACAATATAACATTACATAATACAATTTAACATTACATAATACAATTTAACATTACATAGTACAATATAACATTACATAGTACAATATAACATTACATAGTACAATATAACATTACATAATACAATATAACATTACATAATACAATATAACATTACATAGTACAATATAACATTACATAGTACAATATAACATTACATAATACAATATAACATTACATAATACAATATAACATTACCTAATACAATATAACATTACCTAGTACAATATAACATTACATAGTACAATTTAACATTACATAATACAATATAACATTACATAGTACAATATAACATTACATAGTACAATATAACATTACAAATACAATATAACATTACATAATACAATATAACATTACATAATACAATTTAACATTACATAATACAATATAACATTACATAGTACAATATAACATTACATAGTACAATATAACATTACATAGTACAATATAACATTACATAATACAATATAACATTATATAGTACAATATAACATTACATAGTACAATATAACATTACATAGTACAATATAACATTACATAGTACAATATAACATTACATAATACAATATAACATTACATAGTACAATATAACATTACATAGTACAATATAACATTACATAGTACAATATAACATTACATAGTACAATATAACATTACATCATACAATATAACATTACATAGTACAATATAACATTACATAGTACAATATAACATTACATAGTACAATATAACATTACATAATACAATATAACATTACATAGTACAATATAACATTACATAGTACAATATAACATTACATAGTACAATATAACATTACATAATACAATATAACATTATATAGTACAATATAACATTACATAGTACAATATAACATTACATAGTACAATATAACATTACATAGTACAATATAACATTACATAGTACAATATAACATTACATAGTACAATATAACATTACATAGTACAATATAACATTACATAATACAATATAACATTACATAGTACAATATAACATTACATAATACAATATAACATTACATAATACAATATAACATTACATAGTACAATATAACATTACATAGTACAACATAACATTACATAGTACAATATAACATTACATAATACAATATAACCTTACATAATACAATATAACATTACATAATATAACATTACATAATACAATATAACATTACATAATACAATATAACATTACATAATACAATATAACATTACATAATACAATATAACATTACATAGTACAATATAACATTACATAGTACAATATAACATTACATAATACAATATAACATTACATAATACAATATAACATTACATAGTACAATATAACATTACATAGTACAATATAACATTACATAATACAATATAACATTACATAATACAATATAACATTACATAGTACAATATAACATTACATAATACAATATAACATTACATAGTACAATATAACATTACATAATACAATATAACATTACATAATACAATATAACATTACATTATACAATATAACATTACATAATACAATATAACATTACATAATACAATATAACATTACATTATACAATATAACATTACATAGTACAACATAACATTACATAATACAATATAACATTACATTATACAATATAACATTACATAGTACAACATAACATTACATAATACAATATAACATTACATAGTACAATATAACATTACATAATACAATATAACATTACATAGTACAATATAACATTACATAGTACAATATAACATTACATAGTACAATATAACATTACATAATACAATATAACATTACATAATACAATATAACATTACATAGTACAATATAACATTACATAGTACAATATAACATTACATAATACAATATAACATTACATAGTACAATATAACATTACATAGTACAATATAACATTACATAATACAATATAACATTACATAGTACAATATAACATTACATAATACAATATAACATTACATAATACAATATAACATTACATAATACAATATAACATTACATAATACAATATAACATTACGTAATACAATATAACATTACATAGTACAATATAACATTACATAGTACAACATAACATTACATAGTACAATATAACATTACGTAATACAATATAACATTACATAGTACAATATAACATTACATAGTACAATATAACATTACATAGTACAATATAACATTACATAATACAATATAACATTACATTATACAATATAACATTACATAGTACAACATAACATTACATAGTACAATATAACATTACATAGTACAATATAACATTACATAGTACAACATAACATTACATAGTACAATATAACATTACATAATACAATATAACATTACATAGTACAATATAACATTACATAGTACAATATAACATTACATAGTACAATATAACATTACATAATACAATATAACATTACATTATACAATATAACATTACATAGTACAACATAACATTACATAGTACAATATAACATTACATAATACAATATAACATTACATAGTACAATATAACATTACATAGTACAATATAACATTACATAGTACAATATAACATTACATAATACAATATAACATTACATAATACAACATAACATTACATTATACAATATAACATTACATAGTACAACATAACATTACATAGTACAATATAACATTACATAATACAATTTAACATTACATAATACAACATAACATTACATAATACAATATAACATTACATAGTACAATATAACATTACATAATACAATATAACATTAATGATACAATATAACATTACATAATACAACATAACATTACATAATACAATATAACATTACATAGTACAATATAACATTACATAATACAATATAACATTAATGATACAATATAACATTACATAGTACAATATAACATTACATAATACAATATAACATTACATAGTACAATATAACATTACATAATGCAATTTAACATTACATAATACAACATAACATTACATAATACAATATAACATTACATAGTACAATATAACATTACATAATACAATATAACATTAATGATACAATATAACATTACATAGTACAATATAACATTACATAATACAATATAACATTACATAGTACAATATAACATTACATAATACAATATAACCTTACATAATACAATATAACATTACATAATATAACATTACATAATACAATATAACATTACATAATACAATATAACATTACATAATACAATATAACATTACATAATACAATATAACATTACATAATACAATATAACATTACATAATACAATATAACATTACCTAGTACAATATAACATTACATAGTACAATATAACATTACATAATACAATATAACATTACATAATACAATATAACATTACATAATACAATTTAACATTACATAATACAATATAACATTACATAGTACAATATAACATTACATAGTACAATATAACGTTACATAATACAATATAACATTATATAATACAATATAACATTACAAAGTACAGTATAACATTACATAATACAATATAACATTACCTAGTACATTTTAACTTGCAAATTTTTTCAATTTTTATGAAGTTTCAAGTACCAACTTAACTAATATTTGCTGCTGTTTAAATTTATATATTAGTATATATGATTTAACTGTAAAGGCCCAAAGCTGGACACCTAATAACGGCAATGGCTTTTCTTGGATCAAATTTCCCCAGAAGTAAACAAACCAGGCCACACGAGCCTGTCTCTCGTACTCAGAGCCAGAGTCTGGTGACGGATAGCTTGCCACACGAGCCTGACTGATGATGGAAACAACGGACGTAGTGTTCGATTGACGAAATAAGAGCAGGACTAGTATTTAGTGCGTTCCTGTTTTTAATTATTTTTCTTTTCTGTTGAAACGTATTCTTCATTGGTAACTTCATCATTATCAGTCAAATAACAAATAAATTGTTATCATCAGGAGTATGATTGTTAGCATTTATAACTTTTATGCTTTTTAAATATTTATTTTTAAACTTTTTTCCACCACAAACAATAATTATTCTAACAATTATATGCCCGAGGTAGTTTCAGATGAACTCCAAAGATCACATACTTATTATAATATGTACTACCCTCTTACAAGTATATACAACCTTTGTAAATAAATGAAAATCAATAAAACCTTGTCAAATAGAATCGCTGTGGGTTAATCAACCAATCATAGCATGACGGACAGGATGGAAAATTGATCATGTCCGTTCTGCTTCATTCTGCGTTGGGTGTACCATCCTATGTGATGGAGTGACGGATACGGGGGGATATTCTGGCTCGTGTGGCAGGGGCATTAGCCCTTTGTTTTTGGTTGCAATTCTTCATAGAAGCTTCACCACATGACAAAGATGGTAACTCACTGTATATTTTAGCATCAACATTCTCTGCAACTGCTGCTAGTGCATCTTTTACCTGTTCTTGCATCACTTCGTCTTGATTGTCAACCATGGTGGGCAAAAAGTGCAGCTGCAATGTGGAACACCCAATAATTATTCATGTATAGAGGAAAACGTTCACCCCAGGTTGAAGCCGCAGCATATCCATAACATCTCAGAGGTACAAAATACATGAGTTCATTTGGAGTTGCACAACAATCAAGTTTAGCATGAGAAAACGGACAAAACGAACTAGATTCACAGATAGCGTCAACAATGAGTGTTGTCAAAAGGAGTTCTAACTGTTCTAACACGCAGTTAATGATGGAATAGGTAACCTACAGCAGCTTGTAGCGGTTGGTGAACTATCTCAGTTAGTGGCTGCAGATTTCCAGCTGGTCTCTTTGCAGACATGCAGCTGTATATGTTGAGAACTAGCATAGAAAAGTTGATTCCTTTGCAATGTAAAACATTCATCGCTTGAGGGAGGGCATCTTTCTCTAGGAGATGCTTCAGAAGTGCCTTTGAGAAAGACAAGTGGTAGAGACAGGTAGTAGTAATATATGAGCAGATCTCCCTACCAAGTGTTTTTTTGTGGTTCTGACCTTGGGGTTGAGGCAATGGGTTACGACGTTGGATGAATTCGCCGAGTTTATATTGTATTTTACTTGAGGGGTACTTGAGTGGCGTTTGAATGGCATTTAAGTGGCATTTGAGTTTTGATTATTTTTTTACTTGATTTGAACTCATATAGCATCTAGATTTTGAATGTATGGCATTTAAGTTTTGATACTTTTTTCACATAATTTGAACTCATATGGCATCTTGAGAGAGAGGAGAGAGAAGACAGAGAGGAAAGAGGAGAGAGAAAGGAGAGAGGAGTTTTATCTACATTGAATAACTATATTGATCAAAAATGAAACATTTTATGATTATATACATTGATTACATAATAAGTAGGGAAAATCATCCTATATAATATAGCTAGAGTCAGTAAATACTAAGTAATACAAAGCACTACAACTTGTAATGATAATCAATGTATACATACATATGGTATCTTGAGATAAAGAAAGAGAGAGAGGAGAGAGGGAGAGAGAGAGGAGAGAGGAAGAAAGAGAGGAGAGAGGAGAGAAGAGATATATCTACATTGAATAAATATATTGATCAAAAATTAATCATTATATGATTATATACATTTATTACATAATAAGTATGGAAAATCTTCCTATATAATATACCTTTACAATAATGTTTTTGATGTACTGATGTTTGGTAAAAAAACTACATTAGTTAAGTTTTAAATTCATATGAAAAAAATTTGTGTCAATTTAGTATCTACTCCCAGGACTGATACTCCCCCTAAAATAACCCATAAGACTCAGCCTAAAAACAAGTTTTAGGGGGTGTTTTTGTGCAAGGTACAATAAAAATAACTGTGTTTGTATATATCTAGAGAGAGTGTTTAGAGGAGAGAGAGGAGACTTGAGCATAAATATTCCTGGTAAATTATTTATTTACAATATTATTTGTAATTATTAGTGAAAGAAATTATGAAATACTGGCGAGTAATTAAGTAATTCAGTAAGGAAATTGGTTGGAAACGTAGTAATATTATTTAAATACAGCATTGCTTTGCAACAATGATTAATAAAAACAATTATGGACGTTGGTGAGTAATTAAGTAATCTAGTAAGGAAAACTGATTGAAAATCACGGTAATATTTGGTAAAAGATACTTGCAACATGTTTTATCAGCGAAAAAATCAAACACTTTTCAAATATTTACGCGTAACTAAGTGATTCAGTAGGAAAAACCAACTGAAACGCGCAATATCCGTTTTTGAAATATTTACGATAAACACAATTGGGATATTACTGTTATCAAAGAAATCAAGCGAGTATCAAATGTTTACGAGTAACTAAGTGTTTAAGTTGAAAAAAAGCGATTGAGATCGTGTGACATCCGTTACAAAATATTTTACGTCAAGTTACCAACGAGAAAATAAATATTTCTTAGAATATCCGCTATAGCGAGTTACGATAATTTTTACGCACCTTGAAGGTTTTCAGTCCATTTTCAGTCAGATCAAAATTTATGCGAGACGTTTTAGGTATTATTTCAGTCGACGTAATGTTACCAGTTCATTTTTAAAAAGTAATTAATTATAATATAGCGCAAGTGTCCCGCAAGTGTCATTTTACTAATAAACTCATTCCAGAAAAGACATTAATCATCATCTCGCTTAATCCTATATGTTTTGATCTTTTTAATATCAAGTGTGTCGCTCGAGAAAAGTCATTAGTTACACCTAAGCACTATTTATTATCATGCTATTTCTATTTAAAACAAAAACAACAAACATCCATAGATGATGGAATTATAGGTCGAATTCAACCTAAAAAGGAAGAGAACTTGATTGCATCTATCTCCTGTTTTTATTGTTTCATTACATATTAGTTAATATAGATACAGCCTTCCACCAAAACGGATTTGTGGTTTTACTTTTAATCCTAGCTATCTCCGCTATCATCTAAAAAACATGAGCAAAGCATGACTTTATCCACTTGTTTTATTAGTTAGACTGTTACTTTTTTTAAAATATCTCATTGTTTTTTGTGTGAAATAATAATGTATCAACATACATAGTATATTTTCTATTTTTAGGAAGCTGTTTTGTCTAATAAATCAAGAGTTATATGTTACATATACATATTTAAATGCTATCAGATATCTTTAAAGTGTTTATTACATTCCTAACTCATACTTAATGTTGTAAACTATAATTGGAGCTCTCACATTTTAATTTACTGTCTGATGATATAAAGATGGAGCTACACTACATCATTGTTTTGCTGATGATGTGTCTATATGATTGTTTGTGGTAGTGTGTGTTATAGTAGAGTATATCAATAAACTGCAATTGAACTAGTTATTAAATGCTATCAGTACCTGTAAAGTATTTTATTACATTCCGAACTCATACTTAATGGTGTAAACTATAATTGAAGCTCTCACATATTAATTTACTGTCTGATGATATAAAGATGGAACTACACCGCATCATTGTTTTGCTGTTGATGTGTCTATATGAAAATTGTTGCTATAAAAATATGTTTGAAGGATGTGAGGTGTCATTCAAATGAAATGTAAGTTTCATCCTAGCTAGTTATATTTAAAAGAGGTTGTAAAATTTGTTTATCCAACGCTCTACATTCAAAAATTTTAGCTAGATGGAAAGACAGTTTACAGGAGTGTTTGTGGTGGTTAAGCTTATTAAACTATTTAATCTCTATCTTCCTATTTTTTTTAACCAACTTCCTAATCGTCTTCCACTTTTTTTAAAAAACAATATCATTTATCATAGTAATAATCAGAAAATCAGTCTACAAATTAATCTTGATAAATGACTTCAATGTTTTGTATATAAGAGAAACTATTTTTTTAAACAGTATCAGTTTTTCATTTATACTTCTTTCTAAGTATTACTCTGCAAAACAACAATGGCTAGCAATATCCCTACAACAAATGAGTAAGTTATTTATACTATCTTTTACAATTTTGTTGCAGTTACATTTATAAATTTATACAAATGTATATATATATATATATTACTTGTAGGTCTACATCCTCAAATGTTGCATTAGAACTAAATATAGACGAAATAGATTTCAGTGCTATGTAAGTATATTATTGAAACTTTATTATTCAATATTCAACTGTATTATATAGAGTTTTTAAATAATTACAATCTTGATTTATTGTTTTATTAAGTTCTACCGATGATGAAACACTAAGGTGGTTGGAGGAGTGTTTTGAAGATGATGAAGAGAAGACGGAAAAGAGCAAAGCTAGCACGCATATTGCTATGAGTAAGTTTTTCTGTTTTATGAAAAATGTAAATTTGTCTGTAGGTACAATAATAATGACTTTACATTTACTATGTTATTTTTTTGTAGAAAAAGCATCTTCACGATTCATAGGAAGTAAACAATGTGTTGGGAAGAACGAAAACTTCCTATACTATGAACGCAACACATTTGAATGTAAGTATGACGAAAATATTACTTACTATATACTCATTCAATTTATAAAAAATTTTTCGAATTTTTTCAAAAAAATAGCATAACTACATTCGTATTTTCTATTTTAGTTCAAGCAGAGAATCCTGAATTAAGGGAATATAAAGAATTAAGTCTTCTAGACGGAAATATAAAAGAAGATAGAGAGTGTTTTAAGTGTAAGTGACATGCATTATCTTTATATATATATATATACATATACCATGCTTAAGAAAGTTATCTATATATGATGAGAATTTGTTTATTTTGTTTGTAGATATTGATAACAAAAGCCCTAGGTATTTCCTTTCAGTGCTCTCATTGCTGTTGATCGCATATGGCACAAAGATGTTGAGTGAAGCACTGAAAGGAAACAAAAACAACGTCTCTTGTATATTTTGTGGTAAGAAGTTTAAATTAGGGGGATTGCATGAGCCTGGCCGAGTTCTTTCAAGACATTTTTGTGCTCACTTGTTTATTTATTATTGTTTATGTGGAAAATCGCATACAACTTTGAGAGATCTTCAGCAACATAGTTGTATTTTAAAAACTAAAATGTTTTTTATTGTTGATATTGCTAGTTACAATAATTTTGTTTTATTTATTAATAGAAAATATTCTGAATTACTTATGGATATTACTTTTCCGAAAAAATTTGCGTTAGTGTATCTCTATCCAATAGAAGGTTATTTTTCTGAAAACATTGTTCTAGATTTTGAATTAGGGAGTAAATGGTTGGCGATAGCTAAAAAACCTGCTGCTGAAGATCGAAAACTTTTGATTAAAAACCAGTGTAAAAAAATGAGAGCACTTATATCTTCAGATTCTGATCTTTCAGAAACTGAAGAAAGTAATAATGACTTAATTTCTGTTGCTAGTTCACAGTGCAGTCCAAAAACCAGTGTTTTAGAATCTAATACTATAACAGTTAAACCTCAAACCCAAGTAGATTTAAAAGAAAGCCAAAAGATTGATGATAAGAAAATTGATTTAACTTCACTTAAATTAATTTTGAATATAAAAGATGGACTGAAAAAAAAGGGTTTTAATGATTGTGTTAAATTGAAATTAGCGTCTATTAGACGAAAAATGCAGAAAAACTCAGACTTTTCTCAAGAAGAAGTTCTTGTACTAACTGCACTCTTAGGTGAGTTTTAAAATTTTTATTTCACTATATTTTTTAATATTATCATGGCTCTGGAATAGGTCTTATGCAACTACCCTATTTTATAATTTCTTACCACAAAATATATAGTGAATAGGATGTTTTTTTTATAAATACTATCTCTATATATATATTATATATACAGACAATAGTCTGTGTTTTTATGAATACATTTCATGTAAAAAATGTTCTGTCATTAGTTTACCATAGACTTTATGCAACTATCCTATTTTACAATTTCTTACCACAAAATATATAGTTAATAGGCTGTTTTTTTATAAATACTCTCTATATATATTATATATACAGACAATAGTCTGTGTTTTTATGAATACTTTATTCACATGTATACACTTCATGTAAAATTGTTCTGTCATTAGTTTACCCTAATGCATTATTTTTATTTGTTTTGTGGTTGAGAACTCCATATGCTTCATTCTTACTGTATTACTTTGCATAATATTACAAAATAAATATTACATCAACTACCTTCATACTGCATTCAAGTGATGAAACAGTAAATTTCACATCTGTATTACTGAATCTATAGCATTGTTATGAAAAAGACTATAATTACTTAATTATTATGTCATATCGTGACAAACTATCAACACCCAATTCACAAAACTGTAAAACCTAAAGTATAATGCTTGCGGTTGTAAAAAGTCTTCTACTGTTTTGGTTTCTCAAACAAATTATAAAACATTTTTCACAATTTTTTTGTGCAAAAGCGGAGTTGTCTTACCATTTTGACACAATGTGCCGACAACTTTTACATATTTTTTCAAAAACGAAGTTTAGAAATTATAAATGGGAGTTGTCTTAACATTTTTGAAAAATGAGACGATAACTTGAAATATTTATTTTTGTGTCGGTACATTGAAATTTTTGTAACATTTTAGAGTTGTAGCCCCGAAAGTTTTACAAATTGGCTAAATAACTAATGTTAAATATGAATAAAATACTTTATTACACTAAATATATACAAATTATTGCACAATACAAATAATATGTAATTTAATGTTCATGAGTTGTTGCTGATAGATTTTGGCGAGTCGACGGTCATTCACTTGTACACGTATTCTATCTAAAAGCATACATAGATGTCGTTATAACAACTACATTATACTATGGTAAAAAATACGTCTATTAGTAGTTACTTATTACTAGTGAAGATTAACATACCTTAATTAAATTTCCGATATTGAAATCCTGCTAGCTTCGCTTGAAATGTGATTGTCATCATCTTCATTGCTTTTCTCACTATCATTGTCGACAACTTCATCTTTTTCCTCAAATTTTTTGTTCTTAGAGTCATCATCCGTCATATTATCATCTTCTTCATCGGTATAAGCATCGATGTTATCATCGTCATCATCATCATCATCATCATCAGCAGCATCATCAGCAGCAACATCATCATCATAACTTTTCATCAGCTCAGCATCATCAAATAGAGAAAGTCTGAAAGCTATTCCTTCTTTTTCACTTGAAGTAGATAGAAGCATCAAAGCTTCTTCAACACTCAGAATCGTGAGAATGTGTTTCTTTGTGCCGCTTTCAGTTGTCATCGTACTTTTATAGTGGATCATACCACATTCATGATTTTTGATCTTCAAAACGTTCTCAGGAGGGACAACAATCTTCCCAGTCATCAAAGATCCGTCATTCATCATGTATCTGTAAGTGACAGTGTGAGTGATACGTAAAGGCGATGTATCTTGTTTTCGTTTTCGCTGCTTCGACTTCAAATTTTTCCAAACTGAAAGTCTAGTGAATGTCAGAAGAGTGTTGACAGGAATATTATCGAAAGTGATGATATCAAAGTATGCTTGCAACTGTTTCAATGATTTTTTTCTCAAGATTTTGGCTATAACTCGTTGTTTTAGCCCTTGATGACGATGATTATCTCCTACAATACGTAGATCGGGTTGATTTTCTTCTAGCTTTCCCATGTACACTAGGATTTGTGAAGAGCAGGGATCAAGTTCCTGTAGCTCCATCGTAAGTTCTTTGTCAATCAGTGACTTGACTCGAATTCGATGATTGTTTTTTAAAACATATTCATAGTCCAATATACCATAATCTTCAACGTAATTAACATCGAAAACCTCCAATATCGTAGGAATTGGTAAATCCAACAAACTCACAAAATTTCCGATTTCCAACATTCCTTTCTGCATAGCTCCTGTCATTATTCCACCCATCTCGAGCAATTCAAACTCTCTAAGTTTGTTTACGGTATTATTCTTGCTGTTGCTGAATAAAAAGGAAATTGAAGCTTGAGATAATGTCACTGTCGGTTTTTTGATATCCTCCGTTCGTTTGACTTCACTGTTCTCATGCAGATATGTGTAGTCCGGTGTGGGACTCAAAGGAGAGTCAGCTGAAACTACATGATGGTTCATTGCTATATCAGCATGAGCATTGGTGTTTGAGCGAGAAGATGTATCATTAAAGGTGTTAGGATTGGATCTTCTATCATCAATGTGAATGCCGTTGGTGGTGGAAATGATGGTTGTAGTGGAAATAGCGTTAGTGTTGTTGGTAGCTGTGATTGGTTCAATATGGAGCTTAGGAAGTGCTTTGGAGTGTGATGTCATCATACCTGCAAAAAGTAAAAGAACTTAGTTTAATGATGTAAATATACTGAAACTATTGTTTTATTAAAAGATTGTTTTTAAAAACTAAGATTCAAAAACCTAGATGTTTCAATTAATTAAAAACAAATAATTATTTTAGTGCTTCTTACCTTGTTGCTCTCCTAATAGCTGTAGTAGATGTTGCTCCTCTGTTAGTCGCTGTAGAACTGGATGCTTTCTGTGTGAAAACGATGGCTCTTATATAGCTAAAGTTGTACTGATTAAACCCTATGAACACCATCTCGTGTCAATCTCTATGAATCAACATTTGTTCACGCGAAGGAAAGTCAATGGTTTCGCGGGAATAAATGAATAATTTTCACGCGAATAGAAACCAATGCTTTCGCGGGAATAAATGAATTATTTTCACGCGAATACAAACCAATGCTTTCGCGGGAATAAATAAATAATTTTCACGCGAATGGAAACCGTTGCTTTCGCGGGAATAAATATTTTATTTTCACGCGAATAGAAACCAATGCTTTCGCGGGAATAAATAATTTATTTTCACACGAATAGAAACCAATTCTTTCGCGGGAATAAGTACTTTATTTTCACACGAATGCAAACTGTTGCCGGAATAAATGATTTAATTTCCCGCGAATACAAACCAATGCTTTCGCGGGAATAAATAAATAATTTTCACGCGAATGGAAACCGTTGCTTTCGCGGGAATAAATATTTTATTTTCACGCGAATAGAAACCAATTCTTTCGCGGGAATAAGTACTTTATTTTCACACGAATGCAAACTGTTGCCTTCGCGGGAATAAATGATTTAATTTCCCGCGAATGGAAACCGTTGCTTTCGCGGGAATAAATATTTTATTTTCACGCGAATAGAAACCAATGCTTTCGCGGGAATAAAGGATTTTATTTCCCGCGGATGAAAGTCAATGTTGTCGCGGGAATAAATACTTTATTTTCACGCGAATGGAAACCGTTGCTTTCGCGGGAATAAATACTTTATTTTCACGCGAATACAAACCGTTGCTTTCGCGGGAATAAATACTTTATTTTCACGCGAATAGAAACCAATGCTTTCGCGGGAATAAATATTTTATTTTCACGCGAAAGCAACGGTTTCCATTCGCGTGAAAATAAAGTATTTATTCCCGCGACAACATTGACTTTCATCCGCGGGAAATAAAATCATTTATTCCCGCGAAAGCATTGGTTTCTATTCGCGTGAAAATAAATTATTTATTCCCGCGAAAGCAACGGTTTCCATTCGCGGGAAATTAAATCATTTATTCCCGCGAAGGCAACAGTTTGCATTCGTGTGAAAATAAAGTACTCATTCCCGCGAAAGCATTGGTTTCTATTCGTGTGAAAATAAATTATTTATTCCCGCGAAAGAATTGGTTTCTATTCGCGTGAAAATAAATTCTTTATTCCCGCGAAAGCATTGGTTTCTATTCGCGTAAAAATAAATTATTTATTCCCGCAAAGGCAACGGTTTCCATTCGCGTGAAAATAGCTTATTTATTCCCGCGAAAGCATTGGTTTGTGTTCGCGTGAAAATTATTTATTTATTCCCGCGAAACCATTGACTTTCCTTCGCGTGAACAAATGTTGATTCATAGAGATTGACACGAGATGGTGTTCATAGGGTTTAATCAGTACAACTTTAGCTATATAAGAGTCATAGTTTTCACACAGAAAGCATCCAGTTCTACAACAGCTATCAGAGAAGCAACATCTACTACAGCTATTAGAAGAGCATCAAGGTAAAAACTTAATAAATTACAGTTTTTACTCATATATTATTTATTATACTAAAACAACTGAACAAAATTAATCATCTGTTTTTTTTTGTTTTTTTTCAGATTCAATGACAAAAAATGGAAATAGTTAACAACACAGAATCAGAAACTCAGCCTAAATCTTTGACTCAAGAGGACTTGATACTTCTACAAAACATATGCAATAAGAAAATTGAAGAGAGAGTGCGAATTATCTCAAACAATTGTAAATTCATACAGAAAGACTTGATAGAGCAGCTAAATAGTTTTCGAACTGAATCTTTTCTAACATTAAAGCTCTTAGGGAATGATGTTACGTCAGACATTCAGAGATTACATTATGTATTACAACAACGACAATATCAACTACAACAGGTAAACACACCAATTTCTATCGAGTGTGCTCGTAAAGAACTTGCTCTAAAAAGAAGAAACATGCAGCGACAGTCCGCTCAAAGACAAGCTAGAAGGGTAAGGACTCAACAACGTAAGACACGAAAAGCTACAAAAACATCCGATTAACAGTCAACTTTTGATGATAAGGTAATAATTAATAAAAAAGTACTATTTAGTAAGAGTTTGTAGTTGTTTTAAATTTCTGTTTAACCATTCTATACTAATACATAACTTTTTATTTTAGTTCATTATGGAATCAAAAGTACATAGAACAGAAGTCTTCCTTCCTAAGTTTGTATTATTTAATATTTACTGACTCTAGCTATATTGTATGAGATTTTCCCTACTTATTACACAATAAATGTATATATTCACATATTGTTTCATTTTTAATCACTGTATTTATTCAATGTAGATATATCTTCTCTCTCCTCTCTCCTCTTTTTATCTCTCCTCTCTCTCAACATACTCTCTCCTCTACCAAATACTCCTCTCTCCTCTCTTGCAGTTATTTCCCAAATACTGTAGATTTTAACCATCTAGAGGTCTAATTTGGTAATTTTCCAACATATTTTATAGCATTTAATATACTTATTATGTAATAAATGTATATTATTCAATGATGTAAATGTAAATATATCCATAAATATGTACATAATTATCCATATATACATAAATGTATAAAAAACTAAAAAAACTCTCTCCTCTCTCTCCTCTCTCTTCTCTCCTCTCTCATCTCTCCTCTCCCCTCTCTCCAGAAGATTTTCCCTACTTATTATGTAATCAGGTATATAATCATATAATTTTCATTTTTGATCAATATATTTGTTCAATGTAGATATATCTCCTCTCCCTATGTAGATATAAATATAGCCATAAATATGTACATAACTAACCATATATACATGAATGTATAGAAAACTAAAAAATCTCTCTCCTCTCTCTCTCCTCTCTCATCTCCCATCTCTCCTCTCTCCTCTCTCCTCTCCCCTCTCTCTCAAGATACCATATGAGTTCGAGTTATGTAAAAAAGTTATCAAAACTTGAATGCCATACATTCAAAATCTATATGCCATATAAGTTCAAATTAAGTAAAAAACTAATCAAAACTCAAATGCCACTTAAATGCCATTCAAATGCCACTCAAGTACCCCTCAAGTAAAATACAATATAAACTCGGCGAATTCATCCAACGCCGTAACCCATTGTCTCAACTCCAAGGTCTAATCCACAAAAAAACACTTGGTAGGGAGATCTGCTCATATATTACTACTACAGGTGTATAACGAGCATGTAAGCAATAAGGCACTCTCTCTAGCTGCATAATAAAGACCTGCCCTGCACTCAAGAGCAAAAGTTTTCTAATTGAAAATACGATTCCATAAGCAAAATCTACAGAAAATAGAATTCTGAAAACAGAACAACGTTCTCGTGCAGAACGCTATAGCAAACCCTTTAAAGCTTCACTCTCGTGTGTACCATTCTTTTTAGGTGTGGGTATTTAGGAAGGATGTGTGAATATTAGAAAGAGGAAACAATTTTTTAGGTGTGTTTGTCACCTGGAAGTATTTGGAAAATGATACAATCGATAAAAAGTCCATTATGGTACAAGTTTTGATAAGTCGTTAAAACATCAATTTGCCAAAGGAATCTCAAAAACAGGAAATACACAACAATGTTTCAATATTCACAGGATATTATCATTTCGCCTCCATTTGCACTGTGGCATAATGAAGACTTGCTTTAATGAGGACTGCACTCGTAAGGGTAAATACGCCAGGAAACGCTAGAGTTTCCAGGAACGAAACACTATACTTAAGGAGTTGTTTCCTCAAAAGCAACAACTCAACCAAAATAATTATTAAAGGCCTGTAGCTGTTTTCAGTAAAATTATTAACGACTGAGTAAATACTTCGAGGGTAGTGAAAGTATACTTATTTTTGGAGATGAGTAATTTAACTCTAGTTTAAATAATTCACCAAACTGGTTTATTGACAAATATTATTGTTTATTTCAATAAAATGAAATCAGCTTTTTATATAAATTACTAGTTTGTTCTAGAACCAAGCGACATTTGAGAAAGACTGTCGCAGTGCTCATTATCACAATATCAAGACGAGTCAATCGAGTAAAATACTTCAGAAAAACTCATTGCAGCCAGTTGGCTGAGTCTCGTCAATTCAACCATGTGGCTTGAATGGGACCAAAAATACAGACATACTTACCACAGTTTGTTGATTACGTTGTGTCTTACACATCTCGCTACAAAGTTTAGTTCGCACTTGTGGAGAAACAGGTGAAGGGCCAGCCAGAGAGCGAGTTACTGTTGCGAATAAAGCGTGAAACATAAGTTCCTCATCTTCAAAATTCTACAACGAATAGAAAACATTCTCTCAATGCAGTTTAATCAAATGTAGCTAATGTTAAAACATGCCTATATGCCTCTGAAAATGTGTCGGTGCCTTGAAATCTCTAATTCTCAGAAGTATGAAATGAAACAAACCGATAAAGCAAAGTAATATTATCACTATGCCATCATGGGAAATATATAGTGCTGCAATCAACCAACATGTTCTCAAGCCTTAAGCCCTGGTCACACGAGACCGAATCTCTGACGAAACTGTCAACGAAACTATTTTTTCAAGCCCAGTGAATTCATTGCTGAGCAAACCGAGCGAATATTTCAGTTTCGTCGTGATCAAGCAATGCTAGGTTTGGGAAAATCGTCGGTTGCGATGCTTGCATGTGATTGGACCATTGGACCAGATAAGCTCATTAATAGGTTTATTTTCTATGTTCTGTTATTGGCTGGTCTCGAATGTCAGGGTCATTCACAACGAACACATGGTTTCCATAGTAGTAGCACATTTGTTTTTTGAATAAATAATTATTTATTTTATTATATTCATAATGAGTTTTAAATAAATGAAATATAATAATAATAAATTATAATCAAACAATGGGGTTGTGACTGGGGTTATCCCCCCTTATAGGGGGCGCTGGTGTAAGTCCAACCGGAAAATGCCGAAATTTTTATATAGAGTACAATGCACAAATACGGAGTTGTGATGTTAAACTAGAATAAACAGGCTATTGCAATGCGATTGATATAATTGAACAAGCCACGGAGTTTACAGGGCTATAGCAGGTTACACGTACATAAGTTTTTAATCACACAAATGTAGCTATAGAGCAATAATCATTAAATAACCACGATGCGGTCAGCGATTATATACGATAGCTGGTACAGTAGTTGATAAATACGATGAGACACCAACGATAATTAATTTATTTAACGCAACGTTTATGTGTAAATGGATTGTCTGGTATCTGTTCGGGAAATAATAATAATACAAGTAATTAATCATTAGCATCTATCTACACCTCTATGAAACTATTATTATAAATGACAATAAGAATTTAATGTGGTGATAATTTTTTATAATAATAAAATCAATTATTCATTTTTTTATCATAATTGATTTATTAATATAATAACTAGTAATAATAATATAATAATTATTAAGTTGTTACTACTATTATAATTATTATTTATTATTATAAAATTATAAGAAGCATCACATTAATAATTATTATTATCTAATAACAATTCAATAATAACCTTAATAATTACAATAGCAATCATAAACAGTAAAATCATGATTATAATAAATAAAAATAAAAAAAGATTTCAATAATAACTATTATATAAAAAAATAGTTAGAATAATGATAACACGGGCATCAGTGGCTTGCCGAAAAAGAGAAGGAAGACGATGCGCCCGTTGCTAAATGTGTTAGTAATAACCTAGCTTTTTCCCTCAGTTTCAACGAAATGGGTTTGTGATATTGAACTTTTTGCAAGCAACCGGATATTGCTACGAATAGTTTTTATTACAGGACGCATCGTCTCTGTTACTTTTTTCGGCAAGCCCCGGAGTCCCGTGGATAACAACTGTAATAAATAATAATTGAAAAAACTGTAAAAAAATATAAATCTTTGCTGATGCAGGTAGATTTGATGCTGCTGTCTTTAAAAATAGTCCAAAGTGTTTTTAGGGACATGTCATTATAGTATACAATTGACAGCATGGAAGCTATCAGGGAAAAAACTGTCACGAGTCTGCATGAAGTAACTATATTTTATATGACGAACAATGGTAACTTCCGGTTGGATGTAGAAAGTTCAAAGAGAGATAACTCTTAATGTCACAACCCCATTGGACTGGTCAAACTTACCTATTTATTAAAATAATCTATTCCAAACATCAATAATAATATTAATTCTTCCATGCTTTTACATCACGCAGTAAAGTATGAGTAGGCCCGCGCACAAAACGCAATCCTCTGTCATTAGATGAAACTAGTGATCGCGAGGCGTAACGAACCAACTATAGTTCTCTTGTGACCAGCACAACGAAACTATTATCGTCGCACCTCGGCGATTTTCTAAAAAAGTTTCGTTATAGTTTCGTTTATCGGTCTCGTGTTACCAGGGCATTAATGTAGTACGGCCAAGTTGCATTATGGGAACACTAGCCTGTAAGGGTTCTTTCACATTTTTCTGAGTTTTTCATTTCCATCTTCAATAGATGTTTTTAAAGTTTGGAGACAGTTACACACTGACAGTATCAGCTAACATTATAGTCTATGCAATTGCCGTCTATATAGATAAAAAGCTGTCCACATTCATGTTTATAAATATGTTTATGTTGCATGCTGCCCACATGTCTATTACTGTACTACATATCAATCTGCATAGTAAACTTGCTAAACAACACAACTGTCAAACTAAATCCACATTTCACCACTCATAAATAAATCAATGCATACACAACTTTCAGCCGTGGTGTTCCAATGCCATCAACTACGTATAGTCTTTGATGGTTATTAATGACAACAGGAGTCATTTTTGTCTGTCCATGGTGATAGCCCCACTAATGATAGACAAGTTCACTGATAGAATGAGAAACTCGATGGATAGTTTGAAGCCATCTAGCACATAAACAGCGACAGTTACCATCTGAACCATTATCTAGTAGCATGTATTGCAACGCAACTGATTTCCAACTATGGACACCTAATGCCATTGAGATATCAAGCTCTAAATTTTTAAAAATTGATTTAACCTCTTTTAAGCGCTATTTCTCTGTCATTAAAATTTTGCAACACATCTGCTACTGAGCTAACAGAATTTTTCAACATGAAAGAATGACTTTGCCAGTTTGGTATGCCGATGGGTTGCTGCATATCAAACATTAACAAAGAATTTTAAACTGATAATCATTTTGATATGAAATCCATCAACTTTGGTGAGTAATTCTAATTATAAAACAACAAGCAGACACAAGAAGGATCTTGACAATAAATTTATTTTTCAATGTATAAATTCATTCGAAATTTTGTGTTTAACAGCAGTTTAAAGCAACGCACGACAATACTTTTATATAAATGTATTATTAAAACTCATCAAATAGTCTTTATAGAGCACATTGAGCTGAACTTTGTGAAAACCCCACTAATGAGAGTCATTGCTATGCAATAAATGAAATAAAACTTGGTTGAATTGCAATGATGAGCCATACACCATTCTTGAAAAGGCATATCAATACAAAAATGCGCAAAGATTATTACTTGTACCTGTTTGAACTGGTTGACAGCATGGAGTAAAGCTGAATCTGCAGCAGCAGACTGCTCTATCGCATGATCTAAAGCTTTCTTTGCATCCTTGTACCTCCGACCCCCAGCAACTGACAGCACATCAGGTACTGTGAATGAGTCCAAGCTCTGCTTGACATCATCAGGTATGAGAGAGCCGTGTGGTGAGTTGATAACGTCCTTGATGAATGACTCACCACGCGTAGCCAACAGCTGTCGGGCAATTAGGTATCTGAATGAATAATAATAGCATTTTCGTTTCAGCAGACAGAAATAGTTTTGTTTTGTTTTGTGAGCTTGAGCTGAGCTTGGTGAATATTGTGACAGATTTTGCTCTTCCTCCAAAGACGCAAATACTGTATACTAACTGTCACTGTATTACTAGACCAGCTTGCCTAGTACAACTCAACATAAACCAGTTGAGCTTAGGTTCATCATTCCTAAACAATCAGCAACAACTGACTGTTAGCCTACCCAGAATCCTCAGCTACCCAGCTGTCCCAGGAATGCAACCAGAGTTAGAACTACTCTATAACACCCTCTAGGCAACTCTGAGTTCAACCTCTATGCTCCAGGCAACCACCAGCAAGCCCCAAAGATAACACAAGGACATGAGTTACCCAGATTACTTCCTCTGATAGTTCTAAGGTCCAACAACCTAAGACAAGCTTCAAATAGCTTCTGCCACACAGCGCAAGTTGCAGCTGACCCTTTATACAACTTGAACAGGGTATAGCCAGAGCGATATATTCGTAAGGAATGCGGACAATAATGTAATTTCTGACCGTAGTGGCGGCAGAAATGCCACACCCAACTATACAATTTCATATTTGGACGCACACTTTGTCACCCAGCAGAGAAAAAATGTACCATGTTTATTTATTGTCGTTTTTGATTCTTTGAAAGTTTATCTTCTCAAACATTAACTGCTTTGACAATTCTTAGTTTGAGCACGCATCTATAGAAGGTCTCTAACTGACCTCTGTATATAACTGGGCTCTGAATGACGTGGCTGTCATGAACAAATAATGTGGCTCTTTTAGCAAATCTGATACATTTGATTATTAAAACTTCCTTTATCAACAACTAAGGAGGAGTAGGTGCAGTTAAAAACAATTTAAGCAACTCATTTAATAGCACACTCTTAGTATTGTTGGAGATTTGCATGGTGATTAAGTAGTGTCAGACTCCCTCCCCACCATTCCCCACCCTAAAACACCCCCTATGCCCTCTGGTAACGGAGTTGTAGTACCCTCAGGACTGCCCCCCCCCCCTTGTGCCATTACCGAAATCCTGCTTCAAAAGGGATACAGGGTACCCCGGGCCAGTATCAACCCTGTATCCCCTTATAGTAACATATAGTAGCTACCCCAGGTCTACCCCGGGTCAGGACCTGTATCCAAATAGAGTGATTCATGAAGCCTGTGCCTCTAGGAACCAGAGAGCCTTGACAGAATGGAGCCCGGAGCCTCACCTCTCCCAGGAGCCCAGACTAGGAAATGGCACTTCCAAATAAGGAGTGGAAAGTTTCCACCACCAGAAAAGAGCGGGAAGAAGAGCCCAGTGCCAAGTCACCATGTGTTCTTGTTCTAATTGGCTTGCTGTATTATTTTCATTTTGTATTGCATTATGTGACTGGTATATTTCTTGTGTTATGTTTTTCTACTGGCTATGCCTAATAAGGTAATGAAATGGTCTCTTATCTCCTATGAAAGGAGCTGCTGCACATTGAGAGTTCAGTTGTTGAATGAATAGTATTAAATACCCTTTTACTTGTGTATCAAATAAATTATTTGTTTGATAAAACCTCTAGTAGTGTGTTTGGGTCGTGGACCCCGTTCAAGTTGTTAACGTCTATTCGGGATAAACCCCGAAGTGTGAGGAGAGAGAAGGAGAGGATTCCATTGTGTCAGTGATAGAGGACTCAAATCTATTACAGTATTCACTTTTTTAAATACTAACTTATACTATACTTTGTATTGTTTATAGATGAGTGTTTCAAATTTTAGTTTTAATGCTAATGAACAAGTCACACACAAATAATTTAATAAACAATTGTAACATTTAAAAAAGTACGCAGTTTTATTCGAGACTGAACTTGAAAAACCTCCAAGTGATTTGCATAGGGTTCATTTCAAAGTCTAATTTTTGAAATGCCTGTACCGTGTCACACTGCCGTGACTAATATCTCAACTCTCCCCACAAAACGAAAGGGGCAAACATGCTTTAGACACACACGCACATATGCACACACATGCACGCTCACGCATACATAAATGATACAACATCATCTATCACAATATTACATACATTACATAAATAACAACACAATACATTACACATTTCATTTATGTATATCATTGAAGCTTACCTGAGTTGAGGATTGCCAAACTCCTCACTTCTATCAACTACATACTGCAAGGTTACCTCCAACTGCTCCAGGCTATCAGAATGGGCGCTTGAGAATAAAACATCTACCGTCTCAACTATGAGGCTCTGTAATACGGCTAAGTCCATCAGATGTTGAACTTTTGGATCTTTGACAGGTGTGGCCATTGCACCGCCCCGCAAGTCTAGAGACTGTTGCAGTATACCTAAATCCCGTGGCATCTCTGTCATATACAAGTCCTGCCGAGGTGAAAGAACATGTGTTAATGTTTGCAAACAAATGTGAAAATGTGTATTTCACTTCAGCACAGGCAAGCTTACACAAGTTTGTATACCTCCTGAAAATATCATACAAAATCAAACAAGTCTACATCCATGGATACTAAAGGTGAAATGAGTTAGGAAAAGGTGAGTTCAGGTCAATTTCGATAAAACAATATAAATCTAGCTGATAAACTATACAAAAAACTCTCTTGCCTGATTGATAAACTTACCACTGGGAAAATGTTAAACAGACTTTAAATAAGTTGAGCATGATTTTATTATGCCAAACATCACACCACTGATAAAGAGTAAAGGCCCAGCTACACGATCAATCATTTATTTCACACAAATCGTGGTTAATCTATGATGACCACATTGTATTTTTTTAATTAGCCAGGAAAACAACAGACGATCAACATGTTCAAAATTTACGATACACTTTATACAATGCATAGTAAATAACTGATTGTGGTCGGCTGCTGCAGTGAGAGCTTCATTCCTCGTACATCGGGTGTATGGCTGTTCATAGCAATGTACATAAACCAAATAGAGATGGCATCAATCAACATTATTTACCAATAACCACATAGTATCTATAATTGAGCATTTATAATTGTAATAACGACAGCCTTCGTTTTTAGTTGGCTAAGTAAAAGAATGAATTGTCTCTAAAAAATGAATAATTTTTTTTTATTATCATGAAAAAATAATAATAATTAATTTTAGCAGGAATAATGCATTTTGCATAAATAATTATTGTTTTGAAAAAATATCGGTAATTTCAACCATAAAACTGAGAGTAGGCTCGAAACGCTATTGCATGCTATTGTGGTAGATTTTGGTGAACATTCATGGTAAACTGGGAGTTTGCTGCACCATATCCCCACGCAAAGCGCTAGCAATCCACCTACAGCCATCGGTAAGATGCTGTGCCGGTGGCAAAGCTATACTGTGCCGGTGGCAAAGCTATACTGTGCCGGTGGCAAAGCTACACTGTGCCGGTAGCACAGTGTACACGGCCGGTAGTGACCTCTACAGGGCCGGTAGTGACCTCTACAGGGCCGGTATGATGACTCACGGCCGGTCAAAGATGGCTGCCATAGTTGAGAGCTTCCAAAACCAGCTGGGCCTTTACACCAAGCAAGGATCCAAAGCTACCTACCTTAACATCTGCGGTAACCAAGACCACAAGCTATCCAGGGCAGTGGGACCCTGTAGGACACTCTGATTGGACGATGGGAGATAGGACTCCTCCTTTAGCCACTTGGCGCCTTATCTATTTAATCTATATTCACTGCATGATTGGTTAACTACTTATATATGTGCACTTGTATTGGTTCAATTACTTCCTGTGCTCTTACTGTTATACAAGTTATGCTAATTACTCCCTGTGAGCTATCCTGTAGAGGAGAGACTTTTGCCACAATCATTGCATTCATTCTCATGTCTGGCCACAAATACCCTAGAGGAATAATTACCCTTTAGGACTTTGTCTAATGAGAATACATCCACTTATCAAGCACCACCCTGTGTTGTTTGTGTGAGCCATGGGCTCTTGCTATAACGGGTAATTCGGTTGCCTGATACATAGTTGTCACTGTCAAGCAGTACAGTGTCCCCTCTGGAGAGAGGTACAATACTTGAGACTAGTGGATGTCTGTGGTTACCAGACCGGAATCCATTACACTATCAACAGAGCCATGGGATCCACAAAATTTTGAATAGTAGGCTACTATTTACAATTTCATCTATTTATATTATCACTATTACTATTAATAACTGTTCGTAGTACTACCTGCTGTTTGTTGACTGTTATCATCATAATTATTCAAATCAACATTTCTTTTTTAGATATAGTCTATGAAAAGTTTTAACATTCATCCCTTCTTGTATGATCCTTCACAGTGACCTGCAATGTCTTTGGTATCAAGAGATTTGATAAAAGAACACTCCGATAATTATTTAGACTTTCTTTTTTTCTGCATACGATTCAATTCTGAACACAAGGTACCCGAACACGTTATGCTACAGGCACACATATATAATCCTGCCTACATCTCTGAAGCTCTCAGCCATTAAAAAAATATGAGACAAGTATTCCAACCTTTCCAGTACTATATGTTATGGTGTGCAAGTTGTTTTCTTCCAAAGAGTTGAATTATCACTAGCTTCTTAATGACGCTACACCTAAATTCACAGATCTCTAGATTTTCACAACAACTGAGTTAGTTTTTTTATGAGTGGGCACTAACATATACATATAGTGAATTGACTACAACTGATTGTAACTGATGATTAATAAATAAATCAAATCTCTGAAATGTCAAACCCGAAACGATTACGACTCGAGGCTTTAAGCTCTAGGTTCACGTTACCCGTTCCACCCCTAATATATACCATAGCAGACTGTGCGGTCCACTACTATCCACTTATACTGTACACACCCAGCAACTCTCACTTGAATGCCAGAATTCAGTCTTAAGCTACGTTCACATCATATGATTCTGGGCAATACAATTATTGGGAGGAATCGGGAGTTGCACTCTCAATTATTTCCAAGAGTTTACACTTACAATTTTTGGTGCGAGACACCACATTCCATTGATAAATACATATCATCCAATTATCAATTATGATTAATAGTAATATAATGTACCTTACTATCTTATATTACCAGACATTTCAATAAATTATAGGATTTCTTCACTCGTCAATAATAAGAAATAATAAATAGATGATAATAACTTTTTTCAATACAACTATTTATTATAATCACGTAGCATGCAGTTGCTTTCATTATATTGATAATAATTAGTTTAATGACTTGAATATTCTACTTATAAACAAGGCTTGCAATTGACCAGGGAAATACTAAAAAATATTCTAAAATTGATTCAATAATAATTATCAGGTACCTGCAAGTTTCTTGAAAAGTATTAAATTGAAAAGCTGTGTTGTGGATGCTGGTTGGTTAGCAGGCCAATATTCATGCAGAGCTCCATCACTGCACAAGGAAAAAAAATCTTCCATTGATGGTGAAATCGTTAACATGTGCATTGTTCACACTTGCTAACCAATTTTAGGCTTCGCCTACTCGCTCGACCATCGCACACTGTGAACGCAGCTTTACAACTACATATATTATTAATTAACAGCAACTGCTCTTCTGCTGATAATAGGTGACCATCGGTTCAATGTGACCTTCAAAACCACCTACTGGTTAAACTAACAAGAATAGGTAAACCCTGAGCTCAACAATCACTTTTACTATTTGATTGAACATACTTTGGTGCTTTCAGTTTTTTACAAGTGAGCGCAGAGAAGTAAAATAGGCGGAGCTTCAGCCTTTCGTGGGGTAAAAAACAGTCGATTGTATGTACTAATCAGAGTGAAATTAAATCAAACACATGGAAATCTGTAACATAAATAGTGTTATATACGCTCATAATATAGCTAATGGATAAATGTAGGATTAAGGTTAATGGTAGCTAAAGGAGTGTTCATAGCTAAACGTGATTACAACGTTGGTGGACTTTTGGAGTGACCATTCATGATAGTCGTTGTGTTGTGCTGGAGCTGTTATTTATGCCCAGTGAGCGATCTCACATGGTGTCATAAGCAAAAGGAAAGGAGGATTGTCTACTATTGGTTTCCTCCTGTGAAAAGTTCATTTGATTGGTTTGCGGTGATAGTGAAGGTCGCTGTTTAGTTATTAACGCCATTGTTATTGGATTGGCGACAGGTGGTGGTAAAGTTAAGTGTTTATTATTTGTTAATGATGATGTATTGCAGCTGTTATTGTTTCAGAACCATGCCAAGGCTATTTGCTGTCGAGGTTTGGTTAAACACTAACTTACAGTTTTTTAAGGACTGGTGCTGCCCAACACTTCAAAGTGAGTGAAGTAGTATAATCATAGGGTGCGATTTTCACAATTTTTCAAGAGTAGTTATTAATCTTGAGGACACTTATGGTTTATGGAAGGCATGGTTAGACGAATTTGGACTTACTAGTAACTGGCAATGACTCATTTAAAAAATGTCTATGGTTCCAAGGAAATGGTTTATGTGAAAATACTCGATATTTTCACCGCAAATCAGTCTGTGAGAGAAAACAAAATTGATTATCCGCTACATGTTGAAAAACTTGGTGGGTAATTAAATTTCAAGTTTGTATCAGCTATAGCTGTGAGAGGTCTGAGGGAACCTTCACTGGGACGCAGCTGATGCAACAAGATAACTTAAGCTGGTAATGGCTTACTGACAATCCGAGAGCAAGAATGTTGACTAGAGATCCCTAACACCTAGCTAGGTAAGGCAAATCAGCCTGCCTTACCTAGCTAGGAGCTAGGTAAGGCAAATCAGTTGAAACCAAACAGTTAGCAGGTATAAAAGAATGAGCATGATGGTGAGTGTCACATTAGCATGGAGGTACGTAGCAGCGCAATGATCAATCTGGCACAAAATATGTTAGGGATGATGAGAAATATGCAAGAAAGGTAAAATGTACGGCTAGGGACAGCTGCGATGGTTCCAGGTCTGGTCAATAGATAGATGGGATAAGTCCACCAGGAATTCTAACAACATAAGTTCATGCCTGAGTGGCATATGAAAGACAGTAGTAGGAGCACAGTGTAAAGTAGTGATAAAAAATGGTAGGAAAACTAGGTCTGGAGAAGTAGTTATCAACTTTCCATTTGAAAGGCCGCAGTAGCCTTTTGTTATGTTATCTGTGGTCTTTTGGCCTTCTGAGGCACAGTATAATTTTGCATATTATGTATTGTCAGGTAACGCAAAGATTACCATAACCAACATAATCGAAAGAACAACGATTTCTACCTAGTCAATCCTACTTCGTATATATACATGTTATTTTATTGTAAAATATGAATTCCTGACACATGAGTGGTGTCAGTGATACCTTTTCATAAATAACTAGCCATTGCGCATGTGGTCAGAATCAGATTGTAGTTTTATTGCTCCGCAATACAGAAATCTGAATGCAGCAAAAATAAAAACAATCTTTATTTCCATTTTAGATTATTCCCTATTGAAAAGTACAAAGAGACTTTAGTGATAACCAACATGTTGGCATATAACGTTGACGCTTGACGCTTAGTGCATCGCTTTTTACCATACTTTTCACCACAAATTGTCAGATTGTTTTTCCATTGTGAGCTTAGATAAGAGAGATTTTTGCAAAAAGTGTCATTGAAAGCTGGAAATACGTCGCCAGTAATCTTTACTGTGGCTGTCTTGGACTATTTTAATTTCAGAGGCTGAGGTTGACAAACACTGCTCTAGAGGTCATTTGCCTTCCCATCATTCTAATGTGTTTTTGCCGTGTCAAAGATGGCCACCAGGTCAGGTTCTTTTGTGCAGCTGCAGACTGTTGGGTTTGTGATAGTATACGCCATACTTCCCAGGAATGCCCTTATAGAAGATATAGAAATACTGGCAGGCAGTTGCTGTGGAAGTAGTAGTGAAAGTGAAGGGAGTTGTGCGAGTAATCTCAGTGTTGTCACATTGGTCATGTAAGGTTTGTTGGCTCTGAGGAGTCATTTTATGGGGCCCAGAATAAGGAGGGCTGTGCACCTCTATCTGTGAAAGGTCATCAAGGCAGTTGCTGTGGAAGTAGCAGTGAAAGTGAAGAGAGTTGTGGCAATGAACTGAGTGAGGGTCACTTTGGTCATGTCAGGTTTGTTGATTCTGAGGAGCCGTATTACAAGGCCCAGAATAGAGAGGAATGTGCACCTCAGTGGGTGAGAGGTTTACCTCTTCCAGAAGACAAAAGCTGCATGGACAGTAAGGATGTGGATTGCCACCTGTGGTCCAACCTGCTAGTAATGCCATTGCAGAGGTAAAGGTTGAAAATATTCACTTCAGTGAGTCAGAGGTTAAGGAACCCCACAATAGGGAAGACCAGTCAGGCTTAGGCTCTGGTTCTGATCCAGTGCCCGTGGAGGTGATTGAGGGGGTGAGAGAAGAGGTGGCGCGGTCTGAGGATCATGTATGTATGCCATTGGGCGTGGAGGGGGAAAAGAAGTTTATTCTGAGAAAATGAGCAGTAAAGATCTGGGTGGCTAGCCTGTCTGTAGAGCAAATAGAGTAACGTTTTAGTTTTGACTGTGTGTGATGTATGTGGTGTATGTGGACTCCCGTGCATACAAAGGGGACATCAATTCTGGTATGGGAATTCATGAGATTAACTATTATTGACACAGGGGCAATGAAAGTTAGACAAAACTGTGTAAGGGGAATAGGGACAATAAAAAGGAAGAGGTATCACCTTGATGAAAATATATGTCGACAACAATAGTGCAACAAGAAACAGTAACTGGTCTAACAGTGTACGTATCAGGGTCAGTGATTGAAAGGAAATGATTTTGAAACCTCACATCAAATTGAGTGTGAAGTGTGGACCTTGATATTTACTAGCTTTTCATATAGCGCTACTTTATGGTGTCATGGCTCAGTGCTTCTCAATAGCGAGAAATCATCACGCTTTTCCATAAGCCAGCAATACAGTAGGCCCAAAGGTCATGAAACCTAATTAATGAGTCAACGGCGACTTTGAGCTAAGGAGTCAATGAGTGAAACTACTGTTTGAAAGAAAATTGTTTCAACCAACAATTAGTTTTAAATGCTTTTCTTGTGTTTGTTTCATCTAATACTAAATACTCCACAGAAAAAAGTTTGAGGCAGCAGTGCTTGGCTAATGTGTAATTTATTTATTTTTATTATTACTAAACCACGGCCAATTGTTTATTTATTATTATTAAACTTTTATCATTATCAAATTCTAAAATGGGGAAAAAAAATAATATAAAATAAAACACATAAATATATTTGTGATCACTTATTGTGCATCATTTTTAATTAATATAAGTGGTCTTGAAAGGCAACTGTCTCATATCACTGAAACTTCTGTCAAATTATTTAATTATATTGACTGCAGTGATGCTGGAAATACAATACACGCATGTGCAAACCAGTAGTGCTACGGCATTCCCTATTTCCATAACGCTTCAGTGGTCTGACACTATTATAAGTCGCTACTTAGTAGCGACTTTCAATAGCGCTACATCATCACGACTTCAGTAGCGATATACCCATTTCCAAGAGGGGAAAACCCGTGGCGCTATGGCGTCGCGTCATGGAAAGTCACTAATTGACATACCTGGCGACAATTCATGAGAAGAACCATTGTCTGCAGTCGAGAAGCGCTGTCCGCTGTCCAGTGGGCGAGGATGTTGTCTAGATGGGTGTTGACAGAGGGACTTTGGTTACACTGCAGGAGAAGCTTTAGAAGGAATGATCTGAGTACAGGCGTAGGATCTATTACATCGGCTGTGTTGAAGAGACTAAACTGTCTTGTATCAGAGGCACTACCAAATGTAACACACTTGAGCAACCATTCAATGACAGGATCATCTGGTTCTTGTCCGCCACTGAACACTATCTCTGAGACAAAACTCATGAAGAACTGGTTGAGCCTCTTTCTGAATGCTTTGAACTCGGCCACCTTCCTTTCACTACAAAACACATATGGTAAGTTTTAGTATATGCAAAAAATACACATGGTAAGTAATAATCAAGTGTTAATCTCTCAGTGTGATTGTTTCAAACAAAGATTACAGAAATTCAGTGTAATCGCAAAAGTATGATAAAGGAACAGTTTATTTCAGAAACTTGGTTGACATTGAAATTAAAAAGTAAAGATAATACGATACAAAACTGACTGTACTCACTCAACAGACTTTTCAGGATCAGCAGATAGAACTTCCTTGGAAAAGGCTTTACCACATTTTGGGGTTGGACAAAGGTGCAACTCAGTTGCGCATTTTGCACATAGAAAATGATCGCATTGCAGCTTAATAGGAGAATCCAATGGCTCCTGGCAATGATCACAAAGCTTGGGACATTTCCTGAAATTGTTGTCGACATAGCAAGTCAATGTATGTTTCTGGTAAGCTTTCACTGAAGCGCAAACCAAAACGTATTGTTACACACACACGTGTAATAGCAACACACTCACCCATACATGTTCCGTACAGCATTACTAAGAGATTCCTTGAGGAAGACAACCACCAGTTGAAATGTATTCATATCCACAAAACCTTTACTCATCTCCTTTTTGATATCCTGTAACATCGATGGGAGAAATGAAATGTACATAAAAGCGAGGGTGAGAAAAGATATGTTAAACATAAAAGTTGTTTGGGAGATTCCAAAAACATGTTGTTGTAGGTAATGTTTTCTAACCAGACAGGTTTCCATACAACATAACAAAGACACAACAAGTGCTATAAGCCTATGATGTGGCTATGTCAAGTAAAAAGACTTGGAAGTGGAAGGTACATATATTGGCTTCGCAAAAATGACTTATTCGCATAAGAGCAGGCCGTGCAAACATGTTTTGGAGCAACGATCAACCCACTTGCTGGATTGAGCTGAAGAGTACGATCAAGCCACTTCTGAGTAGGACAGTTTCATTTATCATTCTAAGTGCACAGTTGGGCTGCTGTAGTGAGCAATCAGTTGATTATTGTAGTAGTTTTGCACTATCTACTCAGACACAACGGGGTCTCTCCAAACAACTTCTTCAATATAATTCGGAGTCACTCCGAACTGACTTCAATAAGCTTCACGGGTCCTAGACCCAGACACACAATGACAGAGGTTCAATTCAATAATATTTGTTTCATAATCTATTTCGCAAGGTACAAGTGTATTTAGCAAACTCCTCAAGACTTCTACTCTAACACACACAACAAGGCTCCTTTTATAGGAGAAATGGAGGATGACTCACCCCCTTATTATTGGCGCACCTGGTGAGCCAACCGTAGAAAATAAGAGAAAAAGTAATGCAATCATAATACATAATACAAGTTTGTATACAAGCTTAACCAATCATAGTCCTGAGCACATGGCAATTTGTGCTGGGCATCTTTTGCCGCTCTTTTCTTTGCCCACTCCTTATTAGGGCTTGCAGGTAATTTTCCACTCCTTATTAGGACATCCAGCATTTAGCTTGCTATCCTGGTCGTTGTAGTCTTCCTATTCACTTTCTGATTGGGGCATTGGGTTCCATAGGTCCCAGGCTAACTCTTCCATCTTCTTTTGACCCAGGTCCGGGGTAGCTGACCCGGGGTAGGTTTTATATGATGTATAGGGCCTATACAGGGTCTATACAGGGTCTGGGTCCTTGGTATCCATTTCCGTGGGATAATTTGCTTCTAGGAAGAAGGGGAAGGTGTCGGGGGTTATATCTAGCTGGCCAGTAGACAACAAGGGTTGGAGGGTGGGGAGGGGGGGGGGAAGAAGGGGGGGGGTGGCTATCTTATGTAAATCTCTCACATTATAACGATACTCACTATCATCACATATCAAGTTTATCATGTAATAATAATATCAATAATATTAATAAATAATAGCAAAAACACTGATCAAACACAGTAGAGGTACTTGGTTACAAAATCCTGTCTTGGAGATGTCTTTTTTAGTGTCAAGGAATGTTAAATAGTCATATACAAATTACTAAAAATAATCATAAATTTGTGCATAATCATTTCTTTACGGTACTTGAAAACTATTATTTATTTACATTTTTGTTTACTGATCTTCTTGTTGTGAAATAATTTGTAATTCAGATTCCAGAATTAATGATGCTATTGATTAAAACAACAATGATGAAAACAAAAATCTGGCATTTTTCGTCTGAAGTAAATTCTAAACTACGATAGCATAAGTATTTTGATATCAGATTTGAAAATAATAATTCTCAACTCTAAACTTGCCTTAGTTTTTGAAACACTAGCTATGCAACATATCACATGGCAGGGATTTGAACTTTGAAAAATCCTAGTAAAGTTTGCGTGGCGTTATTGGGGGCGGGAAGCGCCCGAACCGACAGGCGTAGTCCCAGGCAATACCAGCAGGGGATGGGGGGGGGGGGTGCTGTCAGCCCCCCCCCCCATACGGGGTCCTGGGCGGAGTCCCGGCCGCCAAAGCTCTATGCGTAATAAAGCACTTGACAATTAATCAAGTTGAATGTATTGCAAACGGAGGCAAAAAAAGATAAAGTACGACAAATGCTTGGAGTCACAAAAAACTATACTATGTATATGAATCACGGTGTATAATGTGCTCATTTTGTTTTGCTTTGGTTATATGCTGTTGCGGCCTTTTTAAATTTTTCTATCAGCTCTTTATCATCAACATCAATCATCTACATCGTACTATGTGATCTGAGACCATTGCTCAAAGTAGTAGTTATCTTCTTTTTAAACTGCTTTTAAATGGTTCCTTATAGTCTTGTATGCAAGATAGAGGAATTTTTTTAAATAAAGAGTTTTTCATGCACGCGGTGATTGGTTTAAAAGTTTTTGAAATGTGATTGGTTGTTGTATCGTCCTAAATACAAATTATAAAAACCATTAGAAAATTAAAAATTGTTCACAATAATACAATAATATGATTATCATATTATACAAATTATAAATTACTATAATTAGTATAAGCAAACGTTTTGACTAATCAACATACATTGTTATTTCAACCGATCATTGTGTGCACGAAAAATTCTTTATATAGATGAATGCAAGCTAGAGTCATGTGGTGAGTCACTAAAACTCAAGTTTCCTAGAGCAAACAAAATAAACATTGGGCAGCAATAGTGTAAAGCCATTATCTGCTGACATGAGATCTCCTACTAAAAGTGAAGAAAGGATTTCATTGATGTCTTTCCTGTCTTTATTGATGACTTGATCAGAGCATTGTGCTAGATGTCTACTTGATTGATTTAGAAGCAAAAGTGAGGCACTAGTAGTTGTAGCGTTGTTGTTGTATTGAAACAACTTTGATTGTTCATTTATTTGTTTTGTTAGGGTTGTAGTTGAGACTAGATTACTGGAACAAATGAAATATATAGTAGCAGTTGTATGAGGTATCAATTATACTAATAAATCTGGGTAACAAAGAACTATATGACAAATCCATCCTAGTAAACTTCGAGAGCCCCAAAATCCAGACAATTTGGATAAAATCCGAATGGTTGAGATCCCTGCATGGACACAAGTGTGTATATAACAGCAGATTTACCAACGATAACATGTAAATGCTGAATCAACCAAAACACCTTAAAAAAATCTGAAAACAATTGCAAAACTGATTTTGTACACTCTTGAACGTCTGTGCACAATGGCTAGTCTTGGCAGGCCCCCTCTCTATGCAAATAAGCCAATTTTTTTGAACAACTATATGGCCTTATATAGGTAGTTGTGTATCAAAGGAAAACAATTGCTTGAAAGTCAGCGTCTATTTCACTTATACTACTGATAAAATTACAAAGAGAACTCCGTAAACATTTTTTTGGTTTAACAGCTCCTGAAGTAGATAAATGAAATTTAATTCAGTCAACAACCAGTAAGCTAGCACCTTTAATACCACAATCATTCTTAATATTGTTATTGTTAATATTGCCAATGCTTACAGTAGCAATACCTGTAGTGGATTTTGGGGGCGTAAAATCACTAGCTGTGGTTGGTAGCTTGCTGCCACCAGTTGTTAGATTAACCTGTTACAACAACAGGGTCGGTGAGGTACCGAATGTATATCAGACAGAGTATTGCTACTCTGCAACTAAATGTGAGCCCTCGGCTCAAACGAGTATCTCAAAGTAGTTGAGTCCACATGCCTTTATTCAACCAGAATAAAACGAGTTAGTAAGCAACCCGAATTACAACTGGCTGTTATGGCCAAAGTTCTGCCTCTTATAGGCAGTGGACAAGAACAATCATCCAATTATCATGCAATATCACCATATACACCAATGAGATATTAAATATATGAATACATAACGAGTAAGGTTACAGTAAAGGGCTTAAAAGGAATAGGCGCCCTGTGGTAATAGGTGGAGTCATAGCCAATCACATCCAGTCTCTGGGTCCTCAGTCCTTTCAGCCCTTGATCCAGCATCTTTGATGAGGGGTAAGGGTGGCTACTTCCAACAGATGGTGCTTAGGTTCTCCCAGGCTACTTTCGGGATCTCAGGCTCTGCTGACTCACTTCCTGCCGGCCCAGTGAGGTCGGTATGGGTGCACACAGGGTCGGTATGGGTGTACACAGGGTCGGTATGGGTGTACACAGGGTCGGTATAGAAATAAATACAGTCACCGTCCACTTGGTAGTAATTACTAGGCATCCTGGCCATCCAATGGCTATTGTAGTGATGCCAGGATGTAGTACTAGTTGTGCGCAGAGGATGTGTACGCTAAAATCCACCACACACCTCTCTCCATTAAAGACATTAATGACGAGTGTCTTTAATAATAGATATAATCTAAGATGATGTGTGGCCGTCTGCACACCGGATGTGTGATTCTTAATCCACAACACGTCCTTCCAGTGTTGATAACACTCCATTCTTTCACTCATAAAGTGGTTGGTAGCTACTGCTGCCAACTGAGGAGTGACTTCTCCTGATGCACTTCTTCCGGGGTCATACGGAAACCTGAGAACAGGTTTTGTTGCACAGAGTACTGCCATAACCTCTGCGGCATAAATGGTGAACAGGCCAGCTGCACAGTGCTGGTAACTTCTCCTGTCTGGTAAGCTGGTAGCAGCTATACCAGGAGCATAGTCCATCTTTATTGTCGGCTCTGAGAAAAGAGGCTCAACTGATGGTAGGTTCTGACGCACAGTCATTGGTTCTCTGGAGTTGCCAAGCTCATCGTCAAGTACACATAGAGGTCCTGCAGCCAACTCCTCGCTTGGCACAACCAGCAGTTGCTTCTCCTGTGTCTGTGTAGGGGGGTCTGTCTCCGCCAGTTCTCCTTCCTCCAACGACGTTGGAGGAGTTGTCTTTACCAGCTGTACTACCAACTTCGGCTTTTCAACAGCTGCGACAATAACGTCCTTTTTAGGAACAGCACATACATTATGCGCTGGCAGTGTTATGTGGCAAAGGGAAGTTGGGGGGCTGGACTGTAGGGGTGTCACCTCAACAGGCCTTTTCGTCACAGGGGGTGTCTGAACATCATTCAAAGGTACAGCAGAAGGGGAAACGCCTTCTGGAAAACACCGACATCGTCGGTCTATGTTCAGTGGTTCTCGTTCTCTCACAAGACTTCTCCCACGCCCCTGGGTTGGGGTGGAAGGCACAGACTCTGCAGGGGTCTGTCCCACACTCTCTGTGTGTGGAGTGCTTGCTATCTGAGAAGTGGCACTGTTCTTTCTACTCTGAGGGGGGCGCGAAGGGTGGCTATCGCCTTCGGCCGATTTCTGCAACTTTTTGCCTGTTGCAGGGTGACCCCGGGCCGGTATGGAAGGACCCCGGGCCGGCATAGAGTGCTGCAGGGCCGGTATAGAGTGCTGCCGGCCCAGCATAGAGTTAACCAATGGCGTAGTCAACATACTTTTACTCAATTTCAATCCAGCTGCCAGATTGAGGGTCCTAGCTGGTTCTAAAGTCAGCGGGGGAGCTTTCCTACCAGAATTACTTGGTAGTTGCCCTTTGGTTTGGGGCTTTGAGGGACTGCCACTACGTAATGCTAATGGATCTGAACTATTGCTGTGTTTAAATATCCACTCAGCAATTTCTGAATCAGTCAACTCACCAGTGCTTGAGGCAGGGTATTCTTGGCAGCGGCAGCAGGAGTACATCCTGTAGGATCTCTCAGTAGATCAGCTGTGGGCATTGCCAGCAGAGCTTCCTCCTCTAATCCTGCGAAGGGCTGGTACTCCGCCAGTCTTCTTCCAACAGGACGTTTTCGTCATCTTCATTTAGGTCCAAACAAGCAGCCATCTTATTGATAAAATGTGGCTGGTCAAGTAGTGGTCTGCACTGGTCACTGTCTTCAGAAAGAATGAGCGTTTCTCCTCTGCTGCATGGTCTCTCATAACTGTGACTCATCGTGCATGTACTTTTAATGCAGTGGAGCTGTAGTGAGGTATTAGGGGCAATCTTTACCGCCTGCTGTGGGCTGGCCGGCTGTTCATACAGCAGCAGCGGGTAGGTGGGTGGCAAGTGTGTCTGTAGGGGTTCCATAGACACCAAGCACGGTTGTTCTGGTGTGTACGGTTTGGCATCTACGGCTACTGGAACGTCTTTCCTGTACTTTCCAAGTATTGCATCGTAGGTGCTGGCTACACTCCTTTGGGGCAACCGCCTTGAACTGCATGTTGCACTGCTTGTAATTGCTTCGGCTGTATGGGAGGGCTTTCTCCATTGCTCCTGGCTGTTAGGCGTATTCTTGGCTACAAGGGGTGTAGCCAACAGGGGCGTAGTGACAGCTTTCACTTTTTCCTCCATAACTTTCTCAGCTTTGGCCGCATTTGGCTGAAACTTTCTGGAGAGGCATACCTCCCCTCTCTCCAGAGTATGGGCTGGTTTTTTAGCAGCTAGTTCTGCCCAACTAGGTGTGGTAGGGGAAAATCCATCACTGCGAAGGAAGAACAGTGCTGCGCTGTACCGCAGGTCACCTCTCCTCGCTGGATCCGCGTCCAGCAGCCTGACACTATCCTTCTGTGGTTGTCTGTCATCTTTCAACAGAATATTTGGGTGAGCGGGTTTGGTGACCTGCTGTGTTCTGGGGCAAGTTCCCAGCATGTGTCCACTTTTGCCACAGCCCAAGCATGGTGGCATGGGCGTTGTCTCTATGGAAGATGTAACAGTTGGCGAGCTGTCCATCTTTCCAGACAAGCAATAACTCGCTTGATATGGACGTTTCAGGCGGTTACTGGCAACCTCTGTTGCCTGCATCTCCAGAGGTTTACTCGCAGGGACGTAGTCCACCAGCTGACCTCATTTAGGGGGTGTACGGCTGGCCTTATCGCAGCTAGATGCGGTCGGCTCTACTGCGGCCGGTAATCATTTCCCTTTCTTGACGGTTGCCAAGGTCTCTGCGTACAGTGCCTCTGTACATGTCCGTCTCTGCCACAGCCCCAACAGCACAGTGTGGGTGTGGCTTCCATTAGTGGAGTGGGTGCCGGAAAGTTGTTTTTCTATAGCGATTTTATTTCATGCGTTAAAGCCTGCAAGGTCTCCATCACCAGCTGAAGTGGGTTCTGTCCAGTGCTGGGCGGTGCACTGACTTGTTGCACAGGAAAGTTAGGGGGGGGGGGGGGGCGGAGTAGACGGCAACGGAGGAACACCGCCTCCATACTCATCGTCATCGTCCGTTTCGTCTCCTATAGCGCGCACATGCGTGGGGCGCTCCTCATGGGCTGTCTTGATCTGCAGGTATTCGTTGCCTGCTCTTACAGCGTCTGCAAGGTCTGTTGGCTGGATAGCCAAGAGATGCCTCTGCAAGTATGCATTCCCTATCGTGGAACTAAACGTGTCAAGCATCATGCGTTGCACTGCTCTCTGAGGGAGGTCTTCGTACGCCAGACGAATCAACCGCTCCACCTCATTAGCGTGTTCCTGTAGGGAGGTCTTATAAGACCTTCGAAGACTAGTCAACCTCGACATGGCTTCTCTAGGGGTCACTCCAAAGCGTGCTCTCAACGCGGTGAAGATCCTTTGTATCTGTGGGGGCTTTCCACACTCTAACGCGCTGCCTCTCAATGACTCCCGCAAGTGCAACATAGCAGTCTGCTCTTGCCAGTCATTAGCCTCCGCCACCTCAACGAAGCGTGCGATGAAGTATTCCACATCTCCTTCGCCTTCGTACTTGGGTGCCTTAAAAGTTGGGCGAGCGTTGCCATTTCCTGGTCGCATGGCAGCTTGTAAAGCTTCCGCCAAACGATCCATGGCAGTGATTTCAGGGTTAGCAGCAGGGGCTCTGCCTACACTACGAGCTCTGTTGGCCGCCATTGCTACGACAAGAGGAACGATCAACTCTAAATCTACAAAGGGTGCTATCTAACAGAGAGCTGCGTCGTTGTTAACGAACGCAGGGTTGGTAGTACTGGCTGCTGGGCCGGTATAGGTGCTATACAGGGCCGGTATAGACTGTACAGGATCGGTATAGACTGCTGCAGGGTCGGGCTGTCCAGTAGTTGTTCATCAATATTCACAAGAATGTCCGTGTAGCTTCGCAAGACGGAGTGTAGACTCTACGTCGATTGCTGTAACAAACTGTTGCAGGCGGAGGTTAGTCGACGCCTATGTGCAAGCCTGTTTGCTAAAAAATACTCTCTGTCTGGCTTCACAAAACGGAGAGAAACTCAACGTCAATTGCTGGGAACACTGCTGCAGTCGGAGGGAAGTCGACGACTTTCGCAGAAGTGTCCTTTTTCGTCCTGTACTGTGAATACAGGAGCGGGAAGCTGGTTCTGTTTAGTGCAGAGCCAGGGTAACGTAGCTGAGTAGGGTGTGCAACGGATCCCACCGCTGCCACCAATGTAGTGGATTTTGGGGGTGTAAAATCACTAGCTGTGGTTGGTAGCTTGCTGCCATCAGTTGAGTGCACACAGGGTCGGTATAGGTGGTACACAGGGTCGATATGGGTGTACACAGGGTCGGTATGGGTGTACACAGGGTCGGCATAGAAATAAATACAGTCACCGTCCACTTGGTAGTAATTACTAGGCATCCTGGCCATCCAATGGCTATTGTAGTGATGCCAGGATGTAGTAATAGTTGTGCGCAGAGGATGTGTACGCTAAAATCTACCACATACCATAACAATAAGAACTCTAGCTACATAACACCAACAAGTCTCCAAGCTCAAACACAGGCAGTTATTAGTCTCGGCTGTGGAAATGTGCTGGTGGGCATGACACCGTTGCATCTGATGTGTGGTTTGAATTACGTAAAACAAATGCGCAGTGACAACGAATGAAGTGTACAAAACTGACAGAAGTGCCACAAAGGCTTCACTAGCCTGTGTATGACACCTGCCTATCCTAAAATTGTGACAGGGAATAAATAACTCAGCATGCACAGCACAGCCAGCTTGATCAAAATACACTTTGGCACTCTAGGTGGCGGCACGTATCCATCATGAACTGCCAACAGGGTGCCAAGTGAAAACAATAATGAACCCAGGCAATGTCATGTCATGGTTACCATATAGTAAGTTTTCATGGGTGGTATGGAAGAAGGTAAAGTCAATGAGCACTGTCAATATGCATTTTTCTTCAGTTAACGGGAATTTTTAGGTAGTGGAGATGGCTGAGATGAAAGAAGCAGTAAATGTCTATTCATTACGTTCAGTGTAAACTCACTCTAATGAAAAAGGCAAGCTGGTGTGTAGGCCTTTTCTTTTTCGGGTCCACTGGGCTTGGAACGATAACATGCTCCACATAGAGCTTCTTGATGTATAGCAATAACCATGCAGCTCTACAAATAAATAGGAAATTAGACCAAGTCAAGTATACATTTCACTATTGAAGTACATATGTACAATTATATCTGATTTACACAGTAAATTGACCTGCACTTCAGAACAGACTCATCATCTGAGTCCTTGTATGAGTCCAGGATATTGCCAGCGACCAACTTGCAGCTGTCAACTTTTTTGACCCACAATTCCGGGTTAGCCATTATGTCTGTTAGCTTTACCTCGGTAAGGGACAATACCAAGCAATTCAAAGCGAGCACATCACAAGCCTGAAATGACATGCACAGTCGTATGGGTATGCTTGTCTGTCGATATTACCACAAATGAGCATGTACTAAAAAGCTGTGAACTGAATGAGCCATCACCAAAGTTTTATTGTGTTCTGAAGTGTTAACTGGAATACATAACATTCTACATCTTATAACTAACCAGGTGGTTTGTGCCAGTAGATTGCTTTTCAAGTTGATTCTGAACTGATGAAAGGTCACCACTATCTTTCTCGAATAAGGTGACAACTGTTGATAGGTTTTCAAACATGTTGAGCTTCTGAGTGTAAATTAAATGAACATGCACCATATTCAGTTTCTCAACTCCATGAACAACTTTAAGAGATTCCTTGATTGAGAATGTCACCATCTACAATTTAAATATAATACATAATTTAGACAGAAAAACAATGCATAAAATATTAGCAGCGATACTAGCTTTCTCAACCTAACTATATTTTTCAACCTCTACCTTGCTCTACCTTGGTCTTGTTACACCACTACATAGCTCTACCTTCTCGATAATTTTTGTGAACACATATGCAGAAAATTATTAATAAGGGAAAATAAGTTTGACAATATGATATGGTTATGGATGGTATGAGAGTTGTCTCTGAGTCTAGCCACTGGTCCAAGAAGACAACTCCAGGTTATCAAACACATAAATACCATTAAATGGCGAAACTCCTTTTTAGGGACTGCTTCATTGAAGTAACGGTCAATGCATCAAAATAATATGCTGGGAGATGTTGGCAGAAGGCAATGGATTAAAACTCCCGTCAGGTATGAGTCTTATTTAATCAGTATTTGTGGAAACATTCACATGTGATTTTACAAGAGAGCCCAACAAAAGTGCTAAGCATCAATTCTATAATCTTCAGAAGAAATAGTACAGAATATAAGATATCATTAAAAGTGAAATATTAAAAACATTGAATTATAAGTAGTATTGAATTATACAAACTTAATGTAAAAGATTCTATTGTAGATAAATATAAATATTACAAAATGATCAATACATCTCCTTCACATCATTTATATTGTGAGTTGATTTAATATTATTAAATAAAAACTACCACTAATAATACACATTCAATAATAAAAAGAATTACAATAAAAAAAGCAAATGATTATTAGTAGTAATATATGAGCAGATCTCCCTACCAAGTGTTTTTTTGTGGATTTGATCTTGGGGGTTATGCAATGAGTTACGGCGTTGGATGAATTCGCCGAGTTTATATTGTATTTTACTTGAGGGGTACTTGAGTGGCATTTGAATGGCATTTAAGTGGCATTTGAGTTTTGATTATTTTTTTACTTAATTTGGAGCTGAGTTTATATTGTATTTTATTTGAGGGGTACTTGAGTGGCATTTGAGTGGCATTTGAGTTTTGATTATTTTTTTACTTAATTTGAACTTATATGGTATATAGATTTTGAATGTATGACATTCAAGTTTTGATAATTTTTTACATAATTATATACATTTATTACATAATAAGCAGGGGTAAATCTTCCCATATAATATAGCTAGAGTCAGTAAAGACTAAGAAATACAAAGCACCAGGTCTTGTAATGATAATCAATGCAAAGTCTTTTCCTTTACGTCGCATCTTAAAAAATCCTCAAATGAGGTGTGGTAACACGTCTGACATCATACCAAAGAACACTTTTATTTTTCGGTTTTCCCTTTCTACCCAAATATACAACGTTAAACGGAGGGGGGTAATCATCACAGCTGAAGTTTTTAGCTATTTCAACTGGACAAAAAAGTATTTTGGGTTCGAGTTCATTTATATCTGAAGGATCATGGTAGCAAACTTGAGAATATCTACACTTCTCCTTACTTGATGGATGTATCACACCAGTCACTCGTATAATGCTTGGGATAGGAAGATCTTCAAATGTTTTGCAAACCGGAACATTCGGTGAGTCAATCACTTGAGAACCTTTAGATTTTTCTATGAATCAATATATGATTATATACATTTATTGTATAATAAGTAGGGAAAATAGGAAGATCTTCAAATGTTTTGCAAAACCGGAACTTTTGGTGAGTTAATCACCTGAGAACCTTTAGACTTTTCTATGAATTATTATATGATTATATAGTCTTATTGTATAATAAGTAGGGAAAATCTTTCCATATAATATAGTTAGAGTCGGTAAATAGTAAGTAATACAAAACAGTACAACTTGTAATGTCAATGAATACACAGGCTTTTTTTATTCATTCATTATCCGCTTGAGACTACCAGTTGTCAGCATTTGATATTGAGTTTACATACCATCAACACCAAGTGGTTCATCAAAATCTTGCAATTCGTTTTCTAGGAATTCCTTAAGAACTTCATCCTCATTATTCGTTTTTGTTAGCACCTCATTGGAACTTGTTTGTGTGCAATATTGCTCCCAATCACTAGCGTTGGTTGAAGAAATGAAGACAACATTGTGGTATGGAATAGGATTTCCATTCTTACTCTGTTTTTTTCCTTTGTAAATCATCACACCAGGTGCACATCTTTTAGCTTCCTCGTTATATCTGATTGGTAGTAAAAGCGTTCTCGTCTCTCTTTTTCCATTCTTTTCAGTGACATAGCGAATGCAATTTACAATGGATTCTTCTCCATTGAATCGGAAAGGAATGAATCTTTCTACAACTTCGATGTAAGCAAAAATGGAACAATCTTTGAAATTACTGAGATAATCGATGTCGTAAGCGAGTTTGAGTTCTTCTTCACTCATTTTTCTCAGTTTTTCAGCTTCAGCAGTAGCTTCCATTGTGGTTAATCGTTTTGTACTGATACGTTTGACATTGTAGTAAGTAGTCTCCGGTTTTTTTGAGTTTTCCATCTCACCCAAGTACAAAATGTTGAAAGGTAATGGGTAGTTATCAACATTGAAGCTTTCAACTACTCTACTTGGACAAACGACTTTCTGAAAATTCGCTCCAGTTGAATTATCAAGATAAGTGAGAATGTAGTAGTTTCCGTATGCACCAGTACTCTGCTCAATAGAAACGATTTGCAAAACTGATGGAACAGGAAGTGATGCTAGTGTAAGAAACCCTCCAATCTTTTTCAAATCACATGTCTTCCATTTTTGGAGAGATTTGGCCATCTGGAGAGCTCTGTCAGCATCAGTGAGCAATTCTTTTTGTTCCATATTGTTTGATGTTGTGGGTAAAACCAGTTTTGGAAGAGCTCGTTTCTTTATCGCTGCTTCTTTTGTGACAGAGTTAGAGTTTTTTCTTTTGGGTGTTTTGAACGTTTTTTGTTTGTTTTCGATTGGCTTTAAATTCGTGTAAGAAGCAGAAAAATCCTCCATAGTGTTCTAAAAAAGAAAGAAATAACATATAATTCAGCTTTTCATGTGGAACTAAAAGATTATTTATTTCATACTTTACATTATAGCTAAACTAATTTTGATCTTTGTTAGGTAGGGAATAATAAGTTTTAAATTTTACCTTTTATAAAGAGAAAGTTTCTAGTAGTTGCAATGGAAAGTGTAGTAGATGTTGCTCCTCTGATCACTGTTGTAGAACTGGATGCTTTCTGTGTGAAAACAGTGGCTCTTAAATAGCTAAAGTTGCACTGGTTGAACTCTATGAATACCAACCTTCTTTATAATATAACTATGATTCAGAATTTTGTCCACGCGAAAACCAATGCTTTCGCGGGAATAAATAATTTATTTTCACGCGAATAGAAACTGTTGCTTTCGCGGGAATACAAATTTTATTTTCACGCGGATACAAACCAATGCTTTCGCGGGAATAAAAACTTTATTTTCACGCGAATGGAAACAGTTGTTTTCGCGGGAATAAATACTTTATTTTCACACGAATGGAAACCGTTGTTTTCGCGGGAATAAATAATTTATTTTCACGCGAATAGAAACTGTTGCTTTCGCGGGAATACAAATTTTATTTTCACGCGGATACAAACCAATGCTTTCGCGGGAATAAATACTTTATTTTCACGCGAATGGAAACGGTTGTTTTCGCGGGAATAAATAATTTATTTTCACGCGAATACAAACTGTTGCTTTCGCGGGAATACAAATTTTATTTTCACGCGGATACAAACCAATGCTTTCGCGGGAATAAAGACTTTATTTTCACGCGAATAGAAACTGTTGCTTTCGCGGGAATACAAATTTTATTTTCACGCGGATACAATCCAACGCTTTCGCGGGAATAAAGACTTTATTTTCACGCGAATGGAAACAGTTGTTTTCGCGGGAATAAATAATTTATTTTCACACGAATACAAACTGTTGCTTTCGCGGGAATACAAATTTTATTTTCACGCGGATACAAACCAATGCTTTTGCATGAAAGTATTTATTCCCGCGAAAACAACAGTTTCCATTCGTGTGAAAATAAAGTATTTATTCCCGCGAAAGCATTGGTTTGTATCCGCGTGAAAATAAAATTTGTATTCCCGCGAAAGCAACAGTTTCTATTCGCGTGAAAATAAATTATTTATTCCCGCGAAAACAACGGTTTCCATTCGCGTGAAAATAAAATATTTATTCCCGCGAAAACATTGGTTTGTATCCGCGTGAAAATAAAATTTGTATTCCCGCGAAAGCAACAGTTTGTATTCGCGTGAAAATAAATTATTTATTCCCGCGAAAACAACGGTTTCCATTCGCGTGAAAATAAAGTATTTATTCCCGCGAAAGCATTGGTTTGTATCCGCGTGAAAATAAAATTTGTATTCCCGCGAAAGCAACAGTTTCTATTCGCGTGAAAATAAATTATTTATTCCCGCGAAAACAACTATTTCCATTCGCGTGAAAATAAAATCTTTATTCCCGCGAAAGCATTGGTTTGTATCCGCGTGAAAATAAAATTTGTATTCCCGCGAAAGCAACAGTTTCTATTCGCGTGAAAATAAATTATTTATTCCCGCGAAAGCAACGGTTTCCATTCGTGTGAAAATAAAGTGTTTATTCCCGCGAAAACAACTGTTTCCATTCGCGTGAAAATAAAGTTTTTATTCCCGCGAAAGCATTGGTTTGTATCCGCGTGAAAATAAAATTTGTATTCCCGCGAAAGCAACAGTTTCTATTCGCGTGAAAATAAATTATTTATTCCCGCGAAAGCATTGGTTTTCGCGTGGACAAAATTCTGATTCATAGTTATATTATAAAGAAGGTTGGTATTCATAGAGTTCAACCAGTGCAGCTTTACCTATTTAAGAGCCACTGTTTTCACACAGAAAGCATCCAGTTCTACAACAGTGATTGGAGGAGCAACATCTACTACTACATCCACTGACTATTAAAAGTTTTTCTGTGTGAATTTGAAAATTTTCATTGAAGCTAAGTCTTAATTATCCGCCTTAATTATCTCACTTAAGTTTTTGACTACTTAAAAAGTAATGCTTTCACATAATAAATCACTCGTTCTAACAACAGTAACTGAAGCCTCAACATCTACTATATAATATACCAACTGACTACTAGGAGTTTTATTCACAAGGTAAAATTTATTAGCTGAGTCATTTAACTTACCTTTTTATGAGCTATTGTCACTTCTATTAAAAAGTAATGATTTTATTGTTATTATAGTGCTATGGAAACAGAAGAGGATGATACTGATGTAGACATACATAAGGAATGGGAATGGCTCATGAAAAATCAAAATGATATCGGTTTTTCAAACGCTGATAATGAATACATGAATGATGAATGCAATGCTGAATATGAAAATGAAATGGAGATGGAACTTGAAAATGCTTTTCAAGACAAACCTTCGACTTTTCAAGTTTCAGCAACTACTGAAAATACAATAGCCTTTGATAAGCAGTAAGTTTTTAAAATCATAAATTAATAACATTAGTAGAGTAATTTTTTTGCTTTTTTCTTATACTTATCTCATGAATCAGCAAAAATAATGCGTTATCTCTTTATTGTAGACAGGACTCAGAATATCAGAGAATTAATGTAAAAGAGGGAGTTGGGAATTCATACCATAGTACACAGTAAGTTTTTAAAAACTTAACTAATAATAATGTTTGAGTCTTTTTTCCTAATTCCATTTTAAAAATTAATTGATAATGGTGTTTAAGTCATTTTTTTCTTCTGTTACATTTTATATAAAATGTATGTGAATTTTTTATAGAACAACTATTATGTGTTAACATTTCTATTGTAGACAAAGTTTAAATTATCAGGAGGAGAATGTAGAAGAAAAAAACCCTGAAATTTCCCCCAATTGGAAATGGTTAGAAGAAAATCTCATTTGTTTTCGTTTACCCGATGAAACAATCAATCAAATAGGATTTGGTGCTGAGCCTTCACCACCAAAGACTAGCATAATAGCTCAAGATATAGAGCCGGTTGTGGAGGAGATAGTTGAAGAAAATGAGAATGATCCAATGATAGAAAATGAAGAAGAAGAAGAAGAAGAAGAGGAAGAAGCACAAGAGGAAGAACAAGAAGAAGAAATGGAAGATTTAAATTTTGAAAGACCTACCCGAGCATCAACCCTAGGTATTGTTGATGATAGCACAGCTCCAACTTTTCAAGATGAAGAATGGGATGATTTGATAGCTAGATATTGGGGAGCTATGAAAACGAAACATAGAGCTGGAAAAGTCATAGAACTTTTAAATGTAAGACTTTGGGATGGGATTCCAAGAGACCAAGCTGATACCTACCAAAATGACTATCATGATTCAAGAGTGTTAGAATTGCTAAAAAAAGTTTGGAGACAATTGAGCTCGAGAGCAAAAGTCAACTGTAGCGTAGGTTGTATACTAGAAAATAAAAATGATGGTGAACTCCGATACTTTCACTCATCATCAAACAATGCTACTGTATATCCAAAAGCTAAACTGATTGAAACTGAAGGGGATCTTGATGACTTCTTTGTTGATGTTATGGAGACTGATCATCGTACAAATAGCTTGAGACGGAGACCAAATACGACTTGGAGATTGATGTTGATCACAAACATTTCGTTTTATTTCTACAAACTACTCGGAATGGGAAAAGTTGGATCACCACCAGAGCATTTACCCTCTCACCTCCTTAACAACAGACACATACGAACCATGTTAAAAAACACAAAAGGAAAACGAATTACCGACAATCTTTGTTTTTTTAGATGTCTAGCATTACACAAAGAACTACAAAAAAACTGTGGAATTGCAAAAGATCCGATAATTAAGGAGGTGAAGGAGTACCAACAACAATATCATAGTTTCATCTATGGTGATAGTGGTAAAAGGTGTGATGGGAAAGGAGTGACAGAAGCTGATTTATTGCTTTTGGAGCGAGCATTTCAACTGAAGATAACAGTGTTTTCTTTAAATGATGATATGACTTCAACAGTTATTTGGAATTCAAACTCCAGTTATAAGGAGAAACTATATTTGGATCTTTATATCAATCACTTCAGTCTTATTACAAACTTGGAAGGATATGTCAAAGCCTACAGATGTCCAACCTGTTCTACTTGTTATGATAGATTGGGGAATCTGAAAAGACACAGATGTTCAATCTCAGAGGCAACAACTATGCAGTTTTCTGGAGGACAATACAGCCCTACTGCTACAATATTCGACAAATTGAAGGTTCAATTCGGGATAGATATCGGGTCAGATGATTCCTTGAGATACTATCCATTTTTTGCAACATTTGACATAGAGTGTTTGTTACCTAATTGCGAAAAAGATCGAGATACAGACACAACCATTTACACGAATGAGCATAAACTTTTAAGTATTTCAATTTGTTCAAATGTACCAGGCTTCAACAACCCGCGTTGTATTGTCAATAATGGGGATGATGATGAATGCGTTGGAAAGTTCATTGAATACTTGGATGATATTAGTGAAGAATCATATAGCCGATTGGAAAAACAATTTTCGCGAATCATAAAACAGATAGAAGGTGAATTACAACGACTGGAAGAAGCTGAAGAAAAGTTTCGTAGTGATTTTGAAAAAAATCGTTTCAGACGTAGAACAGGAGCTGAAAAAGTACTGGATGATTTGTACAGCTATATGAAAAAACTCCCTATTCTAGGTTTCAATTCACAGACTTACGATGTCAATGTGATGAAAGGAAAACTGCTTCAAAAATTGAAAGATGTCTCCGACACAGATTTTGATTTTGTTATAAAAAAAGGAACCAAGATGCCTGTTATCGGAATAGGATCTTTTTTGTTTTTAGATTGTACAAACTTCATCGCTCCTGGATATAGCTATGAAATGTATCTCAAAGCATACAAATGTGAAGCCGGAAAAGGATTTTTTCCTTATGAATGGATGAAAGACTTGGAACAACTTAATCAAGAACATCTACCTCCAAGAGAAGCTTTTTACAGTTCTTTAAAACAAAAGAATATCAGTGAAGAAGAGTATAATTTGTCATGAAGCATGGAAAAATAACGACATGAAGACAATGAGGGATTTTTTAAAATGGTACAACAACTTGGATGTAAAACCATTTGTTCAAGCGTTGGAAAGACAAAGATCAATCTACAGAGAGCATGGGATTGATATGTTAAAAGATGGTATATCTTTACCAGGATTAGCGATTCGATGGATGTTTAACAAAGCACCTCAACCACCCCCTCCATACCTCTCTACATACTTGGATTTTGATGAACTTGGTAACTCGTTTCGTCAGACTCTCCCAATTTGTCTGCTTGACAACTGCAATGCAGAACTTTATCCTCTAATAAAGAAAAATATAGTTGGTGGACCAAGTCTAGTGATGCATAGATATCACGAAAAAGGTATAACTAAAATTAGAGAACATTGGTTGGGAAAAGAAGCAAAGATTTGCGATAGAATCTATGGAGTTGATGCAAATGCGCTCTATTTATGGTGTATGATGCAATCAATGCCTACTGGCTATCCTCGAAGAAGAAAAATCGAAAACTCCTTTGTCGCTGAACCAGTAAAATTTAGCAAGATAGCTCATAGCTGGTTACAGTTCCAAATGTTCTCAAAAAAAATCAATATCAGACATCAGCTCAATGGAGGAGAAGTTACTCTCGGACAGCGAGGATTACCAGTTGATGGTTTCTGTGTTGAAAATCGTCATGTCTTTCAATTCCACGGATGTTTTTGGCATGGACACGACTGCTCTTATAACAACGCTAAAGAACAAGAGCTTCAAGCTACTGGAAGAAAATCAAAAGCAGATCTGTTTAAAACTACGATGGAAAATGAAGAATATCTTCGAGCATTAGGTTACACTGTAATCTCGATTTGGGAGTGTGACTGGATGAAGCGTGTAAAAACTCATACAAATTTACAAAAATTTGTCAACACGTTTTACAATTCTTTCTACCCTAAAATACTTGAAAAAAAGCTGAATCAAGAAGAAGTGTTGGAGAGAGTTCAATCAGAAGAATTCTTCGGATTTGTTGAATGTGACATCGAAGTTCCTGAGGAAGAGGAAGAAAAGTTCTCCGAAATGCCTCCGATTTTTAAAAATACGATGTTAACCAGAGAACACTTGAGCGATGAAATGAAAGTCTTTGCTGAAGCCGAAGGGTTTTTAAAGACTCCTCAACGCTCATTAGTTGGAAGTATGTACGGAGATAAGATATTGCTAATGAGTCCTTTGTTGAAATGGTACTTGAAACAAGGATTGAAAGTCACCAAAGTTTATCAGCTAATAGAATATATTCCTAGAAAAGCTTTTGAAGCTTTTGGAACATCGGTTTCAGACGCTAGGAGAATGGGAGATGTAGACCCTAGTCAAGAATTACTCGCTACTACTAGCAAGTTGGTAGGAAATGCAGCTTATGGAAAAACAATCACTGATAAAGAAAAACATACCACCATCAAGTTCATCGAAGGCGCCAGAAAAGCTTCATTTCGTATCAGAGGAAACAAATTTATCGCCATGGAAGAGATAGCAGATGATTTTTATGAAATCGTAACCTGTAAACAGCTAGTAAGTTTTAAAACAATTATTTTGCAATTCAAAATTTATATTCCACAAGTTTACTTTGCTAATCAGTATCACCATCATTTCAGCTAACGATGAATGTTCCAGTACACTTGGGTTTCTCCGTGCTACAGTATGCTAAACTGAGAATGCTACAGTTTTACTACGACTTTATGGATAAGTAAGTGAAACCTAATTCCCTACCATTATTATGTGTAAGTAAGTAAAACTTCCAAATAATTGAAATCGAAACAAACTTTTTATTTATAGATATATTGACAGAAGTGATTTCCAATATGTTGAAATGGATACAGATAGCGCATACATGGCATTGAGCGGAACATTAGAAACACTGGTAAAACCAAGTATGAAAAAAGAGTTTTACAATGAATATGGTGATTGGTTTCCACGCCCATACTGTGACAAACATAGGGATGAGTTTTTAAGAACCAAAACAATGGGTTTAGAATGGAGCATGCAAGACTGTTGTGAAAAAGTACTAAAACACGGAAAAAGAACACCTGGGCTGTTTAAAGAAGAATTTACCGGAGATGGAATTGTTGCACTTAACTCTAAATCCTATTACTGTTGGGGAGAAAAAGGAAACAAGTTTAGCTCAAAAGGTTTGAACAAACGAATTAATCAATTGAACAAAGACAGTTATCTAAATGTATTGAACACAAAAAAGTCGTTTATGGGTAAAAATCGAGGATTTGTAGTAAAGGATCAAAAAATGTTGACATACAACCAAATAAAACGAGGTCTCACATATTTTTATGCTAAAAGACGAGTGTGTTCTGATGGAGTATCTACCGAGCCTACTTTGGCTTAAATAAAAACCTTCATAATAGACTTCTTTTACCACAGTTACTATAGCTATATATATATATGTATATAAAATACAAAAAATCTTTCATCATCCTTATAAATATCGATAAAGAATAGATGAATATTTAACTTTATCATCTGATATATTTTATAGCATTCAATGTATATATGAGTTCGAATTATGTATCTAGCTATATTATATGAGGAGATTTTACCACTACTTATTATGTAATAAATGTATATAGCCATACATTGATTCGCTTTTAATCAATGAATTTATTCAAGGTAGATACATCTCCTCTCTCCTCTCTCTCAAGATGCTATATGAGCTCGAGTTATGAAAAGAAATTATCAAAACTTAAATGCCATACATTCAAAATGTATATATCATATAAGTTCAAATTAAGTAAAATAATAATCAAAACTCGAATGCCACTTAAATGCCACTCAAATGCCACTCAAGTACCCCTCAAGTAAAATACAATATAAACTCGGCGAATCCATCCAACGCCGTAACCCATTGCATCACCCCAGATTTTAACCCCACAAAAAAACACTTGGTAGGGAGATCTGCTCATATATTACTACTATTATTGTTATTATTATTATCGAAATGTGTTCCATGTATGGTATGGTAGTTGCTATTTCATAGTATTAGAATTCATTCACAATATGAATAATGTGAAGCAGACGTATTGAGAGCTTTGTATTGTTTATATTTATCTACAATAGAATCTCTTACAATAAGTTTGTATAATTCAATACTATTTATAATTCAATGTAGATTTTGGTATTAAAAAATGAAAAAGGAAACATTTAAAGTTATTGTTCATCACAGCCAATAAAACATAATTTGTACCATTTTCTTAATGCGTTACCAATTACACAAAATTATCTGTGAAACTTTATTCTGATTACCTAGGTTTCAACAAATAAAAACACACAAGATGAAAAACATAGTATAAAAACTGCAGCAAGCATATTTAAATTTTAGTGAATTGAATAGCTCATAATCTTAAGTTTTATAGATTTGTTATATCCTACGCAATCTAAAAACGCTTTAAAATCCATGCTTCATCTACGGCTCCTCATCAATTCTGAGAGTTGATGAGTTTTAATTAATAATAAAATGTCAATCGTTTTGTCGAATTACATCGAATTAGATTTGGTATTATTGATTTATGTGCCGACATGTCCAATGGCTATTGTTTGGGATCTTCACTATCACATTGAACAGTCGGTATGTATGGGGTTGAATTATGCAAGCTTCAATGTATAACAAAGCCAATAACAAATAATACAAGAGAAAACTCACAGAGTGTTCAGCTTCACAAGTGCAAGGATGAGACATGTACACAAAGTCTGTGATATAGGCATCTAACATCTGCTGATCCACACCACCATCTCCGTAAGACATCACAATCTTCCCGATAGTCGTCTGCTTGAACTGATCCACCAATGTATCCTGATCACCTGTGCCAAAACACATACAGCCTTGCATATACTCAATTCAGAATGAATAATATCTAAAGCAAAAATCTAAAATGACACTTTGAAAAACCAAACATAACATTGTCAATACAATAGCTTATGATTGAAATTAATTTTTTGATAATGTTTACCAAGGTAGCATAAATTTAAACTGGTATTTTTTGGATATTTCTTGATTTTTCACATTAAATGCTGAGCTGTTTCGATGGCTTATAACCATTCGCTATTGACTTTCTATGTATCTGTAATTTTTAACATATCAAAAGAATAATACATGTAAGCATAGAAACTACTCTATATTCATAAAGAATATCAGAAGTTTTGTTATTCTTGAGTTTTTGCCATCAAACAGCAAAATTATCTATAAAAATTATTTTCCATTGCTTCAAGTATGTAACGTTATAACAACATCAGTGGAAGTGTCCTCAGTGAACATCTCAATTGTCTCTTTCATTCACAATAAAATGCAGATTACAAACAGTTGGACTATCTTTTGCTGGTGTTCATAAATGATTGATTTTGATGGTGGATCTATGCAGCAGATTGATGTATTAAATATCCCTCTAGGCCTACTCAGTCTTGATTTACAAGCTTGCCAACAAGCCATTGGTCTCAAATTCTTGTCGCATCAGCTGAAATTTAGCTTACTACAACTTCCATTGATTGCTGAGTACGTCATCTTCGGATTGTGGGCGTGTTCAAATATAATAAATAATAGCAATTATATAAATGAAGTTACATCGTCTGCGCTTAAAATGAAATCTGATTGGGCAATTAATTTAGTCTTAGGTCTACTGAAGGCCATTGCAACAGGAATAAGGAATCCTTACGAAGATATCCCATCAAAAATTGATTCTAAGATTTAATGTTGGGATTTACTGTTACAGGCCATTTTTCATCTGGCTTGAATTTGCACACTGCACACATAAAATCGGAATTGGTGGCTTCTATCAATATGGACGAAATTAGTGCACATGCATAGTAAACAAAACCAACGCTCGCTTATTACGCAATTTTCATAGTGAAATGGCAACAACAAGAGACGATTGCAGGATTTGTCAGGTTGTCCAACGTGATCACAATCACAAGAATCATCTCATCTTATCCTCTTTACATGAAAAGGATTGAAAAAAATTGTGCTTGTTTTGGTGATTTAGGGAACAATAAATGGTATTCGTGGAAGAATGGACAGTAGTATGTAGGTAGGTAGAATAATAACAGAGCTGTGACCAAATCACCGAGATTCAAATATTTGGTGACTCAAATATTTGAAAAATGATTTGTTTCAAATATTTGATACAACTGGTGATTTGATTTGGTTACTCTTCATCATTATTTGATTTGATTTGCCTCTTTTCACACGATTTGACCAAATATTTGCAAAAATACAGCAAATCATCAAAAAAACCAGTGATGATGTTTGCAGCTTTTCTTAATGCTTGTAATTGACTGAGATTGCCATAATTCCTATTATTCAATTGTAGCAAATAAGTAAAAGCAGTGAAAAGAAACTACCTAATTATTAGCCTATAGTAATCAAGGATCATGGAGAACTGTGCTGCCCTTTCTGTTACGTATAAGTTTTCATCTGTAGAAATCAAATTATCAGTTGACTACCTTTTTTCTCATTTGAAAGTGTTGAGCTGAGAGTGTTTATGGATGGGGACCAGGTTATTTACTTATCTGTAGCGAGTAATGCATTAGTTGATGATGTACTATAATGATAACTGCTTTGATACATATTCAAACTAATGCTCAGTGTTTGCTATTATTTATCAATTATCTAGTATCGCTGGTACTATTAGCAATATAAGCTACCACAACGACAGTCTTTTGACAATGAAAGAACTTCAGAAAGGTATAAACTATAGTGGTTGATTGTTTTGTTTACTGGGTGTACATTTTATCTATTGCATGGAACTGGCTAGTTCATTTGGCTAGTCTAAGCATTATTTTGGAATTTGAATGATGAGATATATCAGTCGGCACACCAATAAATAAGTTCCACCCGAAAGTGTTCAAAGGAAAATGCAAGTTTGCGAAAGTAATCAAGTTAGAATACTGTTTTCTAGAGGCCAGCTAACCACACATTGTGATCTAAATTTGGGTCAGTTTGTTTAGGCAGCCTATTAAAACCTGAAGAGTTTTTTTTATTACATTTCGAATAGTTTCAGTGATGATTTGAAAAATTTGCTGCAAATGAAGCTCCAAATATTTGATTTGATTTGGGAAAACACATGATTTGACTTGATTTGATTTGACATTTTTACTCACTTGTAAAAATTTGATTTGATTTGAAGGAAAATTCAAATGATTTGATTTGAGTCATGAAAATCGTGATTTGTCACAGCTCTGAATAATAATAAATAAAATAATAATAAAAATAAATAGCGGGATCTGATTGGTCAAATAAATACTGTGCAGCAAAGAAGTAAATATCCGAAGATGACGTCAATTTTACGCAGTGTAAAAATTGGCAAGAATTTCTGAAAGAGGGGTATTTTGCAGGTTGTAGACCAGCACTGAGTAGGCCGAGAGAGTTATTCAATACATCAACCTGCTGCTCAAGACTTGAATATTCACAATTTCAACAAAAAACTTGTTCAATGCTGGGATGCTTATAACGAAAGTTTAAAATGTAAAACTTTGATAATGTAGAAACATGAAACCGCCATGATATTTGTGAATGCAAAAAAACTAAGCGTATAACAGTATCAGCAAGACAACTTTAATAAACACTCAATTAAAAAGAGAACGCATGTGATCAGCAGTAAACGTGAACATGTTCATCAAAATGATTGAACTATATGCAAAACACAAACAAATACAACAGGGCAGCTGTAACTGATCAGCTGACCATAAATATTTACAGTATCAGTGCTCACCAGAGTTGAAGTGGGCCTTTTGTGCGGCAGCTGTTAGGTTGTCTATCGTGTCCTTGACAAACCATGCAAATGGAAGCTGCAGTTGGAATTTCCTTTCAGCATAGCCAGCTTGTTGTATTTTGTAAGACGCTGGAAGGCGCTGTATTTGAATCAAAATAGAAGTTCAAAAACAATAAATATAACATGAAACGGAAGCAAAAGTTAAATGTACTTGAAAAATTGGGGATATTGCATAAAATTAATTTGGGATGCAAAAGATTTTGTATAATAAAGCTCTGGGTGTGTAATGAGGTAAAAGAAAAAGTTGTATGTAGTTAATTAAATAAGACAGATTACATATACCATATGATGCAAGGTATGTTCTATGTAATTGAATAAATAAGTTATATCATATACAACATAAAATTAAGCACTCACAGACACATTATCCGAACTGTCATGTCTGGTGAGTTGATCAAGTGTTAGCCCCAGTTTATCACATTGACTAAATATCTGTATCCAGAGAGACTTGAGTGGAGAGTCAGACACTATCAGACGTAGATTCTCTCTGACGTCTATGAAAGATATAACCGCAGCCAACGCAGGAACCAGAGCTCTTTCCAGGGAATCTTCTAGGGCGTGTCTAAAAACATTCAGTTTTCAATTGCATTAAAGACTGGACTAATAAGAGCACTTTTCATTACCAATTGATTGCAACAAAAAATATATTTATCTAAGGTACAACCAACGAATTTGCAACTGACACACTTTTCCTAATAATAGGCAACATGAGAGCGAGGTGGAGTGGTTCATGAGAGAGTGGGAATGGTGTGGGGAGAGTGAGGGGAGTGGTCCATGAGAGAGTGGGAATGGTGTGAGGAGAGTGAGAGGGAGTGGTTCATGAGAGAGTGGGAATGGTGTGGGGAGACTGAGGGGAGTGGTTCACGAAAGAGTGGGAATGGTGTGGGGAGAGTGAAGGGGAGTGGTTCACGAAAGAGTGGGAATGGTGTGAGGAAAGTGAGGGGGGAGTGGTTCATGAGAGAGTGGGAATGGTGTGGGGAGACTGAGGGGAGTGGTTCACGAAAGAGTGGGAATGGTGTGAGGAGAGTGAGGGGGAGTGGTTCATGAGAGAGTGGGAATGGTGAGGGGAGACTGAGGGGAGTGGTTCACGAAAGAGTGGGAATGGTGTGAGGAGAGTGAGGGGGAGTGGTTCATGAGAGAGTGGGAATGGTGTGGGGAGACTGAGGGGAGTGGTTCACGAAAGAGTGGGAATGGTGTGAGGAGAGTGAGGGGGAGGGTCGAGGGAGGCGTGGCAAGAGTGGAGCAAGACTAGAGTGGAGCAAGACTAGAGCGGGATGGGAGAGAGTGGATGGGCCTATTTGAATATGATGGGTAATACTCCAAGCCATATCTGAACATATCCAACAAGGAAACAACGAATGAGCTAAAAACTTCAGAGCTGTAAACTTGTAACCTGTACAAACAACTTCTTTATCTTTGGAGTGAGTAGTCTCACTTTTATTTGAATGCTTAATCAAACAGGATAAAAAATATATTATTGTATTACACAGTACTACCAAAGTCAGTTACAGACCAAAATTCATGTGGCCGAAATGGAACAAAGTATATGTTGTTTTATAGGGTATACGTTTATATGATCAAGGTATTACTAGCGCAGAGGGAAAAAATCCATGAGTCAATGAGAAATGTATTCAATCCTGAGCAAGTTTGTAGCTATTGTATCGTGCTTCACCTATGACAACACAGGTACGAACAAAATGATTTCTACCATCCGAGGTTTACTGGTACAAAAGCTTGCCATTGGCTCGTCTTCATTTGTGGTCTAGGGTGCACTAGTACAAGAATAAAGCTGCTCATTCAAGATTAGAGGTGTGGCACCATGAAATCATTATGCAACCGATTATAAAGGTGTTCTTCTTTTAAACATGAATGCGTCAAAGTGTGCTAAACAACAAAAAACCAAAGCACGGTTTCATATACCGGTCAAGCATTATTATCGTGTTAATGTTTGATGTACATCTGAACAGATCTGCCAACTATGTGAACAAAACTGACTTGACCAAAACACCCGCTTGAAAATCTAAAACCACAAATAAATGGAAATTTTGGCAATGATGGAAATCTGTGCGCTATAAAACATGTTGTCACTTTTATGCAAACAAATCAAGTTATTACGACTCTACATCCTGAAAAGTCTTGGATGCATGTTAGAGAAAAATGGAGGAGAGAGATATGGTCCATAGGGAGAGAGTATACAGAAAAATGGTAGATAGAGATAATAGACACGCAGATGGTATGCAGAGAAGTGATAGAGAGATGATAGACAGAGAGATGGTAGACAGAGAGATGGTAGACAGAGAGGAGGTAGACAGAGAGATGGTAGACAAAGAGATGGTAGACAGAGAGATGGTAGACAGAGAGGTGGTAGACAAAGAGGTGGTAGACAGAGCGATGGTAGACAGAGAGATCGTAAACAACGAGATGGTAGACAAAGAGGTGGTAGATAGAGAGATGGTAGACAGAGAGTTGATAGACAGAGAGGTGGTAGACAAAGAGGTGGTAGACAAACAGGTGGTAGACAGAGAGGTGGTAGACAGAGAGATGATAGACAGAGAGATAGTAGATAGAGAGATGGTAAACAAAGAGGTGGTAGACAGAGAGATGATAGACAAACAGGTGTTAGACAAAGAGGTGGTAGACAAAGAGGTGGTAGACAGAGAAGTGGTAGACAGAGATGATAGGAAGAGAGATGATAGACAGAGAGATGGTAGACAGAGAGATGGCAGACAGAGAGATGGTAGACAAAGAGGTGGTGGACAAAGAGATGATAGACAGAGAGATGGTAGACAGAGAGATGGTAGACAGAGAGGAGGTAGACAGAGAGATGGTAGACAAAGAGATGGTAGACAGAGAGATGGTAGACAGAGAGGTGGTAGACAAAGAGGTGGTAGACAGAGCGATGGTAGACAGAGAGATCGTAAACAACGAGATGGTAGACAAAGATGTGGTAGATAGAGAGATGGTAGACAGAGAGTTGATAGACAGAGAGGTGGCAGACAAAGAGGTGGTAGACAAACAGGTGGTAGACAGAGAGGTGGTAGACAGAGAGGTGGTAGACAGAGAGATGATAGACAGAGAGATAGTAGATAGAGAGATGGTAAACAAAGAGGTGGTAGACAGAGAGATGATAGACAAACAGGTGGTAGACAAAGAGGTGGTAGACAAAGAGGTGGTAGACAGAGAAGTGGTAGACAGAGATGATAGGAAGAGAGATGATAGACAGAGAGATGGTAGACAGAGAGATGGCAGACAGAGAGATGGTAGACAAAGAGGTGGTGGACAAAGAGGTGGTAGACAGAGAGATGATAGACAGAGAGATGGTAGACAGAGAGGTGGTGGACAGAGAGAGAGATGATAGACAGAGAGGTGGTAGACAGAGAGATGATAGAAAGGGAGATGATAGACAGAGAGATGGTAGACAGAGAGATGGTAGACAGAGAGGAGGTAGACAGAGAGATGGTAGACAAAGAGATGGTAGACAGAGAGATGGTAGACAGAGAGGTGGTAGACAAAGAGGTGGTAGACAGAGCGATGGTAGACAGAGAGATCGTAAACAACGAGATGGTAGACAAAGAGGTGGTAGATAGAGAGATGGTAGACAGAGAGTTGATAGACAGAGAAGTGGTAGACAAAGAGGTGGTAGACAAACAGGTGGTAGACAGAGAGGTGGTAGACAGAGAGGTGGTAGACAGAGAGATGATAGACAGAGAGATAGTAGATCGAGAGATGGTAAACAAAGAGGTGGTAGACAGAGAGATGATAGACAAACAGGTGGTAGACAAAGAGGTGGTAGACAAAGAGGTGGTAGACAGAGAAGTGGTAGACAGAGATGATAGGAAGAGAGATGATAGACAGAGAGATGGTAGACAGAGAGATGGCAGACAGAGAGATGGTAGACAAAGAGGTGGTGGACAAAGAGGTGGTAGACAGAGAGATGATAGACAGAGAGATGGTAGACAGAGAGGTGGTGGACAGAGAGAGAGATGATAGACAGAGAGGTGGTAGACAGAGAGATGATAGAAAGGGAGATGATAGACAGAGAGATGGTAGACAAAGAGGTGGTAGACAAAGAGGTGGTAGACAGAGAGACGGTAGACAGAGAGGTGGTAGACAGAGAGATGGTAGACAGAGAGGTGGTAGACAGAGAGATGGTAGACAAAGAGGTGGTAGAAAAAGAGGTGGTAGACAGAGATATGATAGACAGAGAGATGGTAGACAGAGAGATGGTAGACAGAGAGGTGGTGGACAGAGAGAGAGAGACGGTAGACAGAGAGGTGATAGACAGAGAGATGGTAGACAAAGAGGTGGTAGACAGAAATATGATAGACAAAGGAATGATGGACAAGTTGTGCACAGTGATTACCTCATAGTCTCAGACTGCTTCATATTGCTGGCTTTAGCTGCATCAGTCCTCACCCAGTGTGTGGTTGGGTCGAACTCCTCCTGACTCTTGAGCAGGGAGTGCACATGAGTGAGAAATGTATTCAAGAAGTCTAGAGCAATAAAACATGATACGCATATAAGATTGGAGTTAGGAGTTATAAAGAGCTGCAATTGTGTAATACAACCAACTAAGGTTTTAAAAACCTTAGGGAAGTAAATGATGGTTTGTACACAGAATGTAACGCTGGCTCACCTTCATCACCAGGTAAAAGCCTGCTAAGCAGGGCAACTCTGTCGTACTGCTGGTCAGTTTTTATGAAAGAGAGAGTGGCAGGGAGACATTTCACTATAAACCTGATCATATCATCAGATATACATTCATCGTCTGATATAGGTGATGACATCGAACCCTGGTTCTGCTCCGTGTCTGGGTAATCCTAACAGAAACAACGCGTAACAGTAAAGGAGTGACATATATGACGATAAAAGAATGCGATAGATGTACATGAACAGTGCCCGGTTTAAAACTCTGCCAACAGAAAACTATGATAAAAATAGAGCAATTTAATATTTAATACTGTGGCTGAGCAACTGATTAACATACGATGATGATCAAGTCTAGAGATTGTAGATACCTTCATTTCCCCATCCCCTTGTAGTGGCGGAGGAACATCATCATCAGCACTTTGTGGTTCTGTTTTCTTTCTAATCAATTTCTTGACAATCTGGCTTGGAGTCAACTTCAAGCATTTGCTCAGTGAGGGAAGTTGAATCTCTGGAGATCTCGGGTCATCGATGTGAACACACTTCCACTGGCCACCTTGAGAGCAAATAATGTACAAAAGTTGTTGGCTCAAAGTACAGGGATTGTGTTATTTGTAACGATTGCAAGGGTTTAGTTATGTCTAAGTACACGCTCACAGCACTAAATGAGCCGGCACAATGTGACTTTTAAAAAAACCTCTTGTTCAGTTGCACACATTTTTGGTAGCTGGGCGTGAGAATATTAAATATCTTTGCAAATTTAATATTGATGAAGTTCAATTGCACTATTATTCAACATCTTTACAACTTTTGGGCAATTATAGCAGTTTTACTGTCGTCAGTTTCAGGGAAAACCAGCAAAGGTCCTAATATTGCTTACACTAAGTCTGTCTCTATGCTTGAATGCTAAACTTTTTCTACAAAAAAGCTTGTTAGAATGGTTCTGGTGCAAAGAAAAATACATAATTTATAACTATTGGTCCTGTGTATGCTTCCATCTATGTTTCACGATTGATTTGTTGTATTAAACTGAACTGATACAAACGGACACAAAACGAACCCTAACTATAGGCACATCAAGATTGTGGATTAGACTATGCAATACATTTACCTTGGTATCCTGTAAATGTGTGACCTCTGGGCAGGTTCAACAGTAGAACTGTGTGAGTGATTGAGCCCGCTGCTTTTTTCTTCTCACGCTGTATGATGAATCGAACTGAGTCCAGCAACTCAATGCTTTCATTGGCTGACTCACAATGTACCAATAGCAGCTTGCAAATTTTTTGTTCTTTCTTGCAATAAAATGACCTGCAAGGTTGGATTGAATGTGTGATGGAAAAAAAAACAGCACTAAATCAAATGAATCAGCGACTCGCAAAACAGTTAACACCATCAAAACAGATCACATGAACGAAAACTGTCACACCTCAAATCAATATCCAGGAGAGGAAAAAGAACTAAAAAACAGTTAAAAGTTTATATTTAGCATCTCTAGGGTACACTAAGCTGTTTTACTCCAGTCAACAAACTCATTGTACGGAATGACAGACAAATCAATACACAGCACTGTGATGATGAATTACCCGGGTATGATCACTAAGCATTACCTGAGAGCTTCTGCAAACTGGTTTTCCCTAAGAAACTCCTTCAAGTAGAGGCTGTGGACATCCACAGAACCTACAGAGCGGTTGAGGTTGTCTGACAGTGTTTTCACGTCTGTGGCACTCATTAGCTCAGCGAAGGATGTCACCTGCCCAACCAAACAAACGCTGATACTATTACATCTAATATATACTTTAACTACACCAATATCGTTATTTTAAAATGCATTTCGTAATGTGCCAAAAACTGTATTCATTCGGGTGTTGAGCAGCTGGGGTAAGAAGTGGATCTAATTCTTGGACTATGCTAATCCCCACCCCATCCATTTTCAAACTGCTCCCATTTTTTAGCCTTGCTCTACTGTTTTTCATTGTGGTTTTACTGTCAAAAACGTTGAAGAATTTCTGGAACTGCCAAGTCTTGACTCGAGCATACTCACAAAGTAAAAGCTGTTGAACACAGTGTGCAGAGGATGTCACCTGCCCAACCAAGAGAATAACTTCGCAATGCATCTTGGTGCGCTAGTTGATCCTTTGTGAACAATCTTGAGTTATCATCAACACAACGCTGTTGACCGCCATTGTTAGTTTTAATCATTAAAAAAATATAATACATCTGTGTTGTTGTCAATTTTACAATGCAGCATTGTAATAAAACAACATCAACGACATCACCTTTGAGGAAGCCTTTTTAAAACAAATCTCTAATGATTTAGTTTTACTAAGATCAACTTACATGTATAATAAAGTTGAAGATTATTACGATTTATAAAAACTGCACAGAACTGCTATTGTTAAAATACTACTGCAAATATGAAATTCGAAGATTGGAAAAGCGAAAGATCATTTGAGACTGAAACCCATGGAACCTGCTGAACACATACGAAGTTGGTAAGTAATTTTTTTAGTTGCAACTAGATCTAAGAAGATGGACTAGCGAAGCTGCAATTATGCATGTGATGCTCTCTGCACATGCAATGTTAACCTACACTGTGGTTTAGGAAAATGAAAAGCGTCAAATCTTCGTTTTTCTTACATTATCTTTGTTGACAGAGCAGAAAATGAGATATTTGCCAGGACCGAATACCATTGGATGTATGCTCCCACATGTAGGGCCATACATAAGTTGCGTGCATGTCTCTATTGTCACAACCACGCACCTGTACGTACAACGACTCCTTACAAGGTTCCACGCAAGGCAGCTCTTTCTCAAGGTACTGGAACAAATTTTCATGATACTGTTGTTGCAGGTAAATCTCCTGTATTGCTGCAGCTTCCCGCAACAGCTCTGTTTTGTCCAATCGTAGTACAGCTTCTCCAGTGGCACATTGCAGTAAGTGAAACTTAGCTCTCTCTAGCAACTGTAGAAATTGATGCCAACTATACAATTGTCAATGCAAATCATACCATAATATGTGGTGCATGCAGCCAACTTACAATCTTGCTCCAGTGAAAGTTATACTGATATAAGTAATGGTTCTCACCTCAAAGTCTGTAGCATCCTTCAATTCGTCTTTGGCTCTTCGGACTGTCAAAGCAGTGGTTTCTGAGCTGTAGCCAATGAATGCAGTCTCTTTGGAGCAATTCTCAAAGTACTGCCTGAACAGAGAATAAATTGTTTCGGTAGAAAACGTGAGCACACATTAGCAGACAAGTATTTGCTATATCAAGCAGTCTACTACACAGTCCAGACCCTATAGCCCAGAGCATACCCGCATGATAAAAGATGTATGTCCACAACAAATGTTCTTCAATCACATAAGTGTGCAAACCACAAAGTGTATGTCATATATTTATAGACTTGATGTGAGAAATGCACAATGGTGGTTTCACAGCAAAACAATAAAAAGTTCAAACATAAATTGCCTCATAAAACAGCCCCTACTAAATATCTGCTATTGAACGCTGCCTCGCCATAATCTAACACTGGCTGACAAAAATGCTCTCTTCTTTCAATGTCGATCCAAATCCAATAGAAAATACTATTACCAAACAGTTTTGTGCCGCAGACATAGCCTGCAGTGTTTAGATCATGGAGAATGGTGGGAAGAAGCCGATGGTGGAGGAGATGAGGAGAAGGGGGAAGGAGGAATGTTTTACGAAGGGTTGGGGAGTGGGAAGATGGATAAAGGTGTGGGGGGGGGGGGGGGAGGGGAAGGTGTGGAAAGAAAAAGGGAGGAGAGAGGGGGTGGTTTTTTTTTCGTTTTCAAAGGCAAAAAGCTATATAACGAGTCCACACATGGCATATATACCAGAAATCATCTGGTACAAACAAGAGTGACTTCTTCATAGCGAACAAAAGCGAAGCTGATAAGTTTGAAGTGCAAGTAGCAGTTACACAGATGAATAAGTATTTATCATGTTTGCAAGTTTGCAGTCATTGAAAATAATCATTGCTGACCTGTTCTCTAAACCGACGGTATCAACCACCCATTTAAAGTCAGCATTGATAGCAGTTTCACATTGAGGGCACCTTGCATCGGTAGTCACTTGAGCGGTACAACATGGACCAATGTAGTGTTGATGACAAGGTAGTTTGTACGGCTTGTTGAGAGTTGATCCACATGAATGGCAGTCAAAGGGACAGGTGTTCCTGGATAAAGACGTATAAAAAACTATGTTGTTGGCTGGTAGTTTCAACCAAATAATTTGGGACAAATAAAATACATAAAAATGTAATAGCACAAAGTGTAAACAAACAGCCACAGTATCTATAAAACAGCTGAGCGCTTATTGAAGTCTCAATAAATAGAGCAAGGGTAGATTCACATAGTTGTCTCCCCCTACGGTGCAACAGGATGCTTGAAGCGAAGGTGAGAGCTGTTGAGGAAACCATCAAATAACGCAAATTTTGCAGTCAAATTTATTGAAAGCATGCATGCAATGGATACTGCTGTGGATGCACGGAAATTATTTGCTCATCTTTATCAATCATTTTTTAGCCGAAAGTGTGTTGCAATTTGCAAAAGTCAGTGATCGCGTCACTGCATTCCTTATTTATGATGAATTTTTTAACTAAGTGGAGGTAAATCAACATGATAAGTTGACAATTAGCATAAGTAATTTTTGGTAGTCTCTTCAATATATACAACCCAGCGTGTTTATCTCTCATTGTGAACAGTTTTCTCTAACCATTCCTAATTATTTGTTGTTTTAAACGTTAGTTTCACTATTTTTTGATAGGTACAGTATTAATCAGTGTTAATACATAGCAAAAATACTGTGTAATGGTGCACAGCTCTTCATAATTGCTTAAATAAATAATTTTTATATCTAAAAAAAATTGCTGCTGCTGCAACAATAGCGACATTTATTACAAGGGATACAGACAACATTGAAATGTCAAAACATTACCGGAGGACACAAATCCACACAACACTATGGAAACTGAATACTTCATCCCATTTCAGCCATACTTTCAAGAATTAAATCAAATATATTCCTTGCATTCAAGAGATTACTATCACAAAGTAACAAGAGGGCCCTAACACAGTAAATGCTCCTAGCTCATACCAAAACTTATCAATTTCCTTTGAAGAGCAAAACCAAAACTCTCATGTTTTTCAACTGGTACAGGCCACTGTGATGATTAATAAAAACAAACCCGAGCCCTTGGGCACGTGAAGGTGTGACAAACAAAGTGGCCCATTCCTCCAGGCTTTCCTTCACCCGTTTTTGTTCATCAGTAAGCAGAGAGGTTGCAGAGACGTAGTGCTTCTCCAGACGGTTGATGAGAGGGATAGGAAACTGCGAGTGAACTTTTTTCTTGTCAGCAATCACCACCAGCCTGCAGCATAAACCAAAACAAATGCTGTGAGAACTGAAAAAACACTTGAATATATGTGTCTAATCTGACTCCAAAAAAAGGAATTTAATTATTTCAGCTTTACCAGATCAGCATGAACAGATGACACCAATTACATCGATACAAACAAATATCAAGAGCTGCTACAAATACCATGAAATGTATGGGCCATTATTTGTTGAACAACTCTATTTGTTTTTTTTAATTATGTAGAAGTATGCAGGAACTTCAGCTGTTCAGATTATACCACCCTCATGCACTACAGTATAATTTCTTTGGACATAAAAACTTAATAATAAATATAATATAACAATAAAATGTTGCATGAAATCTTTGCAATGTTTTGAAGTAAAAAAGTAAACAGCTTTTTCTATTAAACTTTTATGGGAAAGTTTTTTCAGGCGACATAAAAACTTTCATTGGAAAATTACGTGTCAAGAAAGGGAAATCCCAAAAAATAATAACAAACCGCTATTATTAGATTTTGGAGCAAATTTCTGCAAACGTTTGATGATCATAGAACTTATTATTTACATTATACATATAGACTAGAGTACTTAAAAGGTAACAGTTGTGAGGTATGCCTTAGACATGACTGCGTAGTAAAAAGCTTGGTACAATGAATCCGATTACTTTTTGTACCTAAAATTATTATCAACAAACGCCTTGACTCTGTGAGTGCCCAAACCAAGATCGACAAATTTCTTGTCTCCCCAAGTAGAGAAATACTGGTTGAGTACATCATATAAACTCTCATATAAATCATCCAAGTTGAGTAGAATGACTGGTCTACCCATGTCCATGCATGTCTTGATTCTGTAGATGTTGTGGCAGACCTAAAGAAAATACAATTCACATTTTGCAAACACCTAAGTGAGTGCTAAAAGAACAAACTGTTTGTAAAAAGTCTTAAATTGGCACAAAAAATGGTTGACCTCAAAAAATGTTCCAAATACGTTAAACCAAACAGATGGATATACACTAAGTTTTTGTTATTTCTAAATGAAAGCAACCAACTTATCAAGTCAAAACAATTTAGCATCGTTTTAAGCCCATTCTCTAATGTGGCAAGAAACTCCTACAACAGCTTTTAATCCTACATTCATTTTGTTGTGTATGTGCACTTCTACTGTAATATATTGCTATGCATTATCGGCAATGCAAAGTTATTCCAATTAAAACATTGGTCTTTCATAGATAACATGAAAAGCGTTGTTTGAGATCATTATGTAGAAGACATCAAAGCAATAGAGCACTGTTTCATTCAACTATATCACATCCCAATCAATACATTTTGCAGCAACATTTCACCCACACAAAAAAAACAATTACAATATTCAAAAGACGGCTGATAAACAGCCTCTACAAAGTGCTATCATAAAAAGTAATCTTAGCGATAATGGAAAGAAGAGCCCAATCTATCTTATTATACTACAAAATATAAAACAGTACATATTGCATTACTGTTGCCTGCTGCACTAGTTAAAGCTGAAGCATCATAGCATGCCATCTTTGTCATTATTCATACGCAGTTAGTTGTTACTGTACAGATGTATTTGATGTTATCGTCGTCTCATGATACCAGCCAGCAGACACAACACCTACATATCTTTGTTAAATTTCTTTTAAGTAGATCCAGTCAAAGTATAAACATTATCGTACCGCATCACTATAATATATTACTACCATTTTTGACATACTAAATCGTTAGATCATTTACTAATTTATTATTACTGCTGTTATTATTAATGCAATTGTTAATATTATAATCGTTATTATTATCTTAATTAATGCGGATCATTTCTCGGCTTACTAAAATAACAATACAAAAACGAAAAAAAATTCCAATGAATTGTTGCGATGGTAAAAGGCAGAACAGTGGTGTTTGGATTGAGGAGAGCTTGTGCAGCTATCAATCTTTAGTTAAAGGGCTTAGGACTGGCTTTTCAAGACTCACTTTGTGTAGAGTTGTTTTCTCTTCAAGCACTGTAAAACTTTTGAGAAAACTCACTTGCGGCAACAAAAGTGCAACAGCTATGTAGAGGTCTATGGAGGTCTATGCATTGTGATATCATAAAGTATGTTCCAGCAAGTAGTTTTTACCATTTTTGTTACTTTTTCAGGTTTATTTATCATTGTTGTTATAAAAAAAAACGTCGGAAATACAATTTCGGCAACGTTTTTTTCATCTATTATTATTATAAAATTATAATTATTTTATTGCTTGATTAATTTTTCACTTGAAAATTATTATTTTGATAAAAAAATTTCAAATTAACTCTTTTGATTTTGATCACAAACACTATCACATGAATGCCGGTGTATACATAATAGCGAGTTTACCAATGATAAAACAAATTGCTGACATGAGAAAAACAGCTCCAAAAAAATCCAATCTTTTTGCAATATCTTTATTTTGCAATCAAAGGAGTCTCTGCACAATGTCAATATTGAGGAGGCCCCACTTCTATGCAAGTCAGTCAAAATTTTGAAAACTCGCTTTATAGCTTTGTATAACTTGCTGCTTGTCGCGTCTTCGGGAAAAAATTGCATCTAGGCGAGTGCTGACTGGGTTTATAGGAATCGTCTTACTAGTGAGAGGGCAACTCCAGATAATTTTTCTGAACACATTTCAATCTCGAGTAGTTTAAGTTAAATCAAACCCTCTTCCAATTAAGCGTCATAGGCCCTTCAATGGGTATGTCATCAGCCAGCAGGGATTTTGGAAGCCAACAACGCGACCACAGTAATTCGTGAGTTTGTATACCTGAGTGTATGTGACATCATCTTTGAATCTGCTGCCAAACACAACTTCTGGCTCCCGGTCGTTGGAGGCAAACTCATCCATTATAACACTGAGCACACTCAAGTTCTCAGTCAGTATCAGCAAGTATCGACTCTCTATTCTAACAAATGCAGACGTAAACAAGTGTACCTCATATCAAACTTACGCTAAAGAAGAAGACATACCACACTTGAACACACAAACTGAAGCTATTGCAGGTTTTTAAAAATCTCAGAATCTTTGAAGTAATGTATTGAATAGTATTTTTGCATGAAATTTACAGAAATCAACATGTTTAAGATGTATATTGGTGTTTAACCTAAAAGTTTAGTATTTGGTTGGTTGTGTTTGATTTGTATTCAATGTGTTAGGCCAACATCTATGAAACAAAACAAATTAATTTGTCAAACAAAAACCTTTGAGAGTAGAGTTACTAGAAATGAAAGAGTGGTAGGAGGGAGGTGAGTTGCATATATATTTTTCATTGGCATGTGGAGTGCACATGGAGAAGTGGCTATAATCATAACTAGTAATCTGTCACATCCTAAACAGAGAGTGAGGTGTAATGTATGAACAGCACTTTGCTGACAAATGCAATTGCGCAGTTTCAGCTTCGGCTTCAGCTGTGCATCCAAACCAAACATTAGTTGCTACACACATGGACCATGTAGGATAAATTTAAATAATATAATATATACTGTAATGTTTACCCTTTTCCAGCAGTGTCTTCACCAGAAAGGCTTGATTTTATCAATCCAATAGGGTCAATGGGAGGCCTACCATTCTTCTGTAGAGCAAGGTTTCCAAAGTCTGGCAAGCATCTCTTAAATATTCCCATTGGGTCAAATTTCTCAGGATCAAAGCCTCCAAAGTTGCGCCGAATACTGTGCTCTAACTGATTCCGATTTAGCTGACCGTCGAATGCGGCAAAGTTGACAACCATCTTCATCAGACTACATATAAAAAATATATTTGAAGATGAGCATTACTATCCGACGCTTAGAAATATAGCAGTTCATACTTCTTCCATTGCACTGGTATCAAATAAATGGTGACGTCACTTGAACCAACATTCTTTTTTTCAATGCATACATACGACAACGACTTTCTGCCCTTTCGCAGGCACAAAGCAGTTCAGCTAAAACGGCTCTAGTTTCACCAATAACTCTGTTTACGGTTCTGTCAATTCAGTGATAATACACGCTTCCCTCAGTATTTACTACTAAAACTGGCCAAACCTTCCATGTGTGCGTTTTACTTAAGATAGCCTGTAGCTACCAACTAGAGGCCAAGCACGCAATTTCCAGTTTGAAAAAAAACTGAGTCACTCATACACCATCCTACACTGAGTTACTAGCAAAAAGCACTCAGACTGAACGTTCAAGCAATAACTCAATAAAGAAAAAACGCGCCGCCTGAGAAAGTTTTCAAACAGTGTGGAAACCCCAATTAACTAAGCGGATTTCCAGATTTTGTCTATTGTTTTATATAAGCTGGCACAAACTATTTTTTGGGTTTCCCCAGTAATAAAACCTTTGACCATTATCTCTATTAGAGATACTTCCAAAATGTTATACCAGTATTAGCAATAAATAACTCCCTCTGTAACTTGCGGTATGTGTGCAACGCAAAAACTGTGGCAGAACTGATGGGCTATATCAGTAAACACTATTTCCTTTAGTAGAGACATTCTCACGCATGAAATGAGGGGCAAAATTCATCTGGCCAACGAGTAACTGGTTATGGTATTAGTGATATATGTAAAGAGTACGGACAACAACGCAGTTTCCAATCGTGGTGGAGACAAAAATGTCACTCCCCATCATGTAATTTTAGAGTTTGAGGCAACCTGTTACCCTGTAATAGCAGCATTACATGACCTGATCAAAGCAATTTCATTGAGCTCACACACAGATTTAATAGAAAATTGCATTTTTATTGTTTTCAAATCTTGATAGCACTGATACAACCTAATTATAGTATACAATGACTACAAAAACTATACTAGTTATTTTTTATTAATGCAACTAACAATGATGAATATACTTATTAGTCATTCTATACGATATGATCAAAGAGGGGTGTAACAAAAAATTGGCGTTTTTTGGAGCAGTAAACTGGTCAAGCATATGAATGAGCTGCTGGCATCATGAACAACAAATATCAGAGTGCTCATGTTGTTGAGTGAGCAATGAGCAACATCTATATTAATCATAGACGCTTAATAATAAATAATGACTAAAAATAAATAACTAATAAAAATGACATATGTTGGTAATAAAGAATAGTCGGATGCGGGGCACATGGTTAAAACTGATGTTCACATACAATTGACCATTTTTACCTCATATTTAACAAATTATGGACTGCTATGAAATTTCAAACAAGAAATTTCAAACCAGTGATCAGCGCTAAAAAATTATACAAAATCTTTTCAGCTAATGTAAACACAACATATTTTGCTTTTATCAAAAGTGAGAGTCACCCAGGACACGGTCGTGCAGACACTCTTTCTTAGCCTCAGTGCACATTGTCAGCTACTAAAGAGAGGGTGGGCAGAGGGAGTTTGCACACCGACACAGCCAACTTCGATCACAACCTTATGTTGATAAAGTCCACTAAACACCAATGTTTTTGAAATTACTTTTTTAAAACCTTGTGCATTGTCCTAACAGCATTCAAAGCCTCACCTGTAAAAATCACGCAGACCAAAGAACTCAGTTAGATCTCTTTCATCTGGTTTCTTGGTCTTGCAAATATCCAGATAACCAAGAGCTAAGGGGTCCATATAACAGCTAACAGGATTGTGTTCATCCTTTCCACAGATTTCTCTGAAAAATGCAAGTGTTTGTATCACGCGCTTCAAGAGCTGCATGTTCCTTTTTTACTATGATTACACCATATATTCAAACATGAATGTACATTAAACCAAACAATATGTATAAGCTATCTGATGAGCTACTGCAGGATTGAGTAAAGTTTTTAGTAACAGATAAGTGACTTGCTGAGTGAGTTGACAACCGTAACTTGTCTTAAAAAGTTCTAAGGCTTCGTTCGCACTGTCAATAACCAACACATGATGGTAAATCATCAATAATAAGTACTATATCAAAAGTTTGAAGCAATATGTGTAAATTAGGCCAAACCTGATTTCAATCTTGCAATGTGAAGGCCATTAAGTAAATGGGGATAAATTGCTCACAAGTGGTACACATTAACACTTGTGCATTAAAATGGTTTGAAAACAGACTCAACGTTAATTTGTAAACGCCTGACTACAAAAAATTTCCAATTCCACCCCACATCGACAATATTTTCGAAAGCTCAGTGCATTTTGCTAATTGCCTTAAATTTAGTCCGTTTGCAAAGTTCTGGCATGCTTGAATTCTGGTTGTCCTTTATCCGGTGGCCCATGCAATATTAATTGTGATTGGCTGAAGCGGTCCACAGTGTAGTAAGTTACAAGTGCTGGAGTGATTTTGATCAAACAAATATTTACAGAAAGGAATAAAAACTACTAACAAGGCCGCTGCTCCAATTTTCTATTACCTCAGCTAAGATAACGTAACTCCTCAAAACCAGTTAGTTCAATGCACTGAGTTTGTGTTAGTGTAGCACTTCCCTGTTAGTGAGTTGAAATTGCAAAATGCTTAGCGCATGAAAATTCAATTAGTGTAGCCCAGGCCTAAGGCCGTGTTTCCACTATGACGCTACGAGGCAAAATCCGTGACGGTATATATATGTGTTTACCCTGCTGCACGATATCAGCTGTGCACTTTATTATGAAAAGCATTCTGATGCACAAAATATTGTGCTGGGTATAAAAACATGCTGTACATGACATGATATCTAGTAAGTTTTTGATGGACATCAATAGATCTAATACTAAAATTAGCTTGCAGTAGGAGAAAAACCAGACTGTACACATATTTGATGGTATGTATTATTTATTTGTCTTGCATTCTTTAAAGGGCTCAGGACGGGCTTTTCAAGGGGTAGAGGTGTAGAGTTGTTTTCTCATCAAGCATTGTAAAACTGGTGAGAAAACTCACTTGCGGCAATAGAAGTGCAATAGGTATGTAGAGGTCTATGGAGGTCTACGACAACACGTTCGACAGAAGGGACTATCTGCACTATGATATTATATAGTATATTCCAGCAAGTAGTTTGTACCATTTTTGTTACCTTTTTAGTTTCAAACTACCATTTAAAAATCTTAATTATTTATTACTATTTAGTGCTTTTGAAGATTTTTCTTGGAAAGATAGCGGGTATTTCAGATTTAATTATTATCGTTGTAAAAAAAACAACGTCAGAAATACAATTTTGGCTATGTTTTTTGTTCACCCAGTATTATTATGAAATTATACCAATGTTATTGTTTGATTAATTTTTCACTTGAAAATTAGTAGCTTGATAAAAAAAATTTCATCAATTCTTTTGATTTTCATCACAAACGCTATGACGTGAATGCCGGTGTATACATAATAGCGAGCTTACCAATGATACAACAAATTGCTGACTTGAGAAAAACAGCTCCAAAAATATTGAAATTTGTTGCAATATCACTTTTTGCAATCAAAAAAGTCTCTGCACAATACAAATATTGAGGAGACCCTACTTCTATGCAAGCAAGCCAAAATTTTGAAAACTCGTTATATAGCTCTATCTAACTTGATGCGTCTTCGGGGAAAAAAGTGCATCTTGGTGAGTGCTGACTGTGTCTATAGGAATCGTCTTACTGGTGAGAGTGCAACTCCAGATAATATTTCTGAACACACTTCAACCTTAAAAATTTAAACTAAATGAAATCCTCTTCAAATTGGGCGTCATAGGCCCTTTAAAAGATAATCAGCTGAAAACGTAACACATGAAAAGATGTTTTGTTACTTCAATGTTTGTTTTGATCAAATAACGCTCGTGTCATTCACTTATCATCAAGCTCAGTGATCGAAAAGCTTCAACCAATTATTATTTAGATTTGGTTTTCATTATTTATAGCTATTTATTACCACAAGTAAAAAATAATTAACTGCGAGCTGATGTTAAATAGATGTTGCAGTTTTGTAAATAACCATTGACTTGACAAGCTAGTTTTGTGGATTATTTTGATTGGTCAAACTGCTGCAGTAGGCTGACTTGCCAAATAATTAGTGGAAATTATGTCCTTGCAACGTAAACTTTTCACATTACGATTGAAAATTGGACACACTAGGACTCATATTGATCGATATACTGGAAGCAAAGGCTAGGTGTTCAGCTCAAATCATTTTTTGTTCAATAGGATAAATTTTTCAACATAAATATGATGATTTTGTATTTGTAACACTGAAGCTCCCATCAAAAGCAAATACTCATTGGCGTTAGACTATTGCACCAGTTTTTTGTGCAAAATCAACAATGGGACTTGAGTTAAAGTTAACGTCCACAAATCTGTGCTGAGAATCGAGTAGACGTGTAAAACACAGACTTCAACACTGATATTTAGACATTACTTTGCAATAGTGACCAGTTCTGTTGGCTCAGGAGTTCCTCTCTGCACAAATATTCCACGATTCATCTTGGCAGGATCCAGAGCCCAGTTAGAGATACCAACAAAGGCACACTTCATGTATGGCTCTGGTGTCTTGTTTCCTTCACAGCCATCTTCCAGCAGTGGATGCAATGTCTACAATGCAAGGAACAGAATATGTTACTACTAAGCCCTATAATATCTCAAACAGAATGGAAAGCAGCATAGAAAGTGTTACCTTGAGAGGCATGTTCTCAGAGTCCTCAGCCAATCCAACCTCATCAAGTACCACCACTGACACAAAAGCATTCAAGTCCTGACCCTTCTGAAACTTGGCACAATGATTGAACACACCAATTATACCATCAGGTGTGGCATGTTTGCTGCATTGAAAGGAGACCATGTATGTCTGAAACAAACAATAAGGTGCGGACTGCTTGAGCAAAGAACAAAGCACATATGGTTGAAGTGAAAGCTAAAGTGCCTTGTAAGCACAACAACTATTGTTGCCTTAGGAAGTAAGAGGACAAACCTGTTTCATCTTGTTGAATATTTCACTTTCAGAACCTTTACCTTTCATAGCATCTACAACCATGGCTTTGGATAGAGACTTTGAACTGCCTGGTTTTCCCACCAAAAACAGTGGAATTCTGTTCTCTATACAGACTATCATCATAAAGACATTCTCCTTGAGGGCTTTGTTCTGAGCTATGTTCTTGTGGTCTCCACATTTGACTACCTCTTTGATAAGCATATCCTGGCACCTATAACAAACAGCATCAAATGCAGTTATAACAGGCTTTGCACTACTCCTGCAAACAATGAGTCAATGATGAATTAGAATAAGTTTCATGAAAAAAGTATGCTATTGACAAGCCTGTCAATTACTGTGCCATCGGGTACTCACAGTTCAATCTGTTTGAAAAGGTAATCAGCCCCAGAGAGGCCAGCTCTTCCTTCACCAACCAGAGCTCTTATTTTAGTATCGAGAAGTTGGGCGTAAGCCTTTCTTGTTCCCTCTTCAAGTCTGGCAATATAGCACACGCCTAAGGCTAGCAGAAGACTTCTTGAAGAATAGTCTTTCTGTACAAGTATACACAAACAGGAGATGACTGATTAGGGAATAGAGCATTGTCTGAACATGAATAGCATCATACCTGCTGAAAACATATTCATACCTGCTGAAGACAGACTTGTGGTTAACTATTACAATTTTACAAGAATAATGCCCAGTTCACACTGCACCGCAACTGGAACGATATGCGACTTTTGTTGTAACGTGAACAGACAACTCCGATAGAAAACAGTGTTCACACACGACCGGAATCAAAGTGGACCAAATGCATAGTATTTGTGAAACACTAGCCAAGGTGTTTTCATACGGGGGCGATACGGCTGCGGACACTGTGTGAGCTATGTTGTGCGCACTAAATAATGTTTTAGCGTTTCAAATATGAACATTTCTGTTCATCTTTTTTTTCAAGCACGGAATTCAAGGTCCAGTTTTTGATGTTATTTCTAATCTTGGCTGTTAGTATCAAATTATTATTTAGCATTGACTCAATTTTTAACAATTAAAAACGATGTAAAACCAAAGGTTAATTGTTGGTGGATCTTTTAACATAACATAAAAAATGCATTTTAATCAACAGAGCCTACATAGTTTTTTCACCAAATTAAAAATGAACCATAGAAATGGTAGGTATAGCAATAATAACATTAGGCCTAATAATGAAAATAACTTTTTCACTGTTACAGCTGAGATAGCAAAAATAATCATAATAGTCAATCATTTTCATTTTAACAAAAATATTTGACTTTCCTACCACAGTAGTCGATACTAATTTTATTGGTAATAATGCTTTCTAGAAAGATAGACATGTAGTTCAGCATACCAAACAAACTGTCGGTTTACAAAAGCTGTTCAGATTGATAACCAACACCACTTTTAATATATATGTCACAATAGTGATATCACGACCTCACAAGTTGCAGTTGGGAAAGTAATATATACACTGATATAATATAGAGTTGATTGATCCAAATGTCATAAATTTAGGTAGCAGACAAACTACAATGCTTTTATAAAACTTGATGGATGAGCGGTCTATATATGTAAAGCATGTAAACATAGGCAATTGTGCTAACAAAATACTGTAATGGATTCCGGTCTGGTTCCATGGACATCCACTAAGCTCGAATATTATACCTCTCTCCAGAGGGGACACTGTGCTGATTGACAGTGACAACTGTGTATCAGGCAACCGAATTACCTGGTATAGCAAGAGCCCATGGCTCAAACAAACAATACAGAGTAGTGCTTGTATAATGGCTGTATTCTCATAAGACAAAGTCCTAAAGGGTAATTATTCCTCGAAGATGTTTGTGGCAAAACATGAGAATGAATGCAAAGAGTGTATGAAAAGTCTCTTTTTATAGGAGGACTCACAGGAAATCATTAGCATAATTCATATAAGGTTAATAGTACAGGAAGTGATTCAGCCAATGCAAACAAATATATAATTAGTTATCCAATCAGGTAATGTAAATAGATTAAATAATAAAGGCGACAAGTGGCTAGAGGGCGGAGCCTTATCTCCATGGTCCAATCAAAGGTCCTACATGGCTCCCAGGCTATAGCTAGAGTGTGGTGCACTTGTCCGGTAATCTGAGGAAGGGCACTTCCGGTTCCTGACCTTGACTAAGTTCTTGGATAGGTTTGATGTTCTTTTCTTATGTCGGCCATCTTGTGCCAGCCCGATATAGCTATCCCGGGTCGGTAACGGGGTCAATACTGACCCTGCAGGGGTCACCACCGGCCCTGCACATTAGCCACTGGCACAGTACGACTTCTCACCTAATCAGCTGTTAACCGAACGCTGTAGGCTAAAGTCTAGCGTATTGTTTGCAAAGGGTGAATGGTAAACGACCTGTTTACCATCAACTCCACCAAAATCTACCACAATACACAATACTTACACAATCTCTATGATACAGTGAGAGGATTGATGAAAAAACTAATTGTTGCAGTGGCGTAATATTAGGGTGTAATTGCAGCTTTGTAAACTAACGAGCAATACTGCACTGTATAAATACTCTAATCATTAAATACCTGTAGCAGGTATTCTGTGATTAGAATATTTATCAATGCAAAGCAATCAGTGAAAGCAAGACTTAAAACTTTTTAGCTAAAAAGAATACAATCATTGGATTTGTAAGATTGATATTCACAAACATACCTTGATAACCTTCGATGGCGCCTGTTCTGCATCATCTTGATCGATTCCCTCAACATCATGTAGTCCGTCCATGGCAGGAAAAATAATGTCCTTTTTTCGAAAGAACCAGTCAGCTACGTCTAACAGGCGTTGAACATCTCTCAAGCTCACAAAACTGCACTCATCCTATTTCATATAAATAACTCAGTAGATCAAAACAGCCAAAGATTTAGTACATCTACCATAATAAAAAAAAATTCCAATTTATTAAGCACAACAATGTGAACTACTGCAGCATCTGTAAATACCGGGTATTTACTTTCTGGTTAGCTCATTCAGTGTTTGCCTCCTTCAATGTGAACTTCGCAGAAACAAAATCAAATTGTTCAACGTTATTTTTACAGAATGCTGTGTACCTACATGTGTGTATGCATGAACCTCAAACAATGCATAAGCTAAACTAAACTTACATGATTCCGTGTTTTTGATAAACTAATAAGAAAAAATACTAAATTAACAATGAAAAATTGTAAAGGGCACACACATAATCAACAGAGCGTGTGAGCGATTGACTTGAGCAGTATTTATACACTGAACACTGTATCCTGTCGCTGTTGAACATGCGACAAACAGAAGTTATATGAGTTAGAGGGGCAGGAATTACAACAACCACAGTGAAGAAAAGGCGTCGCTAAAGAATGAGATATCAAGTTTCTATTTGCTTTTAGTTCATAAAAAATCATTGTTTATAGCGGCAAAAAAGACTTGGTGAGCTAGGAGAGACACTGAAGCTCATGCCATCCCAATATATCAGTGAGAGAATAACTCTAAAGCAAATAAAAAAGATAAAATTGGTGGATTTTTGAAAATTTTAATGGTAATATAGTAAAACTGCAAGTACACTTCCGGTATCATAAAGTTGGCGCACCCTGGTGAGCAGCTAAAACCGGCTTGGTCCCCATTATTCTCCATTACACAACGCAATGCTGACAAAGCATTTCCGAAGTTCAACCAATGAAGGCCCAGCAACTAAATGCTCATTGGTTAATAAGGAAAATTTTAATAGTACTAGGTTTAAAGGACGTCACTATATCGCTGCAATTATTAGGAATGATTTTTAGCTAGCTATCAAATGCTGGTGTACAAAACAAACTGCCACATGGCTTGTGATGGATGGATTAACTTAAAATTTGTGGTGGGCACACAAGAGACATTGGATAATCTGATGGTTGTGTTAGCTATTCGATGTCAGACCACCCCCAAACCAACCCTTTAATGTAAATGCAAACATGTCAAATTTTTGCGAGATTTCATTCATTTTGAATAAGCAATAAAAAGTAATTTTAAAGCAATTTGATAATAGTATTGATTTGTATAATAATGATTATAGTATTGTGGTGGATTTTTGTGACCACTATCATTGGGCAAGGTCCCCTGACAACTGCTGGGTGTCAGGCACGCCTAAAATGAGCCTGGCACAGCCAGAACACAAGCAAGTAAGTCGGTAGAAACACTACCGGCCCTGCGGCATTTACTACCGGCCCTGTAGTATTCACTGCCGGCCCTGCAAAGGTACCACCGGCACTGCAGCACACCCTGCCGGCCCTGCAGCATGCACTACCGGCCCGGCAGTGCCACTACCGGCCCTATACCGGGTCGGTGAGGGAAGAACGACTATAGCCTGAGAGCCCAAAATGATACCACAGATGCGGGAGCCCGACTTTGCAGCTTAGCTGTCCTCAGACAAGACCAAAGACAAGGACCACAAGCCATAAGGGCCAGGAACTAGAGCTACTCATTGCACCATCATGAATCAGCAATATTGACTGATAAGCTCCGCCCCTCACTTCTGGGCGCCTTGCGTATTTAACCTTATGTTAGCTAATGTTGTGCCATATTATTTATATCTCATGTTTTGGTTAGTGCAATTACTTCCTGCTATTGCTGATTTGTTGCCTCCTTATTTGGGCCTATGTTTTCCCCTGTTCTGCCTATAAAAGGCAGAACACTTCTCATTATTCCTTGAACTGTATTGGGATTCTGCTTGTGATTGAGCCAAGTAGCATAATACTTTACCGTTGCTATACTTTGCTGGGTTATGCTTGTATAATAAATTATGATATACTCATTGAAACACTGATTTGTGCGTTTGAGCCGTGGGCTCTGAGAACAGTTGTGGAGTCGGTATACTCCTCTGTTGGAAGTTGACCTCTGGAGTGAGGTGTTGTTGGTGGACGTTTGGTCGGCCCCCCAAAACCCACTATAGTATAATAATGATTTGATAGCTGTATTATCTCTAACGTGGGCCATCCAAGAGCATAATAAGAACAAAACGTATTGAGTTTCTCAAGACAGAATTGTTAGTATTCAGCTGCAAAGTTGGCATTGCAATTGCTATCATGCTATTAAACAAATGCTGGTGCATTGTATCGAATAATGTAGCAGTTGTGTTGGTTGAATCCAGCAAGTCATTGGCTCAAAAATATGATAAATCACTGCTTTCCTGTTATAATTTAAAATTAATAGTTACGTTTTATTGTAGCTAGTTGCTGGTAATGATTGTTAACAATAGCTACCAGCAACCAGTTGATGTGCCTGTGCTTTTGCATTCACTCTATTGCTCTTGATTCTCTTGTTCTTTTACGAATTCTAGATGTAATAAAAATAATATACGATAAAAAAGCAAGTAAAATAACTTGTCAAATGAATTGCTCCAGCCTTCCATTTAACAACTTAAAAAACTGAATTTTTTGAAGTTGTCTGATTACAGATAACTGACCATAAAAGACCAAAGAAAACTTCAATAGCTAATCTAGTAGATAAGAATATAACAATATTTTTTATGTGAAGATGGATAGCAATATGCCATTGGAGTGTATAAATTAAACTATGTAACTGTATAAATTGTGGTCAATTTGGGTTTTTACACATTTTTCAACTGAGACAGACGTCCGCTGGTCTAATCAATCTGTCACACCATCGAAAACATCATCACTATCTGTTGTTCCATCACATAAGATGGATTTTTTGTTTTGTCTGCCGTGCTGTGATTCATGAATTCATGTGATTCATGTACAGCGATTGCATTCAAAAATTTGCTCAAGTCAAAGATATCTGGCCTGTTATAAGCATCGGTCGTGTTTTCTGGAACTACTGTAAGCCAAATAATTTTCAAAAATTTATGGTTTTTTATCATAAAAGTTATAAATTTATTATTAGAAAGTGAAACAATGATAAGCTCTAATAAATTTTGTAAGGGTAACTTGATAATGAGTTACAGCAATAATGGCTCACAGCAATAATGACTTACAGCAAGAATGACTTACAACAATAATGACTTACAGCAATAATGACTTACAGCAATAATAACAAACAAACGATTAATATCGACATTTGACATAAAAAAACAACCAGAAACAGAAAACTGGGTGAAAGACACTAAATATTTACATTGATTTGATTTGTTTATTGGAAAACAGAGTGCTTTATGTTTATTCAAATTTCGGCTTCGAGTGGTATCCTGATCGTAACCAATTTCATCCAGACTCAGGTTAGCAGTACATAAAACAAGACGGTGTGACACACTCATTAAAACCACATAAATAAGACGGTGTTGTACATTGAGGCACTATTTGAGACTTCAAACCGCTCGGATGAAAACAAACTCCAAGTACTGAATTTTCAATTTTGCAAAACTTACAGAAAAATACTGAGATCTTCATTGTTTTACATGGAAACAAATTCTTTTTTATGGAGCCAGTTATTAGGTCTACTGATGTTTCAAATATCTACATAACTTTATGTGTAAAACAGCCATTTGACTCCTATAAGAAAACTCCCAAGAGAAAAAAAACATGTCCAAAAACCATTTTTGTACGCTTGTGAACTCATTGCAATGAACCATAAGAATGGCAAATAATGTTTTGCGACACTTTTGTGCAAACAGAAATTAATGCCATTTTACCCACAGAGGTTCAAGATTTAGTGAGCAATAAACTTCTGTTTGTAAGCTAAAAAAACCGCCAAAAGCAGTGTTTGGAGGATAGAACTACTGGTATAATAAGAAATGCCTGAGTAATGTTGAGGTGGACTATGCCAACCACCACCACCACCACCACCACCACCACCACCACCACCACCACCACCACCACCACCACCACCACCACCACCACCACCACCACCACCACCACCACCACCACCACCACCACCACCACCACCACCACCACCACCACCACCACCACCACCACCACCACCACCACCACCACCACCACCACCACCACCACCACCACCACCACCACCACCACCACCACCACCACCACCACCACCACCACCACCACCACCACCACCACCACCACCACCACCACCACCACCACCACCACCACCACCACCACCACCACCACCACCACCACCACCACCACCACCACCACCACCACCACCACCACCACCACCACCACCACCACCACCACCACCACCACCACCACCACCACCACCACCACCACCACCACCACCACCACCACCACCACCACTGTCTATCTCTACTTTACACCACCGGTCAACACTCTCTGGTTGCCGACTCAATTTTTACAGGGCTTTTTTTCAGTTGCTCTTCCACCTCTCTTTTCCTCCTTTTCTCCTTTTCAACTATTTTAGTTGGTGTTTTTTATTATTTAAAATGGACTAGGTGGCCTTATGGGGCCCAAGAGAAATGAGATATCAAACTGTGGTGAAACAACAGCAATGCAATGTGGTAAGTTTGTGCATAAATAACAGTCAACTTCAATAATTGACAACAGGCCTCATAGTTTCACATGTTAAAGACAAAGATAAATGCCGAACCACATCCTCAACATTGAAAAGCACATAGTATGGTTCTTTCTTATGACAGAGACATGAATAATTATTTGCTCATAGGTATTGGAGTGGATTTTGGGGGGCCGATCGAAGATCCACCAACAACACCTCACTCCAGAGGTCACCTTCCAATCTACTTCCAACGGAGGAGTATGCGAACTCCACAACCGTAATCAGAGCCCACGGCTCAAACGCACAACTCAGTGTTTCAATGAGTAAACCATATTATATTATACAACAACAACCCAGTGTGGTATAATAACGGCAATGTATCTTGCTGCTTAGAACAGTCTCAAGCCGAATACCAATACATGTAAAAGGAATAGTTAGAAAGCTCTGCCTTTTATAGGCAAAGTAGCAGAAAAAATATGCCCAAATAAGGGAGCAACAAATCACCAGAAGCAGGAAGTGAATATACGTATGAAAAGTCAAGATATAACTAACACAGTATGATATTGGCTAGAATAGGATTAAATATATAAGGCCCGCAGAAGGGGCAGAGCTTCACAGTCAATAGTGCTGAGCCAGGGTGGTGCAACAGGTAGCACAGGTACCTAGCTGTTACGGCTTGTGTTCCTCGTCTTTCGTCATTCCAGTGGTAGCTAGGCAGCAAACTCAGACTTCTGCATCTTTTGGTAGTACTTTAGGTACACAGGCTATAGCCCTTCTCTCCTCCCCGACCCGGTATAGGAGTGGCACTGCCGGGACCGGTAGTGCATGCTGCAGGGCTGGAAGTGACTGCTGCAGGGCCGGCAGTGCATGCTGCAGGGCCGGCAGTGCATGCTGCAGGGCCGGTAGTGACTGCTGCATGGCCGGTAGTGCATGCTGCAGGGCCGGCAGTGCATGCTGCAGGGCCGGTAGTGACTGCTGCAGGGCCGGTAGTGCATGCTGCAGGGCCGGTAGTGCATGCTGCAGGGCCGGAAGTGACTGCTGCAGGGCCGGCAGTGATAGCTGCCAGGCTGGCAGTGCTTCTGCAGGGCTGGTAGTGATTCTACTGGTTCTCTCACTTGGTTTTCTGGCTGTGCCAGACTCAATCTAGGTGTGCCTGACACTCAGTAGTTGTCAGGGGACTTTGCACGCAGATGTAGTGGCCATGAAAATCCACCACAGTATGTTTACGTAATATAGCGAGGCAAGTAAACAACACTCTTTAGCTATGTTGAAAGTAGTATTTAGAATGACCTGGCTCCTCACTCATTCTATGGACTGACCATTTACGGAGAGAGAATAAATGACCAAAAGAAACCCAAAATTCCTTACACCCATAATCTCAGTTCCACTAGAAACATGAATTCACAATTGGCAACGATTAGGAACTTTTACGCATCTTTGACTTTCTCCAGTTTGCTAACACGTCGTTATATTTATCACTTTCCTAGATTTGACCAAGCAAAAATCCCACCCAGAAAGCAGTTAAAAGTATTCAACCACACTTTTTTATCACAGAAGAAGTATTGACAGATATCCGTGCCAAAGTTTTTGGAAAATATTTGAAAATGTAACAACCAACCTTTTGCTCGCGCATAAATGTTTGAGTCATGGAAAGTAAGTCGGCCATAACAGCTGTGTGATGACCAAAATTGAGGCCTCCTGGATTTTCTCTGCAGTTATGGTTCTGAAACAAAAGAATACAAATGGTATATTTCAATGGCAAGAGAATGCCAATAGCGACTATCTTGGAAATGAAACATTAAAACTTGAATTAAGCAGATCAAGATTTTTCCTTCCAATATCTTCTAAAACGAAAACCAGAGACAGTAAACGTACAAATTTGACGATCATTTGCTTGATGTAGGCACTTTCCACATTTCCTGTTTTGGCAACATTAGACGGGACTCGTGACTGGAGAGTACCAAAATCCCAGACAAGAGGTAGCAGACTCTGTGAGAGAGGTTGCACCCTGTACACCAAGTGTCTCATAGGTATTTGTCCTACAATAAAGTGTTACAAACAAAAAAAATATAAGGTAAATGATCAACAGACCGGCCACTGAAGCACCAACAGAAATATCACTTGTAAGTCACAAAAGTAGACATCAGTGAACTGACCAAACTTGTCTTGTGTCGCAGCATCATCTACATTGTAGCCTAGACCAGCTCTTTTTAGTTTCTCAATCATCGTATCCGAATGTCTAAAGTGGCAAGAAAAACAACAATTAGCAAGAAGGGTGACGGAACGCCTTCTCCCAGTTAATACACACCTAGCAACTACAGCACTGCGCAAGTGTATACATGTAGTGTGGGTGTACCAGCCCAGAATATTACACACCATACAACTTATATATTATATAACTTTTAAATTTTACAGTGCACCAGCTTAGAGATATAACTAGAATTTCACTGCCAAATCTGTGCTATGAGAAAACTGAGTCATACTTTCTGTATGGGTTACAGGCAGCAATGATCTTCAAACCAGATGTAGTATCAAGTGGCTCTCCTCTCATTCTACCATCACATAGAATCTCCTTTACCAGCCCAATGGCTTCAGTAGTGTTGGCTTCATCGAGGAACAGTATAGTGTACACCGTGGGAACCTGTAAGCATGCACATTAAAGTTTACACTGTAGCAAATACAACAAAGCTTACACTGAGCCACACACAGTGCAACATTCATTGAGGCATTACAGCACAATGAAAACTTTGGACATACAATAGGAATGTACACCAAGCATAAACCGTATCTTCAAACTAACCAAACGTGAACCAAAGTTCTGAGCATACTCTTTACACAACTGCTGATTCTTCACAGCTAAATCCTGGGCGTGCTGCACTTTACTTATGATATCACCCTCAGTGGTACCACCATGTATCTGCAATCAAACTGTCCCATTTGCATAAACGCTTGCATTTGGAAGAGTTCGGATATGAGCAGGGCTCTTGTATATGTTTTCGGTAAATCAGTGTATGGAAGTCAACAGTTGTTTTACAGATTTATGAAAACCAATGCTTCATATTGAGAAGACAAGCATGCCAACTGCTTCCAGTAAATAGGGGAGCTTCCTTTGCCTTTAAATGCCTTCTTTCATTTTCAACTTCAACTCAGTTGATTGTATTTCAAGTTGACACAATTGGTTTACATTGGAATGCACTGGCGAGGTTCATGGCAATATTTAGTTGCTGGTTCCCCATTTTTTGAGTATGTAGTAACATAAATCAACGTACTCTATTGGATAAATAAAAATTTAAAGGCGACTGCGGGTATTGGGACTATCTTTATTGCTATCTGATATTTATTAAAACACTCATCTTGAAGATGTTACTGCGCAAATAATTATTTTTTATGCTGTTCTAGGGTTGTTTGATAAGATCGCTGTAGACCAGTTTCTCATGTTTGATAAGAAAGGCAATATATTGGTTGGGGTCACAGTTACACAACATTCATGTCACACCTGGGACATAATGTTATTGCACAGGTAGGTTATTTCTGGGCTTAAAAATGTCCTACCTTCACAATCACCATAGGCTTAATCGTTGATTTCAGTGCTGTTGGCACCTGAAGTTTAGACATGAACTCTATGAGTTTAGTCTTACCACATCCTGTCTCCCCCATGATAATCACAGGGATGTTCACTCTGCAATAAACCAGGGTGTTATCAGAAAAAATCTTCTACAACTTTCAGTGAGATAACTGCATTTTCCATTTTTTCTACGAGTGTATTGGTTGACATTTAGGTTTATAGCAGATTATAGGTTTTGTTATAGGTAAATGAACAAAAACTGCCCGGAAATAATGGTGAGTGATTTGGATTTCATATTTTCTTTGAGTGTATGCTTTGCAGAGTCATAATTCGTATCATCTTTTATTTGGTCAACACCGAGTGTACGTTTAGGAATTGTCCGACCATTAAAGAGGCAGTTGGCAATAAGTTTTTTTAATATCCAATAATTTCAAACAGGTGATTTGAATTAGGTGCTCAAAGTTTTTTTAATAAGCAACAGTAATGAAAGTTCAAGAAGTGATCTAACAAAAAGTTGGTTGTGCGCATCTACAATCCTGTAATTGTGCTGAATTTCATTACTGCAAAAAATTAGACTGCCTCAAAATAATTCCATTAGCTGCCGGGTCAGCAATTTTCTCATCGATGCTAAAGCTGCTCGTACATCCAGGTAAAAACTTTTTATGACCAGAACTTTGAAAAGCAAAACATATGTTCACAAAAAATAATTTCAAGTTTCAAATTGGCAAAATAAATATTTTGCTATTCTTATAATAAAATAATGCTTGTGGAATTTGTTAGACCAGTTAATTTTGGAAGAAACAAAGAGATAACAACATGAATTACTTGCTACGTTGGAGAAACCAAAAACAATATAGAGCCAAAATAGTAATAATCTAGGCTTTAGATTGTCATTTGTTGACTGATTAAGCCTTGAATAATACCTTTTCATGACCTTGCCTGATATACTATATGTTACATTACTATAATAGTACATATCCCAGTGCTCTCTTGACTGGTTCCCATGGCCAGTACCTCAGTTGCAAATTATTATAGCGTTTTACCTGAGTCGCTGATGAATAGCCAAGATTTTCTTAGCATTGTCCATGGTCAGCACATAGTTTGAATCAGGGTCATCGCTTCTAAAAAGCTGCTCTTCTCCATGCATTACCGTGCCGTCATCTTTTTTGGTCTCCTTTAAAAACTTCTTGACATCCACCATAACATTTCTCAATTTTTCTAATTGACTTTTCCTGAAAGTAAATAATAAAGGAAATGTTTTTTTTCTAATAATGTTTCAGTGTTGTCGAGAGAAAAATGTCTAAACAGTAAACTCAAATCGTATCGGCGGTACACAAAAACAAAGAATGCCATAACTACACTTCAATGGGCATAATAATAGGCGGGATAACATGATAGTTATCTTGACACATTTGCTGATGTAGAATAATTAACTGGCCCCTTGCTTTCCATGTAGTATGGAAATGCCCACTTTCAATGGGTGGGGAATAAAATGGTTCTGCTCGCCAGAAAAAAAAACGCAATAACATTTTCGTTGAGAACCTTGTTACAACCACATACATGTATCATACTATTGTAATGGAAGAACATGGAGTAGCCAGGCGATGCGATAGGTGCTACCAGCAGAGCAGTAATGAGCAGTGGCTGGCAAGCAACGAATAGACAAGATCAAGCTTGTTCAGGCAAGCTAGTAGAGGACCTTACTAGGCAGAGCAGACGATCGAGGGACCCTCAGATGAGTCAAGATCCAGCGCTAGGAGTGCCAGCTGTGGACTGATGGTTGACGTAATTGTGTAACGTTATTACAAACACTTGAATATTTGGCGGCTAATTATTCCCCAATGCGCCAGATTACTATGCGATTTTCTTATTTGATTAATCCACCCCTTTAGGAATCATATCTGTATTGCGCAAGCTATTTGTCTAGCCAATCATAGTAAATTATTTTCAACTGTTGTATTTTCCTATAAATAGCGAGGCAGATCGCCCTACGGTCAGAGTTGATTTAGATTTGCTACGAGTTAGTTAGAACTTGCTTTAGCTCAGGCTGAGATAGTGTCTAGTCTCTAAGTGTATTCAGCGATTGCTTGTACCGTCTTAGTGTGTGATCCAAGGGACGTCAAGTTACTGTACACATGTGAGGACTGTTTTATCCGGCAAAATTTTGTTCTACTAATAAATCATTATTAATCTGAATCTTGCGCATTTATTGTGGCCGGTTGCCTGTAACACTAAGTTCGCATACCATGTTCACCGAATCTGTCTGCTATGCAGATCTCATACAACAGAAAGCCTATACTACCATCCGGTAGCTCCTGTGTTCGTATCTATTCACTTCTACGATAAAGGACATTACCACCGTACTGGTAGCACTTGATAGTTATATTAATTTCCTTTCACAGAGAGCCACGCTACCAATCTACTTGCACTCTGCATCACGGTATTGTTATTATACACAATACAGGCAACTCCTAACAGTGTCAGTGAAAGGTTACTTGAGATCACAACGAAAACCTCTACACTATTACCTGTTCAGCTTGTTGAAATCTTCAGACATTGGCAGTCCTGTGTCATCGAGGGCTCTCTTCAGCGATCTAGACATGCACTCAGGGTCCAGCACCTCTTTTGTTTCACAGTCAACAAGGCTGTAGTGCTCCACGACTGGTGACAAATAAAAGTGTAACATATTAGCCAACTTTTTTGAAACAAAGCTCCTCCGCCAAGCAGAATTTAATAAAACATTCCATCAAGGATGAAATACATTGATACAAACCAAACTTACTTCAAACTTGAAGGAATGAAATAAGCAGCTTGACAATGAAAAGAAAATTCACTTGTAGCTATACGATTTAAAAATTGTGATTGCTAGCAGACCTTCAATTCACATAACAGCATTTGGTATCATTTTTAAAGGAAATACCCTATATTACTCTCACCAATTCCATATGATTATGACACGCACATTTTTGGTTTTGTTAAGCAAATGGGAGTCGGGAAAAGCTGTTTTCACTGTGCTTTACGTGAAGATTCATTAATTACAGTCTATAAAAATATATTGCGAGATGATGAAATGTGATATCACCTCCATGTCTTGATTCAACAAAGAATCCAAGAGGAGTGAAGGTTGCTCCATCCTCGTTTATGAACAGATATGGATGGTTTCCGCTCTCCCATGTTCTTTTCATACCCAGCTGACTGAGAAGATCTACATTGGCAGATCCCTCCAACTACACGCCAACAAACATATATTGCAAAATTCAAATACTGGTTACAAAGATTAATAATAGATACTCGGTAATCAAACGAGCCAATTATAAATAGAGTAATCAATTTTAATGAATAAACCAATGTTAGTAGTACTAATGAATATATTTATGTCAGTAGTACTAATGGATATATCTATGTCAGTAGTACTAATGGATATATCTATGTCAGTAGTACTAATGGATATATCTATGTTAGTAGTACTAGTGAATATATCTATGTTAGTAGTACTAATGGATATATCTATGTCAGTAGTACTAATGGATATATCTATGTCAGTAGTACTAATGGATATATCTATGTCAGTAGTACTAATGGATATATCTATGTCAGTAGTACTAGTGAATATATCTATGTTAGTAGTACTAATGAATATATCTATGTCAGTAGTACTAATGGATATATCTATGTCAGTAGTACTAGTGAATATATCTATGTTAGTAGTACTAGTGAATATATCTATGTTAGTAGTACTAGTGAATATATATATGTTAGTAGTACTAATGGATATATCTATGTCAGTAGTACTAATGGATATATCTATGTCAGTAGTACTAGTGAATATATCTATGTTAGTAGTACTAGTGAATATATCTATGTTAGTAGTACTAGTGAATATATCTATGTTAGTAGAACTAGTGAATATATCTATGTTAGTAGAACTAGTGAATATATATGTGTTAGTGGTACTAGTGAATATATCTATGTTAGTGGTACTAATGGATATATCTATGTCAGTAGTACTAGTGAATATATCTATGTTAGTAGTACTAATGAATATATCTATGTCAGTAGTACTAATGGATATATCTATGTTAGTAGTACTAGTGAATATATCTATGTTAGTAGTACTAGTGAATATATCTATGTTAGTAGTACTAGTGAATATATATATGTTAGTAGTACTAATGGATATATCTATGTCAGTAGTACTAATGGATATATCTATGTCAGTAGTACTAGTGAATATATCTATGTTAGTAGTACTAGTGAATATATCTATGTTAGTAGTACTAGTGAATATATCTATGTTAGTAGAACTAGTGAATATATCTATGTTAGTAGAACTAGTGAATATATATGTGTTAGTGGTACTAGTGAATATATCTATGTTAGTGGTACTAATGAATATATCTATGTTAGTAGTACTAGTGAATATATATATATGTTAGTAGTACTAGTGAATATATATATGTTAGTAGTACCAGTGAATATATATATGTTAGTAGTACTAGTGAATATATATATGTTAGTAGTACTAGTGAATATATCTATGTTAGTAGTACTAGTGAATATATCTATGTTAGTAGTACTAGTGGATATATCTATGTTAGTAGTACTAGTGGATATATATATGTTAGTAGTACTAGAGAATATATTTATGTTAGTAGTACTAGTGAATATATCTATGTTAGTAGAACTAGTGAATATATCTATGTTAGTAGAACTAGTGAATATATCTATGTTAGTAGTACTAGTGAATATATCTATGTCAGTAGTACTAGTGAATATATCTATGTTAGTAGTACTAGTGAATATATCTATGTTAGTAGAACTAGTGAATATATATATGTTAGTAGTACTAGTGAATATATATATGTTAGTAGTACTAGTGAATATATCTATGTTAGTAGTACTAGTGAATATATCTATGTTAGTAGTACTAATGAATATATCTATGTCAGTAGTACTAGTGAATATATATATGTTAGTAGTACTAGTGAATATATCTATGTTAGTAGAACTAGTGAATATATCTATGTTAGTAGTACTAGTGAATATATCTATGTTAGTAGAACTAATGAATATATATATGTTAGTAGTACTAGTGAATATATCTATGTTAGTAGAACTAGTGAATATATCTATGTTAGTAGTACTAGTGAATATATCTATGTTAGTAGAACTAGTGAATATATATATGTTAGTAGTACTAGTGAATATATATATGTTAGTAGTACTAGTGAATATATCTATGTTAGTAGTACTAGTGAATATATCTATGTTAGTAGTACTAATGAATATATCTATGTCAGTAGTACTAATGAATATATCTATGTCAGTAGTACTAGTGAATATATATATGTTAGTAGTACTAGTGAATATATCTATGTTAATAGAACTAGTGAATATATCTATGTTAGTAGTACTAGTGAATATATCTATGTTAGTAGAACTAATGAATATATCTATGTTAGTAGTACTAATGAATATATATATGTTAGTAGAACTAATGAATATATCTATATTAGTAGTACTAATGAATATATCTATGTTAGTAGAACTAGTGAATATATCTATGTTAGTAGTACTAATGAATATATATATGTTAGTAGTACTAATGAATATATATATGTTAGTAGTACTAGTGAATATATATATGTTAGTAGTACTAGTGAATATATCTATGTTAGTAGAACTAATGAATATACCTATGTCAGTAGTACTAGTGAATATATCTATGTCAGTAGTACTAGTGAATATATCTATGTTAGTAGTACTAGTGAATATATTTATGTTAGTAGAACTAGTGAATATATCTGTTATCAGTTGTTTGTACTAATTATAATGTTGGTTAACATCATTTGGGCTCTAACAATTCAAATTTAACTCATGTCAATTTAGTAGTTTATGTAGGTATGCGAAATACCTCATGGAGATTTAGGCCTGGTGTCTCCTCTGCTATTTTCAGTGAGCGAGTGGCAAAATCCTATACAATTGATCATATTATTACAATGTCACTTTATCATCCCCCAACATTTTACCAAAACAAGCAACAAGCAAATATTTACTTGTAGATATATATTCAAATGGTAGGCTGTTATATACTCTAATGCAAAATATATAATTCTATATAATTAAACTACCTTTGCCATTTTGAACATAAATTCTATGACAAACTTTCTAAAGCCAGGCAAGTCCTCAGCAAATTTCTGCCCACAGAATGGGGAGTTCTCCACTTTACACAGCTGGCTACTGAGAAAGTAGACATAGTGCCTGAGCTCACTCCATGTAGGGTCCTTTAGACCACAGTTACTGTAAACAAGATGAAGCTATCAAATACTTAATTACAATTGCTGCTGAAGCAGATGCTACTGGTAATGGCATTAGCATTGAGAATATTGCTACCACATAGGGATGTAAACCCCACAAAAAGACTGTAACCTGCGCTTGGTACGATCCAATAGCAATGGCTTCTGGGAAAAAAAGCGGCTCCTATCTGACGCTCGAAATACGCTGAGCTATCATGACATTACATTGTTGAAGCAATTTCTTAGCAAACTTGCCCCATTCACAATGTGTATCTAAATGTAGCCCCAGACTAATATTGCACAAAGTATTCATGACTTTAATGAATTACTGATTATTATTCCACCTACACAAAGTTGGCGAAAAACTTCTACTCACGAGGTATCTACTCCATAAACTGGGAACAAACACACAGTGTATAGCACAAATGAACAAACACATAGTGTATATCACAAATGGACAAACACACATTGTATATCACAAATGAACTAACACATAGTGTATAGCACAAATGAACAAACACATAGTGTATATCACAAATGAACAAACACATAGTGTATAACACAGATGAACAAACACACAGTGTATATCACAAATGAACAAACACATAGTGTATACCACAAATGAACAAACACACAGTGTATATCACAAATGAACAAACACATAGTGTATGTCACAAATGAACAAACACATAGTGTATAACACAGATGAACAAACACATAGTGTATAACACAGATGAACAAACACATAGTGTATGTCACAAATGAACAAACACATAGTGTATAGCACAAATGAACAAACACATAGTGTATAACACAGATGAACAAACACATAGTGTATGTCACAAATGAACAAATACATAGTGTATAGCACAAATGAACAAACACATAGTGTATACCACAGATGAACAAACACATAGTGTATGTCACAAATGAAACCTCTAACATACTCCATCAAAAGCCTGGTTCACATACATATAACAAGTGCTAGCAAGTGATAGCAGATCAGCGTACGATGATCTGCTATGTATGTAAATCCGGACTTTTCACGGCTCGTTTGACGTTGCATGCTGTTGCAGAGGCTCGTAGAAAAGTTCAGATGTGCAAACTTTCCTGCCATGTCGTACGATAGGGAGTACAATCAATTTACCTTCTTTCTCAAAAGCCACAGTTAGGTCAAGACTATTCATGTAAACATGACTGCTATCGAAAAATCATAATAAATAATAAAATTATTATTGTTTAATTATAAATACTAATTATTATTTTTTATTAATTTTCCGAATGAAATATTATGATAGTTGATTTAAATGTATAAATATATATATTTTCTGTAAACGTTTATGTACTAGCATATTTATTATATTATCATAAATCAGATTCAAAAATGAATTATTAAGAAAATGGAGGAAAAATAATAATGCATCATTAAACAATGGCTATAAATTAAATTTAAAAGTGCAAAATAACATTTGATAATAACATGAGTAACAATATAATAAAATTAAAAGTAATAAACAGGTCAACGTCATTGAACAACGATAATTCATTTAGTATATACAGTTGTTGGTCAGTGAAGGCGGGTTTCAGGGTTTTATTACCTCCCAGTCAAGAGAGTGATGATACTTCTTTCGATTTGTGCTAAGTTTATGTGACCATGTATCGCAAATCATTGTACGATGATCTGAGATGACTTGTGAGCACTCACGATATGAAAGTGAACCAGGCTAAACAGCACATGGTACAAAGTAGTTTAAATGATGTAAGCTGGACGTAGTTAGTGGCACTTCGCTATCAAAGACCCACACCACAGTTTATAGAAATGGGGTAGTTATTGCCCGAGTTGTCTTCTCGCAAATATATCAAAACATGAGGAGACAATCATCGAAGTAGAGTAAGTACCAAGAACCTGGCCCGCATGTCGCGGGTAGCATATCTGAACTCTGTCCTTGATGGAGCAGCGTGAGTTAGTAAAACAGCAACAATAATTCAACATTTCGTTAATTTCTACGACTACAAAAATAAAAAGAATTTAAATGGTAGACCGCAAAATGCAATGATGTATGCTTTCAACTGAGCTTCAGGTTATCATTCAAGATGTCATTGCGCTGTTACACCATCGCTAACTCAGCTGGATCTGACTTGAGCTGCAACTTGTTAATAATAATAATTAATTAATAAACTATTTTCTATATTAGTATGATTTACTATAATCAAGGAACAAATCTTAACTGATATACTCACTGTTACAACATGTACTAGTTCTACTAATTACTACTAACACCACTAACAGCTAGTGGGATAATGTTTGTAAGCAACCAATTCAACCAATCGAAACACTACACTAGACATAGCGATAAACATTTCGCGCAATACGAATCGGCAGTGAGGAAAATATGTACGACGTTGGAACACAATGGTGTTATAGAGCAATCATCTGTTTGTTAACTCTGAGTTGTTTGCCGAACATCAGACCCATCAAAACCATCAAAATACATTTATTGAGTATAATTTTAGGACATAAAGGAACTTCTGAGTAAGGGAAAAAGAAGAAAATAGTTAGAGAAGACAATTCCCAATACATGAGGCCATTTCTATAAACTGTGGTGTGGGGTGTTTGATAGAGAAGCGCCACTAACTCCACCCAGTTTATATCATTTAAACTAGGTACAAAGATGACGTGATACATTGTACATGAACAAACAACTCTCAATACCAATGCTCATACCGGATAAGGAGACGCAAGGCATCTGCGTGGTTGTTGAATCGCTCTTTCATCACATTATAATTGACATCTTTCTTCTCGTAGCATAGTAAGTACTTCAAGACTGTTTGCCATTGCGGTTCAGCAAGTACCGCACGATTGAAACCAATATAGCCATCTATAAAGTTTACATAAGCCACATAGAGACAGGATACACCTAAAAATGCCACTAATGGTGTTACTGCTGTTGAAATATTTTCTTTTCGGTAAACCAAATAATACGGAATACAAACTGGGCAATTCTCCATGACGTTTGTATTGGTTGAGCACCTCCTCAGGTGTGTGGCACTTGGTGGTAGGTAACAAGTCCATTACTTCATGCACACTTGAGCCACCCTGCAATATAGCCATTCACAGCAATATATTACATACAGGTAGGCTGATAGCAACTGTTTTGAGCTTACAAGTATCTTCAGTGGAAGCACACAAGCATTCCATCACTAACAACCTACAGGTCCAACTACGCACCATGGCAGCAGATCAAACTACTTGAAAACACAAATCTTAAAGTTATACGTTGTTCTCATTCAGTCATTTGTTAATATTATTCATATTGTCTTATTTACCATCCAGCATACATTATGCAGCAAAAATGTTATATTAGCTACACCTATATGATTTGAGCGCATATTGTTGTGCAAGCTCATGTTTAGCACTAAGGTGTTGTAAATGAATGAAAAAACTTTATCACCAGTAAATGCGGAATACTTTAGCCCATCATAAGCAACCAATCCACTATCGCCATCATATATAGACCAGATTGTGGGTTTGGTTGACACTGAGCAAACCACAGTTGCATCGGTAGATTCTACTGTGAAGCTCTCCGGTTGTACATCCCTGTCTGTGTTTTTGCCCAGACACAGCTGTACCAGAAATGCCATTTATACTAGTTCGTTTTTTGGTGCAAGCAGTAGGCATCTTCGATGTGCTCAACATCGACAGTTACTTCTCAATGGCTGTTTTCAGATACCGGATTATCAGCCCAATCGTAGTCAATCTTTCCAACATGCACCAACGCTCATTTTGGCATTTGTCAACGAATTCAGCATGAGCCTGAAACGCTGAATGGAAATAGAAACCAACGTGTGGATTTTTCTAAACTGTCATCTCGCCAAATCAATCAACCTGAGTTATTTACAGTATAAGCTATTCATGATACTAATTTTTGCTGTGAAAACTGATGATAAATATAACACTTGGAATTATTATTTTGCAGATCTAGCTACAGTAGTAAATTAATAAACCACACTGTAATATACTTACTCAGTTGTTTTTATTTTTTGTTCATAACTTACCTAGTCTGAGTTTGAAAGCTTGCACAGTGCAACCATACCAATCAAACTGCTTTGTCTAACTAGATACTGGACAGTTTATATAAATAATCAGTGAGCAAAAATAAACCGATTGGTCAACAGGAAACAATGATTGAGGTGCGCTTTTTAGTGCTTGACCTCCGGGCGAGATATGAATGAATTACAAAGAGAAAACAACTAGGCACTGTTATATAGAAATGTACGCAATGTTTTTAATCAATTGTTTCAAAAAAATTATCTTTTGAGGGTTACTCATGATGATCAAAATTTGTCACATCAATACGATGATCCTCAAAAAAGCCTATAATCAACAAAGAATGTGCCCTAACCATTATTCCTCACATTTACAAATAAATTATCATGTTTATTCTGGTAATGTTACTATCACTTTTGGTGTTGCTGTATTACGTAAATCAAAGTAGAAGCACCAAAAGACCATAAAAATTGTATTCTCTGAAAATTATTATTGCAATGTTTGCAAAATGCCAAAGAAAAACTTCAACTATTGAGAGCTCTACAACCCAGCGATTATGTGACTAATGCACTATGAAGATGATTGTCAACTATGATCAGTCTACCTTGGTAAAGGGCATGCACTCGATGATATAGTAGTGAGTGGGCTGGGCTTGCCATACAACACCTTCAGAGTTGACAATACTTCTGAGTATAATGAGATTAAACAGTAACTCGTCCACTCCCGTCTCCACCTACAACAAATGCATTTTAAGCTGTGCTATTGAAGGAGCATGAGAACAACCTAATCACCCGAGTACAGGGAGGGTGAATGTATGAAACATTGGGACATGTGATATTATGTGTATTCACAACTCCAAAAGTATATTATGGCTATATTCATCTATATAGCAGAGTGATGGACAAAAAGTGGTGACTAGCACAGCCATTAGCGAGGCAAGTGAAGCAAACGCTGCCATGCAAAATTATGTCAAGGAAAAGCTTTCCTTCACCATTTGCTCTTCTTTACATTGCTCTTAAATCAAGGTCAAGGGTTCAAATCGCAAAGTTGTATCGCAAGATTTGCATCATCTTGGTTTTTTTTGCTTTTTATTGGCTGCTTCATACTTTTTTAAAGTAGCCGCTCTTAATATCTCTTTTATATATACCTCATGAGCAATGTCGAAGTGTATTGTGTGATGTGGCCGCTCAGAACGTCTTTGGACTAACTTCTCCGTGAGTCTGTCGATGATGGCATCTGTGTTGATTGTCTTATACACAGGAATAGTGATATCCTCCCCTTTCTCTTTAAGACGAGCATCAGCGCGCACAGCATCACGTAAATTTTTTGTGTACAGAGACTTGCCAACACCAGCCCTACTCGACCTCACCAGCCGTGCCATTGAACTACAAAAATATACTGTCTCACTCAAATTGTCAAAGCCTAAAATTTTAAAGCTTTGAATAGGTCACCAACAAATTACATTTAACAAAGGCAGATAGTATAATTTGAGAGTAATGTTGTATGTTTATACTTTTCAGGGTCTGCAGAGCAGGGAGTGAGCTTGACTGCCTTTGGCACTTTCAACATATCTTTCACATATGTGCACAATCGAGAGCTCTTGGTGAAATGAGGGTTCTTCACCAAATGTTTATCAAGGTAAGCACGAATTCTGGCATCTTTCTTCTCCTCGGCGTAAATAAATGCCAGACCATAATCCTTGACTGCATCATCTGCAGTGTTACTGAGTCTCATCTCTATAAGTCTACATACTTCGTAACTGAGTAGATGGCAGTTGACCATACAGTAGTAAGAGTTGGCATCTGATAGAGCACGATTGAGGAACAACCTTGCCTACAAGTGGTACCAGCAATCACTATACGAGCTAAAGACTAAAAGTTTAAGCTGTTTCCCCAATAGCTATATAATGTGGGAAACGATAATCAAAAAATTCCTTGAACAGCAGCAGTCATATCACTAGTGGTTTGCCATGAATGGTTTTATAAGCCGTAAAAATGACCCCAAAACGGATATTAACCATTAGCCAGTTATCAACTGAATCAACAAAAAAAGAGTTGAACAATAAATGGAAAAGCAGAGCAAGTAGGATAATATGGGCACCACAGGTAATATGGGCACCACAGGTAATACGGGAATCACAGGTATTACGAGTACCACAGGTAATATGAGCACCACAGGTAATATGGGCACCACAGGTAATATGGGCACCACAGGTAATACGGGAATCACAGGTATTACGAGTACCACAGGTAATATGGGCACCACAGGTAATATGGGCACCACAGGTAATATAGACACCACAGGTAATATGGGCACCACAGGTAATATGGACACCACAGGTAATATGGACACCACAGGTAAAATGAGATGTTTCAATATATAGCACCGTGTTCATTCGAAGCCGATGAAGAGTTGTCACATAAAAGAATAGGACATCATCTTCTAGTCGTAAAATTGCAGATATAAATATTTCCAGAAGAACATAAAACAGAAAAAAATTCAACACCAAAGTATTTTTCTCAATTCGATGTTGTTACTAAAATAATAATGGGGCGATTAAAGATGGCAACAAGAACTCAAAAACAACATCAGGGGCTGATTTTGTTATGGTCGCATGGGTCTCACAACTCCAGTTTCATTTAGAACAACAACAAAAAATTGAATTCTTTTTGACATACAGTGAATGCAACTTCTCAGCGTTATTTGTATATATTTCAGCTTGGGCTTTTTCCATAGTTAACCAGCAACTAACAGGAAGCAATTGCAGTCAGTAATCTTCAGGATATTCAGCGTGTATCATTCCACTTCATCATAAATAGCGATGAAGTTTCAGGGTTGCATTCAAGAGTTTGTAGGTCAAGGTTAATTCTAGTAGTGATGTCTAAACCGGCAAGAAAAAACAAAACAAAATACTTTATTTATTGAGATTCTTCTCGATGAAGTTACTGGTCTCTTTTGGTATCAAATGTGTAGTTGAATCGAACATTTGGTTGATTGTTGGAGAACAAGCACATGACAGATCTATAACCCTCATTGTATCATCACAGCAGTAAACATCAGTGCCTACATGCTATCGAGTAGTATTATATTTCTGGAGTGATTGTTGTTGTAGTCAAAAACGATTGAGACATGATTAATATATTTGTTTTTTTAACTTTGTGAAAACTAGCTATTTTTATCATGCAAAGAGCTTTCATATTATTAATTATTATGACAGTAATACGAGTTGACCGTAATAATAAGATAAGGCTATTCCTACTGCAGTGTAAGTAATAATTAATAATAACAGGTTTAAACTATTATTATCATTATTCACAATCAATGATCAATTAAACATTATTATTATTTATTCAAACATAACAATTCACCAGCGAAAATTTACCAAAGTTATTTATCATGTATTACTAGTAGCTAGATATTTAACATTATTATTTAATCATTATTATTTATCATCAACGAACTGCTGCTGTTTTTATTATCATAAGCTATAGGTCTTAATAGTGAATTGAAAAAAATATCAATTATAATTATTAGTCAATTTTTGGTCAATTACGCCAAATAACAATTATTATTATGTTACTAATGCTATTTTTACTAAAGTTCATTTCTCTCCCAATCTCTAGACTTATATGTACATCTATCATTCCTCAGGTGTGCAGGTTTAACACACTTATATTAAAATTTAGAACCATTAAATACGTTAAAACCCCTAGCAGCCGGGTCTCTGCCCCAGACCCTGTCGGGGAGGGGGGAGCTTACATGCCCCTAAACCCCCAGTGCTACGTGCCGTTGGTGAAGGCACGGGTCTTCAATGGTATCACATAAGTGGAGACTCCTATTAAATATTCTGAAAAGCCACCCATGAACATGAGTTGCAAGAATCTTACAATGCCAAAAGTTATTATACACACGTGCGTACTAGTCATTTCAGGTGAAGAATTTTGATAACCTGTGTAGCTAACTAACTTTTGTTTCTATTTTTTATGCTATACGCATTATCTCAGCTTTAGCAACCAGTTCAAACACCAGCTACTATGGTTTTATACAGCGACATCATAGATGCTTGTTTATTAGCAATGTAACTTTCCATTTAGTTGGAATCTAGTGAGAAAGAGTCTTTATACCCATCGGATATATAGTTTTATCCTGAATAGCAACTCAAATAGCATTAATAGATTGTTGGCAAGAATATTTTACTGAGTGGGTTTCATGTTGAATAAATTCAACTTACAGGTGCTGCCTTTTCCTGTAAAATTAATCGTCTCCAAATTGACAAGCAAACAAACAATGGTGAACATCATCTTGCATATTATTGTATCAAAGCTAATGGCTTTTCAAGTGAAAAAGATAACAAAATTGAAACTTCTAGATAATTGGGCATCCAAAATACTGACTTTTTCTTTTGCTGCAAAATTATTTTGAAAGCAATGAGTTTTCTCTCGTTCTCATGCCTAGTAGAACAGACAAGAAAACAATTTATATCGCCTAAAATGGCAAAATCAAACCGAAATGACACATTTCCAAATAAATCTGACAATTACAAGTGGGAATGGAAGCCGCATTACAATGCATCGTCGTGGTTGCAAAGCTGGGCAGGGGCATTGGTTTCACCGACCTTATCAGTTTTCAATTCTCATATAGAGACTACAAGTTGGTTGGTTTCATTCACGAGGCAAACGATCTGTTGGGCCATATTTGACATTTTATAAATCAATTTTCATTACATGATAAATTTATGGAACGTGCGTTTTACACAAGATAAAGTAAAGCAACTAATCGGACCTCTTCATTCCGAGTCTTGCTGTTGCACAAGAGCACCTCATTCCTTGTGGGAGGGCAGTGTTTCTTGTCATGCTCGTAGATGGTCAAAATCATCTGGTAAACTTTGCCTGTAACAATGATAATATTGACAAGACATGTGCCAAATGCGAGTTTTACTTGTCAGGATGCAAAACAACAAATCAACAGTCCTTCAAAAAATTGTGATTTTCACAGACTCTTATGATTCACGGGAAGTTTACTTCGCAGAAGATTGAAAACTAAAGTTTTACAAATGTTGAGGGTGGGGGTCTTTTAGGCCCTTTAAGATCACCCTTAAAAGGTGACTGGGAAGAGCCCTGGTAGTTAAGGCCTCTAAAGGCTTCTCTTTTAATTCTAACTAGTCATGGTACATAATATTTAGGTGATATATTATTGGGAAAACGAAACACAGTATTATGGTAAATATTTCCGTTTATAAAAGGGTATGGATGGGATTTCTATGGCAGTAGCATTGCCATAGACGTATAGACTTTGAATCACTTTCAATGACTACCCACTGCATAGGTTGTCAGCTTACGGTACTACTTACGTTGAGAAACTGCTAACAGACATGGCTTGCCCCTCTCCAACCACTCAGGTACATTTCGCTTATCAACCACTTTGGGCCTTTGATCTGCAATGATGATTATTATATCTTCATCAAGTTTTTATTTCTACATCATACGAACAATCATGTATGACGGTAACTTTTTGTTTTCATTAAAAGTCAAGTATGTGGAATTGATCATAACTATTATGCCCACTTTCTGTAACCATGAGAAAAAACTAAATGCTGAATAAACAGCAGGCAATAAATCCACAATAGAAGAACACTACACCATTGTTATTGGCATAAGCATTACAATCACTTCAAGGACTTTGAAACAACCAACTTAAAATCTAATGCATCTTTAGTCAATTTTGAAAAAGATTCCTTCAGAGAAGGTTTACTATGTAAGAACTTAGCCAATCACAACTTTCAATGCCATATTAACAATGTCAGAAAAATATTCGTATGTTTAAAAAGCCCTCTAAATCTGTATAAGTACGGGTAATAAAGCTTAAATAACTTGCATCTCAAACTATTTACAAGTGGTTTTTACTGATGATTTAAGAAGATATGTGTTTAGCAGACAACGTTAAAGTTCAATTCATTTAGTTGCCAAAGAGATATAATACAGATGCTTACAAGAATGGTTTTCTCTACACTTCAACAACTATCACGCACACAAACCAACCCTCAAGCAATCAGCCTCACATGCGCACACACACACACAGCAAGCCGCAGTGGAACTCATCTTGGTAAAAATGTGAGATGACCTGAACGATAATTTCATTAATGAAACTTGGCTTGTTATCAAAGATGAATGGAGCTCAATAGTTGTTAGTTGCAAAGTTATGCTCAAATACTATCAAAGCACGTGAACATTTAACTAGCTTTGAAAAAAATTAAGGTTTATGATTCAACTTGATTTTCTAAACTAAATGTAGGTAAAAGAGTGAAACAGATTGTTGATGACACGGTTTAACCCAATAATAATTAACTTGTTATTTTAAGGTAGAAAAATTTAGCAGTATAGAATCATTCGATAAAAACTGCCAGTAGGTGACAGCAGGTGACAGCACTAGTAAGTAGTAGTAAGAAGCAGCTATGGGTCAGGTGAGACATATTTATTTTTGTTGCAACCTGTGCTTTGTTTCCCTCAGAAAAGTGATATGACCGTATTGCTGTGATGGTGGTTTCTATACTTCAGAAAAATACTTCATAACTAACAAAGTAATAAAAGTTCCATTATTTAAAATCAACATAGGAATTGGATTTCATAATTATTAGTATCGATTTGAATTATACCCAATTATTAGCAATGTTTTTTTTAATGTTAAACTATCAATTATTTTTACTACTTATTACTATCTCCTGACGTTATTAATTGCTTTCTTATTGTTTATAATTTAGTAACTTAGTTTATGACAACAGTTACGACATTGTTGAAAAAAATCATAGAAAAATTACTACCTAATGTACCATTATTGGTAATTTAAAAATGATAAAAAAAGCCAGATCATCATCATATTATCGTTGTGTTATTATTATTTACTAACAGTGTTGTTTGATTTTATTATTAGCACAATGCTGTTGATAGTCATGCATTCGTGAGAAAACTGTCATTTAATGTTAGGATGCGGCCACCGGAGAACCATACAAGCAAAGGAAATGACCGTAGGAGGATACCAGCAACGGAAATGGAGACCGATAGAAGAGGTGACCGAGGAAAGAGGTAACCACGAGACGAAGTGACCATGGGAGGAAGCGACAACAGGAGGAGGCAACCACAAGAGGAGATGACTGCTGGAAGAGGTGGACACCGGTGGAGGTGGTTACTGGATGTGACAACAGGAGGAGGCAATTTTGGGCAAAGGTCACAATAACGAAAAAGGGAAGGGAGTAGGGCAACAAAATATCTGACTATATCCAATCATTTTTGTTTATGACGGGTAAGCCAGCTAGTTACTGTATAAAACAGGGAGATCAGCTTCAGATTCAAACCTGAATGGCTGAACCTCGTTTTGACTAAACTTATAGCCACTCAGGCTTGAGTCCGAGAAATCTGAAGGCATTATACTATTGTTGAAATAAAACACGATAAATGAAAATGATGTTACGCTGAGTCCTTGATTATGACTTGAAGATATTATAATGGCGCACCCACGCACTGTTGATTTATCTTATGAATGTTAAGCTTATGAAAGGAACACTCTTAGAAGCAAGCCCTAATATCCTAGTACACAGTCAGGAAACAATAAGCTCACATGTTTTAAATGAAGTTTTTTTATTAAACAAATAACTGCGGAGCTTCCACATCTCGTATACGTCACAAATCAGCGTCTTACGTTCAATTATTTTTATAAACAATTTTATTCCTCCCAAATTTCACTCACTTTTATGGATAAATTTCAACCAAAATTTCTGGTGGAAAAAATACAGATTTCAATTATGACAAGAAAATTTGTTTGTGACTAACCGACTTTAAAACCCTTAATCTTAGCAACCCTTAACAATGTTCTAAGAAATGCAAGTAATATGCTAGTGTTAGTGTTCAATGCTTAGTCTCACCTGTTTCAAAGACTGGACTATTGTAGTCAACGAGCCTAATCACACCTTACATTTAAGCAATAGTTCTGAGCACCTCTCTAACTGTAAAGCAGTTTTTTGCTGCTCCACCCCCACCCCGCCAAAAAAAACGAAGAAGAAAAATGTTCTGTGAAGTAAAGGCTTAATAATTTTTAGTTGCTATCAACGTAAATCAAAAAATGCAACAAAGATCAATTTTCTGTCATTGAGTTGGAGTTTAACAGCTGCCAGTGTTTTGCACACTTTGCAAAACATTCATACAAATAAGTGCATTGTACGTTTATATATATAAAGGATATACTGGCATAGCGATGTGAGTTACCTCGGTAGAACCTGGGGTGGGACTCCAGGTAGTACATTTATTACGCAATAGAGGCACCACAGTGCAATTAGCCTGACGCCTTTCAGGGTACCAATCAATAACCAACTAATATCAAAAAAATCAACAATACAGAAGCTTCAGGTGCTTTCAGATACCCTACGCTTAGGGCAGTCGTTGACCAGTCGTTGAGGGCTCATTGATCACTGTCGTTCAACCGAAATGATTTTTGCTTTAAACCATAGAAATCTTTATTTCCAACAACGTTTGTGAAACCTGTATAGCTAAAGCGAGCCCACTTTAGCTTTTTTACGAACATAAATTAATAATGATGATGTTATCGTTTGCTATATTTTTTATACACACTATAATCTATTGTCACGACTTAAAACGAGGAGAACAGTGATAATAAGTTGACTCATTAAAATTGTTGGGTAGGTGGAGACAATTCTAAACCCTCAACAACGCTACATACCTCGTTTGTGACTGCCATCGTTGAGCCCAAATTACCGATTGCCACCATGTTTTTTTTTGTCCCCAACGACGGGGTTTTCAAACGGTCTCGTTTAATTCCATCGCTAGGCCCTACACACAGGGTATCCAAAACGACCCTAAATTGGTTAAGACACTCCCCGCATGGAGCTGATTGGAGACTATAGAGGAGACACCAACTAACACTCAATTAGTAGACATGATTTGCTATTGTCATATTGAATTTATTGCATCTTATATTGATTGGCTATCACCATATGTAGTAGCAATGCTTTTGTGTCTGAGTCTATATAAGGCTCAACTTTTGTCATTTATATTAGAAGTTACTTGGAAGTTTCTGCGGAGTTACTTTGGAAAAGTTATCTGGAGAAGCGACTGAGACTTCCTTCTTATTTTTATACATTATACAAAATTAAGAATGTTTGTTGTAATGATGTTTAGTGTGTCTGGGCGGACAGCCTACAACAGGTAGTTAAGTCGCTCAAACTCCTCCTTGTGCAGTTTGGAGACATAGTTGACTAACTGAAGGAGTCATTTTAAAAATTAAACTCTAGTTGGTACCATAGTGGACAAGCGAATCCACTGCAGTAGTTTTTTTAATGCAAATTTTCATAACCAAATTTTACTAAGATGATCACTGCAATGTGCTCTGACAGATAAGAATGGGAATCATTATTGAAGGACTAGATTGATTTTTCAGATATCATACCGATCAGAAATGAGCTCAAAAATAAATTTCTGTCATCGATTTTCCAGTGATGATAAAAATGAGAGTAATCTGCTGATTAGCAAACCCTTGTTTTAGCAACTTTTGCTTTTTCGCAAAAACTCTCAAATTGTGGAGGCATTATAAAATGTGCTATTGCACCGAGTGGCTCTTCGTGCAAACCAAAACTTTGCTGTCTGTCCTTTGTAAATGCCTGTGCGCCATCCCCAGCTGTATGATAAACCTTTTTACAATCTAACTGAAATGTAAATCACTCATTGTTATAGTTGGCTGATATGACAAAGAGTGGTGGCATATAGCATGCTCGGAGCATCATTTATTGTACTTACTTTGGACTTGCTTTAGCACATATCCAAGGTGATCAATGCCAAGAAAATTTTTGATACTCTTACTGGTATGCTCAATGAATCCTTCCCATAAAACTTTGAGTCTGTCTTCCAAAGTGTTGCGTCTGCAGATGCAATAAAATAAGCAAATTTTATCGAAAAACGTGAAAACAAAACACAAATTGAAACCAAAATATCAATAGAAACATTAGCAGTTTGCATATTACTACAAATGCCAACAATAAATCATTAGATGGATCTTTGTCTACCCTGTGTCCATAAGCTTTCTGATCAGCTGAGACGATGTTTCAAGTTCATTAGCAGCTTGAGACTCTTTTTCTGCAATCTTCATCTTTTCATTATGCTGATTAATCCAATCTTGATAGGCTTCTGTTGAACAATTGATGGAATAGTAAGTGTCAAGAATACGTGGAAATAAAAATATTAGTACCAACTATTTAAATGCCTCATTATTTCTATAGAATTACAGTTCAATCTCAGCTGAGTATCTTTCCACAACTGTTAACTGTTTGATAAGAATATTTCAAAAAATTTTTGGTGGATAAAGCTCAACTTTAAAGGAGGGCATTCAAATATAACAAATCATGAATAAAAATTTTCAGCTATGTCTCAGCTTTCCATTTAAGTAATTATCTTCCCTCAACACTTGCCCTATCCAAAGTTATGGGCATTTGTATAAATATCTCAGAGAAAATGGAAGTCAGTTCAGAACTGGCTGACAGTAACATAACAAAAATGTAGCAAAAGGGCCATTTTTGAATGCATTATCAGGCTATCTTTGATTTGAGTTGGTGAGCATTTGATATCAAGCTGTATGTGTTTTGATTTTTTGATTAATATTACCAGATATTCCATAAATGTAAATGAAAAGCTGTATTAACCTAACTTAATAAACGGAAAATTCATTATTTACTGTTGTAGTGGATTTTGGGGGGCCAATCAAAAATCCACCAACACCACCTCACTCCAGAGGTCACCTTCCAATCTACTTCCAACGGAGGAGTATGCCAACTCCACAACCGTAATCAGAGCCCACGGCTCAAACGCACAAACTCAGTGTTTCAATGAGTAAACCATATTGTATTATACGAAAACAATCCAGTCTAGTATAAGACCGCCAATGTATCTTGCTGCTTGGTGCAATCACAAGCAGAATACCAATACAAGTACAAAGAATAGTTAGAAAGCTCTGCCTTTTATACGCAGAGTAGCAGAAAACATATGCCCAAATAAGAGGGCAACAAATCACCAGTAGCAGGAAGTAATTATACGAATGAAAAGACAAGATATAAATAACACAGTATGATATTGGCTAGAATAAGATTAAATATACAAGGTGCCCAGAAGTAAGGGGCGGAGTTTCACAGTCAATAAGTGCTGAGTCAGGGTGGTGCAATAGTAGCACAGGTTCCTGGCGGTTATGGCTTGTGTTCCTCATCTTTTGTCATTCCGGTGGTAACTAGACAGCAAACTTGGGCTTCTGCATCTTTTGGTAGTACTTTGGGTCCACAGGCTACAGCCCTTCTTACCTCCGCGACCCGATAGTGCATGCTTCAGGGCCGGTAGTGCATGCTGCAGGGCCGGCAGTGATTGCTGCAGGGCCAATAGTGTTCCTGCAGGGCCGGTAGTGCTTCTATCGGCTCTCTCACTTGGTTTTCTGGCTGCGCCAGACTCAATTTAGGTGTGCCTGACACTAAGCAGTTGTTAGGGGGACCTTGCGCCGATGTAGTAGCCATGAAAATCCATCACACTGTAGACACGAAACGTAGCTTTGGATAATTATTGAAAAAAAATATATTGAAGTTTCGGCACCCCTGCAACTTTAAACTATTCTAAGTTATCGTAAAGTTCAAGTCGTTGAACTACACAACTATAATTATAGCACAATACTTGGAACGCTTAATTTTTTTTACTTTGTAACCAGGCAGTTTCACTGCAAATTTTTGATCTGATAATAATTGTTTCAACATTCATCGCTGATGTTATTATTGTATTGATAATTATAACATGTTATTTATTATTTGTTGTTGTTAATATTGCTATTCATAAAAACAAATGATGATAGATAAATATTATAAATGATCCAAGCTTTAAACATCATAATTGAATGACTACTAATATAGCAATATTGTCAAAACATTAATCAGAAACAATTATTGTGCGCCACCCAGTCAATCAAGATCAATCAGACCTTATTGCTTTATCTTGCCTTCAATCTGCCAGAACATTGCAGCAGAAATCTCCGATCAACGGTAATACTTTGGCATTTTAGGCCTAGTGTGACCACTGGTCGTCCATGTCAGCTGTATACTACAGTCGAAGATGCAAAGTAGTGGCCTGCCGTTGTTGCAGTTCCGTGGTATTTATTTTTAGCAATAATTACTGCGTATTCTCGTCTGTTTGTCTTCATGTAGAGAGAGAGAAAGATAGACAGTAGTGTATGTATACCTGCATTCCAAGTCTGTATCATCGCTGAGCTTTTCCAACAATTCTACTTTTCGAAGTCAAAGTGTAGTAGAAAAAATGTACCCAGCTGTTTAATTCACAAAGATCAAGCTGTGCCCGGTGTGAAACAGTAACATCCACAGCTAATGACATCCCACAAATAATGGCTGTAGATAAGAAGAGTAATTATGAAAACTTTTTTAAAATTACAAGAGACATAATGCATAAACAGAGCTGTTGGTTTTGGATAATACATTGCTTGTACATGTCAACTTGTAGGGAAGTTGCCAGAAATAAGATGCCATATTGTTTTCATTGAAACTGTTCTGCACGTTAATATCAAAATAATAATCAGATTAGCTTGTTATTTATATGGCTTATTACTATTAATTATAATAATTATTATCATCACATCGTAAAAAACGTAGACACGATCAGGTAATACATTCTTACTACATCAACTCAACCCTTTCTACAAGACTTACACGCTTCAGTTTCCAGAGAATATTTTAGACAAGCCCCACCCACATAGGAATTAGCAAGCACGATACAAATCAAAAACGGAACGATCTATGTCACTGTAAGCCAGTTCTTTGTTTTCACTGAGCTACGTACATTAGTGCCCATAACTTTTGATTTAGTAAAAGTTGAGAGAAGATGATTAGTGCAACGGAAAGCAGATATCTAGCTGAATATTTTAATATATAATTTGCTAGATTTGAATGCACTCCTCAATAAAAAAGGCAGAGATAGAAACACACTGTTAACAAGCAGACTAACCAAATTTTTCTTCGAATCCAACAGCATTCACACACTGAACAGCTAGAGGCTCCGTAAAGTCTTCAAAATTTTCCAGGAGGTCATCAACAAGTTCTTTCTGACTAGATGACATGTCAAGATAGGGTATAAAGGAAGGCTTGGGAGCAGCCTCCTGCGTTCTCTTTTTCTCTTCTTCAGCAGTCATCTTGGAGTAGTCAGTCATATACTTGAGCAGCTGGGCTTTGTCAACAGTTGATATCATAGCCAGCAGTGGCAATGACTGTAAAAATCAAACATTCCAGTCAACACGGGTGAGTATTCGAAGGAAAAGGAGCAGAGGGAGCAGAAACAGTTTTGCATTCAGATGCTTGTGTGAGGTAGTTGTAACAGGGAAGGCTACCGGGATAGAATGTTACTACAGCAGGAGGGAGTTGTTTATTTGTTGTGTCCAGCGAGTAGCACGACTAGCAATATACATAAATATTTATGTATATGTATAAATGCTATTCATTTGGTAGGTGGGCAAAAAGTGATGTATTTCCTGCACAGTATGAGAGCTATAGATTTTGGCTTTTATGCATATTTTGTCATAAAAAATAACTGATACAAAACCATACAGGGAGTAGCAAAATTTTGCTACGCCCGGATAACAGGACAGCTTACCGAAAATCTTGGTTGCTGTTTAGCCAAGTCACAAATTACTTATACTTATACTTATACTAACTTTCCATGTAGCGCTACATAATGGTGTCATGGCTCAGTGCTTCTCAATAGCGATAAACCATCACGCTTTTCCATGAGCCAGCAATTACAGAAAGCCAAAGGTCATGAACCCTAATTAGCGAGTCAACGGCGACTTTGAGTCAATGAGTGAAACTACTGTATGAAGGAAAATTGTTTCCACAAACAATTGGTTTTAAATGCTTTTCTTGTGTTTGCTTCATCTAATGCTACATACTCCACAGGAAAAAGTTTGAAGCAGCAGTGCTTGGCTAATGTGTAATTTATTTATTAAACTGAAAATAATTATTTATTTTTATTATTATTTAACCACGGCCAATTGATTATTTATTATTATTTACTTTTTATTATTATCAATATCTAAAATAGGGAAAAAAACAATTAATATAAAATAAAACACATAAATATATTTGTGATCACTAATTCTGCATCATTTTTAATTAATATAAGTGGTCTTGAAAGGCAACTGTCTCATATCACTGAAATTTCTGTCCAAATTATTTAATTATATTGACTGCAGTGATGCTGGAAATACAATACACGCATGTGCAAACCAGTAGCGCTACGGCATTCCCTATTTCCATAACGCTTCAGTGGTCTGGCGTTATTATAAGTCGCTACTTAGTAGCGACTTTCAATAGCGCCACATAATCACGACTTCAGTAGCGATATAGCCATTTCCAAGAGGGGAAACCCGTGGCGCTACGGCGTAGCGCTACGGCGTCGCGTCATGGAAAGTCACTAATTGATAATCTGCTATTATGTATACATCGCCGTCTCTGTGATATTTTACATGTCTATTATCTCAAAAAACCAGGCAAATTTGGAGTAAAAAAAAATTAATTTCAAGTGCAAATTAACCAAAACATTGAAATTAACATTCTTGAGAATTTATTTATAAGAAAACTAATCCCGAGCTTCTGATTCAAAGCATTATTGTTGTGATAAACGACAACAATAAATATCAAATCCGAACTATGAATTAGTTGATTGACAAAACTGAAACAAAAGTAGATAAAAATGAAAAAGTTTCAGAATCAACAAAAAAAATAAATGCTGGCTATTTTTCATAATTACTTTCAGTAATTTGGTATTTGCTAATGGCAATCTTTGACGGTTCAAATAGGCTAATATGAAAGAAAATTTTGCTAGCGAGCTGACGTCAAGCAGAAGCTTACGTGGTTCAAGCACTTGGAGTCCTGACAGTCAAGATACTCTCCCAGCTCCTTCCTCAGTCTTACCAGTTGCTCTGTGGTGTAGAAATTCAGTTCAGCCCTTTTGCTATAACAACAGTTGCATGTGTACTGAGAGGTAAGTTAGCCAACAATACATGTAATATGACAAGTGAATTATGAAGTTGTACCAGACATGCCCTCTTTTGTTCTCAAGTAACCAGCCAATGCAACTGACTTGAACATGTTTTCCAAAAAAATGTCAGTTTTCTAAGGTTTTAACATCTCCTATTTGTTTGGGATATGTTTAACATGACAACACATGACACTCAATCAGCTGATATGACAGGTAGCTGAGCCAGCCTGATGCTACGCTACTGCATAAAGTGGAGAATAAGATACCTTCTTTTTTCATTCATATGCTTGCGCCACTTGTCTACACATTCGTTGAGGTACTTGTGGAGGTACTGACAGTGCTCTAATGCCTTCTTTTCTCTGTTTTTCCCCACCATGGTTTCACCGATGGACTGCAAACGAACTTCAATGCCAGTGCGATGCTTTGGGTCGCAGTGAACCAGAACTAGCATATCATCAAACTGTATGCAGCCTTCTCTCCTTATGTCAATGTAAGCTTGGGCCAGATTCTCAACTGCGTCTCTCATCTATAACCACATCACTTGTCAAGCCCAACAAAAAATTAGCAAATGCATTCATTTAAAATTTTACCTTGAGCTGACTGCACATCCCTAATCAATGACACGACATAAACCAAGCTGTAAAAATACAAAAGCAATGTCTAAACTTACATTATCAAAGCACTGAATTGTTTCTATGTTTTGACTCTGCTGTTCTCCTGCTACCAAGGCCAGTTTACTTTGCAGCTCTTTAAGTGCTGAGTATGTGTAAGTCTTATTTTTCTTTTCCCCTTTGTCTTTGGTGTCAACCTTACACGTCAGCAACATCACATCTTCAATCGTCTGGGACAGAGTGCAATAGAAGTGAACAAAACTTAAATGGCAAGACTTGAATAAAGTACATTGTGTTTTAGATTGAGCAGTCATCTTTCTTAATTGATAGTTTCAGGACAGGTATATTTAATTGATAGTATCAGGACAGGTGTGTTTAATTGATAGTATCAGTACAGGTATATTTAATTGATAGTATCAGTACAGGTATGTTTATTACAAGTAATCAAACACAGTGAGTTGCTTGGTAGTGCAAATAATACTGCTGTAAAACTTGACTGAAATAAAAAAAAGTCTAAAAATGAACATAAATCAATGTTGCGGAATCAAATTTGATCAACCAAAGATAATATATTGAGAGTATTCGTGACCTGTTGGTCAAACAAAGATAATATATTGAGAGTATTCGTGACCTGTTGGTCAAACAAAGATAATATATTGAGAGTATTCGTGACCTGTTGGTCAAACAAAGATAATATATTGAGAGTATTCGTGACCTGTTGGTCAAACAAAGATAATATATTGAGAGTATTCGTGACCTGTTGGTCAAACAAAGATAATATATTGAGAGTATTCGTGACCTGTTGGTCAAACAAAGATAATATATTGAGAGTACTCGTGACCTGTTGGTCAAACAAAGTTAATATATTGAGTACTCGTGACCTGTTGGTCAAACAAAGTTAAAAAAGTGTTCAGAATTCAAGACGTTGCCAATAAAGCAGAACATTAATTAAGAACGACATAAATATTTAATGAAATGTTATAGTTTACCGAACAAATCATAAAGAACATAACTCGCAATTTTCAAAATGATCATGAAAATAATAAAAATTGAATCGTTATAAACTGCAATAGTTTGTAAAGCTGCCCCTTCAATTTAGTAAATTTTGTATGCGTGCGATAATTATGAATTATTTATAAGGACATAAAACCCGTCTATGAAAATGAAAAAAATCAACTCGCTCGTTATAATTAATTCCTAGGAGGCACGTGTGGTCTAGTGGTTAAAGTGCTTGCACTTCAATCCTGGATCTGGGGTTCGATTCCCAGCACGGTTATCTGTGAGCAAGATATTTGGCTTCCTATGCTCTGCCTGGTCGGATATGGGCATAAAAATAACGTGGTCCCTAGTTTGATTGCACTCTCCATAATAACTATGGAGTCAATGCTAGTAAAAGATCCCCCTCTGCTTTTCGGAAGAGTAGCCGGTGTAACGGCGGGCATGGGCATGGGTATAGGGTGTTTGCTATTTCATGTACTGAAACTTCTAAAGGTCGCCTCTATTAGAGGATGTACCGCCGGTTCATGTAAAGTATATAGAAAGAAAAAAAAAAAAAATTCAGTGTTCAGTTTCATTCGCGACCTAAGAACAATACACATGAATGCTCGTCGATTATTTTTTTATTCAGTGAGCTGCTTTTTGTTGACTCACGAGTTCCAAACTAAATAGTGATTTATTGATTAAATTTATTGTCGGTCTGATTATTTTTATTGCAATTTGTTTGGCGAACAGAGGCCAATACGCTTAATGTTTGAGAAAAATATAAAACGATTTCAGTGTAGGTATTTTACTTGTTATGCGCAGTAACATAAATTCAACCTTTTATTGAGGGCTTCCAATGCATGTTTGCCATAAATTTACAGAATAATAAGATTTATCACTTGAGTTCTTTTAGGTTATAACTCTTTATGGAACATTCTTAGCAACACGTCTCATGAAATATCCCAGCATGAGTCCAAGACAGGTTGTTTAGCCAGGGGGAAAACAATTGTTTTAGGGAGGTGGTAGAAGTGTCTGACACAGGAATGTTTCAACTACCTTAAAATCTTTGCTGTGGCCTTCAATATTACCAACTGCATAAACTCCTGAGTCATTTATGGCAGTAGCTTGTGCTATCGAGGCAATCTCCACATTTCCAAAATGAGTCTTGACTTTTTTCAACCATTCCAAGCTAGTCGCAGATTTTTCCTGTAAATATTTATTTTTCACTCTCATAAAGCACCAAAAGGAGTTTGACAAGTAGAAAGTGCTCCGCCGCAGCAATACAAAGTGTACCACGACAACAATACAAAGTGCATCATGACAACAATACAAAGTGCACCACGACAACAATACAAAGTGTACCACGACAACAATACAAAGCGCACCATGACAACAATACAAAGTGTACCTCGACAACAATACAAAGTGTACCACGACAACAATACAAAGTGCACCACGACAACAATACAAAGTGTACCACGACAACAATACAAAGCGCACCATGACAACAATACAAAGTGTACCTCGACAACAATACAAAGTGTACCACGACAACAATACAAAGTGCACCATGACAACAATACAAAGTGTACCACGACAACAATACAAAGTGCACCATGACAACGATACAAAGTGTACCACGACAACAATACAAAGTGCACCATGACAACGATACAAAGTGTACCATGACAACAATACGAAGTGCACCATGAGAACAATACAACGCGCACCACTACAACAATACAAAGTGTACCATGACAACAGTACAAAGTGTACCATGACAACAGTACAAAGTGCACCACGACAACAGTACAAAGTGCACCACTACAACAATACAAAGTGCTGTGATGCATGAATAAGAGTAAATTTGTGAACAAAAGCAAACCAAAAAGTCAGCGTAAGTGAAAATGAGCAAAAAAAGTTCATGTTACCAGATTGTCTGCGAGATCAGGGTTTTGCGCCAGCGCCTCCCACACTTTTTCGCACAGATTTATGAAAGAAGTGAAGTTCTTGGCAGAGCCCAAATCATACAGCAAAGGGGAGTATCCATTGAGGGCGTTGAGAAGATACCTGGTCTTCTGAGCTGCCAAATCATCCTCCCCCAGAGTGCTGCTGGCCAAGTCCACAAAATTGCTGATGTCCTTCTCTGTTATATAATAATAATGCCACTTTACCAAAAATGTAACTGACTCAGCCACGTAAATTCAAGGAAAAGCAATTGTAACTAACATGAAGTGCAATAGCTGTGCTAATGCAGCACAATTGTAGCAAATGGATAAGAATACGGTTGCAATGCATTCTACTCACTGGGTACATGTTCTTTTGCCCACTTCACCATATCCTCGTGTTTAGTAAACACCTCTAAAACCCTAATCTGTGGAGGTGTGATGTCTTTGATCTTTTTAGCACTGGCTACCAGCTTTGGGGTCATCTCACTTAATAGTAGTTTGCTGTTTTTCTATACGAGATGTAAAACACTGGTCACTACAGTTGGTTGCAAAACTGATAACCTGATTTTCAATATAATATGTACATCTTTTACAATATTCATTTAAGCGAACATTGATGTTTGCTAATGATAAAATATAATACAGAAATAAAATGTTTTCATTATTTTTTTCAAATACTATTAAAAATAGCAATATATTTGAATATCGCTATGCATTATAATAACAATATGGTAAGAAGATTAACAATAATAATTAGATACTGATTTGTATTCACAAGTGAAGACGCGAGTATTTTAGATAATACCAAAAACATATATCAAGCGTGACTTGAACTTCTGTGCTCAGTAAGTGTAACCAAACACTCTACAAACTACACCACCACATTATCTCTGTCAAAGAGCATTGAAAATACCCTAAATATCACTAATCATGAAGTTTATCAATATATTAATCATACCAAAGACCTTTTATGTGAAAAATATTTCTGCACCTGGGGATTGAATCAGCAGGTCACAGTGTTAACCGTTAGGCCATCCAGCAACCTTGAATGTGTTTTATAAATAGCTAATCATAAAAACAAGCACGTTTGCCCTAAATACAAAGGAATATTTTGGTACGTTGCCGGAGCAAAATACTGCTCGATTATTTTTCAACATATTTCAGATTTGTTCGATTTGCCACCTGAACACTATTTCTGATAATACTTTTAAGTACAAAAAATTGTTGGCTGAGAAAACAGTAAATTACAAACATTTGGTTAACACGACGATTCCAATGTGGGCTTTGACTCTTTTATCAAAGACCTGAACTGAAAACGGTTGTTTCCCTGAAAAAAACAGTTGCAATGCAGTCGTAGCCGCGCATACATTATGCAATTCGGAGTTTTTTAGTCATTTTTGGGTTTTGAAGACTTGTGTTAAAAATGGAATAGCTGTTTTGGCGGTTCTGCGACAAACTTGAAGTATTAACTTTTTGAAAGACATCACATAGGGCTACATATTTCAATTTTTCATTTGTCTCTGACTAGTTTCATTCTTGTCTGGAAAAGCATTGAAAAGTGCTGTTTTTGGTGTGTGTTAGAAAATGGAAAATGGAAAAACTTGAAATTGTTTAGTGCGAATGCTTCAAAGCCCAAAATGGTACATTGATACACCTTTGTTGCAAGTTTCAGCTAAATCGGTGGGTTGGTTCGCTAACGGGAAACTAGTTTATGCTGAAAAATGAGATTTTTATCGAAATCTAAGATGCCTGCTTCCGCACTGATTTTTAACATAATTTCATCAATGGATATCAGAAGATGAGCAAAATGCACCATTATCAAAAATCTTGTATTTTTTCATCAATCGGGTCTAAGTTTTGTAGGCAATTTACAGGCTTAAAAATTCTTTACCTGTTTTCGCACTTGAGTTGCTGTGGTCTGGAAAATTCTAGAATTGTGTGACTTACTTGCTTTAATGCCCAATGTCTGTCGATAGCGTCGCAAAAAGTTTTGTATCTCTACCTATGGCAGTTTTTGCGAAAAAGTGGTAACAGTTCCGTAAGGTTCGACAAAAAAGAACAAAAAAAAATAAAAGAAGGAATAAATACTAGTAATTTGGATTATCTAAAATACTATTAATAATATAAATGGGACGTACAATAATATAATTGTAGGACGGTAGTATAAATCAGATCGAATGCACCAGGAATGTTACTTAAACATACAGACCAATGGTGGGGGGTATGAAATATGCAACAGCCTACAAACAAGGAGGAAGGAGGGAGAGATGGCCGTTGCACGTACCGACTCTAAGATCTTCTCCATGTCACTAAAGTCTCCATCCAAATGAAATAAGCCTTTCATATCTAGCATCACCTGCGCACCCTTGTGATATTGGTTCAGGTTGGTACAGATTTCTATTTGCCTCTTTCTCTCCAGGTAATGTTTTTGACTTATCATCTCCTTTAGCTCGCTGTCAAATAATTTTGGGTCGTTTTTGAAGAAAACTCTTTTGTACTTCTCTAACTTGGCAACGTCCAAAGTGCCTGAAAAAAATTTACATCTTACATCTATGCATTTATAATAGCTCATTATATGATAGCTACAGCTGCAGTCAATAATCATATCAGTAAAGGACAATTCTAGGCAAAAATAGACCTTCGTTCAACAAACACAATCATTGCAGTAAGTGTAATAATTAACACTTTAAATTTGATTAAATCGTAGAGGAGCTGCATTTGTGATTTGTCTGCTCACTGCCCCTTAGACCAATACATCTCACCACTGATCCATTTCTTTCCAAGCACAATGATTAAAATTTACATGAGTTGCATAACCAGCATGAAAATTCATTTTATCAAAGGGTTGCTTATCTTTTTCGTGTATTGTTTTCTACATCCATTACTATAAGTAAGAAGGAAGCAAATGGATACGATTTGTAAAACAATTATTTGCCAATATTCAATTTTTCATAATTAATCACTATTATTATTTTCTGTAGAGTTCCACATTCATATATTGTTAGGAAAGATTGGTAAGACTCTAAATCCAGGGCTAATACTAATAACACTAACAATACACTAATAATATCAATAATACTAATAACTCTAATATTAACATCAATGGTAATAATACTAATAATGGTAATAATACTAATAATGGTAATAATACTAATAATGGTAATAATACTAATAATGGTAATGAAACAGTTATACAAAAGTTGAATTCTTATGTCAAAGATTTTCTAACAGATTTTGGTAAGTCAACAACGCTTTGTTTATAACTTTTGGAAACAAAAATTAGTAAAAGCAGCATAAAAATATGATGGCTAATCAAGCTTTATCAACTGGAAGTTCGTTAAACTTTTGGTTCGATTTACAATTTCTCATCATTCAAATGTAAATACGGAAAAAAAAAAGTTATTTCTTTGAGCAAAAACCTCATCAGAAAGTACTTTGACTGTGGTAAACCATGAAAAGTTATTATGGATCGTAAGTTCAAGTCCTTTTGATGCGTGTTGGTTAATATCAATATCAATAACAACTAACATAATAATTAACAAAAAACAAAAACAAAAATAAATCAACTCTAATAACTGTTTTCTGTGAGTGGAGCAAACACAACAGCTTTCAATAAAGAGGAACCACTCTGTCAATGCTTACCGTTTTCAAAATTGCCAACCACTTTGCCATATTGTTCCACAGCTGTCTGGTAGGCTTTCGCTATATCAACTAGGGAAGAGCGTTTGCCCTCTATGAGCTTACGAAAGCACACTCGGAAGGCTGCTCTATGTTGCATCTTTTGATAGGGCTTTAATATAGCACAGACTTCAGTGGGCACAACGGGGCATATCACAGATGAAGACAAGGTGAAGTTCTCGGAGAAAATGAGGCCATCAAATGTCCTTCCCAACCAGTCATTGACAGCACGTTCCTCTACAAGTGTAAGTTAATGCGTTTATACCAAGTCGATGTCGTCATACTTATAAAGAGGGTAAAACCTAGGCAGTTTACTAATTAACTTCGGATTTTCACCAAAATTTTATCAAAAGATGGCAAGACTGTGTGATTATATGCAAGAACAATTTATTGCTGCTAAGTACAACTGTTGACCAATTGAAGCAACGATTGAAAGAGAAAAAAAATTCAAAATGACAAAGGGTATCTAGTTGTTTTGAGCGGAAAATAACATTAATCATTATCTCAAAAATTAGACATTTACAATTTCATTACATTAAAGAAACTGTACACGTCTAATTTTGGCATAAAAGTAAACTAATCTATATTGCACAATATGAAGAATCATTGTTATTACTAATTATCATCCTGTAGTAACAGCATCGGCCCGAAAATTGGAGAAATACTAATTACTTGACTTTTTGTCGCTTAATTGGTGTGGCTGCAAATTTTTATTTTAGTTTACCATTAGCAGTATAAACACACCTTGACATAAAGCACTGCTAAGATGTTGGGTGTGATAAAAGTGGCACAGTCTAAAGCAGAACCAGTATAACAACACTTACAGCATTCACTACAACCAATTAAACCTAAAACTGATGAGTACATGCTGAGAGAGAATTATAAAGCTTAGTTTCCATACATCTCCCAAGTAATCGCAGCATCATGAGTTGTGCACCTGCGAGCTCTGGCAACTCACGAGGAGTTGCGATCCCCTGGTTTCCATACTTTTGCATTTGATGGCGCCCGCGCTGCGATTCCTTTGTGAATACGTGATAGATTTAATTATTATTATCATCCTATTAATTTATTTTATTAATATGTGTAAATTAGCTATTTTTATCATGCAAAGAGCTTTTATGTTACTAATTATTATGATAAGAGGTAACCATAATAATAACACAAGTTTATTGCTACTGCAGTTTAAGTAGTAAGTAATAAATAATAATTGTTATAATTATTATAAAAGGCTGTTATTTATTAAATTATTAGTATAATTATTATTATTCATAATAATAATGATCAACTCAATAGTATTATTATTATTATTTAATAAATCATAACAATTTCACCAGTGAAAATTTCCAAAATTATTTTTTATTTATCTTTGGTAGCGATTATTTATTATATACATTTAATTATTAAATTAATTAATACAATTATTATTATTCAATCGTTATTTATTACTAATATCAACAAACAAACCACTGCTATTGTTGCGCTTTTTATTATTAGAAGCTATAGGTTTTATATGAATGAAGTAAAAAAAAATATTATTATTATTATTATTGATCAGTCAATTTTTTTTCAATGACAAAAAAATAATTATTATTTTTATAATAATATTACTACTACATAATTGCTTCGGCCATGGTTAACTTTTCTGACCTTGACCCTGATCTTTTAGGAAAAAGACACAAAACGATGTCACCTAATCTTCAGAAGCTATGTTTGGTCGCATGTTTACGGTCTCCATAGATCTTTGGCGATCGCCAGTTGTTCTCGATCATGGGTGAGTCGCAGAAAAGTACTTTGCAAACAACTTTCGTGGGACGTCGCAGCAACCTCGTAGGGAATCGTGGCACATCGCGTAATCACGGTTTCCATAAATCGCAGATCATGACAGATGTTTCTGCGACAGCGTGCGAGCGCTTGAGACATGTATGGAAACCAGGATTAAACACCAATATCAGACTTAATCAATAGCTACATTAAAAGAGATATTTTTTTCGGAATATTCCACCTTGAACTTAAGGACAGACAAAGTCTTAACTTTTCAATGATAGGACAGTTAACCTATAAAAAGAAAGAAAGCTTTTTATACATTGAAAAGAAACAAAACAACTTTGATACAAAGTAATTGTAAAGATTTTGAGACAATCAATCTCCGTCTAGCTAGGTTACCTTACAAAAAGAAATTATAAATTTACCTGTAGCAAACTCTCCACAAGAAGTCCAAAACTCTCTGAACTCTCCGAGAAATTTAGCCAGCGCAACTTTTTCAGCCACTCTAGTGACAAACGCCTTCTTGATTGTTGGCAAAGTCCTTGACAGCCCGTCTGACACCTCACACAGTTCAAACACTTTCTCTTGGTTAGCATCAAGATAGTCAAACTGGCCAATGGTGATGTTTTTTGACACAACACTACCTATTACATCTTCCAACGCCGACACAGAGCTGGCAAAGCGAACTTCATTCTTTTGAGAGATGCATGAATGTAGGTTAGCTGACACAAGTCTATCTACAATTATGAATTTAATTACATAATTAAGTCTTGACAGCATTTTTTTTAAAACCATGATAGGAATAGTTATCCATAATTTTTGCTAGCTTTAACCGTAACAATCCAGAGGGGGTGGCAAACTTACCACACAGTATACAGCCTCACGCTGTACACTTACCTATTACTTTTATAAAATATATAAAGTATTGAGTTGGAACTTGATAGAGATTGTATGATAGAATGTAAAATTTCAAATGTAGAACAGGAAAAATGAAATTTCAAAGAAAAGTTATTGCAGACAATAAGGTTTCAGGGTATTTCAAAAAGAGACAAAAATATGAATGACTCTCAATCAAATAGAAATTATACTTTCAGATATTTTAGCAGGAGTTGATTGTTTCATTTCAATTTTTCAATCAATCTATCAAGGTTACCTGCTATAAAAAGTCTGAATTGTTATCTTCAACTGTTTCAACCTAAGCAGTCAATAATTTCTATGACCAGTCACACCTAGGAACTGTTCTGAACTATAGTTGAACAAAATATATCACTTGGTGTTCACTTCCATTTTTAGTTTTTATGAAACAGCATACTTTGAAGCAATTGTAATATTGTATTTCTATAACAGTTTGTAATGTCTCAATTTTTTTATTATTCATTTTCTACCAGGTATTTTTCACTGGTGATAAAATGTGCCACTCCAGCACAATTTTATCTCTGGCCCTCTTATGTTATAATTTGCATTGCAATATATATAGTTACTTATATGGAATGTGTTGCTGGCTTGCTTAGACATAAAAATAGACCAACCATTGTTTTTCACTGATTAATGTTGATTACTAATAAAACAGATTGCAGAACTAGAAACTGAACACTATAATCTTAGTGATACCACACTACTAGCACAGCACTGATACTACACTACTAGCACAGCACTGATACTACACTACTAGCACAGCACTGATACTACACTACTAGCACAGCACTGATACCACACTACTAGCACAGCACTGATACTACACTACTAGCACAGCACTGATACTACACTACTAGCACAGCACTGATACTACACCACTAGCACAGCACTGATACTACACTACTAGCACGGCACTGATACTACACTAGTAACACAGCGCTGATACTACACTACTAGCACAGTACTGATATCACACTACTAGCACAGCACTGATACTACACTACTAGCACAGCACTGATACTACACTAGTAACACAGCACTGATATCACACTACTAGCACAGCACTGATACCACACTACTAGCACAGCACTGATACTACACTACTAGCACAGCGCTGATACTACACTACTAGCACAGCACTGATACTACACTACTAGCACAGCACTGATACTACACTACTAGCACAGCACTGATACTACACCACTAGCACAGCACTGATACTACACTACTAGCACGGCACTGATACCACACTACTAGCACAGCACTGATACCACACTACTAGCACAGCACTGATACTACACTACTAGCACAGCACTGATACTACACTACTAGCACAGCACTGATACTACACCACTAACACAGCACTGACACCACACTACTAGCACAGCACTGATAATCAACTACCCAATCAGAATAATGGATAATTTGTTCCAAGCAATATCAATATCCAACACTACAGGGATAACTAAAATCTTGGCATGGTGGGTATATTTGTTAGTGCTCATCAATATGAAGCTTTATTTTTAACGCAATGGGTCTTTAAAAATAAGCCTAAAGTTACGTAATGGGACTGCATCCAAGAGTGGATTAGGTGAAAATCTACCAAGTTCAAGTTGCTATGGAGCATCAATTACAAATTAGTACTGGAGGATAAATAATGCTTATGAAAAGTATTTAAACAAGAGTATTTATAACCATTGCTAAGGATGTGTTGCTAGGATTGCTAGGATGCGATACGCCAGAGTTCGCCGGAAATGCTTTGACTTCACAAGCCATTTTTGAGCAGTGTCAAAAGCAGACAACTTCATTTTTAAACTTATTTCAGAGAGCTTTTAAAAACCAAAATTCATTCCATTTTTTATGGCATGAGCAACAATTTCAAGTCAGTCGTGACAGATAACATCTTAAACTAGGATAACAATTAAGAGTTGTTAAATTATTTGATCTATAACGTGTTGAAAATTAGTTCCAAAAACCAACTAATAATTACAAATTTCTGATGTTTTCATTTGATTACATTATTATTGTATTAAATAGTTGTCTCAGCAATTATTCATTTTGTTTCAATTCAATAGTAGCGCGCCATAAAAGGCTTTGTAATAACACACAAACAATCATCGTTTGTAATAGAGCTACACAGCCTGATGCCACGCTTGTTAGTAATGGATCTCTTGAAATTTCCTGGGGGACCGCAATGGTCTTTCTCAAATGTCATTTGGTCCAAAAAAGCGACTAAACCACGGTATCACTATCAAATATATATAAAAGTTTGGTTCCGTTTATTAAATAAACAGTAAAACTAGCAATAAATTAGTTTGGTAAATTATTCAAATTGAAGTTGTTTATTCATTTCAAAATGTCCACACCAAAAAATTTGTTTTACGCAAAAAAATTATACTTTTACAGCTCTAGAAGTACTTATTAACTCGTTAAAGGGCCTATGACGCCTAATTTGAAGAGGATTTGATTTAATTTAAACTTTTTGAGGTTGAAATTTATTTAGAAGAATTATGTGGAGTTGCCCTCTCACCAGTAAGACAATTCCTATAGACACAGTCAGCACTCGCCAAGACCCACCTTTTTCCCGAAGACGCAACAAGTTATATAGAGCTATAAAGCAAGTTTTCAAAATTTTGGCTTGTTCACATAGAAATAGGGCCTCCTAAATATTAGTATTGTGCAGAGAAAATGATATTGTGCAGGAATTTATGGTGACAATGCCAGTCACTATCGGTAGCCACCTGCACTACCTCGTAGGCATATAGGGGCAGAAATATTGTGTACTGACAGACAGCCTTGCTTATGACCTGGTCGAGTCACTGTCCGCCCATCAGCGTAGTTTGGCTGATGATAGGGCCAGGATGACAAGTAGCCAGACAAGCCTGCCTTCAGCTACCACTCGTCTGGGTAACACAATGTTGTTCGGGCCCGAAGGTCGTACAACTGTCATCCTTCAGAGTAGTAGGGTGAACTTGTGAATCTGTATCGTCTGTGGTGTATGAGATCAAGCAAAAACTTGATTGTTATGATTTTTATTCAGAGAATGAAAATCAGATGCGTCTGGTAGAACACTGATTTGGATAAGGCTTGCAGCTGTATTTATATACAGGGTTACATAACGCATCCTTTGTTGTGATGCTAGTCTCGATTAACAACTATAAACTATACACAGTGGCACAAGAATAAAAGAGTATAATAAAGAGTGTGTGAGTGATTCCTTGGTAACATGTAAACAGTATTGCAATGTTTAATGTATGACGTTTTTCCCGTACAATATTGCAACAAATTTTAATTTTTTCGGAGCTGTTTTTCTCAAGTCAGCAATTTGTTTTATCTTTGGTAAGCTTGCTATTATGTATACACCGGCGTTCACGTGATAGTGTTTGTGATCAAAATCAAAAGAATTAATTAAAAAATTTTTATCAAATTAATAATTTCCGTTAAAAAATTAATCAAACAACAACATTAGTATATTTTCATAATAATACTATGTGAAAAAAAACATAGCCGAAATTTTATTTCCGGCGTTGTTTTTTTACAACAGCGATAATAATTAAATCTGAAATACCGGCTATATATCCAAGAAAAACATCAAAAGCACTAAATAATGATTAAAATTTTTAAAAAGTAGTTCGAAACTGAAAAAGTAACCAAAATGGTACAAACTACTTGCTGGAATATACTATATAATATCATAATGCAGATAGTCCCTTCTGTCAAACGCGTTGTCATAGACCTCCATAGACCTCTACATACCTAATGCACTTTTGTTGCCGCAAGTGAGTTTTCTCAATAGTTTTACAATGCTTGATAAGAAAACAACTCTACACACAAAGTGTGTCTTGAAAAACCCGTCCTAAGCCCTTTAATAATTTCACCAGAAACAGCTACACGTTATAATTATTAATAATTTTAATAATTATTTTGATTGAGCCAACTGCCTTTGAGGAATCAACTCCAGAAGATTAGTCATTTGGTCTTGAAAAATCTGGTGACTCCTGGCGTATGAGCTCTTTCAGTGTTGTCCCAATTATTCAAGTTTAATGGGACATCAGCTTTTTCAAAAGCAACCAAAATTTAGCACTAACTAATTGTCAATTTTGTCACTAAATTTTGGCATCAAAAAATCAGCAATAAAACGTGGGAGCCAAATTTAGTAACAATGGTAATTCCTCATAAAATTCTCATAACCGCTAAACTATTGCTAAATTATTGTGATGTGGAAACATGCTATTATAATAGCATGCTATTACACCGAGAATTCTGTGACTGCATAAGATGAAACTGCAACATATTTCACCTAATTTGGGGCTGAAGTTGTTGTGACTTTTAGATTGTAGGAAAGCTGTCAAGTTGTACGCAATAGGCATTTTTGGCTAAAGTAACGCAAAGGCACGATCATGGCAAATGGGCAAATTTTGTTTTTTTTTGGCGAGTACAAAACAGCATTTCTTAACGCTGTGACTTCTCAATAAACTTAGCGTCAAGGTGTTTGCGAGAAACGACACTGGTTTGAACATTAGGAATTGTCTTTTTTTGTATTTATGCATTGAGATTAATATATTTCTATTTTGGATGCAGCAACAAAAACAACGAGTCCTCATCACACAAGCAACGATTGCTCATGCAAGGCCATATAAACTATAATAATTTACAATGTCGAATATCTGTGTGTCACAGTATGAATGTATTAACCACGTCAAAAGTAATTGTTTATTTGTGTGCATGGTTTTAGAAGAAATAATGATTTATTATGCTGATAATAGTAATAAATATTATTTTATTATTAATAATTTTCCATTTTTAGCTTGTGCGACGCATAACTGTTGTAAGAGAAGACAACTCAATAAATTTGTTTGACTGCACAGCTACATGTTTTGCCAGATTCGCGTGTGTTCAGCTTTGAAATCCCTTGAAAGTTAGCAGAGTTCTTCACCCGAACTTAACCAAAAGCACCTAATCACATTCACATAATAATGTTTTACAAAATAAACCAAAATCTAATACACGGTTTCATGATTTTTTTTCAGTTCCACCTGCTAAATCAATCAGATTCGAATACTGTACTCGGTTTTTCATTGTAATATAAAAAAATTTTCTCATTTTTTTAAGTTCAACAATATCGGGAATAATTAAATTTGAGTAAACTGTTGTTTAGCTGACACAAAATATTATAATATTGTAACATTTCATTTGCCAAGACCCTTTAAACAATTTCCCGTGGCACAAAAACTGTCTATATTTCGCGTATATTACTCTTCTAAACCAGTAAATCTGATTCAGAAATGCACCGAAATCATTTTAACAATATTAGATTTTTTCAGACTTGAGAACATGTTGGAGTCGTTGCCCTAAGAAAGCAAATGCAATAGCTAGCAACAAATATACAATAAATCTGCACTTACTATAAAATCTCCAAACGGGTAAGAAATTTCCCCACTTGATCATGTTAGTGACAATACTTGTGACACTCTCATTCCTCTGGTCCCATGCCTTGCTCAGTGCTTGGTCCACAAGGCGACCAATCTTGTCAAGACTTTTCTGGTTGCCCGTGAAATGTGAAGCATCTCCTAGCTGTAAGTCAAGACATCTGGATATCATCAGTAAACAGTTTGTCATATGTCTACTCAAAAGCTTAACACTTTTGTGGGGAGCAAGTGATTTCTAGGATATGGGTAGATAGATGACACACTCAATTAAATATAGATGAATAAAGAGAGATGCAAATACCAAATACGAAGATCTCAGCAGTAATAAAACACAAAAACACCCCTCCTATTTACCAGCATTGCAACTTTTGGTAGAGGAAAAGAAAAATAGGTGTCAAAAATATCAAAATTGGGAGAAACTGGAAGGTTTCAAAACTATAGTGCCCCCGCTCGCAGAAATAAAAACCATGCAATTAAGTCCTACTTACTCTACTGATGATCGCTATTTCATTTGAAAGTTTGCTAAGTAAATAATGCAGATCATTTACAGTTTGCACTCTTATTATTCCCAGAGTGATGCTGTGTGACATTTCTTAATACTGGGTATTCAAAAAACCCTGCCTTACAAGTACGCATTACGTTGAGGTGGTAGAAGTGCACATGGTAGAAGTGCACAAAGGAGTGTACGAAAATCTCATCAAGCAAGCCAACTCCATGACTGAAAACCATTTCCGTTTTCACAGCGATTGCATTTTTCACTCTTAATTATTGTTATCCATATAGTTAATTATAACGAATAATACATCAATTACTATTATAACAAATGAAATCAGATAATCATGAAATAATTATGACAACGACTATTATTATCATTACGGTTTCATTTTCAACAGTAAAATACAGGTGTGACCCCGATATACTTTCACTGCATTGAGTGGGAGAATTCTCGGTAAAAAGCCAATTAAATTGATAAACTTTATGTAGCAATGAAATTGCCTCCGGCATAAAAGAGACGGCTTCATGTATAAAAGACAGACACCTGTCAATATTAAAAATTGATGTACAAAACTTTATGTACACGGAAGCTGTTAATCCCTGATAATCTGGACATGGGGTAGTGAGTGCCCTCTCTCTATCACACTCGTCAACAGCAGCGTTTGTGCTTTGTAAACTCGGTAATTACTTTTTAGAAGTTTTTGTCATAATAACAAGACGCAGAACTGGCCAAAATGCTTTTCATATGATGATCAGTGATAAAATCACACAAGTTGGGTACATGCCAGTTTCTACCAGTTCAACTCAAGTATTAACCGGAATATAACGAATCTAACCTCCAGTAGTTGTTCAGCATGAGGAAATGCTGACTCCGCCACAGTCATATCAATCTCAGGAATGTCGAAGTCATTGTTGCAATACAAGTCAACGACAGTCATAGGGTTCAGGCTTGCCAGCTGAAGAAACAAATGAGCAATCAATTATTGTTTGATGAGGAGGGTCGAGAGTATATTCATCAACAATATATATTGTTGATAAATATGCTTTTACGTACACATATTAGTATGGCATAACCAACATCTTTAAAACTGAAGCACACTTTTATTGGGAAAAACCTGTTTTTTTTTGTTGAAAATAGGTAAAATATTAAGATGGTTGGGATTAAAAGTTGAACTAATAGTGAAGAAAAAGGAACTACGGAAATTGTGTTTCTAGATTAGTTGTTTTATTCAACAATGATAATTAAATCTGAATGACAAACTTTCTCACAAAAGAAAATGAGTAGCGTAAAAAAAATTAATAGTGTATTAATAAATTGCATTGGCTGTACAAAAAGACTAACAAAGGAAAAGAAAATACAACTCCAAAAAATAAGAAAAAGCGTATTGGTTCAAGTGAGTCATTTTTGACAATATCAATCACATAATAATACATCGCTTCGCATTAGGATGATGAAAGTAGCGCAACTCGGCCACATATTTTGTCATAAATAATACTAAAGAGAAATATCATGCATCAGACAATTCTAAAGCAAAAAATAATAACTTCCGTAACTGTTGTTTTAGTACATCCCTAAGCACTATTTGATTAAAAGTTGATAGACAAAAAGACATGGATGTCAACCCAAAAAACATGCTGATTCGCAAATATTTGCAAAGCTTAGCTTCAATTTTTCATGTACCAAAATATTAAGTATGCACGCTAACAGCTGTTGTGTTCCTGTATAGCAGCTACTCTGAATATAGAATATATATTATCGCCCCTTGTTGACAAAGTGGTAAAAGCTGAATGCATAACCAAGATAGTTCAGTTCTGGACAGGTTCTGTATGCGAAGGTATAACAACAAAAACTTTAATTGAAGACAAGAGCTTGTGTAGTAGCATGACCTAGTTCCATCGTGTAAGTTACTTATTGGATATAATATAACTTGACTAGTTCAGTTCTGTATTTTGGCGTATAAAAAGCTGAGTAAATGAGACAGCTTTCCCTTTGTTTACAGGAGCTGACGTTGATTATACACTGCGCTGCACCCATAACAACCCTTTTTTAGTATCACCGTCTAGTTACATGTGCCTCCAACTCCATCTGTCTAGTAGTGTGTTTAAAAGTCAGGACAAATTTAGCGATAAGTGTGGCGCCAAAGAAAACTTTTTATGGGAACACCTTTGTCGCTACCCTCGGCGCCAAATTTTAGCGCTAAGATTTGTTGCTCAGATTTGCCGGTGTCTTTGGCGAAAAGTGAAGCGACAAGATTTTATTGCTCATGATAATGCTAAAAACGTCGATAAAACTAGGCATGTGTAGTCAAGTAGAAAGTCGCTAATTATCCATCAGTGGTAAGCACATCGCAGCAAGCTGTGTTGTAATAATGCCAACGATGACCATTTGTGGTTTGTTATACAAGTGTTTATGGTGCAATACAACTGAATTGAAGCAGATGAACTTTCACTGCAGATCATAAATTGTTATAGTGATAAAAATAATAATTAACAGTATCTCATCCTAAACTAGGATAAACTATGATATATTATTATTATTACTATTACTATTACTATTACTATTACTATTACTATTACTATTACTATTACTATTACTATTACTATTACTATTACTATTATTATTATTATTATTATTATTATTATTATTATTATTATTATTATTATTATTATTATTATTATTATTATTATTAATTTTAGTACTATTGATAAGAAGAATTGTTTTATTTGTTTCTATTATTATTATCATCATCATCATTAATTATTGATAACAATCAATGTGCTACAAAAATCCCTGGTCATCACACATATTTCTCTGCCAGCACCCAACTTGGTTATAAGTTTTTTATTTACTCACTCTTATATAATGGTTAAAATAAATAAGAAACTAAACTAATAATTATAATAGACAGTAATAAAAAAAATGACAACGGCCAGTAATGCTGGTCTGGATTGCACTAAACAGCACTTGGACCGCACCTGTTTGCGTGGCGTCTTCTTGTCTAAAGTAATAATGGCCAATGAGATTTTCAGTTATGGAAATGCATGCCGTTGTTGCTAATGATTAGCACTAACCAACATACAACGAAAATTGGTATAAGACACCTCATCCTTAGAGTCGGTGAGAATGAAAAGAGTAGCGTCTGACAGCCTGGAGCTTGGTAGTAAGGAAAGACCAACTCCAAGTTGTGTGGTTAGAAATTGCAGATAATCAAGTTAAAGTTGTTGCATTGAGTTATGGCTAAGTAGAGGTAAAATAGGTATCCTTTGGAATACACACAAAAACTTTGTTGGCTAATGAATGGCACAATTGTAAAGTGCTACCTTTTCTAGTCGATTCTTAAGCATTTTCTGACATTGCTTAATCCACCACTTTTCTATACTATCTGTTTTAGCTGCACGGCCAAACAGTGACTTCCAATGCTGAAAAAATATCAAAAATTGTTATAATACACCTTATGCAATATAAAACTTGTATGATTTAAAGTAAAATGAATCAACCTCGTCAACTGATAGCAATTTGCAAAAATAAAGTGTCTAGCTTTATTTGTTTCAATAGTCAATCTAATACAGCCTTACAGGAAAATTAGGCCGACGAACTAAGAAAGAAACTTGTCTGTAAAAAAGATATTCAAATTTAGTTGAAACTCCAGTTACTTTTTGAAAAGAAAAGATGATTTACATGAATAAAGAAAATTGAAATGCACTCTTCTAGAGTTGCGACTTAATGAGATCTGCTGGATGACCAATAGTTTAAATGTTCTTGTGAGTGAGGCACAAAATTGAAAACGCTGTTTAAAATGTCGGGAAATTTTTTTAATACGTTAAGAATATTATATGTTTACTTCATAAACAATATCATATAGTGCGATCCGCTAGGAAGGAAAGTCAATTATCCTGTTTTGTATTTAAAGCTGTGTATTTCTGAAATTATGCTAACTTTCAGATGATTCTCCAAAAAATGACAGGGTCACTTTACAAGTTTTCCATTGCTACTTTAACAGCAACCAAGCAGAGTTAAACCAAAGAGTAGATAAAATTAGATCTTTATAAACACATGAACTTATTTATTCATACCTGCAACTCATTATCACCAATCTTTGAATACCGTGGTTGGATATGGCGCTGATTACTCCATGAGTGGGTGGATGTTGTGGAAACAGCCACTGTTTCAAAAGCATCTGTTAGGTGAGTGGATGCCCTGATCAGTGGTAATCCCATTTCGTCAATATCAGCATCAGGCATATTTGCCAGAACAGCTTCCATCACAGCCATGTGAATTTGAATTGCATTGAACGGGGTTTGGTCAATTGCGCGGAAGCTTATATTGAGAGGAATGAGAAGTTCCAAGAGATCAATAGTTACACGCAGGCAGACATCTTCGTTGTACTCCCTGCAGTTATTCGACAATGACAGCAGTGTAAGAGCGGGAGGCAATTTATCAACTGCTAAAGAAATAATAGTGTAGAAAATGAAATCGAATGTGGGGGGAGAGTGAGATTTGAAGATGACGCTGGTTTGGACCACACACTAAGTCGCTTTGAGAAAACAGCTTTAATTAAAATGCTGCTATGGCCAAGCCCTAAAAACCAAAATGGGAGTAATAAAAAGTAGGTATTTTATAAGATATTGATCTTTACATTTAGCAAGGGGCCTGCTTATCGTCCAAAGCATCTGGTCCTCTATTGGCTAACCAGACTACATACATGTGTGTTTGTAATAAAAAGTGTGTCAGAAAAACAGAGTTCCTCACATTCTGAGTTTTCTAAAACAACATGTAGATCTAGCGATCGTTTGACGGCTAGCTTAGCAATTGCAAGATTTTACATCTGCAGGTTCCTGAGAAACTGCTAGCATTTTAATAGAGATCATTGCCAATTTTTGATTAAAAATCTGTTAGGTTATTCCTTGATCAACAGATCACATGCACAATCGTCATACCATCGTCTCTGATAGTATCAAGCCTAATGCAACGCCCCAATCTATCGAGGACCGTATAATAATTTACAGGCTATACATTGTAACAGGGAGTTTGACCGGAGCCGCTGAAGAATTGATAGCAGTGAAAAACTGTTCAGCTATTGGGAAGGATTTACACTTTCGCTTAAAAAAATCGCTTGCAGATCGGATCGCTATGTGTACATGCACCATAAGAAATTTTTTTAAATGACCATGAATTATACCCAAAATGTCAGAACTGAGAGTGTAATTGAGGCCATTATGGAGTCAATTTGAAACTTGCATACATATTCTAATAGCGGAAGTCTGAACAACAAGCCGAACCTCATTTCTAACAATTGGGGGTGTGACAGGAGCAAATGTGAAAGGTAGATGGGGGTTGTGATGGGTGGGAAGGAGTCTCACTAAGGGCAAACAACTCCAAAATGTTTCACTAAAAGATGTTGGGCACCAAGGTTTTCCATGGGGTGTACAAAGTTTGTGGGGCTGCTGGAGGACGAGGGTCTGTGTTAAAAGAGTTGTAGTCCTGTTGTAGCAAGAGGATTGGATCGGTGAATGCAAATCACATGGATATTCATTAAAATTTGACTTGATATAACACCGCAATATGTTTATGAAATACTTTTCTGTATTGGGAACAAACTGGATCAGCAAGTCAATTAGCCTCATCTAACAAGCCCACATTAGTGCAAGTTATTTGAGAATCAAAGCCTTTATTTTGAGCGACACAATTTTAAATAATATAGCATTGACAACATATGTTGGTCTGTGCTCTGTGCATGTGTTTTTTTTAAAACAAGGTCTTAGCCCACTAGCAACTCCCTCCATAGCAAGCAAAAACTTTGGGACAAACAAAAAATTATTCCAAGAAAAGATTAATTTTTTAAAATTTATTTGTGGTAGAGAAAGCAATCATAATGTTTAGTATGGTGCCGTATTTATTTTGCAAGAAGCTAACTCGGCAAAACAGCAAGAAGTGAATATTTTGAGGAAATAAAACTTCACAAGGCCATTCAAAATGAGACCGCATTCTAAAATTCTGAATTTGTTTTTTAATACCAATTTCGTAATGAATAAAAAGAATTTCTTCATTATTGGAGTTGTACCCTCTCCAAACAACTCAATAATTCTAGGAGCGCTTGCTTCTATCATTTTGAGTTATTCTTGGTTATCCAATGCTGGTAGTGGTACTTCACTGGTATTTCACTCTCATTAGACATGATTGAATTCTAGGCAAGTTGCTGTTTTAGCTCTTATTTCATCTCAGATTAATCTTCATTATTTTCAGAATGCTTCATCAAAAATATGCAATCATGAATTTTTCATTTCTGTGTGTATTGGAGTTGTGTGTATCTACGCTAAAATTACTTTTTTGTAGTTTTTAAATTAACTTGTTGGCTGCTTTTATGACACACGCTTTCAAACTAATATTATTTACACAGGATATCATTGTACAATGAAAAACGAAAAATCACAGTTTCACAAACCCATATACAACCAATTGTGAAACTTTGAAACAGCCAGCAACTAGTTATGATTTAAAATTTAAAGTTTAATTTACACCCCCTTCTCGTGTACATTACTTTAACAAACAACACATATCTTAACAGTGTAAACGACAAATCTATTTATCACTATTAGATTTTATTTCTACCCAGAAACTGCACACCTAACAATGACTGAGAGGGCGAATGGATAACATGAAACTATTAAAACATACTCTACTGACCGGAGAGGGGAAGATGTCCATGCAAATAAGAATGCCACCAGACTATCTGTCAGTGCTCGCTTCTAAAACAGACAAGGAGTATCATAGTAACAGGGTGATGCCATCAGCTAAATGGTAACCTATGTTTATCACCCTGACATGCGATCTACCGGACAGTTACTTCCAAAAGCTTCAAAATTTGGCACTGCAGTGGGGGCAACAACAATTAGTGACATTGCAATCACTGTCTGTTTACCAACATTTGCTTGGGTGGAGAAATGTTATTAGTTTAATATTCTATAAACCATATTTTGCAGTTTGCAGACATGCAGATGGCTAGCCAGTCACTCAAACCGGATTTTCTTTCAGCTGACACTACATTCATGTGGTCTGAAGCAGCTACCAGCAAAGGCAGAGTAGTTTCTTGAGATCAATCGCTAACTGAACATTATATAGATTCTAACACAGTGGTACATTGTAAGAAATAACAAACCGCTAAAGTTCAGTTCAACATCATAAAAATTGACTGGAAATCTAAATTCCAGGTGACTAAAGGTGTGGCTACACAGGCCGATGTTCGGCAACAGAATGCCTTGCGATGGGCGTGCCCGACACATTGGCACATCGTGGGGCCTGTTCATGAACATAACCAACATGTTGGTCTACGCCCGATGTCGAAGGCACCTCGGCGTCCTCAGATTGATTAAAACAAAATATTATCCCAAGCTTATCAAATTTAAACATTTACAACAGATTTCCACTAGAATCTTTTTATCAACAACGAACATCTACTTCAAATTTCGAAGGAATGTTTATGTTATAGAATTTGAACATTCATCTCTTTGCAGCGTAATAATTTTGATGTAATGCAGTTAATTTCAACATTACTGAGTATAATTATAATAAGAATTAAAATTATTATCAAGTACAAAAATAAAATAATTGATGAATAATAACAACATTCTGAAAATTTAATAATAAATAAAACCAAAAAAATAATTCAAATTAATGCTATTTGTGGTGAACAAAAAACAACCATAAACCACAGTGAATTTGTTTTTCAATTATTGTTATTATTGTAATTATATCAGGGAAAAAAATAATTTGTTGTCGAAAATGAAACAGGCAAAAACCCGCACTTTGGGACGTATGATTAACTAGTTCAATCACAGCTAACCGATGTGCTTTAGTACATCAGCATGCTACATCGGCCTGTGTAGTCACCTGCACATTGTCACGATTAATCGTATAGGCACATTGGCACCAAAACATCGCTGCAGTGCAGCCACACTTTGATGCAAAATAAATGACAAGTTGTGGGTAATTTATTCGCGCATCACCATCAACCAACCTTAGTCACAACAAAAACTGTAATGATTGTGAGCTGTGGACGATGTACTTACAACTACTCTCTCAGATGAAACTAGTCTCTCCGCACAAAAAAACAACATTATGTATATTGTATCATCTTTTACCCCCAACTATGAAATATCCAGTGAATAAACATTATTGCATTATCCAGGTCTCCATGAAGGGTTTTACCTGATGGGTAGACACTTTAAGGTGATATCTAGTGCAGGCAAGTAGTCCATCCAAAGAGATAGTTTGTATGACAGATGCATCTAGGCTATGCATCAAATCCAACAGCTGAGCCTCAGTCAGGAGGGCCAGGAAGCTGTAGGGAAGTATGTCACTGGAGCCAAAGAAGGGTGATAGCCAATTAAACCAAGTGCCCCATCTTCCCCTACAAAATTCACCCAGAGGCAATTTCCACCCCTGGTTGGTTGAACATAAATTTCGCAGAACAATTCTATAAAAATTCACTATACTCAGTAATTGAAGGTCTATTAAACACAATGATTGAACGTTAATCTAAGACGTATTCCAGTACACTTGTTGATCGAAAAAGTAGTATAGAGTTCATGAAAAATGTAGGTGCTTCAATAGCAGTTGCGAACCACTGATTACCATCAGGGAAGTTTGGCTATTTTAACTTTGTCTCTCGGTTTCCTCTGTTTAGCACGTACAGTATTACGTTTATTTTCTTTATAATTTCATACTTCTATCTTAAAAAACATTCCAGATTATTTTGCTTCAATTGTGGTTCTCAATAATAAATGAAAATGAAGATTATTGTACTAATAATTTCACTTATCGTCACATTTGTAGATAACATTGGCAAATAATTACACCCACAAAGCATTTAGTTGACAGGTTTTGCTCGAAATCTTGATCAAGATTCGCTTTCCGCACAAAGAGTGTATTAGAGTTAAGAATAATATAGAGCCTGAAGCATCGGTTAAGTGCACACATACGTCTATGTAATCAGATGACAATATTAATAAATTTTCATTGATTATTTTTCTTATTCTTATGAGCTATTTATTGTTGACACACGAGTTCTGAACAAATCATTAAATTAAATTTTAAATTTATTGATAGTCTCACTTTTTTTGCATATTATTCGGTGTACATTGGTCGCGAATACTCTTATCATATACAACTGCATGAGAGAAAAAACAGGCTACTCACGGTTCAAACCGACTGCGTTTGATGATTTGAACAATTTCGACAATACTTTCGACACCCCACCACCTGTCTCGATCATAGTCTGTGCCCCTGCAGCTTTGCTTATCATTGGTAGAGGCCTTGATAATGTGCAGCACTGGCAGCAGCATGATCCAGGTATCTCCTGTATAACCGATGTCCTTGATGGCAGCCAAGACACTTTTGTGTAGCCCCCTGATTCAAGCAGAAGCAAACAATTCATGAAGGCAAAGATATCTATTTAGAAGCTTTCATTAAAGCATGACTGCATTAAAGATGTTTTTATTGATTTTTAGAATATTCAGGTTTGAAGCTGCAGATTAAACTATTGGATGACACACTAGGCCCTAGGCCCACTCAGTCCTGATCTACAAGCTTGCCAAAAAGTCATGGCCTCAAAAGCTCGTCGCATCAGCTAAATTTTTATTTACTATAACTTTTATCAATTGGTGATGGCATCATCTTCAGATTGTGGGCGCGAACAATTTTATTAAATTAGACGCAAACTGATACAATGAAGTTATATCATTTTCGTTTAAAATAAAATCTGATTGGGCTACTTATTTAGTCCTAGGTCTACTGAAGGCCATCGCAGCAGGAATAGAGAATCCCTCTGAAGATCCCCAACAAAATTAGGTTCTAAGATTCAACGGTGGATTTTACTCACTATTACCGGTCATTTTTCATCTGGCTTGAATTAGCATGCTGCACTCATAAATTCGGAACTGGTGGTTTCCATAAATATAACCACACTTGGTGTACACATGTCACATGAAGTCCGTGCAAGTTCATCCTGCTAATTCCAAATGTAAAATGCCATCGAGTGATGACTACATGATTTGTCAGGTGGTCCAATGTGAGTGATTGCAAGGATCATCTCACACCCTTTCCATCAGAAAAATGGAAAAGTTGTGCTTGTTTTGGTAAAGGAACAATGAATGATGGTCATAAAAGAATAGATAGCGGTAGAATAATAACAATAAATGAAATAAATAGAAATCGCGGGATCTGACTGGGCAAAAATTGTGCATGGGAAAGAAAATTGCTTCCAATCCGAAGATATGATGTTGGTTTAATGTAAAAATTGGCACGCATTTCTGGAAGAGGGGTATTTTGCAAGCTTGCAGATCAGAGCTGAGAGGGGCTAGTGGTTCAGCCAATACATCAACCTGCTGCTTAAGACCTAAATATTCAGAAAAACAATAAAAAAAAGATTACATGCAGTTATGCTTTAAATGCTCCATCGGAAAAAAGTGTAACGAGCAGCACAAATGGCAATTTATACTGAGAGGAGTTCCTATGATCTGTACATGTGTGGGTAATCTGGGAAACTCATACATCATCGTCTCCATGTTTATTTTTTTTGGTAGAAAAACAGATTCAATAAAACCCAAAATATGTATGAGAGTCTGATACGATTGGGTTGAATAAAGACGTGAAGTACACAAGAACACACCAAATCTCATCTGGGAGTAGAAATAACATCACAATAGATGAAATTTGGAAAACGATTTGTTAGCTCACAAACTCATATAGCAGGGCTGCCCAAATGTTTAACGAAAAGAGCTGAATTCCAAAATTGCTGTCACACTGAGGGCCAAATTCAGCCCTATGTTTCAGCTTGTTGCCATTGTGATTGGTTGAACACTGGAAGGGAACACCCAGTGCGCAGTGTATTTGAATTAGATAATATAAATATAATATATATATATCAGAACATAAATATATGTATCTATATCAGTAACGGAAAATACCGACTTACTGTTATGGATACAGATGCAAATAACAGTGCATTTGTATATATAAATATTGTAATGGATTCCGGTCTGGTAACCACGGACATCCACTGGCTCACACAAACAACATAGGGTGATGCTTGATAAGTGGCTGTATTATCATTAGACAAAGTTCTAAAGGGTAATTATGCCTCTAGAGTATTTGTGGCAAGACATGAGAATGAATGCAATGATTGTGGCAAAAGTCTCTCCTTTTATATGAAAGCTCACAGGAAGTAATTAGCATAATTTGTATAACAGTAAGAGCGCAGGAAGTAATTGAACCAATACAAGTGCACATATAAATAGTTAAGCAATCATGCAGTGAATATAGATTAAATAGAGAAGGCGCCAAGTGGCTATGGGCGGAGTCCTATCTCCCATTGTCCAATCGGAGTGCCCTACAGGGTCCCAAAGCTCTGGATAGCTGGTGGTCCTGGTTACCGCAGATGTTAAGGTAGGTAGCTTCGGTTCCTGGCTTGGTGTAAAGTCCTAGCTGGTTTCGGGAGCTCTCAACTATGGCAGCCATCTTTGACTGGCCCTGAGTCATCATAACGGCCCTGTAGAGGTCTCTACCAGCCCTGCAGAGGTCACTACAGGCCCTGTACACTGTGCTACTGGCACAGTATAGCTTTGCCACCGACACAGCATCTTACCGATGGCTGTAGGTGGATTGCTACCGCATTGCGTAGGGATATGGTGCAGCTAACTCCCAGTTTACCATGAATGTTCCCCAGAATTTACCACAATATGTGTATGATTATTGATTTTAGATTTCTGGCTATGGTTTTTTATGAATCTATTTAATGTAGTATTCAAGTGGTCATATTTCAATGGGAGATACAAAGTGTCTTTCCTGCCATCACGATGTCAATAACGGTATATGTAGATTCAACACAGCCCACTACTAAAAGCTTTTGCCAGTGTTCTGAGTTGAGAAATGATCTGAGCCTGGCATCGATGCCGTTTAGTCTGGAGAACATAGACTCACTTGGTATTTAGAATCAGAGATGGTCAACAGATTCCAGCCAAGCCAGTTGTTACTGGATGCCTCTCAGTAGGAGCATGCCCTGACCAATACGAAACAGAGTTTTTAGCTCTAATTCTGCAGCATTTGTTTGGATGTCACACAAATCTAATTTCACTTTTTGTGCATTCATAATAGTAAACTATTTCTTCAGCCAATCTTTCCACTCTCCATTCACTGAAGCATTCATGGGTTTGCTCACCAAATTGATTAATGGCATCGATGCTTTCAAACTCTTTAAACAGCCATGCAAATTCAATCTTCACTTTGATGATGACTGGCTGAAATCCTTCAATAAGGTCATTCATGTTGTTTGCAACATCCCGATTTTGGATAAGGCCTTTCAGAGATGGAAAGAAATTTTGCTCCTTTTGCAAATCATGGAGGAAAAAACTCAACTTTTCTTTGAATGGCTCGATTGACATTCACAACTTCAACGCAATCAATAATGTCCCTGCTTCTCCAGTTTTAAAACATTCATGCATTTGAAGAAACCTACTAGAAGTACTAGGCTGCACATGTTCTTAGAAATTTCCTGTACTCATCACCAATCTCATGTGCATTCAGAAACAACAGGACCTCTGGTTGAAGCTTTCATAGCCAAGCTAACACGTTGCCCTTGCCAGCGATCTGACTTCATTATGTGTTAGCAGATCTTTATGTTCAGTGTTGCACTGTCACAGCTTTTCCAGAAGATTCGTGGCTGCCAATGTAAAAGTGCTGATTTTGCTTATAGAATGTTTATTGCAATGATAGTTCAAAAGTTGTTTTGTTTAGCTCGGAGAACCGATTAAAGAATGGTACAATGAAAATCCAGCAGGTGAGGCTATGCCTCTTTCATTCTCCCAATAAGTCCATGCATCAACCATTGCAATTATTTTGGGATCCAGCTTGAGATCTGCCAGAGTTTGCATCAATGGCTCAAATGCTATCAATCCTGTTTTCTTGTCTTGCATACCAATGAAAGTCATAAATGCCTCTCTGAACGAATGATCATTGCAAAATCTAACAAAAATAAACAACTGCGCCACACCCCTGACATCAGCTGACTTGAGGAATTTCTCACAATTATTTTTTATGTACGGATATCCAGGGGGCCACAATTTCAAGGGCTGGGGACCACTTTCGGCCCCAGGGCCACAGTTTGGGCAGCCCTGTCATACAGTGTTGAATTTCTACATAAAATTGCTGGCAGTTTCAGTTGAAACAACTTTAAACATGATTGTGTTACATAAACAATAATAACAGTTATCGTTACCTAATACATGCTTCATCTCCGACCCAGTTGAGGTTTTTAAAATCTATACTGTTCACGAGTTGGACTACCTTCGCCATGGTTGAGTAGATAAAGTTAGGATACCACTTCAGCATCTCGTTCAGCTTAACTATTTGGTGACCGTTGCATTGTGAGACATGAAGGAGACCAAGAAAAGAAGGAAGAGCGCTGTCTGATGAGCTCTCCAACATTGAAATGTGATCAGCTAGCGATTCTTCCAAATACAACTTAAGAACCTGTTAGGGCAAGCAACATATCATGAAACAGACAGTTCAGTGAAAATAAGTAATGAAAGTAGTGAGAATTGGAAACAAAATTTTATATAACTTTGTATTTTTGGTGATTGACTTATCGCAGCATTTTATTTCATACAGTAGGCGTCAAACAAGTCCAACTTAAAAACTTATTGTAACTTATTCTCACAAGCAATATTTTTTGGAGACTCAGTGTAACTTATTCTCACAAGTAAACTTTTGAAATTTTTGTTTTTGATTCTCACTACTTTCATTACTAAAAGTTACTTGTAAGAATAAATAACACCAAGTCTCCAAAGAATATTGCTTGTGAGGATAAGTTACAATAAGTTTCAAAGTTGAACTTGTATGGCGCCTACTGTATGAAATAAAACGCTGGAATAACTCAATCAACAAAAATACAAAGTTATATAACATGGGGCAAGTTAAGAATTAGTTCACACACCTTAGTGAGAAACTTTAGTTTCTCTTCTGATCTGTACGAAGAATTGGAATAAGAGGTTTTAAAATAAGAGGCAAAGCGAGTGAAGAGCTCACTTTGACGCCATACTACACTACTAATCCATGACACAAGCTCTTGTACTGTTGTTCCCTTTTGTATTTCTTCAGTCCAGTTTGGAAGCATAGCCAGCATGCCCCGTTGAAGCTCCTCTTCCTTGGATGAATCAGAGGTGAAAGTTCGATAAAGAGACTTTGCTACAGAATCTTGAAGCATGGTAACTCCATCATAGATGATCTGACACTTGGCAACATCTTAAAAAAAAGGCTTCGAATAGACCATCAATGTTACCAGCATTTTAACATGATAAATCTTCATTTTAAGGTAATCCTGATAGCAAAAGTAAAGGGGGTAGAGTGCGGTAAGAATAGAGCGGTTAGCATAATTATAGTTGAATACAACAGGTAGTACTGCTAGTAATTCATAAATGTGAGTAAGTGAATGTGAATGCAAGAAAACCTCAAAAGTGATAAGATAAATATCCTTATGTCGAGATATGATACAACGGTATGTAGATAAACATCAGCCATTTCCAATACTGACCTGCCATATTCAGCACTCGATTCACTGGGTCATTGTAACCAGTTGTTCCGAGATACTCAAAACATTCATCCTTGAAACTTTTTCCATCATGAATAAAGTATTTGTAGTAAAAATGTCCTCGTTTCAAATTTGTTGACCATGTTCCAGTCCAAACATCGTCGTCACTAAAACATTGACATATTAGTAGATGTTAAAAAGACTAAATCTAACTCCCAATCATTTTCCCTGCGGAAATCATGATCAAATAGTTTAATCAGCAAAACAGAGCTCCAATAGTAGCCAATATTTGATGAGCCTGAATAACTGCTATTTCTGTTGGCAATAACATCTATATGTATTCAATATCAAATGAAGGCATCATTAAAACATTCGAACAAGAAACATTACAGTTGAAAAAGCCCTACCCCCTCGTCAGTTGCACCAGTGATCTCCTAAAATGGTCCAAGTGGCAAAAAATATTCACATGAGGTTCTTTTTTCTCCTTCTGATATTGTTTCACAATGCCACTTGAGAGTACCACTTTGAATGTTATTTGATGAGATGGCCTGTAACAACACAACAGGTAGTTACATTGCATCATTCACTACTACTACTACCATCTAAGTTCATGCCATTTTATATACCAATGACAATAATTGTCATAAATATTATTGGAAAACTTGAAATATTTTCATAACAGATTAATAGTAATGATTGAAGCTTCTAATCAAACAGGAATTAATTGAATAGCTGTCTCAAGGTCATATGTGGAAATTAAAATTATAGAGAGCCCTAATTTTGAGGTAGGTGCAGAACTGCCTATTTTGCGGCGTAGCCCATGTTATTTTCCTATCTAACTAACAAAAATCGTCTACCTTTTGTCCCCAAGAGTATTATCGCAATAAATCGCCAGTTCTGCACCTAAATGCTAATTTCAGCAAGTGAATGTAAGTGGAAGACAAAGGCACATCTATCAAAATCAGAGTGTGAACAATGACATAATTTCCCACCGTAGTGGTGTCGGAAAGACCGCACCCCACTATATATTTTTATTGTTTGAGGCAGAACTTGTCACCCTAGAATAGCAAGATTTTACAAAGTCTTTTTTTTTATTGTCCATACTAATTCTTTGAGTGGTTATCTTCTCAAAACATTAACCGCTTCGACAATTCCTTGTTTGAGCAATCATCTATAGAAGGTCAAACAGGGCTTTAAATTACATGGTTGTCAATGGCATTTCAATACGTTTTTTAAAAGGAACTTTTTTGTTTTGACAAGTGTTTACTCATAATAAAGTTTAATCAGAAGAAAGAAAAAATGGACGAAATAGAAATTGACCATTCATCATAAGTCTACTCACAAATGTGAAATAATTATAAATAATAAATTATATTGATTATTGTTAATTATAATTGGTAATGGTCAAGGAGTAATACAATAAAACTTCAGTATTGTGGGTGGAGTAAACTGCTCACATCAGGTGAATTAATTTTTTACATCATAAATAACAATTATATGAGTGAGCATGTTGTTGGGTGAGCAGTGAGCATCGTTTTTAATTATTGTATCAATAATCACATAAATACCATTATTACTCAATGGATACAAGAATGAATAAAAAAAATAGCTAATAATAAATAATCATTTTTCGTAGGTAATAATTAAAAAATAAAAATGACAAATGTGGTTATTGATGTAATAAGTTGTATAAATCTATTAAACATAACTTATAACAAATATTGTTTTGGAGGCGTGGTTAAAACCTTTATGAGGTTGTAATAAATCATCTCTGTTTCAAATTCAAAACATTATGCGCTCATTTGAAAGCTCGAGAGACAATCAATGTGAAACCAGAAATATTTTTTGTTTTATTGGTGATGAACATGAAAAAAATTTAAAAAACTTTTCTGCTCCATGTGGCCAGCAGACTTTTTGCCGCCACCGGAGATGAGCCTTACATAAAATGCGCTAGACACGCGTGGTCAGACTCTCTATATTGGACTCAGATCAACAGCACATAAAAACTTAGGAGATATTCTTAAAACACATACATGGCATTGATATCTCAGCGTGTGCATGAAATAATTTTTACATTGAAAATTGAAATGATTGTAAGTAATTTCTCGACTGGATATACTTGAAACTTATGAACTTACCGCAAGTCATGCATGTGAGGTTTCTGTGTTTGTGTTTCAACCTTGCTTTGTGTTTTTGGTATTTCCTGGACTTTGAGCTAGTAAAAAATGAAAAAATAGCACAACACATTGTACTAGGAAGAGTCATCTACGTAATGAATACTATTCTGCATCATACAATATTAAACACTTTTACAAAAAAATACCGAGAGGTATCATTGAATGAAAGCGTCACAAAATGCGTCATATAATAATAAATGAGCAAAACATTTGGTTCTTTATAAGCAAACAGCAAAGAAAAGTAAACTGGTTCCTGACTTACCTTCTCAATGCCGCACTTGCTCAAAACCCGACTAACATCTCGAGAATTTTTATTTATGAATTTCTTTAACGAATTTTCAGAGTCAGTAAGCGCTTGAGTTGAGCCTGTGTTCCGTCTTTGCTTCATGCTTCTGACATTAGCCTCATAAGTGGCAAGTTTGTTCCTTGCCTCATCTGCCAAGCTAATAATATCCTGTACTTCTGAATCAGATAGTTTTAACTTCACCCTCCAATCGGTGGCAAGCAGATCTTTAGCTTTTTTCAGTTTATCTCGCAGTTCCGTAAATATGGTAACAACATCCAACACCTCAATGGGATCTTAAAAAAAATAACAGGCTGGTTATATTATTCCATTATTGAGTATCAACCAGGCATAATGACAATGCACGAATGCACAATGCAATTCTATGCATAAAGCTAGATATAAATATATAGACTATAAACACCCTGATTAGCATATCAGTCTCAGCGCAGCTATTTCATCACTAGGACAGATTAACAGAAGGAACTATTTTTTTCTGACATACAATAAATAAATCTTGCAAGTCATTTTTCAAAACACCATAGTATATTTAGAAAAAACTACATCGCAGAAATATTAGGGTTTTTGAAAACAAGTTGGAGTTGGAAACTGTTGATTAGCAAAAAATAATTTGTTAGAAAATTCCAACCAATCATAAATCTTTCAGTGTATGGCTACTTCCAATACTTTGAGCACATTGCATTGGCATAATAACTGCAACGATGCAACTAAGGGTGCTTAATTTGATGGTATCCAATCAGATTTAATTCTTGGACGTATTGTGGTAGATTTTACTGACTACATACAGTGACCACTCCTGCGCAGAGGTCCCCCTGTTGGTGACTACCACAGACATGCCTCCAATAAATGCAATAGATAAAGACCGGAACCTATTGTAATGATTATATTGGTCTAACAAATGATTACTACTAATAATTAATCATACCGGCACTGGCTGTTACTACAACGACCCCGAATATTACTCCAGCAACCCCGAATATTACTACCCCGACCCTGGGTAACTATCCCGGGTCGGCAGCAAGATGGCCGCCAGGTTGAGAGTGACGAAACATAGCCTAAGAGCCTCCAGATGCCACCTCCCGAAGATATCTACCCTTGGATATAGAGAAATGTGAGCCAAAGGCCAAGTAACTTGCAAAGACAATACCCACCAATCACTGGCCAAGTTAGCTATGGACTCCGCCCCTTGTCTATGGGCGCCAGTGTGCTTTAACTCATTTAACCTTATATCATTGGACAATACCGCTTGCTATATCTATATATTGCTACTATATAATGTATAACTTCCTGCCATGCTTCCTGTGCATGGCTGGAACTTTTCCATAACTCTGCCTATAAAAGGCAGAGATTTTACCATACTCATTGCATTTACTGATATGTCAAGAGTGTGTTCTCTTGTCTTGTATTGCCGGCACTTACTGTTATGACATGAGCTTGTCTTGTATTGCCTCCTTACATTCTGGTTATGAATAAAGGATATATTTATACACTACTTAAACACAGTGTATGTCTGAGTCGAGGGCTCGCTAACGTTGTTAAAGTCGGTCAGTTACTTTGCAACACTTTGATTGTGCCATCCCGCACGGGGTCACCTCTGAGTTGAGGTAGACTGTAGATTGTCAGGCCTGAAGTGACTGACGGTATTGTTGTGGCTGAACAAGACAGCGCGTCTACCAGCACAACCCCCTAGCGGAAGGTAGTGGACGTGAAAATACGCTACAGTATGACTGTAATGTGATGAGGTATTTGGCTGCTAGCATATTATTGGGACTGGTGTCTTCCTGTGTCAACTTTTCTTTTCCATGACAAGTATATTGCTTTTTAACGAATATTTCTACTGCTAAAGCAATAGCAATCTATATAAAATATATTAGCTAATAATTATTTACTTATGTAGAACTGCACACCATCACATTGTATTCTTTGCAAATAATAACACCATTTTATGTAGCTTGCGAAAAAATGTCACTTGAGTGGTTAAAAAAAATAAATAAGTTAGCTGCAGCTAATAATACTTATAATACGATAAAAATAATTAATGAAACTATCGATGATTAATAAAATATTAGTAGATTGCATAATAATAGTAAAAATAAACAATTCCAAGCGACATATCAATGATAATTGATACTACATGTGAAACAATCATCAGCTAATTGTTAATTTACCTCCATAGATGAAATTTCCATCGCAGAAATGTAATGAAATAACAGTGGCATGATTGATGAACTATACCAATTGTGAAACACTTTTGACAAATAAACACATTGACTCACTAAAATCTATTAAAGAGGGCAAGATAATGCTCAATAAATATCGCGCATCCACTAAAATGCGATGGCCTCTTGCATCCTAGCATTCATGAAAGCAAACTTTATAAATGAAATTATCCAATGGCTTGCCAAACACATTTCCCAACCAATCCACGCTTACTGTCACTTTGTGGATGCGGGTGACTAACCGAAAACGCCCCAAATTAAAATGCAAGCAAACAGTAAAACTTTCATTGCAGCTACATGGCTACATCAAACAACAACAAAACTATTTAAATTTAGTGAGACTGTTACAACAACTTTTATGGCGCAGTAAATGTCAATAAGAAACAAGCGTTTATTTGAGGAACCACCTCACAAGTTACATTTTTATTAAAAAATTGTAGATTTAAAATGATGATATACATCCTAGATGCTTTCCTAGTGTATAATCTGCACATTTACAAATTATTGTTGTTTATAAAAAATCTCATATGAAGCGCGTGGTGAATAATTTTAAAGGAGAAAGACTTTTTTTACTCATCCTAACAAACAATCAACAGATGACAGCAATTACTTGATACAACTTACCAGGATCAAGCTGTCCAGCTGAATCATCTACAATAGGTGCGGTAGTAGAGTGCAAAGAGGTTCTACCTCTTGTACCACTTGATAGTGGGTCTTGGAAATCTAAACAAACAACAGCAAATACTGTGTGATGTTACACAGTATTCAGCAATGGAATGCAGTAAAATTACTCACAAATAAATTATAACACTCAAGGCAAAAAAAAACACTCAAATGTGAAAGCCAAACCATCCTTTTTCTTTAATCAAACACCAACATTTTTTCAAGAAAAATCCAAAGTTATGTTTTGCTCACCATCCACTTATTAGCTCGCCAAAACGTGTTTCAGTGATGAAATGATGACACATGATTTGTAAGTAATTAAGGCTTGAGACTTTTACAAAAAATTTCATTCCCAGACAAAAAATCATTGGGTAAAGCATTTACAATGGTCCAATGCAGCTCATTACCTAGAGTAATGTCAATATTGAAGCAACTTTATCTTGAGTTTGACGAAGCCCTGAAGTGTGCCGTACTACTTTGCACTAGACTTGCTGATGATCGGTCGGAAAAACTGGCGAACATCCTTGTTTATGAAGAAAAATAATGGTATAGACAAAAATAGGGCTTCACCATTTGAGCAGTCATACTAGATACTGTGTATATATTATTAAAAATTATAAGGTAACTAGAAATTGTTAATTTTAATCGTGTGATTGTTTGTTTGTTGATTTTGGTCATGATGGTAACAGAAGAAAAAAAATGTCAGCAATGGATTTTGTACCATTTGTAATGGAACTTAATGTGCACAGTATCCTGCGTCTAGTATCCTACTTGTATTGCAAATTGGAAGTGTATCTGTTTGATGATTTACGGCCAGACTGACTTCCTTGGTGTTGAAGCAGGAGGTGCAAGTGAAACCAGACACCCACTAAAAGTACTGAGTTAAACTTGAGTAATAACTGCGAACTAGCTCAGGGTATTATAGGGTATACCAGCCCTGGATGCTATCCCGGACCGACATGATTACCTCGGCCTTGAACGGAAAATACCGGGTGTTTAGGAATGGTACTACAGGACTTTACCATCCACAAATTTTGCAACCATCTATATTCCTAGGCCACCCAGAGACTGAGTACGCTAGAGAAAAATAGGAGTCAGCTTATTGGACAGTTGAATGGTGACTCTTCCTTTGTCATTCAGCGCCTAGTATATTATTTAACATTGTGCATGATTCGTGATTAGCACGTATTCACTTGTATATCTACGTATTGTTGTTACCAGTTGCATATATTGTTATGGATTTTGGGCTTGTTTTTACAAAAGTCCACTATTCTCGAGTATTATGCCTCAAGTATTATGACACTGTGCTGTCCGACAGTGACAATTAGGTAGAACACTGCCGGATCATTCGGCATAGGCAGAGCCCAGGGCTCAAACAAACTACACGGAGTGTGATTTGAATAATGGCTTTATTTCTCAACAACCAAAGTCCTAGGGTGGCTACCCACTACGATGATTGGCAAGACATGAGTGAATGAATGCAACAAGTATGTACAATTCCAGCCTTTTATACGTAGCTGGCAGGAAGTGATTAGCATAAAATCATACAAGGGTAAAGGCACAGGAAGTAACTAGACCAATGAAAGTACATCTATAAATAATAGACAAATCATGAAGCTAATACAGGTTAAATGTAATAGGCACTAAGTGGCTAGAGGCGGAGTCATATCTCCTATTGTCCAATCAAAGATTTCTGCAGGGCTCCAAGGCTATGGCTAGTTTGTGGTATTAATACTCGTCACTCCGAGATAGGATACTTCCTGTTCCTGCTCTAGAGTAGGATTCTATATGGTTCCAAAGGTTATCTACTATGGCCGCCATCTTTGACCGGCCCTGTGTCACCATACTGAGTCGGTAGGGTCAATACCGGCCCTGCAGGGGTCAATACCGGCCCTGCAGGGGTCAATACCGGCCCTGCATACTGTGCTACCGGCTTTACACTGACAAAGCATATTTCTGATAACTGTGGGTGGAACTTCAGCGCACTGGTGTGAAGGTAAGAGTGGTAAGCAACCAGTTTACCAGGGTCATCCATCAGAATTTACCACAATATGTATAATTGTGCATGCATTGAATTAGGTCATTATATTCCTGTAAATAAACCAGCCCGTGAAAGGTCACTGCATTCAACCTCTTATTTCCACTTGCAGACATTCTTGTACACTTGCTTTAGTTGATTGATCAATATGAGCGTACTGTCTGGTGGATCCGAGCAAATACAAGGTCAATTACATGGGAACTCTGAATATTGGGTCTGAGCCATGGGTCGAGTGAACAAACAATGAGCACTTATTTGTATTGATTATGGTCATTTGCATATCAACAAAAACAATATAGCTCACGAGTAATAATTTTACTTAAATCATTAGTGTTCATTGCCTAACAAAAAATAATAATAACACATTATTGAATCAAGATCAATAATATTAGATGATCAACTTTCTCATTTGACCTGAAAATTACTTCAAGTTATTATATGAAATACTGCAATAGATATTTGTGACTATTTGCAACTTTCCTTGTGTCCTCTCACCCTTTACCGTTGCTATTTATTCCCTCATGGTTTCCTTATTTACCCTCTATACACCCATCCTCCAAGTCACGCTTTCTTTGTACTACCAGGTCCTTGCGTCCACTTTACGAGCTTTCATTATGTGAGCTGCGGCGACTCTGGTTAGCAGTGTAATGAACTGCAAGTTGATTGTTGTCTCCCACAGTTAGATGATACTCCTGATGAATCCTCGTGCCCTCTTTCTACATACAACACAGGACCTAGCTGAAAAGGTCCATTAAGCTGAGACAAGGACCAAGGGTGTGTACCACCTAGCCAAATCAATACCACAAACGAAGGATGTCCAAAGTAGTTGCTGCCCGAACTATCTGCAGTTGATCAGGTTAGAGAGCCATAACCCAGTGTCACCCAGGCCACCCTCCTTATAAGCCGTAAGCCAGCTGGCTCCTCCATAGACCCCTGTCCAAGGAGACAGCCTGATGGCTCAGCCTGATGAAAAATCAGAGCAACGCCCTCGCAACCCAGAGAGAAAAAAACTATCACTCAGAAGTGCTGTCAAGTTCCAGCCTGAAAAACTTATGAGCTCATAATTACCCAGCCGGCCAGCCACTTCCTCTAAGGGAAGATAGAAGGTGAACCAGTAATTCTATTGGTAGACACTGGCTGCACCACAAATCTACTCTCCCGGCACACTTTGACCAGTTACTGAAATGTGTTAAGCGGAGCCCACAAGAAAGTGACTCCTACGGAATAATGGCAAATGACATACAGCTTCCTTTCAACAGCATTGTTAAAGCCACCCTGTAGCTCAAAGGCATGGAAGCAGAGATTACCTTGGCCATGAGCAACATCAAGGAGGATGCTACCCTCGGTATGCCCTTCCTCACTGCCCACAACAGTCATATGGAGTCAGCCATATTGGTGGATGGGAAAGCAATGAGATGTACAGGTGAACGCGGCAAACTATTGATTAATAGTGTTCAAGTTCCTGGTACCCTGGTCTGTCTCTCAGCACAGAGTCACCTGCTTTGAGTAAACCGGCTACCCAGGACTACTCTTTTTCTGGTGAAAACCAGACTATGCCATATTGAGCTCCTATGGCTGTCAACCTGAGGAGTCAGGCACTAAGGAGCAAGTTGTTGAGAGGTACTAAAATCCTACAGAGCATTTCGGGGAGCATAGAAATTGTGACGCTGTTGACCACAGGCCGGAGGTAGAACCACCTCCCTGCTACCCTTTCCAATACTCCAATTGCCAGAATTGCCCATTCCTTGTGCTACTTTTCTCCTCTACCTCCACAGGCAGCATTCCCAACAGAGCAGGCAGCCAGCCGTAAGGCAGCCTGGCACATCAACTGTCTAAATTTGCGAGTTTGGGGCAAACCAGTTAAGTAGTTAAGCAAGCAAGACAGAAGAGGTGTTGAAATTTCCCCCTCTCCCTCCACAGGCATTTATGTGACCGTAAAGATTACAGACCATGACAATAATCTTAATACATGGCAGTGCAACAGCTTAAGCCCTCCCACAGGTGCTGAACAGATTTTAAGCCAGATGCAAATAGGAGAGATGAAGGATTGCCCCCAGCTTAAAGATCATCACCCTGACCCTGGCCTACAGAAGAAAGACGCCAAAGACCAAGTTTTGGTGCAATGCCAGCATCCCACTACCCAGCCCGTAGCAATCAGTGACAGTGATATGGCAGATTGCTGTTCAGGAGTAGCATTGAAGAAAGCCAAAGAAGTAGAATGGGCTCCTTATCCTGTTCTCTGTTCCTCAGTTTCCCCCTTGGCACCATCTCTCTCAGGAAGAGATGGCATTGATGATGGAGTGGCAATTGGTGCAAAGGTCCAGTACACCAGCCGGTCCTTCCTGCAAATCTGAATCTGGGTCCAGTTCAGCCCAACAGATCAGTCAAAAGATTAAAGAGCACTCTAGAAACACCTTTGTTCCCAGCAAAATTTCCTCCACTAGTGGCCCATGCTCCTGGGTAATAGGTGAACAATCACCTAGCAATGAGGACCCTCCAAGTTACTGTTGTCCGTCTATCTGCCATTAGATTGAGAAAGATAAACAGATGAGGGAGAGTCAAGTGACCAAGCCAATGGAAACCAAGAAAGGGTCGATGAAACCGCCTAGGAGCGGCCCATCCACACTAAACACATATGACTTTCCTCCACTTGGTGTTGCCCAAGAGCTCCCTCCTGATGAGCAAACATAGTCCCAAAATTCCTTTCAATTGCCAATAGACTCCAATCCATTTGTTAAGTGTTGTAATTAGTTGCACTGGCTGTGTAACTGGTTGGAGCGTCTTGTGTAATCGATTTGTGGGACTATCTGCCACTTTCCTTGTGTAAGCACACCTTTCATATATATGTTTTACTACCCTATGGTTCTCTCCGTTACCCTCTACATCCCTACCTTCCTAGTCACCTTTTCAGGTTCTTTTATCCACTCTGTGTGTGAGCTGCAGCCATTCTGGTCAGCAGTGTTGTGATCTGCAAGTTGGTAGTTGTCACTTGTGAATAGACGCTACCCCTGCTGACGCTGCTTGATTAAGCAGCAGTGAATCTTGTCTCCCCATCTCAGCCATGCTACCCAGACAACCCCCCTCCCCCATTCCCGGAAGACCCATGAGAGTAGACCAATATACCGGAGAAGTCAATGAAGCACATGGAAATGACCTGTGGAGGAAACCATGATACCTACACCTGTGCTGTTTTTAGATGACAGAGGTCTAAGCCACCTCATTGCATGAGGTAGATTAGACAGAGTGTTTCACTTAGCCTAAACTCCGAAGCTTAACACAGCCTCTATATCAGAACTGAGCTAAAATGAGCAGATGGCTAATATTGCGCTATACAGCCTGGATTTGAATTCTGGAAGCTAAGAATTTAAATCAGAAGAAGTACAAGCAGCCAACTTGAAACAAAGATTATCAAGCTGATGCGCTGGAGATGGATGGACAATAATGCACTTTTGGATTACGTTCACCATTGCTAGTTGCAACCACTTACATTGCTTGATTTTCAAATCATCACCATACTGTATTCTATAAATATAGCCACTTACAGCCTGTTTGTCAAAACTGTACGGGAGCTGGTGCATTGAACTTGATAGGCAATTACTTTTGTACATTTACTGGGAAACCTAGGTTGTATAGGCGAATACAATTATCATAACTTTACTACTTATTTTATTGGTATCGCTAGCTGCCATTCTAATAAATACATGTAGAATCCGACTCAAACTTTCACTCGGTACTGACTATCAGTATCTTTGGTAGATATCAGAAAATTGACACTAATTTAAACATATATCTCTTCAGCAGTGTCGGTACAGTTCCGGTCACACTTTGACGCTATTGCAACAAAACGTAACTGCAACAATACTAGTCTACTAGTAAGCAAATATAGTCTGTGTTCATTCATTCTAGAGGCTTACTACTAACAAGGCAATCGCTAAGTGGTCAATGGAATTACGAAATTTTTTAGTCAATCAATGGTATGCCGTCGATATAGTTAGCAACCTAGAGTTGTCAGGTCTAGCCGAAACATCAGCTAGACCCCTTGCCATCAAAAATATTGTGTAATTTAAACGGTTTGGTATACGTTTTGTTGCAATATCGTCAAAGTGTGACCGCATTTTAAAGGTCAGCAGTGAAATTCTTAACAATATCCTTCAGGTGAGTCATCAGTTGATTAATAAATAAATGAAAAGTTTGTGATATCACTACTTGTTACAAAAAAAACAACATGGTGTGATCATGCACAAAATCTTTAGGGCTGCCAATTAACGCTCCTTTGTTGCCCTAGAGGTTTTAAAACCATGCTTCATTAAAAAAACTTTGACAAAGAGAAACCAGAGGTTCGCCTCAGCTTTTTGTCATTCCAGTATCATATTTTGGCATAAATTCACAATGATGTTATTCAAATATATTTTTTATTAACATACTTCAAGTCAAGCACAGAACAAACTCTGCCCATTTGGCTAACTGCCTCTCTATTTATGAAAAATATTATATATCAGCTATTGAAAAAACTACAGGATAATTGGGCATACAAAACATCAGGTCATGCTACTATCACTAATCCTTAAGATACACAACAGGCAGGATGCTACATAGATTGTTAATACATGCATACAATAGCCACAATGCGCCTGATTATTAAAACAATTAGTGGCTGGAAACTACACCAGGAAAAGTTCAGAATATTGAGCAACAGTCCCGCTTCAGTAGGCCATGCTAAAGCACTTCAACCAATCAGCAGGCAGCCAAGAGGCAGTCAAGTGTAGTAGGCATAGGCTCATATGATGCACACTCAGTTGGTAGAACTAGTGACCCTCTCTACATGGTCACTAAGTAGAACTAGGTGACTGATCTACTTGCCAGTCACACTAGGTAATTTCCATTACATTATTTCCTTTCCCTACTGTCTGCTAGTGGGAGACCTAGGCCAATCTATTACACTTGTCTGCACCTGTCAGCTTCGAATTTATTTACTGACTATTTTGTACTTCCTTAACTATATGTTGGTGCGAGTTAAAAACCTATGTGACCTCTCTGATTTAATGCAATCATTTGTGCTTAGGCACTACACTGCATGACAAAATAACAGTCAGCAGATACACCAACCTCGTTATTTATTGGCTTCGCTATACATACAGTAGTAAGCGGGATGTTAAAATCCTTGCAATGAATTATTCTCTTCATGCCAGGGTGGCAAAACCAATTATCAAACTTTCACATTTAATAAGCAGCGTCTAAGAAGTCCTAAGTAAGAATGAACTAAGAGGGTTGCTTGCTATACAGGCCAATGATTGCCATCTGTAGGCCTCACGATGGGCGTGGCCGATACATCTGCATGCCATGAGGCTTGTTCGAAGGCCACACCAACATGTTGGTTTATGCCCGATGCCAAAGGCACATCGGCACCTTCGGATTGGTTAAATTCAAAATATGTTCATAAGCTCATCAAGTTTAATTATTAACCATTAACCATTATTAACATTTCCGCTAGGATTTTATATCAACAACGATTATGCATGTATTACCATTGTGATTAACTTCAAATTCATAAAGGAATTCTAGCCTATAAAACTTGTATGTCTATGCTTGTGCTTAGTTCAGTTGTTGACAAAAAACTAGTAAATTTACTTCATATGGTTCATAAAATACTTATTGATAATTCTAACATTTTCAAGTATAGTAATAGCAATGGATTGAGTACAACACTAAAATAAGATATGAATAATAACAATATTCTGATGATTAAATAATAAATAAAACCAAAATAACTATTAACAGTCATGTTTTTTTATGGTAAGAACAAAACAAACAAACATCACAGTGGATGTGTTTTTCAATTATTGTTATTGTACTAGATTTCTGTCCTCTACCACCGACATAACAGCATCCACTCCGTGTACACTCCTTGTACACACTCCTCTCTCACTCTAATCAGCTTAGAATCTACTCTGAATAGACTTTGATACCTTTCACGGGGTCAACGACCCAGACACGCCACACCGAGGTTCGGAGAATAAATAGTCTATTAACGAATTCTTTTTAGCAGTATGAAGTGGTAACTGTGCACAATCCACAAAACTTTTGTCTACTCAAGGTTCAGCAGCTCATTTTATAGGAGAACATCAGGAAACCTCACCCCCTTACTAGGGGCACCCCCTTACTAGGGGTGGGCTGATCATATACAATAAAACAGGTACAAGGCAAATCAATAAACACAATACAAAACATGCAAACAATGCAAGCCATTATGAATTCTGACACATGGCAAAACAGCTCCTGGCTGCCTCCCCGCCTTTCTCTAGAGTAATGGAAGTGTCCAGTCCTTATTAGGCACCCCTAGTTCCTTAGTCTTTACTCCATTGCTCTATGCCTCATGCGGTCACTCTCTAATGGTGGGTGTCCAACTCTTTGGGTTCCAGGCTACCCTTTCCAGCCATCTTAGTTGGCTAGGCTGGGATAATGGCCCGGGATAACCCGGGGTAGGCTCTCTATGTTATATACATGTGAACTAGGGTCAGCACAGGCTTGGACTAGACCTGGGATAGCCGGTATCCTTAACCCGGGATAGCTCATATGTGTTATCAAGGAAGAATCCCGGGTACACATAAAATTGACACTGGGGGATAGGGGAAGGGGTGGAGGGGGGATCTAAAGCAAGGGGAAGGTGGGGCGAGGTCTGGACAGCCTTTTATCACAGAAACCTCCCACATTATTATTAATTATATGACGGAAACTAATAATTCATTGCCGAAAATTAAACAGACATTAACTCGCGCTTTGAACAGTATGTCTGGCTAGTTTAATCGTAGCTCACCAATGTACTCTAGTACATAGGCGCACCACATCGGCTTGTGTAGCGGCCCACTCACATAGGTAAATTGGCACCAAGACACCGATTGCACCGTAACCACTTCTTAACACAGTCACAAATAACAAATTTATCAAGAGTTTTTATGCAGCCCGTCGTTTCCCATTTTGATGTACAATTGACAATGTAGATAATCAGTTATTGTGAAAAACAACGAAAGTAAGCATTTAAAATATATACGTATCAAAACATATGGACAAAATGGATGATAGGCAGCAACAACATGCAACGTTTATTATATTCAGAACAATTAAAACAGCTTATAAGCTAATTGTACGAGGGAACTGAAACCACAATCTTGTAGCGCTTGTTACCTGTAGAACCTTCATCCGTTTCAAAATTTTGTGATGCAACGAAGAATTCTTCATTGTCCGACTCAATTGTGTCATCTTTATCTAATCACAAAAATAATGACTGTAACTATCAGCTGAACATTCATATAGCACATTTTACCAATTGACCAAAAAGAAGACGGAAATTGATTACACTGGACGCAGTGGGCAGCAGCTAACCAAACGTGAGTATTAACAGAACACTTCTTTAAGCAGTCCACACGTATACACCGTATTAAAGCTTGAGTTCAGCTCGAGAGTTTCCATTTATACAAAATTTCTTATCCTTTTATATCCATGCAACAACTTGATGAGATAAATGATAAGATAATCATTTTTCTCAAATTAATGGGCGTTTACATTAAAAAAGGAAGTGCAAAAACTGTTTTTCTGTAGCAGCAATTATGCGTATTTAAAACAATTCCGAGAAAATACATTTATGACTCAGTCAGATTCACCATTAAAAATCTTACAACCACACTTCACATGGCAGCAACATTTGTGCATAGTCGAAGTGGGAGAGTGGAGCACCTTAACTAAACCTAACAGCAAGAATAATTTGTATATCTAAAACCTAGTACAAAATGCTAACTTGAGTATAACTAACAATGCTAATAGCAGTACACCCACATTATTCGAAGTTGGCTCTATCAATGGAGGTTAAACTTTAATTCACCCAGAAGACACTGTCAAGTGCCACATTTATTTATAGAGAACACATCTTTGCGTAAAATAGTTTTTCTCCCTGGGGATGTAAAAGTAACAGAAAAATCTTTGTTTTCCACCACAGCACAAAAAAAGTAAACAGACATGCAGACATTCCATCATTATTTTGCCTAAAACAAGATTGTTAAATTTACCTGCTGGGACGTCTAGGATGTTTGAACTGAGGCCAACATTGTCGGCAGACAGCAGGGAAGACTTTTGTTGTTGCATGTGTTGATTCTGCTGGCTACTCCTATCCTTTTTAACTTGCTGTGCTTGTTCTTTTATTATCCTCAGGGGCATGGACTGAGTCACTTGAGGCTGGTCATCTACACTGCGATTGCTCTGGAAGTTTGCTGGTTTGCTCGTGTGTGAGGGGGGTTTGGCGTTACTATCTAAAGTACCAACAAATATATACGTTTAGATAATGTAACTACAGAGGGAAAATCTATAGGCTGTTTATGTAGCAACTATGTCTACCCAAGAACTGCATGTAATATTTTACTATATTATTAGTCACAACACGAGAACATTACATAATTTTTTTGGTTAATAAAAATACTCATAACACTTACCTGCCGGGGCGCCATTTATCAAAGCTGGTGCCGGTAATGAACTGAAGCCGACATTGTCGGCAGACAGCCGGGAAGACTTTTGTTGTTGCATGTGTTGATTCTGCTGGCTACTCCTATCCTGTTTAACTTGCTGTGCTTGTGCTTTTATTCTCCTCGGGGGCATGGACTGAGTCATTAGAGGCTGGTCATCTACACTGCGATTGCTCTGGAACTTTTGAAGGCATTGTTTCACTAGTCCCTGGCCAGCAACAGCTTCCTTTTCATCGACTGGCATTGAATGTGCCATCTGTGGATAGCTTGTGCTCTGATATTGCCCGCTATCTCCAGCATCTGGCCTTTCAAGAGACTCATCTGCAGCAGAGGTGCCGGAATCTATTTCGTCCTCCTTTTCTGTAAAACTTGCCAATTGTTGACCACCATCCAGAGAAGTTTGAGTATCAGACTGCTGGTTACTCTGACATTGCTGCTCATGTGGGTCAGTGGGTAGCAGGTCGAACTGTGAGAGCTGATTGGGAACACCACTAATGGAATGGTCGTGTGCCTCATCAGTGGAATCTGGCGCACCATGGACAACACTGCCGCTTGGGTCATCCGCAGTATTGGGACCAAAGACAGTGACGGCTTGTTGATATATGTGTCCTGGTTTGCTCGTGTGTGAGGGGGGTTTGGCATTAATATCTAAAGTATCAACCAATATATGAGTTTACATAATATGATTACAGATGGAAAATTTATAGGCTGTTTATGTAGCAACTATGTCTACCCAAGAACTGTCCGTAATCTTTTACTATATTATTACAGTCACAACATGAGAACGTTACATAATTTTTCTGGTTAATATAAATAATTATAGGACTTACCTGCTGGGGCGTCATTTGTCGAAGCTGGTGCCGAACTGAGACCAACATTCTCAGCAGATAGCCGGGAAGACTTCTGTTGCTGCATGTATTGATTTTGCTGGTTACTCCTTTCACGTTTGACTCGCTGTACCTGTTCTTTTATCCCCATCAGTGGCATGGACTGAGTCACTTGAGACTGGTCATCTAAACTGCGATTGCTCTGGAAGTTTTGAAGACGTTGCTCCACTAGTCCTAGGCCAACAACAGCTTCCTTTTCATCGACTGGCATTGAATGTGCCATCTGTGGATAGCTTGTGCTCTGATATTGCCCGCTATCTCCAGCATCTGGCCTTTCAAGAGACCCGTCTGCAGAATCAGTGTCTGACGAATTTAAACAAACCAACCAATATTTTATGAGCTGAGACAGGATTTAGTGATACTCTAATAAGAGAAATCACTCAGTGGTATCATTCATCAACAACAGTGAAAACTTCCTGAGCTATTCTACATTACCGATAAGTAACCAAAAACCTTCTCCAAAGCTTTGATAATTTTGAAAGATCATCAGATATGGAATGGATTAAATAATCCAATGCATTGATCAAAACTTGGGGCATAGCATTAAACATAATAAGGATAGTTCACTTTATGATAAAGCTGCAGATTTCCCACACAAGCTACAATTGAAACACACATAGCTACCACATTCAACCAAATGCCTTCATCTCTGAGAGAAAAACAAAGCCGGTCAATTTTCAAATGAAAATTATTTAGATATATTTTGAACATTAATGAACAATTGTTTTGAATAACCTGTACTTCCATTCATTAACTTATCTTTTATTTGTTATTTGTTTTAATTTTCCTCAAGCTTTGGCACATTATGGAAAATATTGTTTTAAAAAACGATGTTGAGGTCAATAAAGTATCCATATATCAAGAACATATGGATATTATGAAGTGTGGGCGGTTTTTTTGGTATTTACTAATCGTTTCTTCGTCAATGTTTAAAATTTTGGACTGGACAGTGTTTAGCATGTTCAACTTGATCCATTTCTCTAAGTTCATTCAACAAAGCAAATTTTGCGTAATTGTGTTTCTGTTAATTCCATCTACAATATTATAAGCGTGATAGATGCTGATTGTAAACAAATTATATAATTTTGCAAAAATTTGGCTTGCTCACATAAACAGAAAAGTTTTCAAAAAAAGTTATTGTAAAGAGACTTTAAAAATTTTCAATTTATTAATCTTATTTAGATTTTCAGTTGAGTCAGTATTTTTATTTATCGTCGGTAAATCTGGCTTATATATACACCGGCATTCACGTGACAAATTACATGACCCCCGAACATTTTAAAACGAAAACAAATTTTAAGTTTAAAGAATTAATTTCAAGTTGAGAATAATCAAAAGTTTGAGATCACTAATATAGAACTAAGTGGGATGTAAACAGTAATCAACAGATTTGTGTTACTGACATTGTTGTTGTACTTGACAACAAAAAGATCATTAAAGCCCAATTACAATGTTTTGAAGTGGAGAAACTCAAATCAACACAAGATGAAAATAAATAAACATTTTAAAAGTCAATTAAAATAAATACGAGTTAATTTAAAAATATTTTGAGTAAATCAGTATTGGCCATTTAGCACTCTTTGACACATAGAAAAAAGACAACTCCGCAGAGTGAGTTGCGAACGAATCAATGATGGTCATTATATATTATTATATTTATATATTTATTATTATACAAGATCGCTGCTACACTCCTATTACTTAAAATGATGAAAAAACAGAATTTACTAGACAACGCTGACATTCAACTAGACATTACCACTGACCTCTGTCAAATGAACTTTTATCGAAATCATCTCTTGACTTCAGAGTAGCAGGGTCGTCAAATTTCGGCACATCATGGCTGTAATAAATAATCACAAAGACCTGCGATTTAAACCAACTAATTGGAAAAAATCAATTGATGCGTTATCACGAATCTTTCAACCAACTAGATAGTTTGATTGAAACTGACTTCACAGCATGACATGCTATACCCCCAAGATATGTAGTTGGGAGTTAAATCCTAAAGTTGTCCTCTCCTTGCGCACCTTTTCATAAACTGTCCACTTTCGACACATAACAAAACTTAAACATCAAGCAAGTTGTAGCAAAAATAATTTTGCAATAATAAATTTACTTTCTACGGCTGCTACTATGCAATCTAGCACATAGGAGAATATTGTGCACCAACAAATATTCATAAATTAATAATCTTAGGGGTCATTATTTTAATCATTCTTAGTTGGCGAAGATAACATTGCTGTCTTTGATATTCATTTTAATTTAACAATTAGCGTACTGCATGCGACAATGAGTGGCTTAGTTTCAGTAATTTTTGCACACTGATCAGTTTTCTCTGCATTTTTGTGACCTAAGGCGATTGGTAAAACCTACAGCTTAGATACCTGGTCTAAGCCAAAGAATGCACTATAACTATTACTTCCTACAGTCAATCCCTGAGAAATCAGTAATGTTGTTTGCAAAAAGGAGAGTATTCCTTGACAGCGTCTTTGTGTCAGTCAAATGAGCAATGACTGAAGAATGTCACTAATTAGAAGAAGCCAGCCAATACAGCAGGGGTGACTGGAGTTTCAAAATGCTCGTCAACTGTTCACTTGGAATACGGGTGGGCGAACAATATATGAGTGTCACAGCATGTCAGTCACAGTCAAATGAACATGTTTGTGTCAATTGAATTATCAGAAGTGAATGCATTCTGGCAAGATATTTTGGGCGCCTGGCAAATGTGAAAGCTTCGATTTCTGTTCTTTTTCACATTAAAAGTGAGCTTTACATCGTCCTGTCAAAACCACTGGAACTTTGCATGTTGTTTTTTAGGAAAATTCACAAACACCAATTTCAGGGAAAGTATTATAAAATTCAAAACACATAGTAAGGAAAATACAAAATGATCAATAATATATCTTACATTAAAAAAAGAAGTGTACTAATGCAGAGTAATTCATTTATCAATTGAGTATTTCAAGACTGGAGTTGTTCTCTCGAATGCTTTATGAGAGGACAACTTCACATGAATGCACTACGATACTAAATATGCGATACAGCAGCTAGAGAGCCCTATTTACTCATAGTGCTGATTTATAAAAAGAATATTACAGGAAACTGCAAAGGTACCCACATCACATCAATTTTTCTCATAATAAAAGATGACACCACAAGTGGACCATTTTTGCAGGAAACCAAAATGCATTTTAGGGATCGCATGAAATTGGTTATACACTAAAATACTTCTTACTATGTTGGAAACAATACCAACATATCATTATGTTTGTAGGGTATACTGGCTAGACTCAACCCTTGCAGTTTGCCCACTGTAAGCATCTGCCTGACAATTAATTCACCTTGCACATTCTTTGTCAACAAGTGGTTGTAACTATTTACTGTAACTTCAAGTAAAACATTTTATAATTGCCTATATTGGCATGCTCTACATGTCACTGCTTCTACACAGCATGAAATAATTAACTTTTTCAAACAGACAGCTACACTGCTCAATTTCGACACACAAAGTTATAAATACCGTTCAACATACTCCCAGGAAGCGTCATCTGATTCAGAATGTCTTGAAGAATTCAGTCCCACAGAAAAGTGCTTGTTGACTGAGGTAGAGGCGGCAGCTGGTTGGCCAGCAAGGGTAGACCCATCTGCAAGTAAAGGTTTAGGTAGCACTTTCAGTTTGATAAGCATTCGCCGACTTAGAGTTAGTTCTTATCACATTCAATGCAGACATGGTAGCTAAAGAGATAACATGTTATCAGCTAGTTTAAATAATATAAACTGGGCGGAGTTAGTGGCGCTTCGCTATCAAACACCCACACCACAGTTTATAGAAATGGGGTAGTATTCGCCTGAGTTGTCTTCTCGTAAATACATCAAAACATGAGGAGACAATCATTGAAGTAGACTAAGTACCACGAACCTAGTTCGCATGTTGCGGGTAGCATATCTGACCTGTGTCCTTGCTAGAGCAGCGTGAGTTAGTAAAACAACAACAATTCAACATTCAATTAATTTCTACGACCACAAAATCAAACAGAATGCAAATGCCAGACCACAAAATGCAACGATGTATGCTTCAGTTCATCATTCAACGATGTTATTGCGCTGCTGCGCCATCGCTAGCTGCTTAGCTTGATCTGACCTGAACTTGTTGATGAAAATAATTAATTAATAAATTATTATTATCTTTATTAGTATGATTTACTATAATCAAGGAAAACATCTAAACTGATTCACTCACTGTGACAACATGTACTAGTTCTACTAATTACTACTAACGCCACTAACAGCTCGTGGATAACGTTTATAAGCAAACAATCCAACCAATCAAAACACTACACTAGACATAGCGATAAACATTTTGTGTAATACGAATCGTGGTCTATTATGGTTACCCGCACTGAGGAAAAGATGAACGACAGTGGAACACAATGGTGTTATAGAGCAATCATCCGTTTGTTAACTCTGAGTTATTTGCCAAACATCAGACCCAATTCATAGCATCATAACCATCAAAATACATTTATTGACCATAATTTTAGGACATAAAGGAACTTCTGAGTAAGAGAAAAAGAGGAAAATAGTTAGAGAAGACAATTCCCCATACATGAGGCCATTTCTATAAACTGTGGTGTGGGTGTTTGATAGCGAAGCGCCACTAACTCCGCCCAGTTTATATTATTTAAACTAGTTATCAGCAGTACAATTGGTACTGGCAAAGGCACTACTGTGGCTGCTGTCACTTCAGCTGGCATTAATCTACTACTTGCATCGACAGCTGTCTAAGTTAGCTGATGGCAACCATAACAGCAACCAATGGTAAATGTAGTGAGACTGGCTAATGGGCCAACTGGATTCAGTCAGCAATGAAAAACTTGAAAATTTTGATTTGGTATAATAAAGCAAATGTAAAACTACAGATTAGCCACCGATTGGCTCCTATCAATCAAAAATGACGACGGAGTATTTTTCCTATATTTTTCTTTACTTGCCATTCTCATGCAATATCAATTAAACTCGCTGTGTTTAATGTCATAGTCTGTCCCAAAATTCTTTGAAACAGCAAAGACTGCACGCTTACGAATGACTCTTTCTCGCATAAATAATTCTGCTTGAGAACCAATTTTATTGAAAACATTAAGAGTATTCGCGACACGTTTGTCAAAGTACAAAAAATACTAGATGTTTGTAACTCAATGCGTGGCGTATGCAGCGGAACATTAGTTTACAACATCATAATTGTTCAATGAACTGTTATAGTTTACCGAACAACTAATAAAGAAGATAGCTCCCAATTTTCAAAACAATCACGAAAATAATAAAAGTTGAATCGTTACAAACTGGAATAGTTTGTAAGGCTGCCCTTCAATTTAGTAAATTCTGAATGGTAGCAATTATTTTGGATAATTTTTTAAGGGTGTAAACCAGTCTATGAAAATGAGAAAAAACAAGTCACTCGTTATAATTTATTTGGTGTTCAGTTTCATTCGTGACTTAGGAACAATATTAATGAATGCTAGTTGACATATATTTTTTATTCAGTGAGCTACTTTTTGTTGACCCGCGAGTTCCAAACAAAATGACTATTTATTGATTAAATTAATTGACGATCTGATTATTTTTATTGCAAGTTGTTCAGCGAACAGAGGCCGTAAAATACTCTTATTAAAACCGCGATAAATGATATGATTGGTCAAATCACAAATTTTCTACCGATTTTTTGAAATTGCTCAAACCCTGCTGATTACCTCAAATAACATGCTACTGATTGCTTAGCGGTTTATCAGGATGTAGGCTGCAAAGACTCGCAATCAGTAAGGCAAATAAATCGAGTAGGCAATCGGTAGATATACACTGGGCCGAACAACACCCAACAATATTGTGCACACTTACCATTCATTGGTCCAGTTGCATCGTTGGAAGTTGACTCATCGAAATCCTTTAGTAATTGTGCAGTCACATCTCCAGGCATCGATGATTGCTTTCCCGCTGTCATCCTACACGACACAAGAAAAATGCTGTATTGAACTGCAATAAGAGATAGTAAGGAAACAGCATCCTTTACTGCTATTCAACTACTAACAATGACAGCTAAAGAAACTAAAAGCATATAGACACATTTTTAAATAAGAACGAGACTAAAACTACCTGGGTATAAAACATAAAATCATGCTTCATTAGATAAGGAAATAGTAACATCACTAGCATGAACCTGAAATGTTGGACCAAAGGGTCACGTTGTCCATCAACATTGCCATCAGTACTGGCTGCAGGTGGAGTACCGTCATCTATAGAGCTCGGTGAAGATTGCACATTCTGAGAAAGAGCATTCTGTTGATCCGCTGGCTGGTTTGAAGGATTAACAATAGCTATATCAGCTTTAGTCTGGGGATCATTTGCTAGTTCAACATGGTCTTTCAGTGCCTCCACTTGACTGAACTGGTCTGGCTGGCTTGCTACTTCATCATCAGGCAGCTGCTGAGCATCTCTCACCATATTGAGCTCTGCTGACACATCCAATGAGCTAGTATCATCCTCTGTAGCTCCAAGGCCACTGTGGCTGCTATCTGGTGCATCGACCTCAGTTGACTTCACAGTATGATCTATTGAGGATTGGCCTGAGTCAAAGGACGGTACTTGTTGGTCCAGTGAACCACTTGTCTCGTCTGCAGTGGAGTCTAAGGTACTTGATAGACTGAGGTCAAACATGGGTCTTGGCTCTGAAGATTGGAGCAGCTGAGAGCTGGTTGGACTGGTTGGGCTGGTACAAGTATCTGGAGACAAATAGTCAAACATTTCATATTTAAGCAAGTTTTCCCACTCAAGAATATAATCTCATAATAAATATCTATATTTGCTCCAAATGGATGGTTTTTCTGATTAACATTTGAAAAACGAAGTAAACATACAGAAAATATTAGAATAAGAAAAATGAAATAAATTATTGCAGTTATTTTAAAGAAAGATTACAGCAAATTTTTCCCAACTGATATTTTGTTTGTAGATTACATATAATGTGTTTGCTATTCATTGACTAGCTCCGCCTTGCATTTCCGAAACCAATGTGGACCAGCCAGCCTTAGGGAGAAAATAATTAAAATTAAAAACATATTCAATTCTTTGTTTCAAACTCTAGATAATATTTTTTTTATATTCACATACAATAAACATGTTTCCAAGATTTAATAAATCTAAACATGAAAACTCAGATGAGAATAATTGTACTCTGATACTGTGCGTGATCGATATATTTTTCTAAAAAATTCATCACATGTGTAAATACTTGTATTTCATTTTCAGCTTTTTCGAAATCAAAAGCTTTTCATTTTTAACAACTCAATTTTTTGTATGAATCTTCATAACGAGCATCTGAGTTTTTAACTTAAGAGTTGAAAATTTTTAGATTCTCATCCAAATCATTGATTATCAACTAATTGCATTTCCAAATTTTTTTTTGAATTTTTTTCCCAAATATTGTAGTAGTAGCAATGCCTTCTTTCCTGGAACACTTACCTGATTAGTTTTTTTGAAAAAACAATGAAAGAAGCAGACCAGACATTAGAGTAGAAGAGTTTTTGAATCAAAGTAATTTGGAAGTGATTTACATATAGCATTATTACCTTGGGACTGTGTTAGTGGGTTGTCACATTCAAGGCAGTGTTTCGGAAATTTTCCTCTTTTATTCTTCTTATGTTGGTGATTGCATGAAGGGCATCGCAGCAACTCAACTGGTGTGTTTCTAGGTACATTGACCAAAGCATCACAGTCTGGACAGTGCTTCGGAAACTTTCCTCTTGTGTTCTTTCGGATCAATGTACGACACGTAGAATTAGAACATGTTATCGTTGAATCGCTTAATTTTTGGCCAGGTACTTCCAGGGGTGTACCACATTCTGGGCAGTATTTCGGAAAGACTCCAGATTTTTTTCGATTTATTTCTTCCCCACACTCCTCATTAGGGCAGAAGATAGAAGAGATGCTGTCAAGATTTTGTGGCTCAACTACAGGTTCACGACACTCAGGGCAAAACTTCGGAAACTTTCCATTCTTTTTTTTACATAATTCCTCCCCACATTCTGGGTTAATGCAAAGTATAGATGTTTTATCCATTTTCCATCTATAACTGTAACAACAAAATTTATCACATAAATAGACAGGCCGCAATGCTGCAACCTACGAAGAGATGACTAGGTGAATACACAATGCACAGCATATGTCAAGTGAAACAGATAAAACTAAAATACTCTTGAGTATTTAGGCACTTTGACATACTTTGAATGAGAAGGAAATCACAGGGTTTGCTACATTCTGAATTCCAAACTTTGAATGCCTGAAATAAAATACAGCTTATGTTACAAACTACAGTGAAGTTCGATTTACACAAGATGATCAGCATTTGCACAACTAGATTTGCCTGGGCTTCAAATACAGTAGCACACAATTGTCTCCATAATTACTCGTAGTAAGATTAAGCTCCGCAATAGAGATAATGAGGTCAAGAATTAACTTTTTACAAAGATGAACAAACAATTTTTCATGACTGCACTAGTATTGGGATGAGCCGTTTCAATCATTCAAGAAAAACCATGATAGTTCCAGAAAGCAGAAAAGCTCAAATGAATAAAACTACTTCTCCGCATTTGTTTCCTGAAACTTCCTGATTCAGGATTAAAAGTATCCAAATCAGCAAAGCGCACCAATACAAGAATCTAACCCATTTTGTTTGCAGCCCATGACGATTCACTTCACACCAATTTTTACTGCACATTCAAGCCTAGGATTTCCATCAATCGCAAAACAAAATGAGGGCAAATTTTTCTGATGAAGTATTTTTGAATATGACTGTAAATGAAAAATAGATACTTTTGCTCAAACTTATTATCATGATTATAATCTGGTTGATATGGTCAAAAGTGCTCACTACAGTGCATAGCTATACATGTAGTATTATCACTACTAATATTACAATACCATCAATTGTATATATATTATTAAATACTAATCATGATCATATGTTGTCAATTTCAATTATGTGTGATGCCTATAAGGAAGGGCCATAGTGGCAGTAGTAGCAACAATAGCAACATGTTTAGTAATAGAAAATCTAGTGTTTGGTAATTAATTGAGAAAATTGATACAGAAAATCAAAACTGTTCGAAATAAAAAATTTATAAATGTTGACACTTTCTGGAACCAATGTCGAAATATTGTTCTTTTTAGCATAATTGACATACATCTCAGGTTTTTCCGCATTCGTTCTAGGATATACCATCGTTTATTCAGGCATGCCTTAATAAATTTTTGTCGGTGTTCATTTTTCTCTGCATTCTTTTCAACTTTTTGGGTCCAATACAAGGCTCTTGAGGCCATTGTGTTGCATTCTCCTGTTGTTAGCAGGAAAATTTATATGTCACCGGGAACGAAAGAAATATTTTCTAGAATGAATGTCGAAACAATTTTCTCTATCACATAATAAATCTTTGTTAAAAGTTTTGCGCAAGTTCATTTTAGGGGGTGACTATGTCCATTGAGGATCTGTTGATGCTCATTCTAGGAAGTGTTTACAGTCATTCCAGATCTGTTGATGTTCATTCTCAAAGGTGCTCACATTCAATCCTGTCTATGTTCATCCTAAATCCTCATTCGCATATTCCAATGTCAGGTTGCATGGATTAGCTTACGTGAGTGGCTGTGCCTTCTTCGGAACTGTTTATCAGATGGTTTACCCCGTTATATGTTCCGGGCTTTACTGCTTCCTATTTGTGTGTTGACCAAACTTCAGGTTTGATCGCAGGGTTGAATGAATATCGTGTTACCCATTTAGGCACAAAAAGAGTAATCAAGTTTATTAGTTGGGTATTATATTGTGCAGGATTTCACAGTGTGTATGGTAGCTTAGTCCACCTGCACAACCTATCCAGGTCGGCGATGACTTACTGGTGCTCTGATAGCAACAGCAACTAGCTACAGGTCGATTGCCTCCTTAAAGGGATAGTCTACAGAGAAAACTAAATTTTGATACAAACTTTGAACAGCAGTAACAATAAATATGGGAGTATCTTTGTTGTTTTTAACATTTTAGTTTGTGAGATTTAAGGGAAAATGCGAAATCGCATTTTGGATATCGGCAATACATTCTTTGGTTCGTCACCGGGATTGGCGTACACCCCAAACGGGTTCATTTCCTTATACGATTGAATTGTCATAGTTGTCAAGCTATCATTTTCCAGTGTTATTACACCCTTAGTTTCCCCAATTCATGTATTTTTGCTTTGTGGACTACTAAAAAAAACATTGAAATATTAAATATTTTTAGTTATTAGGGGCCATTCATTGCTGAAACCGTAATAATTAATTTTTTTGCCAGTTATTTTTTATAAAATTATAATTAATAATAATAATATTTAGTATTTTAGTAGTATTAATCTTATAATAATAATACTAAATAAAAAAATGCTAATAATATTTTTGATATTTTTATTTCATAATCATAACAACATCATACGTAATACCAATAGATATGCAATAATAACGCTTATTATTATTAATAATGATCGATGATAGGAGAAGTTGTCCGTGATAATTATTGTCATCACTGATCACTGATATAGCCTAATGTGAAATAGCCACAATGCTGATAAGTATCTGTGTAATAATGACGAGGCATGCAAACCGGTCCCGTCATATTATGGGGGTCACTCACAGTCGTGTGGTTTACTAATGTCGCACAAGTTGAATGCACGCTATGTCTGTGCGGGGTGTACCCTTGTTATAGACAACAATGTAACGAGTCTTTGGCGATATTTCTAACAGCGCGAAATTCAAAGTAGATTTGTGCAAACTTGACAGTTTTATACTGCTATTTTTATACTTTTGGAAAGTTTTACAATAAAATTTGGTCCCCTATTGGGAAAATCACTGTCTTTTGGTAGCTTATGTATTAAATTAGTGCTACTTAACCATTCCAATATCAAATAAACTAGCATCAAAAAATGTCATTTTTGGCTTTCTCTGTAGACTATCCCTTTAACAGTGCTGCATAGCTACTGTCGGTAGGGTCGAGCTGACTGGTTGCGTTGGCCATCCTAGACAGCGGTAGCGGTCGAACATTGGAGGTTGAATTAGCTAAGGCTTATTCTAACCGGCAGAGGTTCGGTGCCTACTTGTCTTGTTTACAACTTGTAGTGCAAGGTGTCAGTAGACTGGTGTGTACTGATGCGCAGTGAAGCTATTGTTTGTTAGACAAAGAACTTCTGAGAGTGTGCTAGGCTTATTCTGACTTTATTTACAGATTACACTGGTATTTATGAAAAAGGAATACAAAAGGTTTAGATAGAACAAAGGAGGCCACGCCTGACATAAGTTGATTGGTAGTGCTTTAACAAATAGAATGTCTATACAATGTTGGTTGGTTGACAAGGGTAATGGTTGAGTGAACGTGATACATAGCACATGGTAGCACAATATGGTTAATGTAAATGTAAGTCTTAGAACTGTAAGAATAGAACTGTGTGACACAGAGTTCATCACATAGAGTTACCGGCGCCGTCCGCCACAATATTATATGTTATATATATAATAATTTTATAGTCATTATGTAATTTGAGTCCAAGGCATTATCTCCTTTCAGTCAAAATTTATTGCTGGGCCATTACTTTCAGTGAGTTATCATTATTATTAGAACACTAGAACAAATATACTCAAGGATGAATGTCAAAAAAGTGAATGGAGAAGAAACCTGCAATGGACGTAGATTACCTCTAGAATCGATACCCACAGACCAAGAATAAATTTCGACTCCCTGATGGGAAAAATCATTTCCATTCTCATTCCAGGGAAAGTGTCACCATTAATTTTTGAAAACATGTAAATTTCTGTTCAGCATTTGTTGCAGGAAAGTCAGCATTTACCATTTTTAACTGTGCATACAACTACCGGTACAGCACCAAAATAATAGTTTACATGGGTGTCTACACCACCTTGACTGAACATTGAAATATTCGACGTTTATTTTTTCAAGCCTGATGTGTTAATTCTGGGAGGTTGCAAAATCATTCCAGGCCTGTCCACATTCATTTCTGTATATGACCATTCCTGTCCATGTTTCTTCCAATCTCTCATTAGTATTACTTCATTACGTATCTAACAATTTTGCTACTATATTTCATCAGTTGGTGGATTGGTGGATTAGTCTGTAAAAACTATACTTCTGACATTGGCAGTAAAAGAAATAAAATGTAATTATTACAATTTATGAGAAGAACAAGAAGTTATTGTTATTTTGCCTCAATTATTACGATCATAATAACTACAATATTCATTAATACTATTTATAAACAACTGTTATTATCTTATTATTGTTTGCTTATACAACTGCTAATGTTATTGAGTGACTGACCATTGTGAACTGATGTTAAGTATTTTGGCTGATTTACTTGGATTTATTCGATTAAACTTTTCGTGAGTAACATTTTATTACACTCGTGAAAAAAAGAACAGGAAGTACAGAAAGTAATATAGCGACTCCAGTTAACAATATTCTATATTTTGAGTATTGTCACGTGATTGTCATGTGACTATATTTCGCGATAGTTTTGGCGACAGGATCGCAACACGCCCCCTCAAGCATGTGATTCGATGGCGAGCAACTTCAGTGCGGTCTGGTGATTAACTCTAGCCAAGCTCTTAGTCATGACATCTGCTGGGTTCTCCACTCCGCTGATGTGTCGATACATTATAGTAGGCTGCTCTCTGACGAAGTGAAACCTGATGTCGATGTGCTTGCTCCTCTGATGTGAGTATGGCTGGCCTTTTGTGAGGGCAATGGCTCCGAGGTTGTCAGTGAACAGTGTGTTGGTGCTGCCTTGTGTCAACCCGAATGTCTTGCACAAGGTCTGCAAGAATAGCATCTCCTTTGTAGCCTCTGCTAGCGCCATGTATTCTGCCTCACAGGATGATAAGGCCACTGTGGGTTGTCGTCTGCTGTTCCAACTTATAGGGCCTCCACCTAGTGTGAATATGTACCCTGTTGTTGATCTTCTTGTGGAGGTTTCTCCACCCCAATCTGCGTCCACGTAGCCAACTAGCTCTTGTTGGTTGGGGGTGAATCTCAGGCTGAATCCTTTGGTACCCTTGAGGTATCGTAATAGCCGCTTTACTGCAGCGATATGAGCAGGTCCAGGCTTCTCTAGATGTTGGGAAAGTTTTCCAATGATCCATGCTATGTCTGGACGTGTGGCGGTCATTAGGTATATCAGAGAACCTATAACCTGTCTGTAAGGATAGTCCTTCACAAGCTCATATTCTTCATCTGTCATCTCGTGCAGTTGTAGGTTCTTTTCAGCTGGAGTGTTCACAGGGTTGCAGTTGACCATGTTGAAAGTGTTCAGCAGTGTATCTATGTAGCGTTCCTGTGACATGGTGTACTGGTTTCCCTGTCTCTTGAAGTCTATCCCAAGGAACCAGCTTAGTTCTCCTCTGTCGTCCATGTTGAACCTTTGTTGCAATATGGATTTGGTTTGGGCAATTCTGTTGTCGTCTTGGCAGCAGAGAAGGATGTCATCAACCCAGAAAAGGATGATGATACTGGCTGCTTTGTCTGTAGGGTTCTCTTTGGAGTATAGACAAGGGTCTCCGGCGCCAGATTCGAAGCCTTGTTCCGTGAGGAAACTTGTCAGGGTTTGGTGCCAATTGCGCCCACTTTGTTTGAGTCCGTATATAGACTTGTTGAGGTGACATGAAAGGTATCTTTCATTGCTGGTTTTCTCATATCCCTCAGGTTGTTGTAGATAAATTTCTTTATCAATCGGTGCGTTGAGGTACGCCCCCTTGACATCTAGCTGGTGTATCTTCATGTTTTCATTTGCTGCTTTCTGTAACAGCAATCTGATCGATGTGAATCTGGTGGTTGGACTGTATGTTTCGTCATAATCCACTCCCTGTATCTGTGAGTACCCTTTTGCTACGTATCTAGCTTTATGTTGGACTTCGCCAGGGGTTTTTCCCTGTATGAGACTATACACCCATCTGCCCTTGGTCTCTGTCCTGTCTTTTGGTAGTATCTGTATGGACCAGGTGTTTGAATCACATAGGGTGTTCATCTCCTTATCCATAGCCTTCTTCCAGGCTTCTCTATCATCTGAGTTTACAGCTTCCTGATAGGTTTGTGGTACATTTGCCATCAGTGAGCAGGCATAGGCTGTGTCGTCCAAGTGGTAGTCTTGTAGATAGCTTGGGCATTTCCGTCTACGTTCAGATCTTCGCATATCTGATTGTGCAGTGGCATTTAGTGGGTTATTTTCAGGGTCTGGTGCAGGTTCTTGTGGCGTGACATTCATTGTGTCACTTCTGCTATTTTGTGCGGGTTCTTGTGGTAGGACGTTTATTGCGCCATTTCCGCGTTTTTGTGCAGGTTCTTGTGGCGTGACATTCATTGTGTCACTTCTGCTGTTTTGTGCGGGTTCTTGTGGTATGACGTCTATTGCGCCATTTCCGCGTTTTTGTGCAGGTTCTTGTGGCGTGACATTCATTGTGTCACTTCTGCAATTTTGTGCGGGTTCTTGTGGTATGACGTCTATTACGCCATTTCTGCATTTTTGTGCAGGTTCTTGTGGCGTGACATTCATTGTGTCACTTCTGCTATTTTGTGGTATGACGTTCCTAGATGTGACAACCTTCCTGTTGGAGGTAAGTATGAGGTGCTCTGGGATTGAGTGTTGATGCCGAGGTATGTGCCGTTCTGTCCACGGTCACTGAGTTTAGACTTGTTTCTTTCCAAGTAGAATGTGCACTGTGACCCAAAGTTGTGGATCTTCCTCATGTCAGGCTGGGTGCCCGTGAATAACTCAAAGGCCGTCTTTCCAGTCCGTCTCTGATAGCTTCGGTTTCTCAAGTATGTAGCGTGGTTGACTGCGAAGCTCCAGAAGGTCTTGGGAAGGTCTGAGTCTTTGATGAGGCATCGTGCCATGTCCATTATGGTGCGCCAGGTCCTCTCTGACTTGCCGTTTTGGTAGGATGAGTAGGGAGCCGTGGTAGCGTGCTTGATTCCCCGCTCTCGTAGTTCAGTCTCGAATTGTTGTCCGAGGTACTCCATGCCATTGTCGGTGTGAATCTCCTTCACTGTTCCTATTGGTGCTACGTCTGCGATGAATTGTTTCAGTGCAGTAACGGCATCGCTCTTGTGACGAATGTTGTAGGTGAACAGCATACTGGAGAATTCATCTATGAAGTTAATGATGTAGTTTTGTCCATCTCTAGCTGTTGGTGTGATAGGCCCACATAGGTCCGAGTGCACATGTTGCAGTGGTTGTGTAGCTAATACAGGTTTGTCGTCTTGTTTGTGAGGTTGCTTTGTAATTTTGCTCTCATCACATGTTGTGCATGTTGCTTCATGTGTCGTTCCCAGTATGGTCATACCTGTTGTCACCTTCTCAAGCTGAATTATGTCGGTGTTGTTCATATGTCCTAGAGTTCTGTGCCACTCAGGTAGTGATTTTGTGATGTTTGCCGTATCACCTGTGTCTGTTGTTTTAAGAAAGTATAATCTGCCTTTGGTGGTGATTGGGAACGTTGTTTTGTTAGCTGTCAGCGTATTTTGCTCCTTTGAAAAGTTTACTTTTGCTCCCTTCTGTGTGGCAGCGTGAACTGAAAACAGGTTTGTTGGGATGGTTGGTGCCAGTAAGGCGTCCTCAAGATGGATCTGTCGTTTGATGTTGTCATCGTCGAGGATGGTAATCTTTGCCGTGCCTTTTGCCACTGCCAGTTGGTTTGACTTGTGACCATCGGCTAGCTCAATGTAGTGAGTCTCAGGGTTGAAAGTGTCGTTAAAGCTAACAAAGCAGTTCTTATTGTGGATAAGATGGCTTGTTGCTCCACAGTCCACCATAAGTGAGTGGTTGCCCTGGTTGTTGTCTTGCGTGGCTGTGTTGTAATGGTCTGAAGTTACATTAGCAGTGAATGCGAATGTGGCGTTTGCAGCTGTGGTTTCCGTTTTATTCTCCTTCTTCTTTGTCAGGCACACTGATTCTATATGTCCCCTTTTCTTGCAATAGGTGCAAGAAAGTTTGGGTTTTGAGAAGCATTTGTTTGTGGGGTGATTGGTTTTACCACAGGCCATACATTGTTGGTGTTGGCCACGTCTGTTTTGTGGTCTGAAGTTTTCACTCCCCCTAGATGCCATGGCTGTGGATTGAGAGCAGCGTGCTGACTCGGTAAGGTCGAAGTTGGTCAGAGCTGCTGTGAACTCTGACAGGGTCTGGGCTTTGTCTAGTTGGGTATGGACTACGACAAAGGGTTGATAGGATGTCGGTAGGCCTTTCATGATCATCGCTATCACTAAATTGTCGCTGATATTTTCTCCTGCAGACTTTAGGCCTGCTGAATAGTTTTCAGCGCGAATAAGGTAATCTGTGACATCTTCTCTCTCAATCATCTTGATAGTTGTAAGCTGTTCGTAGAGGGTTAGCACTCTAGGTTTCTGTGTGCTGGCATAGTGATCCTTCAAGATTTTGAATGCTTGCCTCCCATCATCTTTGGCATCTCTCATCACAAGCTGGAGAGACTTTTCATCCAAAACTTGTACCAGTTCAGCATAGGCTCGTTTGTTCTTCTGGTCGAAGTTATCAGCATTCTCCTTACCTTCTACTTTGGGCAAAATGGCTGTGTGTACGCCTTCATCTTGTGTATACAAGTATGATGTGAATCTTGTTTCCCAAATTGAGAAGTTGTTGGCATCGCCGTCAAAGAGAAGTCTGTTCTTGAAGCCGCTGGGCCCATAACCTTTTGAGTGACTGGCCATTGTGAACTGATGTTAAGTATTTTGGCTGATTTACTTGGATTTATTTGATTAAACTTTTCGTGAGTAACATTTTATTACAACTCGTGAAAAAAAGAACAGGAAGTACAGAAAGTAATATAGCGACTCTAGTTAACAATATTCTATATTTTGAGTATTGTCACGTGATTGTCATGTGATTATATTTGGCGATAGTTTTGGCGACAGGATCGCAATCGCATGATTGTTTCTCAACAAATGTCATTACCATAAAGTTAGTCCCCATATCCTTGTATTCATAGGAGTTATTAACACAGTGAAATGATACAAAAAAGCTTTATAATGCATTTCTGTAATCGGTTTTCAATATGGTTGTGCTGCTGACTTTCTAATAATTTGAGATCACAGGCTGCCAGGAACTAAATTTTACACCACTGGGAACCGATGGCTAGACAATCCCAATTAAACCAATCAATGCACTATTAATAACGCTTTGCAAAACTACTTCCAATCCATTGTTATGGTATTATTATATTACGTTCATTTATATTAATGAAGTAATAACTTTACCAATATTGTTGCTGGACACTTGTGTACTATGACATGGCTGGCTTGAGATGTACCATTAGCAATAAAAAAAAGTCTATCACAGCCACCAGTTTTTCAGTTGACTGTGATAGAAGCACTTGACGCCATCAATTTTTGTTGTTGAAACAATTTTAATAAAGCTTTTATTGATCAATTAATCAGCTTGCCTAAATAAATTTGATTATATTAATGGAGCAGTGAAGTTCATAACTCTAACAACTTTATCATTATTTTTTTACAATCGCTTCATTGCAATTATGTTACCCATCTACCCACTATTGTTGAAACTTTGCAAATGTATCAGTACTTACTATTGCTTAAAAATTTAGTTGCACATTTAATAAAAACAGTCAAAACTGCAGAGAGTTGTTAGTTGCAAAAGTCTATTTGTTCATATCTATTTAAATAAACTATAAGTCGCAGAAGTTTTTTGAGAGAAAAGAATAATAAAATGACTTTCTATCAAAGTTGATAATCTACACATACAAAATCTTCATAGGGAGCAGCTGTGGCCTAGTGGTTAGAACACACGGATTGCAACGAGCAGATCATGGGTTCTGGGGCCAAAATGGTTACTGGTGATGTCGGGAAAAACATCGGGCCTTAAATTGTTCCTGTGACCCAGAGACTCTATTGCATGATTTGCAATGACGTCCATGACACCATAAGTGCAACATACCTAATAACATCATGGCTTAGCAACAAGCCAGCCTAAGTACTTGAAGCTGGTGAAAAAAATATATACAAAACTAATCATCAGATACTTTAATTAATTTCTGCACTTCTGATTATTGCTAGACGGTTATTTGACTGGTTCCAGAAAACCATCTACAGCTCTTCCTAAGTAACATTTCTCACTCGTTGCTCATATGGATGTGACACCGGAGTATGTATGCATTTTTGTCCACGTCAGATGAAGAGCTCAAAATCAAGCTGATCTTTAAACTCCCTATTTCACCCACAAGAGTTATCTGTCTCTAAAAATGTGTACAAATGTACATCACATCCAGAAGTGAAACAAGTATGATGTTTTGTAACTGTTGTTGTTACATGGAAAATACTTTGTAAAAGCTGTAGACGATGTGCTGGGACCACACAAATAACCCTCTACCAGTGACTGCAGACTTTAAATATTTTTATCATTTAATTTCTATGTTTTGACTGGAGAATCGTCTATGGTATGAGGTTATTTGGAAGGCAGTATATTTACTGCAAATTTCTAGGCAAAGAGCACTCAAATGCTTCTTTTTTTAATACTTAATATATATGAGCAAGTAAAGCCATACAATTAACAGCTGCTTGTGACAACAATAAGCATTAAATTATTAAACGAAAGTAGTCACCGATGTACTAAAAATGATGATTTACCAATATCCTATACACACTTCACAAAATTTGTACAATAAATTTGCCAATTTTTTATTCACTACCGACAGATTCAAATCAGTCAACTGATATGTCTATTATAAATGTAGTTAACTAGCAAGAACGCCATTGAATAATCAACTACTATGGCATCTACTAGTAAAATTATTTGTTTTTGTTGTTGTTGCCGTTGTTGGAGTAGCAGCAGCTAATGATCAAATGCTCAACTGCATAAACATATACCACAACTGACAACAGCTTAGTATTGTGTTTTTCATATCAATATTTATTGTCATTTAATGTTTGTTGTTAGCAATTTCAGGTAGAAGTAGAGTAGTAGCGCCGAAGCGAAAGTTTTACAAATTCAAGATAGTGTGTGCTTTCAGGGAAATTTTGAACTGGTAAGAGTCATGCTGATCAAAGTAGTTAGTTGAAAGAGCAATGGATGTGTTGGTTCATGAGATTGTGCTGAGCAAAGCTGGGTAATGTCTGATGATGTCGTGTGCTGTTATGAATGGTTATATGAGTGAAGAGATTAGCTAGGTAAGCAGAGCATTTGCAATTATTGATATGGCAAGAGAAGCATTGTGGAGAAATAATTGCAATCCCTACTTTAATGAACATTTTTTTGTGCATACCTCTAATTAATGCAACGAACTATTGTTTACAGAATTGTTGCAGAATCAAATATTGCTGAAAGTAATAAATTATTTGTATGTTCACTTAAGGGTAGAAATTACCTTATGTAATTTGTTGCACAATTAATTTTATTTCGTATCTGATTTTCAGTTTGGGGTAACAATCAAGGAAATAGCGCATACACACTCTGCTATTTAAAGCATGCCAGCATTGATCAAGTTGTTGAGTTTCTGAATATTGATTGATTGACTTATTAAATAGCCCTCTAGGCCTACTCAGTCCTGATTCAGAAGCTTGCCAAAAAGCCATTGGCCTCAAAAGCTCGTCACATCAGCTGAAATTTAGCTTACTATAACTTCCATTGTTTGCCGAGTACGTCATCTTCGGATTGTTGGCGTGGTCAATTATAATAAAAATAGCAAATTTTTATAAATTAAGTTACATTGTCTGCATTTAAAATGAAATCTGTATGAGCAATTCATTTAGTCTTAGATCTACTGAAAGCCATTGCAACATGAATAAATAATCCTTACGAAGACACCCCATGAAAAATTGATACTAAGATTTAATGTTGAGCTTTACTGTTACGTGCCGTTTTTCATCTGGCTTGAATTTGCTCACTGCACGCATAAAATCAGAATTAGTGGGTTCCCTCAATATGGGCACAATTAGCGCACACGCATAGTAAACAAATCAACGCTTGCTTATAAAGCAAATTTCATATGTGAAATGGCAACAAGAGACGATTGCGGGATTTGTCAGGTAGTCCAATGTGATCACAATCACAAGGGTCATCTTATACTCTTTGCATCGACAGGATAGAAAAAAATTGTGCTTGTTTTGGTGAGTTAGGGAAAATAAATGGTATTTATACAAGAATGGACAGTAGTATGTAGGTCCCCATGTAGGTAGATTAGTTATAATAAATAAAATAATAATAATAAATAGCGGGATCTGATTGGCCAAATAATTACTGTACGGCAAAGAAGTAAATATACTTCCGATCCGAAAATGACGTCAATTTTAAGCAGTGTAAAAATTGTCAAGCATTTATGGAAGAGGGATATTTTGCAGGCTTGTAGATCAGCACTGAGTAAGCCTAGAGGGTTGTTCAATACGTGAATCTGCTGATTAAGACTTGAATATTCAAAAATTCCACGAAAAATTGTTCAATGCTGGGATGCTTTATGTAGCAAAACAATCGTGTACAGTCAGTTATAATTTTATTTCTATTGAACTTGCACATGATTAGAATGTGGCAAACAGCCAATGTTTTTGAATATCAGAAATAATGTTGTCAACTCAGAATAATGAATCTCTTGCATTTAATTATATTTGCATTGTTAGTATCAGTATTATCATGTATATTTCTCAGATAGTTACTGACATCAGTAAAGATATTGAGGCTTGGAAAAGAATAATAATATAACCAGCAATTGAATGACAATAAAAACAACAATTAAATGACAATATAAACTATATTGTTTGACAAAGAAGAGTATACTTTTAACAACAATGGATATCAGGTTCAGCTTACAGATATGTCACAAATAGTATATATCTGCTCAAGACAGTAGCTGCATGTGACACTGCAGGGGGCAGTATGAGGCACTGTACAACTCAGGCACTCATGTTAAATTATAGGAGCAGGGTCACGACGAATTTCTCAACAGCGCATTTAGAGAAAGCAAAAAAGGGTGTAACTTTCATGATAGTGATGATGAAATTATTAAAAGCATACTTTTTTGTGCAAGAACAGCTGTAGATGTCTAGACAGAAGATAAGATAGACACATTCATTGCTCTTTTTATTAAAATTAAAGAGTTGATAGTGCAGGTTGGAGTTGGTTTTTACAGTCAAATTCATCAACAGAGATCTCAATCATTATTATTAATTAATTATTATCATTTTTATAATAAATCAAAAAATGACATAAAAAATCAAAAGGTTAGTATTATTATAATAATAATAATTATTATTATTGTTGTTATTATTATTATTATTCTAAAAACAAAAATCAAATGACAAACATTGAAATCATCATGATCGATCATATTTATTGATAAAGTTATTATTAATGAATTAAATTAACAACAATAATTATAATAAATAATAAAATCATTAATTAAATTAATTATTATTATATATATATTATTTATTAATAAATAAAATTATTATAATAATTATTATAATGATGTAGTAGTATTATTATGTATGATATGATTATTTTTATTTATTATCAATTAATAATATAAATAATAATAATAATTATTATAATTAATGATAATAACAATAAATAATAATAATGTTTATTTATTAATAATAATATATATAAATTAATTAATAATTTAATAAATAATAATAATAATAATCATAATGAAAATAATAATTATTATAACTAATAATCAACCTATCAATATAATTAGTTAATATGCATAAACAATGTTGAGAAGTGCTAATTATTGGTTACAATTAACTAAACTGTATAGTGCTGGGTTTATTGGTGGTGTTCTGCCGCAGACATTACCCACAGTTAAGCAGCAGGAGACTGGCGGCGGTTGCGCAGACGAGGAAACTGCCAAATCTGGTCTGGGGGGAAATCCGTATATTGATCTGTTTTAGTACATTTCTGTTTTCATTGTCGAAAGCATGACTACTTATCCGAGACATCAATGCAGTTTCATAATAGACATTCTTCGATAAGGTCAACGATTATATATAGTATCATTTATATTAGTATATATAATCGTTGAAACATTAGCGATGGGATAGCACAACTCCTTTGACAATAGAAATCTTCAGTTCAAAAATACAGTAGGTAGTCATATTCGGCAATAAGCCAATAAGCCTTGTGTAACCTAGTGACCCTGTAGGGTCCCTACAGGGTCACTAGTGTAACCGCAGTGGCGGATCTGGGGGGTGAGCCCGAGGAGCCCAGGCTCCCCCCCTACCCATGAATATGAGGCAAAAACTGTCTAAGAAATTAGCTGAAAATTTCCATCTATATCAGCTTCTAGATATCTCTTGTAATAAGAAGCCCCTTATTAATCAATAAAGATGATTGTGAGAAACAGCTACATAACCCAAGATCCAATAATTTTGACTCTAGTTCAGGGTTGTTTAAATGGGCAAACATTTTGTCTGCTTTTTGATGCAAACATGCTCAGCCAAAAGGTCAAGGTCTTTCAGTTTATGTCGGGTCGTCAAAATTGCAGAAGCTACTACTACCAATATTATTATTATTAATAAAGAAAAAGTCCCATTATTTTTTTTTCATTGCAAGAGTGGTTGACCTCTGCAAAAGTTTCAGCTCTCAAGTAAGCATTGCTACTTGCCGTTTATTCAATGCAACCAACAACCCAAATTTTACTATTAGTTGTCAATTAAAATTATAAATAACGATTATTATTATTATTTATTTATTATTATTAATTATTTTATTAATTATTATTATCAGTTAAATATTATTTATTAATTATTATCATTTTTTATAATAATAATACTAATGATAATTATAACAATAATTATAAATGAGTATTTAATTATTATTTATCATCCTCATTGAAGTAATTCTTTTTTGTTACCGTGTGTATTATTATTGTTTATTATTATTATTATTCTTATGATGATCTATGATGATGTAGTAGTTTAATTATAATAAATGATGGTAGTTAATTATTATTATAACGTAATAATAATAATAATTTATTATTGATAAATAGTGTATAATAACATTTAGTAATTAAACTGTTACGTCATCATCATAATGAAGAACTTGTTGTTATTATTATAACTGTTATATATTAATTTAAAATAATAATAAGCATCATTATAAATAAATAAACTTTTTCAAGTATTGTTGTTTTCTAAATTATTATTATTGTTTCCTAGGTTTGATTCAAATGCATTTTAGGTGCTATACAATGGCAGTTGTATTATAGTATCTCTGAAACTTGCAGAATACTGGTTCTAGAATCCAGTGTCATAGCAGTTTCTTCAACAGTGTACATGGGGGATCCAATTTTGAGTCAGTAGGAGAGCAAATTATTTTAAAAAAAGGGCCAAAAAATTTTTCGGCGCTACGCGCCGAAATATTTTTTACAAATGGGCTCCCCCCTCTGTGACTGTCCAGATCCGCCACTGTGTAACCGTGAGACCGCGCTTTGCGTTAGGGACGTGCGGTGTGTTGGCATGGCAGGCCGATTTGTTGTTACTCAGTAAGATCAGCTTAAAAATAGCAATTAAAGCTTTCTTAGATCAGGTTATGTTATATTCCTGCTTATGTGACTGAGCACAATTGGCTCCACAATTTTACTCACTAGTCATTCAGCATTTGTATAGATCACACGCCTTCCCATAGCATCTCTTGTCTATGTTTTGTGATCTCACTAGTCACGTGCATTCAACTTTTACCTATCGGACGATGTTAAATCCCCGTAATGCGTAAGTTACAGCTAAGATTGTACATGTGTATTTGTTTTATGCCGAACTATTGGCAAGGTATATTAATGATGTAATTTGCACAGATGCTATTTCAATCCTATGTAATTTTCAGCATTACCAGTCAATAATACCAGTCAATTTACCAGTCAATAATACCAGTCAATACAGTTCCACAGTTCTCTCTACTGCTCAGTGGAAATAATTCAGTACTGCGTAGTCACTCTAACGCCGATCCCGATACACCTTGTCTTAATCTCAACTAACAAAGCAAAACTGAATTGTTTGGGATAAGGGGGGGAGATACTATTTTTGCATCTGTATAAAATTGACTACATCCATTTTTCAAATGGGAAGCTGTTATTTACTGTAAAGCAAGTTGTGCAATCGCGTTTTCTCAAAACACCTCTCGTTGTTTTGTAAGCACAAGTTGTGTAAGTTGTAAGTTTGATTAGATTAAACGAATTGAACTACCAGGTTGAACTGCAAAGAAGCAGCATCTATGAGAACATAAATAATCGAGTTTAGCGTAACAGAATACTGTGTAGGAGTTTGTAGAGGCAGCTATTTCTCACTTTTGATAACCACCTACACTACCTCATAGGCAAGTAAGGCAAGAGCCGTCTGTTTCGTCTGGCAGGCTTGCTGGCAACTTAGCCTTGTCACTACCTAGCTATCAACATCGTCTGACTGATAGCAGGCCAGGACGGCAAAGCTAGTCGAGCAAGTCTGTCTGGGCTGCTACTCGGCCGGACAACACAAGGCTGTTTCGACCAGCTGGTCGTATAGCTGTTGTCCTCTGGAGCAGTAGAGCTGTCGGTATCGTCAGTAAATGTGTGAGAGATCAAGTGTTAACTTGAGTGAGTGTAAGATTTTATTCAAGAAATAGAATCAGTTTCGCCTCGGTGATAACGCTAAAGAAAGTGAGGCCTTGCAGCTATATTTATATAAGCAGTTATGTAATCTTTCTTTGTTCTCAATCTTGACCTCAAAGTGGTATCAGTATAATATAACTAAGGGTTAGAGGGTATAAATAGTTAAACATGCGTATTCTTTTAGCAACACACAAACATAATGATACTTGCTATAATGTTCATACAGGGTTTCGCCATTTTCCTGTACAATTCATTTATTTTAATATCAAGTATTAACTTTTATTGGATGTTATGGATATATTGCGAAGTTATTATTCAGATAGAACCTGTTTGTATAATACTCGGTTTACACTAGTACGCTATGAAACATGGTAAAAAATCGTAACAGTTATGGTCAGGTATTGGTCCGAACCAAAATTCCAGTTCAGGCGATCGTTTGTCTAGTGCATTTGTTCTATATCTGCATGAAAACACCTTGGGCCCCGCTTCAGTTTTGAGACAATACGAAACTGGTACTGGTGCGAGCTTATCTGAACAGCTGGCGTTTTTGCTGCGAACTTCAGTGTTCACATTTGTACGAAGTGCGCATAGGGCACTAGTGTAAACACAAACAGGGAAGCAGGGAACGAGAAACGTGGGGGGACAAATCCAATAGTGTGTGCATACAACTCCAAATTACAAAACTCAAAAACTACATTTCAATAACTTTTATTTAGTAAAAACAACTATATTTTGGCACACTCTTCTTGTAATATTGTGAATGCATGAGAGAGTTTGTTGCTTTCCACTTGTTGCTTCTTTCAGACAAGAAAGAATGCACCATTCATTTATGTAATCAATGCGCTTCTCACAAAGATGTAGCAACCATAGTACAGCCACCATTTCTGAAGCCCTTGTTTTACTCACATACATCTATGATATAGCGATGAGTTTTACTAAATGACTCTTTAATATTATATAATATTAACATAACAGTTTTGGAATAAATATTCGTGAAATTTTGCCAAGGTTCACCAGTATATAGTACACAGAATATGGCTAAAAGAGCTGATAACAAGTATATCCCATTGTGTCATCAAACAAGTGATGTGAGTAGTATAATAGGAGCAGGTCTCCCAAGGATTAAACTAGACAACCCGGTTCAGTCGGTTCACCAAAGTGCCTTTTTGTGCATCAGGTATTAGGGGAACCTGTTAGGTACCTTTTTATGTGCACCAGGTATAGAATCCCGGTTTGTAAATTGGTATGTATCATCGATCTACCGAGTGCAGTTGTTTGTTTGAATATTTAGTTTTTTTTATCTATAAGTGTGTGATTGTCATTGCCCCGTTAAAGTTTTTGTTGAACACAGTATTGAACCCTGGGCGTTTTTTTGTACAGCGAGTCAATTGTTAGACTTAAAGTCACAGGGCTGTATCATGATTTTGATTATTGTTGAAAATAATGTGTTAGAACAATAAATAATCATAATTGTAGCATGCATTGTCTGTCTGTTAGGCAGTTGTCAGTGAAGTTCCTGTTTGTCAGTTGTGAATGGGTGTCCTGCTGGATGTGTGGGCTGAGGTAACTCGAGGTGACAGCAGGGTTCGTGGCCTGAAATCTGTGTGGGTGTTGTGGAGCTCTGCCCCCACATCATTGTTGCATTATTTGGTTGGCCGGGAACTGATGAGTCATTGGGGCATTGATGATTTTCCAGACACTAACCATTTTTCCTTGCAATAGCATTTTTATTACTTTGTTTGCTTGTTTCATTTTTAGCCCTGTAAATCATACTGGAGATTGACCAGGTATAAATGCTGCCAACAAGTTTTACCCAAATCAGTTACAAAGACATCTATCACTAGAGCTATTTACATCTATTGTATCCTATTCCTCATCATTCTTGTGGAGACATTCATCTTAGTCCTTCTCCTAATACAGTTTCAGTATCCCGGGAACTACTGTGCTGATGATAGGTCCTAGAAGGAAAAATCTTCCTTTTTGCAACACAATTTTTTTATCGTCTATTGATGATTTCCTAACCAGACTAGCAATATCCTTCGCTGCAACTGATTATACTGAGCAGTTGACAATGGCGTCAGGGGTATACTGGGTAAGATCGATAAATGTGATAAAACAGAGATTACCAAAAACTAAATAATAATCTTGGTAAACAGTAATAATGTAAAGGTTTTTGCTGCCATCTCGAAGAATCCTTACCGACACTGTAGAGAGTAGCCCGTATCGTTAATAGAGACAATACAGCGTTGCAGAGTGCAAATCAATTGGTAGCTATAGCTCTCTGTGCAAGGCATTTTATCTCAATTATCAAATGTTGTCAATACGGTAATAATGTCCTTTATCCTTTATGTCCTTTGTCCTTTATTTTACAGCAATCACTGGTTTTAAAATTTTTAATAATATTTGTCCTAGCTTTATTTTTGTTGATTTTACCACTAGTCGTAACTGCAATTTTGATTTTCGTAACTGCAAGAAACTTTATGCCAACACACAAGCTGCAATAGAAACACATATGTCTGCCACATTTAACCAACTGCCTACTTCTCTGAGAATCTCACAAACCCTGTTTGTTTTCAAATCAAATTTATTTAAATATCTTTTAAATACCAATGGAGAATTATTTTAAATAAACTGTGTTTGAGTAGACTTCTTTTTCTCTGTGTTCATTTTATATTTCTGTTTCATTTTTGATTTTTGTTTTTCTTTTTCTTCTAGCTATGGCACTTTATGAAAAACATTTTTATAAAATGATATTGATGCCAATAAAGTATTATATATATCGTATCAAGTAGTACTTATAGTCTAACAGTAGGCGCTACCGGTACGGTAGTAATGGCTGTCTGTTATAGGAGATCTGTATTAGCAGACAATTCCGGTGAAGCAAGGTATGCAAACTTGGAGTCACAAGCAATGTGTTCTAGTCAACTTATTGTCACAAGCACCGCTACAGGCAAACCAACCACACTAACAAGACAAGTTTCGAATTAATGATAATATATTATCTACGAGAAAATACAAAACCTTGCAAAATAGAATAGTTCTCGAAGTGTACCGTAAATACTTGACGTGATTAGATCTCACTAATGCTTGTCCAAGAATAACGCTGATAACACCTCCAGAGCAACTAACGTTGTCTCCAGCAAAGCTAAGCATAGTTGAAGCAGTGGGCGATCTGCCTCACTTATATAGAAAAATGCTACAGTTAAAATAGTATAACAACGATTGGCTAATACAAAGCAGTTGCGTTAGAAGTATAATTACAACAGCGATAGATTAGAAACATATATAATTTTATAAGCAGACGCCTTCGGAAATTGGTTAAATAATTCGAACAATAACAATGGTAGGTCAACTAAGATGGTGTCTTTCAACTGTCTTAGCGTCGGGTCTTTTTCAGCTCTGGGTCCTGCGCTCGTCTGGCTTGGCTCATCAGGTAAGAATCTTGGCTACCTTCATTACTTGCTTGACAACAATCCATCACTCGTTTACTGCTGTAGTATCAGCTGGCATCAATCTGGTCAAGGTCACTCTGCGCATTTCCATTACAAGAAGTTAAACTGCTAAATAACGGACTATAACCATAAGCCAGAGGACCGTATATCCTCTTTACTACAGGCACTCAGTAACCGTTTGTAACTGTAGGAGACTGAAACTAATAGGTAATGAGGATGTGGCCTGTCCCTACCCTCTTGACAACTATAAATATAAACAAAACAATTCCTAAACAAGCAAACAGCTGTAATGCTACAACCAGCTTGAGATAGTTGTCAAAACAACCTGTCTGACTGACTAGTCAATACCAATGAGATTAAGATGTAAACAAAAAAAAATCAAACTGATAACCAAGTAACATATTACTTTTGGCTGTCCTCTAACTAACTGACTTTTTATAATTTATATCAATAAGATTATTGAAAATGGAACCAGTATTGCTATTTATAATTGACCCCGAGCAAACCCACCTCAAAAAGATTTGGCTTCCCCAAATAGCCAGCGTAACCAAAAATTGCAGCTATTTGTCACCAGGACCCCACCAAACCGTAATGGAATTGGTGCCAATTACTGTTGTTTTATAAAATAAATCTTTGATTGTAAAGGCTGAATTTATGTAAACAGTAAATCAAATAATTGGGGTATGTACAATGTCTACTCAATACAACAATCCAAATACTTGTTTTCAAGAAAACTCTGATGTAGTATACTGAACGTTGTCAAAACAATCAAATCAGAGAGCCAACTTCCTAACTACTAAAATCTACATCAACTGGTTTTTTTCTGCAAGTATGTCCCTAGCCCTGTATCTGTATAATGAAGCTTAGATTCTAAGTTATTTCCGTATAGCTAAAAGACTATGCTTTCCCCAAGCAATTACGGTATTACCGAAACACTGATATCTGCTGAGTACTGCCACAACAGTAAAAGTCAACTTCCAATTACTAAATATCCATACCTATCAACCAGTTTCGTATGTCAAGCACTTCTATTCGTAATTATTGCTGACTGTCAGCAATGTTTCAGTTAATGCGCTAACGCTGTTCTACCTAGCTAATGCTAAGTGTCAAAATAAATCACTCATTCCAAATAGGCTAGCGTGTCCTGTGGTATCTCCTCCGATCAATGTTTCCTTCCAATACTTGTAGTCCAGAAATGAATACTCCTCTTTGATGACGCGTTTGTTCCTGCTCACTGGTGTAGTCCTGTTTGAAGGTTTCTGTTCCTCTGATCTAACTGCTAAATCTCGATTACTAATCCCAACAAAACTGTCAAAAAATAAAGCAACAACTACTGCTCCAATGCTGTTGGGCTCCTTACATAGTTGCAGCCTATTTCATCATGATTTCAAAGACTATCATGGGTTTCCAAATTTTCAAGCTTCCAGTCTTTTCCCTGGCTGATAGTTGCAGCATGTTTCATCATATCTTTTTTTCCTAAAATAACTTGTCAGATTTCCAATTCTGACAGCTTCTTTTTCCTTAGCTTCCTTAGTAACTTATATGTTTGTTTGTGTGTATATTGATATTTAAGCCACTTTTTGTGTGTTTTAAACTGTTCCTTTTTGCACAATTGTACCGTTCCATTTATGACATCTTCAGCGCATTCCATTAGAATCACAATAAGATTTTTTTTCGCATTAACTATTAAAGACTTTTGAATCGAAACCGATGCGATTTTGAGTGATAACAACAGCGCCACATTTCTTTTTAATTTTTGTTGCAGAGCTTTAGTCCTTATATTAGCAATGTGTTATGTAAATGAATAACAAAACACATAAGCGATAAAACGAATAGTAATTGTTTTTATATGCCTTTATTTGGGAGCATTTAATGTCATTGGTTGATCCGATGTAAAGTTTCCCAATAGTCTGTGATGATCATCCGTTTGCTAAGTCGTGTCTATTTGTAGAAATGAGTATGGTTTCTTCGTCGCTTGTTCAAAGGCTTTTTGTACATATTTTGTTCTTTTGGGAGAGCATTGACGACCCCAATAGGTAACCGAAAAAGTGTCTCTAGAGTTTTTAAAAATAACAAAATACTGACTATTCAAGGAAATTGCATTATTTCCTTTTAAAAACAGATTCTGAACAATAAAAAGGACACTTGTGCTCAAATGATGACTATGTTTCGTATACAAAGCATTTTCATCAGCTTTACCAGAAACTTCATCCATCAGATCATCAATTATCAACCATCTGTTTTGTCCGTCTTTGGAGAAAATTTTCATTGTATCTATGATTCCCTCATGAAATATCACTCCGGATAGATCGCCAAAGGCTTTTTGATAGGCTCCATAACAGTAATGTATTTCTACTGGGGGAGGATAAGCTATAGTCTAACTTCAATCATTCATAAAATTGCTGGCGTCTTCCCTGAACCAGTTGGACCCGCAATCATTGCCGTAAAAAGGCAAGCGCATCCTCGTGTCAAATCCTTCATTGGGAGAAGTTCTCCCTTTTTGTATTTCTTTGACAGCACTTTCTTATATACTAAACTCAGTAACGCCTCCAAAATCAGAAAATCCTATGACAAATACCAATATCATCATAGCTATTAACACTTTTTGTTTCAGAATCGGCAAAACATCTACAATTTCACTCGTAGTACCATCAACAGTATCGTTTTGATTCATCACTCTCATCTCCATATCTTCCTTTGTCGACATGTTGCTTATCAATAACAATATAATAATACAACACTTCATTTTTATACAGTACTCAACATCCCCAATCTAAATCATCATACAAACCCTAATATAAACAACCCCTGCACAGTAAATACTTAGTCATGCAACGACAAACAAAATTAAAACCAATAGACTGGTGCACAAAAAATTGTCTTTTAGGTTTCCATGATAGCTGGTGCCAACAAAAAAGCACTTGGAACCAGGAAAACTTTTTTGTCCTTAGACACCATGAAAGTGATCTGCTCCTACATTACTACAGCCAAACGATTGAGAAAGATAAGCAAGGATGAACTGAAACTCAGCTACAACATCGACTATCTCATTAATTTCAAACAGTGCACAGTTTTTGTTTATATCAACGTCGTTGAAAGATTCATACCACATCGGTTCAATGAAGAAAAATCTGCTGGAACCTGCATTCAATGTGTATGGAAATATGTATGGAAATATGGAAAAAAATGAAAAGTGAGAGATAAGAATGCTTCTCATACCAAACAGATACCTTGAAGAGGCTAAAAAATCTGTTCATGGTGTGATGGTTTACAAAGGAAATAAAAGGGTGCCAATGCAAAAGCATATCACCATATCGTCTTTCTCCCAACATCCATCAGTGCCGATTGGGAACAAAACCATAGCCAAGAAAAATATAATGAAGAGTTGTCAAAATCGGATACAGATGGGGATATTGCAAATTTCCAGAATAAAGAATTTGTAGAGTTCAGAGGAGAACTCAGCGCTGATGATAACTATTAGACTATTTTAACTATTCTTTATCAAACTAAATTCACTATAACAAATACTGCAATAGGCCCTTACATACTTGTCCCTATCTAGAGCTAACATCTAATCAAAATTCGGTATTTATAATAAATACTATATATATTTTATCCATTGTATTTCACCTATTGTACAAATAAACGATAACAAAATGCAATACAAACCTAGATATAAATAACTCGCATACCCCACACTCAAAATCACGATACAAACCCCAATATAAAACAAACTTTGCACAGTAAATACGTAGTTAATCATACAATTGCAACACAATTTAAACACAATAAAAATGATGCTAACATATCAAACTATACTACAATACAAACTGCGAATATCAACACCTGGCGCTCACAAAAAGGTACTCTATAGGTTCTACCGGACACCTGGTGAAACTAAAAAAAGCCTGTTGCCCAGGATAACCATCTTTTCCGTAGACCCCCACATGCAAATCTGCTCATATTCTACTACTGCCATCAATAGTTCTTCCACAGAAGATGTTTCAAGACAGGTTCAGGATTAATTGTTTTTCTCTCATTCTACTCTCCATACTAACTACGCTCAATAAAATTGCTAACATGACAACTTTTATAAATACTCTTAGATTTATTATTACAACAATGGTTCTACCAAAGCTAAGTTTTATTCAAGTTCATTACGATTTTTTCTCATAAGAAGTCACCATTTTGCAAGCAGCTGTCTACCGATATAAAAAAGCGATGCTTTCCACCAAAATTCGAAAGAAACAACAAAACAAGTATCAAGAAGTCTTGTCTCAATAGAGCTTCAGACTATGGCGAAACCGGAGTGCAAATATTCAACGGCAAAAAAGTAAAACTCCTTTTGCGACACTGGGAGAAAAAGAGATGAAGTAACAACGTGCCAGGATTCAGGGATAAATAAAGTATCTAGAGCCATTCATGTGTCAGCAGCTGTCAATTGTGGGGATCAGATCCACGACACGATCTCAAAATAAGTAGGTAAAACATACTCATGTGAGAGCAATGGAACAAACCTTAAAAAATGTTTCACAAAAGTTACTGTAGATCTGCTCCTAATATACGAAAAAATGGTAAAATAAAACAATATGTCAAAAGAGAATAAAATAAGAATCAGGAGGCAGTGTCAACAGGGAGAAAAATTGTGGCAAAGCTGTTGAGCAAATGCGCCGCATGAAACTGCCAATTTGTATCCAATCTGCTCCTATTATACTACTCATACTCTATTAACAAATAAACTACCAACTTGTATCCAATCTGCTCCTATTATACTACTCATACTCTATTAACAAACAAACTGCCAACTTGTATCCAATCTGCTCCTATTATACTACTTATACTCTATTAACAAACAAACTGTCAACTTGTATCCAATCTGCTCCTATTATACTACTCATACTCTATTAACAAACAAACTACCAACTTGTATCCAATCTGCTCCTATTATACTACTTATACTCTATTAACAAACAAACTACCAACTTGTATCCAATCTGCTCCTATTATACTACTCATACTCTATTAACAAACAAACTACCAACTTGTATCCAATCTGTTCCTATTATACTACTTATACTCTATTAACAAACAAACTACCAACTTGTATCCAATCTGCTCCTATTATACTACTTATACTCTATTAACAAACAAACTGCCAACTTGTATCCAATCTGCTCCTATTATACTACTTATACTCTATTAACAAACAAACCACCAACTTGTATCCAATCTGCTCCTATTATACTACTCATACTCTATTAACAAACAAACTGTCAACTTGTATCCAATCTGCTTCTGTTATACTACTCATACTCTATTAACAAACAAACTGCCAACTTGTATCCAATCTGCTCCTATTATACTACTTATACTCTATTAACAAACAAACTGTCAACTTGTATCCAATCTGCTCCTATTATACTACTCATACTCTATTAACAAACAAACTGCCAACTTGTATCCAATCTGCTCCTATTATACTACTTATACTCTATTAACAAACAAACTGTCAACTTGTATCCAATCTGCTTCTGTTATACTACTCATACTCTATTAACAAACAAACCACCAACTACAGACCTTCATTCAAACCAAAAGTCAAGCAGATGTCACAACCAGGGTTCTCCTTATGTCTGGTTTGTATGGAACAGTGCTTTCTTATAACTGATATAAACTTTATTTGTTCACAATGTAAACACTTAAAGTAGTAATATATGAGCAGATCTCCCTACCAAGTGTTTTTTTGTGGGGTCATTATCTGGGGTTATGCAATGGGTTACGGCGTTGGATGAATTCGCCGAGTTTATATTGTATTTTATTTGAGGGGTATTTGAGTGGTATTTAAGTGGCATTTAAGTGGCATTTGAGTTTTGATTATTTTTTTACTTAACTTAAACTTATATGGCATATAGATTTTGAATGTATGGCATTTAAGTTTTGATAATTCTATACATAATTCTAACTCATATAGCATTCAAGTTTTGATAATTTTTTACATAATTCAAATTCATATGGTTACTTGAGAGAGAGAAAGGAGAGAGGGGAGAGGGGAGAGGAGAGGTGAGAGAGGAGAGAAGAGAGAGGAGAGAGGAAAAAGAGGAGAGAGACTTTTTAGTTTTCTATACATTCATGTATATATGGATAATTATGTACATATTTATGGTTATATTTACATTTACACTGCATAATATACATTTATTACATAATAAGTATATTAAATGCTATAAAATATGTTGGAAAATCACCAAATTAGACCTCTAGATGGTTAAAATCTACAGTATTTGGGAAATAATATGATTATATACATTGATTACATAATAAGTAGGGAAAATCTTCCTATATAATATAGCTAGAGTCAGTAAATACTAAGTAATACAAAGCACTACAACTTTTAATGACAATCAATGCATACATACATACATATGGTATCTTGAGAGAAAGAGAGAGAGGAGAGAGAGAGAGGAGAGAGATTTTTTTAGTTTTCTATACATTCATGTATATATGGTTAATTATGTACATATTTATGGCTATATTTATATCTACATAGAGAGAGGAGAGAGGAGATATATCTACATTGAATTTTAGTTATTTACATAATAAGTATATTGAATACTATAAAATATCTTGGAAAATTGTCAAATTAGACCTCTAGATGGTTAAAATTTACAGTTTGATAATTTTTTTACATAATTCGAATTCATATGGTTACTTGAGAGAGAGAGAGGAGAGAGGGGAGAGGGGAGAGGAGAGATGAGAGAGGAGAGAAGAGAGAGGAGAGAAGAGAGAGGAGAGAGACTTTTTAGTTTTCTATACATTCATGTATATATGGATAATTATGTACATATTTATGGATATATTTACATTTACATTGCATAATATACATTTATTACATAATAAGTATATTAAATGCTATAAAATATGTTGGAAAATCAGCAAATTAGACCTCTAGATGGTTAAAATCTACAGTTACAGTATTTGGGAAATAACTGCAAGAGAGGAGAGAGGAGTATTTGGTAGAGGAGGGAGGAGAGAGAGGGGGCTTGAGCATAAATATCTTGGAAAATTGTCAAATTAGACCTCTAGATGGTTAAAATTTACAGTATTTGGGAAATAACTACAATAAAAAACATTATGAATGTATGGCATTTAAGTATTACTAGTTTTTTACATAATTTGAACTCATATGGTATCTTGAGAAAAAGGAGACAGGAAAAGAGGAGAGAGGAGGGAAATAATTGCACTCAAATGAAAAAAATAGATGAAGCTAGATATTCATCTATTTGTATATATCCACAAGAAAACTAGGGTATTTGGTGATGTATTCTTTTATTCCATTCAATTTTCATTAATTTTATTTGAATTGAAGTATTATTTACAATGGTTAGAATTTATTAAAATTGCTGCTCAATCCTTTATCCAACACCTACAACAATTCTTAGTAATAGTAGTGTATTTTTTAGTTTTTTATACAACCATGTATATATGGATAATTATGTACGTATTTATGGATATATTTATATCTAGATTGAATAATATACATTTATGACATAATAACTATATTGAATGCTATAAAATATGTTGGAAAATCACCAAATTAGCCCTCTAGATGGTTAAAATTTACAGTATTTGGGAAATAACTGCAAGAGAGGAGAGAGGAGTATTTGGTAGAGGAGAGAGGAGAGAGGAGAGAGAGGAGGCTTGAGTGTAAATATTTCTTTTAGTTATTTACATAATAAGTATATTGAATACTATAAAATATCTTGGAAAATCGTCAAATCAGACCTCTAGATGGTTAAAATTTACAGTATTTGGGAAATAACTACAATAGAAAACATTATGAATGTATGGCATTTAAGTATTGATAGTTTTTTACATAATTCGAACTCATATGGTATCTTGAGAGAAAGGAGAGAGGAAAAGAGGACAGAGGAGGGGAAATAATTGCACTCAAATGAAAAAAATAGATGAAGCTGGATATTCATCTATTTGTATATATCCAAAAGAAAACAAGGGTATTTGGTGAAATATTCTTTTAGTCCATTCAATTTTCATTAATTTTATTTGAGTTGAAGTATTATTTACAATGGTTAGAATTTATTAACATTACTGCTCAATCCTTTATCCAACACCTACAATAATTCTTAGTAATAGTAGTGGTGTGAGACTGAGTAATAATCTACACACACCTTGTTCACTCTGTATGCTGTAGCACATGTTTTTCCTTTAGTTATCTGCAGTTACTTCAATTGGATCTTATCCAGATGTTTTATAGTCTTTGCTGCTGCTATGTTTTGTCTCAAACAGAAGTCCAAAGTAGGCATTGTGTCTACAAAATACAAAAAAATTGATTGTTACAATTGATTCATTTATTTTCATTGACTTTATCTACATATACATAAAGTAGCGAACAAACAGTTTGTGTGAGTATGAAACTATCTAGAGCATAAATACTTCTTTTAGTTATATATATTTACACTTATTATGTTTACCATACATGTAATCAGCGTTAATTTTTGATTTTTGTTTAAAAACTATTATTATTTCTGGTAAAAAACTACATTAGTTAAGTTTTAGAATCATATAAATGAAATTCGTGTCAATTTAGCATCTACTGCATTATATATTTACAATATTACTTTGTAAATATTAGTGAAAGAAATTATGAAATACCTGCGAGTAATTAAGTAATTCAGTAAGGAAATTGATTGGAATCGTAGTAATATTTTTCAAATACAACATTGCTTTGCAACGACTATTAATGAAAGCGATTATGAAATGTTGATGAGTAACTAAGTAATCTAGTAAGGAAAACTGATCGAAATCACGGTAATATTTGTTAATAGATACTTGCGACAGGTTTTATCAACGAAAAAGTCAAGCGATTTTCAAATGTTTACGAGTAACTAAGCGATTCAGTAGAAAAAACTAACAGAAATCACGCGATATCCGTTTTTGAAATATTTACGATAAACCAAATTGGGACATTGCTGTTATCAACCAAAAGATCAAGCGAGTATCAAATGTTTACGAGTAACTAAGTGATTCAGTTGGCAAAAACCGATTGAGATCATGTGACATCCGTTACAAATATTTACGTCAAGTTAGCAACGGAAAAAACAAAATATTTCTTAGAATATTCGCTATAGCAAGTTACGATAATTTTGTACTCGCTCTAAAGGTAAAGGTTTTCAGTCCATTTTTGGTCAGACCAAAATTTATGTGAGACGTTTTAGGCATTATTTCAGTCAACGTAATGTTACCAGTTCATTTTCACAAGTTTTTATTATTTATTTTAAAAATAAATAATTAGAGCTTTTTACTGGTGTTAAATTATTATTGATTGTTTTTTACCTTATCACCACTTAGAGCCAGATGATTTAATTAACTAAAGACAAATAATTATTTTAGCGTTTCTTACCTTGATGCTCTCCTAGTAGCTGTAGTAGATGATGCTTCTCCGATTGCTGTTGAAGAACTGGATGCTTTCTATGTGAAAACAGTGGCTCTTAAATAGCTAAAGTTGCACTGATTAAACCCTATGAATCAGCATTTTTTCCAATGCTTTCGCGGGAATAAAAACTGTTTATTCCCGCGAAAGCAACGGTTTCCATTCGCGTGAAAATAAATTATTTATTCCCGCGAAAGCAACGGTTTGTATTCGCCTGAAAATAAAATGTTTATTCCCGCGAAAGCAACGGTTTCCATTCGCGTGAAAATGAAGTATTGATTCCCGCGAAAGCTTTGGTTTGTATTCGCGGGAAAATAAAATTTCTATTCCCGCGAAAGCAACGGTTTCCATCCGTGTGAAAATAAATTATTTATTCCCGCGAAAACATTGGTTTGTATTCGCGTGAAAATAAAATATTTATTCCCGCGAAAGCAACGGTTTCCATTCGCGTGAAAATGAAGTATTGATTCCCGCGAAAGCTTTGGTTTGTATTCGCGGGAAAATAAAATTTCTATTCCCGCGAAAGCAACGGTTTCTATCCGTGTGAAAATAAATTATTTATTCCCGCGAAAACATTGGTTTGTATTCGCGTGAAGATAAAATATTTATTCCCGCGAAAGCAACGGTTTCCATTCGCGTGAAAATGAAGTATTGATTCCCGCGAAAGATTTGGTTTGTATTCGCGGGAAAATAAAATTTCTATTCCCGCGAAAGCAACGGTTTCTATCCGTGTGAAAATAAATTATTTATTCCCGCGAAAACATTGGTTTGTATTCGCGTGAAAATAAAATATTTATTCCCGCGAAAGCAACGGTTTCCATTCGCGTGAAAATAAAGTATTGATTCCCGCGAAAGCTTTGGTTTGTATTCGCGGGAAAATAAAATTTCTATTCCCGCGAAAGCAAGGGTTTCCATCCGTGTGAAAATAAATTGTTTATTCCCGCGAAAACATTGGTTCGTATTCGCCTGAAAATAAAATGTTTATTCCCGCGAAAGCAACGGTTTGTTTTCGTCTGAACATAAAATGTTTATTCCCGCGAAAGCAACGGTTTGTATTCGCCTGAAAATAAATTATTTATTCCCGCGAAAGCAACGGTTTGTATTCGCCTGAAAATAAAATGTTTATTCCCGCGAAAGCAACGGTTTCCATTCGTGTGAAAATAAATTATTTATTCCCGCGAAAGCAACGGTTTGTATTCGCCTGAAAATAAATTATTTATTCCCGCGAAAGCAACGGTTTGTTTTCGTCTGAACATAAAATGTTTATTCCCGCGAAAGCAACGGTTTCCATTCGTGTGAAAATAAATTATTTATTCCCGCGAAAGCAACGGTTTGTATTCGCCTGAAAATAAATTATTTATTCCCGCGAAAGCAACGGTTTGTATTTGCCTGAAAATAAAATGTTTATTCCCGCGAAAGCAACGGTTTGTATTCGTCTGAACATAAAATGTTTATTCCCGCGAAAGCAACGGTTTGTATTCGCCTGAAAATAAATTATTTATTCCCGCGAAAGCAATGGTTTGTATTCACCTGAAAATAAAATGTTTATTCCCGCGAAAGCAACGGTTTCGATTCGCGTGAAAATAAAGTATTTATTCCCGCGAAAGCAACAGTTTCCATTCGTGTGAAAATAAGATATTTATTCCCGCGAAAGCAACGGTTTGTATTCGCCTGAAAATAAAATGTTTATTCCCGCGAAAGCAACGGTTTGTATTCGTCTGAACATAAAATGTTTATTCCCGCGAAAGCAACGGTTTGTATTCGCCTGAAAATAAATTATTTATTCCCGCGAAAGCAACGGTTTGTATTCGCCTGAAAATAAAATGTTTATTCCCGCGAAAGCAACGGTTTCGATTCGCGTGAAAATAAAGTATTTATTCCCGCGAAAGCAACAGTTTCCATTCGTGTGAAAATAAAATATTTATTCCCGCGAAAGCAACGGTTTGTATTCGCCTGAAAATAAATTATTTATTCCCGCGAAAACATTGGTTTGTATTTGTGTGAAAATAAAATTTGTATTCCCGCGAAAGCAACGGTTTCCATTCGCGTGAAAATAAATTATTTATTCCCGCGAAAACACTGTTTTTTATTCACGCGAAAAAACAGTTTATATTCCCGCGAAAGCATTGGAAAAAATGCTGATTCATAGGGTTTTATCAGTGCAACCTTAGCTATTTAAGAGCCACTGTTTTCACACAGAAAGCATCCAGTTCTTCAACAGCAAGCGGAGAAGCATCATCTACTACAGCTACTAGGAGACCATCAAGGTAAGAGATGCTAAAATAATTATTTGTCTTTAGTTAATTAAATCATCTGGCTCTAAGCGGTGATAAGGTAAAAACTAATCAATATCAATAATTATTTAACACTAGTAGAAAGCTCTAATTATTTATTTTTAAATTTTATGCTAGTTTGAGACAAAACGCTGTATATAAAGACAATGAAAATAAATGAATCAATTGTAACAATCAACTTTTTGTATTTTGTAGACACAATGTGTACTTTGGACTCTTGTTTGAGACGAAATGCATCAGTAGCAAAGACTATAAAACATCTGGTTAAGATCTACCAACAGCACACTTCTCCAACACAGCAAGAATTTCTTTCAAGATCTACCACCTAGGAGAAGCATCATCTACTACAGCTACTAGGAGAGCATCAAGGTAAGAAATGCTAAAATAATTATTTGTCTTTAGTTAATTAAATCATCTGGCTCTAAGTGGTGATAAGGTAAAAAATAATCAACAATCATTTAACACTAGTAGAAAGCTCTAATTATTTATTTTTAAAATAAATATTAAAGACTTGTGAAAATGAACTGGTAACATTACGTCGACTGAAATAATGCCTAAAACGACTCGCATAAATTTTGGTCTGACCAAAAACGGACTGAAAACCGTTACCTTTAGAGCGAGTACAAAATTATCATAACTTGCTATAGCGAATATTCTAAGAAATATTTGTTTTTTTCCGTTGCTAACTTAACGTAAATATTTGTAACGGAACGGATGTCACATGATCTCAATCGGTTTTTGTCAACTGAAACACTTAGTTACTCGTAAACATTTGATACTCGCTTGATTTTTTGGTTGATAACAGCAATATCCCAATTTGGTTTATCGTAAATATTTCAAAAACGGATATCGAGTGATTTCTGTTAGTATTTTCTACCAAATCGCTTAGTTACTCGTAAACATTTGAAAATCGCTTGATTTTTTCGTTGATAAAACATGTCGCAAGTATCTATTAACAAATATTACCGTGATTTCAATCAGTTTTCCTTACTAGATTACTTAGTTACTCATCAACATTTCATAATCGCTTTCATTAATAGTCGTTGCAAAGCAATGTTGTATTTAAAAATATTACTACGATTCCAATCAATTTGGTTTTAATTATTTATATTTAAAAATAATCGAACCTCAACTAGAATTCACTCCTAGGTAATTTATCTTTACTAGATAATTTTATGCTAATAGTAATAGTATCTAAGTTATTTCTTTGTAAGATCGCAGACTTTGACATTAACAAAATTGTGTGTTTGTCCGAGCACTAGTAAAGTAACTGACTCTAATTATTTATTGTTAACAAAGTAATTAATATTTAATGCTAGTTGAACCTAGATATTAATTTATCTCTACTAGATAGTTTCATACTCACACAAACTGTTTCTTCGGCACTTTATGTATATGAAGATAAAACCAATGAAAATAAATGAAACAATTGTAACAATCAATTTAATTGTATTTTGTAGACACAATGCCTACTTTGGACTCTTGTTTGAGACAAAACGCAGTAGCAGCAAAGACTATAAAACATCTGGATAAGATCCAATTGAAGTAACCGCAGATAACTAAAGGAAAAACATGTGCTACAGCATACAGAGTGAACAAGGTGTGTGTAGATTATTACTCAGTCTCATTACACTACTATTACTAAAAATTATTGTAGGTGTTGGATAAAGGATTGAGTATAACAAAGTCATGTTTGAGCTAATAAGTTGTTGCTAAGATGTTTGAATTAACAACTAGGTAGCTAAAATAAGTTTTTCATGAGGATCTCCTGACAGTTGTGATTCCTTGAGTGGTGAGCAGACTTTTAAATCTACTGTAGTTATCTTTTGTTGATCTTATTGAGTCTTTATCAGTTAGTACATCTTGCAACAAATTCTTTGATAGCTTAGCGCTAAGCCATCTTCCCTTGAGTTTTATCCTGTCAGTATCCAGATCGTATTTTCCAGAATCTCTCAATTGATACAATATTTTTACACCTAACGCTTGATTGTCTTTACTAGCTGTCATGTCGGATACTTTCTTTTTAAACTCTTCTAATTGTTGCATCATTCTCTCCGAATCTCTATTGCTATCATCGTCAATTGTGTTTCTATCAAACGATGATGGTGAGAGCTTTGGTGTTTTAGCAGAGCTCCAGCTCTTTGGTTGCTTGTACTCTCCCCTAATCTTTCCAACATCACTCCGATAGGTTTTTGTGCTTTGAACATTTTCATTTGTCTTTTTGCGCTCAAGCAACTCGTTTTTGATTCCCATTACTATTTCATTCGTTTCAACCAAAATATTCTGGATTTTCTCGATATCTCTCACCATTTTGTCTTTTGTCGAGTTGTCATACAATGATGACGCAAACTTGTCTTGGTCTGTTGATTTAGCCCCACTGTTCTTTTCCATCAAACTATGATACTCCTCTTCTGGTATAACAAAATAACATTCACCATATTTTAAAGGAGGAAGATTCATTTTGTATTGATATTAAAACCTGTGCAATCAGGATGATTATAGGGTCTAAAAAAAGCTACCTCTCCCAATCTGCATTAAAATTTGCTGTTTGTCAGCAATCAGTGTTTGTACCTCCTTGAAGCGCTACTACCTAATAAACTGAGTTGTGTACTGATTAGTTTTTTGTAGCTCTTTTTTGAAGCCTCCTCTCTCCTCTACCAAATACTCCTCTCTCCTCTCTTGCAGTTATTTCCCAAATACTGTAAATTTTAACCATCTAGAGGACTAATTTGGTGATTTTCCAACATATCTTATAGCATTCAATATAGTTATTATGTCATAGATGTATATTATTCAATCTAGATATAAATATATCCGATATAGTTATTATGTCATAGATGTATATTATTCATTCTAGATATAAATATATCCGTAAATATGTACATAATTATCCATATATACATGGTTGTATAAAAAACTAAAAAATCTCTCTCTCTCTCCTCTCTTCTCTCTCCTCTGTACATAGCTATAAAATGTTAATATGGACATGAATTTGGACATGCGCATGTACATAAATATGGACATAGGTATGTACATAAATGGACATGAATATGGACATGTACATAAATGGACATGAATATGGACATGAATATGGACATGAATATGGACATAGGTATGTACATAAATGGACATGAATATGGACATGTACATAAATGGACATGAATATGGACATGAATATGGACATGAATATGGACATGAATATGGACATGAATATGGACATGAATATGGACATGAATATGGACATGTACCTATTCATGTCCATTTATGCACATGTACATGAATATGGACATGTGCGTATTTACTGACTCCAGCTATATTATATAGGAAGATTTTCCCTACTTATTATGTAATAAATGTATATAATCATACAATGATTCATTTTCGATCAATATATTTATTCAATTTAGATATATCTCCTCTCTCATCTCTCTATGTAGATATAAATATACTCATAAATATGTACATAATCAATCATATATACATGAATGTATAGAAAACTAAAAAATCTCTCTCCTCTCTCTCTCCTCTCTCTCTTTCTTTCTCTCATGATACCATATGTATGTATGTATGCATTGATTGTCATTACGAGTTGTGGTGCTTTGTATTACTTAGTATTTACTGACTCTAGCTATGTTATATAGGAAGATTTTCCCTACTTATTATGTAATCAGGTATATAATCAGATAATGTTTCATTTTTGATCAATATATTTATTCAATGTAGATATATCTCCTCTCTCATCTCTCTATGTAGATATAAATATACTCATAAATATGTACATAATCAATCATATATACATGAATGTATAGAAAACTAAAAAATCTCTCTCCTCTCTCTCTCCTCTCTCTCTTTCTTTCTCTCATGATACCATATGTATGTATGTATGCATTGATTGTCATTACGAGTTGTGGTGCTTTGTATTACTTAGTATTTACTGACTCTAGCTATGTTATATAGGAAGATTTTCCCTACTTATTATGTAATCAGGTATATAATCAGATAATGTTTCATTTTTGATCAATATATTTATTCAATGTAGATATATCTCCTCTCTCTCTATGTAGATATAAATATATCCATAAATATGTACATAATTAACCATATATATATATAGGAATGTATAGAAAACTAAAGAATCTCCCTCTCCTCTCTCTCCTCTCTCTCCCTCTCTCCTCTATCTCTTTCTTTCTCTCAAGATACCATATGTATGTATGTATGTATTGATTTTCGTTACAGGTTGTAGTGCTTTGTATTACTTAGTATTTACTGACTCTAGCTATATTATATAGGATAGCTATATTATATAGGAAGATTTTCCCTACTTATTATGTAATCAGGTATATAATCATATAGTTTTCATTTTTGATCAATATATTTGTTCAATGTAGATATATCTCCTCTCTCTATGTAGATATAAATATACCCATAAATACATCCATAATAAACCATATATACATGAATGTAAAGAAAACTAAAAAATCTCTCTCTCCTCTCTCTCTCCCTCTCTCCTCCCTCTCTCTCCTCTATCTCTTTCTTTCTCTCAAGTATGTATATAATTATGTAAAAAAATTATCAAAACTTAAATGCCATACATTCAAAATCTAGCTGCCATATGAGTTCAAATCAAGTAAAAAAAATAATCAAAACTCAAATGCCACTTAAATGCCACTCAAATGCCACTCAAGTACCCCTCAAATGAAATACAATATAAACTCGGCGAATCCATCCAACGCCGTAACCCATTGTTTTCACCCCAAGGTATAATCCACAAAAAAACACTTGGTAGGGAGATCTGCTCATATATTACTACTAATAGTACATCAAGTTGACTTACCTCAATACAGAAAGTCCTTCTAGCAGTTGTAGTAGATGATGTTGTAGTAGATCTTGCTCCTTCAGTTGCTAATGTTGAAGTGACTGCTTTCTGTGTGAAAACAGTGCTTCTTATATAGCTGAAATCATCCCATTTATCATAAGGTTAAATTAATGAAACATTGTTTTTACGGAAGAACACCAATGCTTTCGAACGAATAAAAAAATTATTTTCATGCGAATACAAACCAATGCTTTCGCGGGAATAATTAATATATTTTCACGCGAATGGAAACCGTTGCTTTCACGGGAATGAACATTTTATTTTCACACGAATACAAACCAATGCTTTCGCGGGAATAAATAATTTATTTTCACGCGAATGGAAACCGTTGCTTTCGCGGGAATAAACATTTTATTTTCACGCGAATACAACCCAATGATTTCGTGGGAATAAGTATTTTATTTTCACGCGAAAACCACCATTGCTTTTGCGGGAATAAATAACTTATTTTCACGCAAATAAAAACCAACGTTTTCGCGGGAATAAATAATTTATTTTCACGCGAATGGAAACTGTTGCTTTTGCGGGAATAACTAATTTATTTTCACGCGAATGGAAACCGTTGCTTTCGCGGGAATGAAAATTTTATTTTCACGCGAATAGAAACCAATGCTTTCGCGGGAATAAAACATTTATTTTCACGCGTTAAGCTATATAAGAGACAAGGGTTTCAGACAGAGAGCATCCAGTTCAACAACGGTGAGCGAAGGAGCAACATCTCCTACATCTTCCATTGCAACTACTAAGAGTTCTCTCTTCATAAAGGTAAGACTAAA